>JAROYE020000003.1:3883759-4564014 GCA_029619315.2 Dynastes maya
ACTATCAGAAGATTGTGCAAGAGCTAGCAGTTCTGCATCACTCAGTGGTCTTCGACTTGCCATGTTGAAATCGAGAGTAAAACTAACAAGCAAATTCAGTGCAACGTTTTATAACTAAGATATGACGCATGCGTGCAGCGTCCGAGACGTACCGCGCAAAAGTATGCAAAAGTTGTCATACTACATTTATACAGAATGATATAAACGAGTATAAACAAGTTTTTGCCTGTTGTAACACGTTTGAGCTTGAATATACGTAAACAAGAACATGTAAGAAAGTAATATGTGACAGTCAAGAAAACAAAAAGATAAAACAAATAAATCATTTTTATTAGTTTCTATCATATTACGCGCAGAGATGGACCGTTATTATATGCACAATTGTGTTATATATAATAATAAATAATACAAATGCGAAAAACATATCCTAGATATATGTATATAAGGTTAATGACTGTCGGGTCATATTGACCCGAACGTAATAAATGTAAGACATGGAAATAAATATTTAAAACAAAATAAAAAAAAGAAATGTTTATGGAATATTAACGTTAACAAAGTAACAAATAAAGTCAGTGAACGCCAGGAACATTTTTTAATAAATATTCATATTACAGCGAAACAAAATTCTGTTCGGGTCAAATAGACCCGAACAGTGCAGCAGGGTTAACTATTCAAGAAAATATTAACAAAAAGCAATTCTTTTTCTTTTGAGTAGATAGATACTCTCTTTCGTTGAAAATTCCATTTGTTAATAAGGAAAGAATCTTGGTAGTAAGCAGGGAATAATACTGTTTTTAGGACGAATTGGCGCGAAAGCAATACCCACGTCCCCTGTGTTTAATCGTTGATTATAACAGCATTTTTCTCAAGGGCCCTCTTCATCCGGAAGAATCCTTCAATAAAATGCTTCGCTTTCAATTCTTTTGATATATTTTTCCCTGTAGATAAGTATTTAGAAAACAATTATGGAGAGTTTAAACGATAAAATTTAGGCTGAATTGCTGTTTCATATTCTGTTGTTTAAGAATTGCTACATGGCAATATTCGATCATTTTGAAATGATATTGTATTTACTTTAGATAAATGAACACTCCATGTCTTGACATGCACGGTACAGTTAGACAACTGCAAGAAATTACTGTTAGATTTAATGGTAAATTTTAAATCGTACTAACGAATATATGCGCCTCACAGAGTGGCGTGTAGAGGTCCACGTTATTTTGCATATACAGTAAAACTTCTAAATAGTAGCCACAAACATTTATTGTAAAAATGGCTGTTATTGGGAGGTGGCCGTTATTGAGAGATAGTCAGGAATAGAAAAAAAAGTGATTTTTGTGTTTCCTTTATTTAAAAAAGATGTACATACGAGGATCGTTCGGAAACTACGTGGTCTAACAAATAAAACGCATTTTTTTTTCAACAAAAAACATTTTATTTTTCAATATATGTAGTCTACTGCTCGCTCAACACACTTATTCCAACGATATTCCAAATTAGCAATACCTTCCTTGTAGGTCGATGAATCAAAGTCCTCGAAATAGCAATTTACAGCAGCGATTACCTCGGAATTAGACGGAAATCTCTTACCGCCGAGCCATTTTTTCAGGTTTGGGAACAGATGATAATCGCTGGGAGCCAAATCTGGGGAATAGGCCGAATGAGGCACTATTTCAAATCCCAATTCATGAATTTTGACCATTGCAATCGTAGACTTATGAGCAGGTGCATTATCCTGATGGAAGAGCACTTTCTTCTTTACCAAATGAGGCCGTTTCTCTTTGATTTTGTCGCTAACCTGTTGCAACAAAGTGGCATAATACTCGCCATTTATTGTTTTCCCCTTTTCTAAGTAATCGACCAAGATAATTCCATGAGAATCCCAAAAAACAGTTGCCATAACCTTTCCTGCTGATAAAACCGTTTTTGCCTTCTTGGTGGCGGAGAACCTTTGTGTGTCCATTGTTTGGACTGTTCTTTGGTTTCGGGAGTATAATGGTGGACCCAGGTTTTTATCGACGGTTATGAAACAGGGTAAAAAGTCCTTCGGATTGTGACGAAAGCGTGCCAAAAGGTCACGAGAAACACTCAAACGATTCAGTTTTTACTCCGGTGTGAGTAACCGCGGCACCCAACGCGCCGAGTATTTTTTCATTACCAATTCTTCAGTTAAAATTCTGTGTACACTGTCATTTGAGATACCCGCTATGTCTGCTATCTCGCGTACTTTTACTCGACGGTCATCCAATACAATACGGTGGACTTTTTTAAACATATCCGAGGCAGTTGCAGTTTTAGGACGTCCACTACGGGGTTCATGATTTGTGCTCGTACGACCACGCTTAAATTCGGCAACCCAGTTCTTAACCATTGAAAACGAAGGAGCGGATTCCAATAGTGTTGAGTCCATCTCTGCTTTAATTTCGGTTGGTGTTAAGCCTTTCAAATGAAAGTACCTTAACACTGCTCTCAACTCAAGTTTTTTCCATTGTTTACAAAATTACACGAGACGTTCACTTTGGCGTACTGTCAAAAACATACTAATTGACAGATCGCTATGTGCTGTCATATTTAATCTATTAAAAGATGACTCTACAGAATGGTAATGAAAATTCCTTTGAATTCGCGCCATATCTGTGTTAGGCCACGTAGTTTCCGAACAATCTTCGTACATATCAAAAATTAGCTTAAATAATAATGAAAAAAAAAAAAATATTTTACATGCATTATTATATTTTTTTCAAATATTTTTCAATTGAGGTTTGTTTTAAGTTTTTAATTTTTATTTGTAAAACCTGAGATTCACATTTTGCTAAAATTTGAGCAATTTGTACAGCTAGTTCGCTATCATCATTACAAAATAAGAAACATTGTTTCCTTGTCAGCTCCCATATTTGTGCAAAATAAAATTGTCAATCTTTGTTTTGCAGTTCTTTTACCGGCGCATTTATCGTTTTTTAGAGCGAACGTTTTGTTGGGCATTGCAAGATAAAAAAGTCCAGTTTCGTCAGCGTTGTACACATTTTTTGGTGAATAGTCCTTCAATATTACTTGTAGCTTTGGTTTCCAGGCTTCAACACTGTCCAAGTCAACATCAGCCGAGTCACCACAAATTGTTTTAAAGGCTGTATTGTGTCTTTTACAAAATTTTTCTAGCCATCCATTTTAAGCTTGAAAATTCGTCAGTTTTAAATTTTCGGGTACTTCTAAAGCTTTTCTTTTATTAAAGGTCCAGATATAGGGATATTTTTAATTCTGGTTTTACAGAACCAATTGTAAACTACTTCGTCAATCGTCGATCCTTCGGTTTTGGGAAACTTTCTCTTCCGCTCTAAATTGGAACCATCTTCAAAGCGCTTCTTTAAGTCGGATTTGTTTTCTATAATTTCATTAACTTGTGTTCTTTCAACACCACTTTTCAGCCAACTTTCTAGCACTGGTACTGAACTTTTCACTTTCCACAATGATATCAATTTTGTCTTTAAGAGACAAACGTTTTCTTTTTAGCGACATGGTAATCGTTACAAAAGCACAGTCGAACATAAACCAACTCACAATCTATGAAACTTAATACATATAATCGTACATACAAGGATGATCGCAAAATAAGGTTCTCAAAGCCCTACAGCAGCAATAAGACGTGTTAGGCAAAATCCGACAACATTGGCGTGTGCAGCAGCTCTCCCACTCTATATATGTACCACTCCCGTCTCGCTACGCCGCTTAGTGTTGGCTAAGCAGCCGTCCGAGATGGAACTTCCGATCGGCGCTACCGCCAGGTGCGAAATTCGCGCTGTGATACGTTTTTTAAACGCGAAAGGAGTTTCACCTATAGACATTCATCGTCAATTAACCGAAGTTTATGGAGAAAAGTGTATAGCTGTTCAACACGTCCGCAAATGGTGTAGGGAATTCACTGGAGGTCGGACGGCGGAGCGGAAGACCATCAGTTTCAGAGGAAATCGTTGAAAAGGTCGAGAGCATACTGCTTGAAGATCGGAGGGTCACCATTCGTCAACTCGCTCTTCGGATTCTTGAGATTTCCAACACCACAATTGAACAGATTTTGATCGAAAAACTGGGCTACCGCGAATGCTCACGGAAGACCATAAGTAGAAACGCTGCAAGTGTGTCCAGGCGTTTCTTCAATAATGTCAAGACAATAAGGAGGAACTTTTGGACTCCATTGTTACAGGCGAGGAAATGTGGGTGTTTCATTTCACTCCCGGAAACAAGCGACAATCATGCGAATGGCGCTACACAACTTCGCTGAAGCCAAAGAAGTTTAAACAAACGCAGTTTGCTGGCAAAGTCATGGCAACTGTCTTTTGGGACAGGAAAGGGCTATTGCTGGTGGACTTTTTGCCTCCTGGGACGACAATAAACTCAAACAGGTACACTGACCAAACTCAGACGAGTGATCCAGAACCGCCGGAAAGGAAGATTGACTGCAGGTGTGACGCTTTTTCACGATAACGCTCAGCCCCACGTCTCTCGTCAAACCCAGGAACTGCTGACAAAATTTGGCTGTCATGCCCCACCTCCCGTACAGTCCGGACCTAGCTCCAAGCGATTACCACTTGTTTCAAAAATTAAAGGAACACTTGGGTGGTGTACGCTTCGGGACCGACGATTAAGTCAAAGAAGAGGTTATTCGATTCTTGAAAGGACTGGCGGCAGAATTTTACGACATGGGGATACAGAAGTTGGAGCACCGTCTGCAAAAATGCTTGGATAGAAATGGCGATTATGTCGAAAAATTGTTTAAGTTTTTACCTTTAAAGCGATGTGTAATGTTAAGGAAATAAAGAATGCCGAATACCGTTTTTCAGAATTGACCAATAATGAGAGGTAAAATTGCAGGCATTTTCATGGAAATGGCCGTGGCCGTTTTATGGAGGTACCCACTATTAGGAGGGTCATTATTACGGGTATTCCATATAATTGCTTTTGTAAATTTGAAAAGCTGGCCGTTTTTAGAGGTGACCGCTTTTCAGAGGTGGCCGAAAAGAGAGGTTTTACTGTAAATTTGAATTTTAAAACTGAAAAAGAGACTTGTACTAGGTTTTTATTGAATATAAACAGAAACTGCTTATATTACAGCGATGTAACGCTCAAATAAAATCATTTTCTAACCCTAGTACACTCAATATGAAGTTGAATCCAGCGGTTTTTTTGATTTTGATTCATAAAATTTACCGAGGCTATGGGTACAAATAGTGTCACTTATCGCTACAAACCATTTTTGTCGCTTCATACGCACAGTTTTAATACTTTTCATATTTTGTTTTAGACTCGGCTCAACTTTAAACACAAGTAACTTGATCGTAGCACTCCAATTACTTATAGTTTTGTTAGTTTTGTCTTGGGTTTCACTTACCTAATGAATGTTGGATTGTGAGTGAAAGACGGGTTTTATCCGTTATGGGCAGGTGCGGCGGCGGGGGTAACTGAAACAAATGCAATCGATATTCAGCGAGCTCTTGGTTCAATCGAGGGCATCAGGCAGATGGTAAATCCGCTCTGATCCGACGGGCACTATACGAACTGTCTCCTGTTGATAAGCGCCGAAAACTATTCAAAATTGTCATTAGTTGATGCGCGTATAATTACTGATGAGGACAGAATGAGGAAATTCGGTCACAAAGTGTGGATTTTTAAACAAAATGCGCCCCTACGGACAAGATCTCCTAATCTTCTGAAATTGTAGAATTGTGCCTACTATATGAAAGCTAGAAGGTCAACATTTTCAAATAATCTAACAGACATCACAAGCTATTTAAAAAAAATATTTTTGGATATACAGGCTGACCAATAAGTAGCGAACCAATGACCTACTTTGTTATTTTAAATAGAACGCATTTTTTTCATAATTATACCTGTTAGTTCACTCTTTGTTATTTAGATTCCAAATTTTTAATCAACAGTCAAAGATCGTCAATGTCGGCATGTTTCGTTTACTGTTGTCATGGTAACCAAACTATATTAACCCCAGAAACCATTTGAAAGTAATTTCCATATGCAAAACGCACCATTGGCTGCAAGTAGCTCCTTGGGTTCAAAATTTTGAATCAACCAGTGAATTTCCGGATTTGAACTGTAACGCTGGGGAACAGCAATTTCGTTGTCTTAAATCTGTGACTTGTTTTCAACTAACTTTTGGCCTCTGGATCCAAAGATAACCGCAGTTTTTGTCAATCACGTCGACTTTTTAAGCTACAGGATACCCCCAAAAGTCATACAAATTGCGCATATAAAGGAAAATGAAGTAAAAACCTATCAAATATACTGTTTATAAAGAATAATTTTATTCATACAAAGGCTATAAGAGTTACTACAAGTTAAATTGTGTTCATACAAATAGTTGTTTTTTTTTTTATCGAGCGGTAATTACATATTAAGGCAAAAATTTTCGCTTATAGCTTTTTCTGGAATGCTTAATCTGTGGACATTCTCGCTTGATGCTCCAACAATAGTCAGCCATCATATGTACATCCCCCCATCTACTATGATACGGTGCCTCCATGACCTTCAAATCCTGGTGAAATCGCTCACCCTGCTCATCACTGACTGCACCAAGATTTTCCGGGAAGTTAGCAAGATGGCTATGTAAAAAATGCAATTTGGTGCTCATGTTGCAACCTAGCAGTTTGAAGCTCTCCAAGAGTTGCTGGACAATTTTGGTGTAATTCTGTGCTCGTGTATTTCCAAGATAGTCTTTAACAATGTTTTTGAATGCTAACCCAGCATTTTTTTCAATTTCTGACATTGTTCCGATGAAATGTTCGTCTTTAACAAGCTGCCGAATCTGTGGACCATCAAAAATACCGGCTTTTATCTTTTCAAATGACAGGCTAGGAAATGCCGAAATGAGATACTTGAAACAGTCTCCTTCAATTGGCACAGCTTTAACGAATCGCTTCATGAGATCCAATTTTATATGCAGAGGTGGAAATATAATGTTCTTTCTGTCGACAAGTGGCTGATGTACAATGTTTGGATCACCAGGTTTCAGGTCAGATCGTGGCAGCCAATTCGACTGCACCCAATGCTTCTCACGAGCTCTGCTGTCCCACATACACAAAAAGCAGGGATGCTTGGCATATCCGCGTTGCTGGCCAAGAAGGAAGCTAACCATTTTAAGGTCAACACAAAAGATCTATTGGTGCATGTGGTATTGCAACAAATTAATGACTCTCTTTATGTCTTCATATTCTTCACTCAAACGAACTGAATGGCCTATCGGGACTGAACCAAATAAATTTCCATTGTGGAGGAGAACACACTTCAAGCTCCGCTTTGAGCTATCGATAAACAGTTGCCATTCAATTGCGTTATGGGCTGAAATTCCCAACTCTTCCATTAAACAATGTACGTTATGGCAATACACAAATCCATCATCACTTCGAAAGCATCGAACCAACCAAATCATTCAACTCATGCTGGTCAAATCCATTACGAACGGAATCATCTTTAATTTCAAAATCTTTATCGTTGGGGTCAATTTGATCTTCACCAGACTCGTATTCCCGTATTTCCAAAGAGGGTAATTCATTGAAAAATGTTAGTGGGTGATAGTGTAGATTAATTCGAATAAAAAATTCCATACAACATGTATGCAATTTTTATTGGTTACTGAGATACAGCAGTTTGAATGTAACCCAAACTATTACACTCACAGAAAAAAAGCCAAAGGCAAAAAAAGAAATTAAGTAAAGGCAAATGATTAAGTTAAAGTTTATTTGAAAAAATTCCACCTCCAACTTCAACGCACTTTCGAATTCTGTTAACAACACTACGTGTAGCTTATCTGAGGTTGCCTTGGCGTTCTTTTATGAGGGCAGCACTATTCATAATTCGAACGATTAATTCGTCTCTTGTGTTTACTTTTTCTTTGTAGACTTCGCCTTTCAACCATCCTCACAGGCAAAAATCTAAAGGGGTAAGGTCCGGGGACCTTGGTGGCCAAGAAACGGGACCATTTCTGCCGATCCATCTTCCGGGGAATGTCAAGTTTAGGTGCTGTATCGCCAGATGATTAAAATGAGCAGGGGCTCCGTTATGCTGGAAGAACGTACTGATCCTTGTAGCCAAAGGAACATCTTCCAATAATGCTTGTAGCTCGTTTTCAAGAAAGTCTAGATAACGGAGCTCTGTAAGAGTACGCGGTAAGATAACAGGCCCAAGGAACTGATTGTCTACCATACCGCACCACACATTTACAGAGAAACGTTCTTGGAAATGCGTCTCCACAAAGGCATGTGGGTTTTCGGCGGACCGCCGATGTGAGTTACGAGTGTTATTGATACCGTCACGAGTGAAAGTGGCTTCATCAGTAAACAGTATTAATGGGATTACTGGGCGATTTGCAATTAGCCAACGACAAAATTCCAATCGTCTACTTTCATCTTCTTTTCGAAGGTGTTGAATCCGCTGTAAATGATAAGGATGAGAGCCGCGCACATTTAATGTCCGCCAGTAGTAATTCTTCGTGTGCTTGTTGAAGGACTACGTTCTATCGACTGAATAATGTCTTCTGTTTCATTCACATTTTGTACATTTGCACGTTCAGATGAGATATTGTCACGGACCATCGTGATAGGGGTAGCTCAGGATAGACTCAGAGTTGTCGCAACGGGTGACGAAGGAATCTTGACGCCGGCAACAGAGGTGTATATGGACGGAGAGACTCGCAAAAACGGCGATGGTGACGTCGGTTGTGGCGTTCAAATCTTTACGAATGTCGACAACGCATTTCATGATCGAGTTGTAGGTGGTTTCGTGCATACCGCAGGCTTCCCTACCCAAGAAGGATGGCTGGAAGGGACCTTCTGAGCAACGAAAACTCGAAGTCGAGAACAACGCAACAGAGTTTCTCTTTGGTATCACGAACGTTTTCTCTTTCAGCCGTGGTTGTGAAGGGATTCTGGCCCGCCATCTTCTTCCCCCCAGCATTACATTTACGTTGGACTTAGCTCCTCTGTTTATGGTTCCAAAGGCTCCTCGTTACAGCTTAATCATCTCCATATTCGATAGCATTTGGAGTTGCAATTAGAATGTAGACTCGCTCAAATTCTACACACAGATATATAAATTCACTCTCTTTATTTACGAAACAACAACTCAATGCAGAGCTCTTTTCAGAGACTCTGCCCCCCAATCCCTTATCCTTACAAATTAACCTATATTTATAACTTACGCAATCCCTTCTACTAACTATCCTTCCGGTGCTTGATCGGCAGCATCAAAGTTCGATGTCTTCGAATTGACCGAGAGATCATAATCTTACAAAGCAATCCAGACGCTTAGTCAGCTCGACGACACCGGTCACCGATCGAAAAATTATGACAATACAAAAAACATAGACGATGAACGCAAGGCAGCGGAGGTCAAGTTAGCGTCTTTTCTAAAAGTAATAGCAAAGCACTTATTCGCGACAATATGACTGCTAGGCACTGCACCAGTTTCGCGCAGTTTACTGAAAACACGACTAAATACACTTGAATCGGGTACTCTGCGGTTAGGAAATCGTCTACCGTATTCTCTACAAGCAGCAACAGCGTTACCATTACGAAACCCGTACACAAATACCATATCGGTGTACTCATTTGTAAATACGTGCGGCATGCTTGAACAGTACCGTAGTTTGTTGCTTAAATGATACACGTTTATCACAGTTAAAAAATTCAATGTAAACTCAAGCACAACCTCACAATTTGAACTTCAAAATAAAACTGACAATTGATACCCATAGCAACTAGGAGAATACCAACACGCGAAGCGAAAACTTTTCTCTGTAAACAGCTGTATCTCAGTAACCAATAAAAATTGGACACATGTTATATGGAATTTATTATTCGAATTAATCTACACTATCACCCACTAAAATATTTACATTTCCTCCTGAAACATCCTGTATACAACAAATGCCGTTTTCAAACGAAAAAAAAATTAATAATGGCAAACACTTCAAGGAGTGCATATATTTGCTTCATTTATCAAACATTTTTATTACGTCAGGTTTTATTTCTTGCACTGGGGTATTGATTTCAAAATATCATTTCTGTCGGCTGTGAGTCACTTACACTATTTATAATTTGCCGTCTATGCGACTGATCCGATTCTGTTGCGAAGACCGATTGCGCCCGGCTTATCCATAACTTTCGATTTGAGTACTTTAATCGGGTACTCTAAATCTGTGGCACTGGAACACTGAAACAGTTCACTAAAAACCCTTACCACAACGCTTAACTCGTACTGGACGCATGTTTCGATAGCCAGGCTATCATCATGGCTACCATCAGCTTGGCTATCGAAACATGTGTCCAGTACGCGTTAAGTGTTGTGGTAAGGGTTTTTAGTGAACTGTTTGAGTACTTTAGTGTCAAATATTTTGGTTTGTCTGGAAACAAACTACAATATTGCCAAATCTTCTACTGTTTCATTAGATCACATTAGCTTATTCATTCAACCTTTCTACAATCAAGCCACCACAATATTTAATAACAGAATCGTCTTTTTTTCTTTTTTATCCTCAACTGGATATATTGAAAGTTGCATTAAATAAATCTTCCCTGTTACTTTGCAAATCTGTAGATCCATACGCACACATTCCGTGCATAGCCCATATAGACAATAGTATCGTCAGCGTTCACCTAGATCGATCGCGTATTGTTTGTTGATGGGTTAATACCATGTGTCGTGGATCATGCAAATTAAGTGAAACAAGCGCTGCTAGGCAGAATGGAAAATGAGGTATACAGGCAATTACTGCGAGTGAATTCCAGCAACGGGCAGTACGCTGAGTGTCCGTCGACTATACACAATAGGCACGGGGGCAAGGGAACGGTTGCAACCCTACTCCTGGATTTGAACATTTAGCAGGCATATGCAATTGCGAGTAATACATTGTGCATTTGTTACATTTTAAATGTAAATTGATTCTTTTCTTGGAATAAACAGTAGAATACTAAGAAGAATAGATTAAGAATTAGAAATGTAAGCACATTAGAACGCATTGACGGCCGTAATAATAAGAAATATGTTAAATTACCCTTTTATCCATGTTACACCAAGGGTCTTCAAAAAATCTTTTCTAAGATTGACCGCAAGATTGTTTTCTCTTCGAGCAATAACCTTAAAAACCTTTTAGGAAATTCCAAAGACCCAGTGGATAACATGGATAAATCAGGAATTTACAAAATTTCATGTAAAGATTGTGATCAAGTGTATATTGGGCAGACAAAAAGATCAATCAAAATTAGGTACAAAGAACATTTGGCTCATCTCAAATTCAGAAGGTTTGATAAATCTAGCGTTGCCCTACATATGCTTGAAAATAACCATAATGTTGATAATATAAAGTTAATTAGAAACGTAAGGAGTACTTCTCAATTAAATTGTTATGAAGGCATGGAAATTTACAAAAACAAAACTCACTTAATGAATTCAGATTTAGGACCACTAAATTCCAGCCTTTATCCTTTGTTACATCATGTTTAATCTTTTATAGTTGTAATTTTAATCATGTGCAATGAACCGCTTCATTGTAATCTAGGATTTATTAAGTCACGTCATTCGGCTCATTTACCTTTAGGCTATTTATAGTCCTGTGCAATGAAGCAGCTCATTAAATTTTACGATTTTAAATTTACATATTGCATAATTTATTTTCCTTTTAAGGTTAGTTTTTCACTTAGCTTGTTAGTTCAGTCTTGCTGCTGATGATGATAGCTTGGCTATCGAAACGTGCGTCCAGTACGAATTAAGTGTTGTGGTAAGGGTTTTAGTGAACTGTTTCAGTAGAATACTAGATGCAAAAATTTTAGTACGCAAGGGAATTACACTAAAATATGTAATGGAAAATAGCATTACAGGGGAAACACAATTAAATTGAAAATTATTTCCATTTCTTCTTTTTGATTTAATAAGCAATATTATTTTTCCTTTCCCTGCAAGTTTGGTGCCGCACGGTGCCCACCAACAGTAAGATCTTGGAGAGAACACAAAATAAGGTCCTGAGAATGATCTTAGGTGCGGTTCTACCTATTGCGAAGGACCAAATCGTAACGATTGTCAGCGCAACTTGGCCAAGTGCAGTCGAGTCGGAACGTCCTTCCTGGGAGTTTACCAGCGGGTACCTGCGGAAGAACTGCCGATCGGAGTGAGATCCTTATTAGAATAGTATAATTTTACTACTGGTTGCGCCAAGATTGCTAGTAACTATTCTTTTATTACAAACTCTTCTAATAAAGTGAGAGCCATGTGGTCTTTCATAAATACTAAATGCACGTAGCGCCATCCTGTTGAAACCACATCTCATCCGGATCAATGTCCTCCATATTTTCAAACAAGAAATCAATAATCATTGACGGTAACGCGAGCTGCGGCCTCATTTTTGAAGAAATAAGCGCCAGTAACGCCACCGGAAGCCTCTGGACGTGATGAAATTTGTGAGGTCTCTTGTGGATTGCTTCCACTCCGCGTATGCGTCAATTTTGTTTACTCACAAACCAGCTAAGCCAAAAATGAGTCTGAACACATTGCAACAGAACAACGCGTCAGTTTCCAACTGCTCTTGAACCCAATCAGCGAAAGAACTATCTACATATCCATTTTTATACCATGAATATGCAAATAAACTCGTATATTTTGGAGAAGACAGTTGGTTATGAACTAATGACTGAAATTTAATGATGTTGTTTCGTGCATGTAGGTCAACGTTATAGTTATCCAACATCATTTGGTCGGAAAATTTTCTGACGTATCCTTTCCAGGCACGAAAGCCGTACACATCAAGTAGTTGTATTATTCCTGTTGTTTTTTTAGGTATTGTAAGTACTTGGACGTCTTTCTGTTGGTTACTGGATATATATTTTTTCAACGAGGAAGGGCAGTGACCCGTCCATGAATCTAATAGTAACACACTTTTGGGGCCAGTATTTGGCAGATATATCCGTAAACCAATTTGTGAATAATTCAGACGTAAGCTTACCGGATGCCGATGCCGCTACACGAACGTTTTTGGCTTGAAATAAAGTTTGTTGAACTCTAGGGCCAAACCTGCCTCCAGGTTCCTTGAAGACAATATACAATAGGGGTAGAAGTTGCCCTGCTGCCGAAATTATAGGAAGAATTGTATAACTATGCGTTGTAGCTGATACAGATTGGACTACCGACTCTACATGTTTAGAACCTTGTGGAGCTAGAGTACGAGACGTGTGTAGCTCTAACTGAAATCCGCTTTCATCTGCATTGAACACGTTTTCTCTGCCATACGTTTCTATATATGGTTTTACCATATCAATGAAATCTGACGCAATTCTCTCAAGTTCTGCTTTGTCTGTACCATGTGGTCGAGTAATAAATTTGTTTATTTTTCGTGATACTATTTTATATGTTCTTTTGAAATGTTTTATCCATTTCATTGATACCTTGAAATCTTCCAGGCCAACACTTTCTTTAGCTTCGATTGCCCAGTTCCGTAAGTTCATATCATGAACTATAGCGCTCGAGTCCATAGCATCGCTAAATTTGTTAAATACATAGTCCGATATTTGTATTAGTTTTTCTCGTCTAGTACCACCTTGTTGTAATGAAGATTCCCATCTATACAATTGGGATAAAGACGTAACCTTTCTATATCTGGCTTTCACTGATTCAAATTTTAAACGTTTGCTCTTACCACTTTTCCAGAAGTTAACAGCGTCCTGTTTATACTGCAAATCGGTAACTCCTCCCTCGTCAGCAGTACATTCTCGATCTTCTTCTTCGACGTATTCTCTTTGCTCCTCAATTGTTGGAGGTGTCTCTTCATCTACATATTCAGTCGCGTATGGACGGTATATGTTTAGAAACTCCAAGGTGTAGCCTGTTTCCATTGAAAATTTTATTTCTTCCACTGCTCTAGTAATAATTTCATGCAGTATGTTATGCAGCTCTATTTCCGCTCTATTTGGAGTGGTGTACTGTTGACTATCGTAATTGTAAGTTAACATTAATAAACGTACCACGTTAACAGGGTTCACAGATACCATTTTGCTGAAGTTGATGTACTAATTCGTAAACAACAATTGAAGGAAATACCACCCGTGGTCATTATAAATATGTTTCCTTATCTCTAATATTAATATTGTTTGAAATAAGGTTTTATTTATATTATAAACTAAAAGCACTTGTAATCTGTAGCATTCGAGGTTTTTGTATTGTTATACGTACTTTATGTGCGATTAGTAGGATAATACACATCATCAACACCATTGTTTCAAGTAAATCCTAGAATTACAAAATTCTATCTAATTTCAATATAATTTCCTTGCAAATCTATATAAGTAGATAAAAATGTTATTAAATACGCATAAATCTCTGTGGTGATCCAGATAATCTATTAATAAGGGGTTGATTAGCAATATATCGATATGCAATGAAACAAGGAATATTTTGATATATAGTTTTGATGTCTCACGCTTCACATTACAGAGTTACATCGAAAAAGCTTAAAATCGATGCAATTTTTTACGGATGTTTCATCCCTAAAATAGATCCCATTGCCGAAAAGAATATCATTCTACATCGGCTACAGTAGATTGCTTAACTATAGTTTTGGGCATTTTTTAAATATTTACAACATACTGATAATTTAATATGCCCACAGTTTCCCCTAAGATAAATTATTTGAAAAAAAAATTGGGTGGGTTTTATACGGTTTAGGAAGCTATTTAACCTGGATGTGATTTCATCTGAAATCAGTGTGTTCCCTAAGGGGGGGAGGGGATACCTATATTTTTTTTATTAATGAAGGGGGTCAAATTACCGATATTTTGATAGGCAATGAAACGAGGAATATTTCGATATGTAACTTTAATTTTTTACTCGTCGCATTGCTGAGTTATTGCAAGAAAAGTAAAAATCGACGAAACTTTGGAGGGGTGTTTCACCCCTAAAATGGGCGCCTTTGCAGGAAACGAAAGTGTCGCTGTACACCTGCCATAGTGGACTACCTAACCGCAAAGTTTCAATTTTTTTCGAATTTTCGGGTTGGGGACCTTCCCTTGTAAGAACCCTCTAATTTTTGTTGAATATGTTCTATACTTATCTTCAATTATTCTTGAGATATATATTTTTTTATTTTCTTGTATTGCCTTCCAGTTTATTATTGCTTCAATCGAATTGCCATGGAAAACAATAGTCAGATAAAAAATCCATGAAATGTCAATATAGAGAAGCGCGGTATTGTGACAGTAATATATTTTATTATTTCGCTCAACTTTTGTGAATTATTGCGTTGTGAAATGGATTATTCAAAAAATGAATTAATTGATATGATTATATGTTAGGTGAGGTTAATAAAAACTGTGTTCTTGCACAAAGAATTTATAAAATGAGGTTTCCTGAACGCCGGACACCTAGTTCGTACAGTTTTCATAATCTAAAAGAAAGATTTGATTCTACCGGTAGTGTTGATTATCCTAAACGTAAAGTCTTTTCAGTACTTTAGAGTGGTTGTTTATTTATCCATAAATTCGAACCACACGAATCAATCCAATATTCAATTCCTAACATCACTAGACCCAATCAGTAGCAAACTCCATTGGGACACTTTATAATTGTTCAAAGTAAAACATTTCAGTGGACTAAATCAAAAGGACTTTCCATTGATGTCCAACAAGACCAAAATGGTAGCATCTAACTCTTAACCGTTTCCAAATTGACAATGACGTATTCGTTCTCATTTCTCCTACAGGTCGTTATAGAAGATTTATTATACTGTGCGATTTAATTACAAGCTAACGAAAGAAACTACGCTGTCCGCTTCCTAACCGGCAAAAACACATCATTTCGGGGCGTATCGCCATTTATCCATTGCATCCGAGCATCCTCGATCACGCATTCAGTCATTTGCGTCAGGAACAGCGACGTTCCGCGGTCATTCCGGCAACTAACGCCGATAATCTAATGCAGATGATCTATCACATGTTGTTTTGCGAACCGACTCTGATCTTGTATACGAGTACTAATGCGAATGACGACGTAATAAATTCCTTATTATATTTAGAACAGTTTTTGCGAAATGTGTGCAATATACCGGTTGTCAACCATATTTAATTGAATAGCTATGTACGTGTCTAATAGGGAAGACTTGGTATATACCACAAGGTAGGTAATAACTAAAGCGTGACAAACGGTTGCACCCGCAGAGACGCCTGTACGGGGGGTGTATGTACGTATGGGGATGCAGAGCTCAGTAATGCGGTAGACATTGAGGAGTTGGGTCGTTCGGTTATTTATCGGATTCTCATTGTGTGTTTTCGAAAACATGGGACGTAAGCCTGGTGTATTTCTCTACATCGCATGTAGAGAAATATATTTGGCGTTTCCCTGGTTTGGAATTTACTGGTTCGCACATTCGTTGCAAATTTTGCGGTACAGGGTTGCTAGGTCACACGATATTTGAATGTAGAAGTTATATTAAAAGTAAACGTCATGTATAGAATTTAAGAAACAATATTCCGTATTGCAATTTTTGTATGACTTTATTTTCACGTTGAGCACGTACAACATCCCACAACACCTAGTAAATAATGAAAACTTTCGTCTTTTTTTGGGATAAATATGTTCCATCATGGAAGCTACCAACAAAAAGACAATTGTGGTACAATTTACAACATGTGCAAAGTATAGTAAAAGACTGTATAAAAGACGAGTTGAGAAATCAAAAAATCTGGCTCACTGTGGACGAGACTACTGATGCTTAGAAACACAGCGTGATTCATATTGTGGCGCGTCCTTTAAAACGTAATGGTCCAGCAGCTTCCTTGTTGTTAGCCAGTAAAAGGACTGAAAGAACTGATGTCGAAACCGTTGTAAACATACAACAAAAATATGTTAAGAGAATTTTGTATTGTAGGACCCCAAATCAACATGTTAATTTCTGACGGAGCCGCAACAATGCTGAAAACTGGTAGGATGTTAAAAGTATGCTTTCCGACTCTTCTTCACATAACATGCCTCATACACGCACGTCATCTCGTAGCAGAAACAATTCGCAGCAATTATCCTAGGGTCAATGATTTAATATCATCTACCAAAAAAGTGTTTGTGAAATCTCTCAAACATATCCGCGTATTCAAGCAATTGTATCCGCAAATTCCGCTACCACCTCAGCCTGTACTGACGCGATGAGGAACATGGATCGAGGCAGTATCCTACTATCGCAGATATTATTCCCAAGTGAAAGTTGTCATTTTCAAACTTAATTCATCTAATTTTCAAGCGATTCGGGAGAGTCAGCAACTTTTTTCCGATTCGGACGTTCAAAGAGAAATAGATGACATTTCCATAAACTATTCTGTAGTGACACAAACTATTTCGCAGTTAGAAAATACTCACTTATCTATACAAGACTCGTTAAATAACATCAACAATTTAGCAGCCGCTCTAGAAAGTTTGAGGGATCCTATAGGACTAGATGTCGCGCAAAAATTTCGTGCAGTTTTAAATAAAAATCCGGATTTAGAAAAGGTTCGATCTATATCCGGAATTCAAGACTGCCCGGAAGGGATACAGGAGTATTTGAGTTTCGCAAATCTTACTTCATTAGATGCTGAACGACCATTTGCAAAGTATACGAGAACGTTTTCAGACCGTCGTCGAGGCCTGACCGAATCGACAATGGAAGCATTGCTTATGTTGCAGTACTACGCGTGGTACCATGGCAGTCGCACATTATCGCAGTGGTCATCGATACGTCAACAAAAGGTAACAATCTTTTATTTTTTTATTAATACTGTGTCCACTTTTGAACGGTACGCCCCGGACGGTTCCACTAGTTTCTCGAACATTATAACGCACACCGATCAACCGATAATTTGGCTGATCTCAAGTGCTGAAGGTTTGATAAATCTAGTGTTGTCCTATATACATATGCTGGAAAATAATAATAATAATATAAAATTTATTAAGAACGTAAACACCATTGTTCTATTAGATTGTTATGAAGTTAGTTATCCGTAACTCTAAATTTTGCATAATTTAGAATTCGCATATTTTAAAATTACTTGTTTTAAAATTGCATACTTTAGATGCGCATAATTTAAAATTACTTTATTGGGTCAGTTTTTCGCTTAACCCGCTAATTCAGTTTTACTGTTGATGATGATAGCTTGGCTATTGGACCGTGCGTTCAGCGCGAATGAAGTATTGTGGTGTTAAATTCTATTATTGGGCCAATGGTGGATTTCCAAGATTGTGTCAAGATCGGAAAAATAATATAGCACAAAATGCTTCTAGCCAATATAGGCCCAACCTTCTAAATTCCCAATACTAGGCCAATGTTGGATTTCCAATATTGTACTAGAAACCTAAGAAAAACAACGCAGTAAAATTTTTTTTCTAGCCAATATAGGCCCAACATATTTAAAACAATATCGGGGTTTCTATTTTAGGCCAATATAGGTATAATATCAGGGCAAATTAGCCAATATTGGTCTAAGATATCTATACGGGGCCAATATTGAACCAACTTCTCACCAGTATTGTGTGTTGCTTGAATGAAATTACATTTTACATAATACATATGGAAGTAATACAAACGTAAGTGATGTTAGGCATGATTTATTCACATCAATTAGCAGATATTCTAAACTTTTTTTCCTGAAATGGGTTCCTTTATTAGTCAGAATATCCTTATGTACACAGAACCTTCTTTAACATCACAATTAGTGAGAGATACATATTTAAAAAATTAGTATATTAAGAACGGGATGAAAAGCAAAACCTGCGTTAAATTTTTCAGCGAATGGAGTACCAAAATTACTGATATATTCCTCAGTGTGTTTAGTATATTTTTTAATGTCTTAACTCTTTTAATTTTATGGTGCATATTTTGAAATATTTATTTTCGAGGCGAATCTCCAAAATGTTCATTGATAAAATTTAAATTAATTTGTAGAGACGGATCCTATAAAACGGTTTCAGATTTGGTTATATATTCTGCATCATGATTTACATTATCTACAATATTTCCAACTTTGTCAACATTATTTGAATAACAAAAACATTGAATTTGAATTTGCTCGTTCAGGAACTTCACACACACACACATTAGACATGGTTTCGTTGGTGTACCTGGGTGTAAAACATCTATAACATCGTTAAATACACTCCTCTTTACATCACAAACGTCCACTGCATAATGCGAGATGAGAACTTTAAAATCATTTCAAACACCTCTGTACAATTTAAACAATTAATCATGGCATGTACTTACCGTATTGCTAATCGCTGTCATCCAATCGCTGCATGAACAGAAACAAATTGAATTAGTAATAATTGTACTATTATCATCGCTAATACAACATTTAAAAATGTGTCTTTGAGGCGAAATTCATTAAAAGATTTTGACACGTCTAAATGCAAGATTCTTATGGAGAACCCTATTATATATTTTCAGAATATATCCTGAAAGATATTATTAAAAGTATTATATCCTATTCAATGTTGAGATTTGTCAAAATAAAAATAAAAAAAACCCATCTGAATTCTTAGTTATGCGCAAAGAATACCAGTTCCGTTAAATTGCAGAATCTTTGGGAAGGTAATTCAAAGACGATTAAACAATATTGGATTCCGTTCCAGGCAATTATCCGATAAATCCTTTGAAGGAAGGAACGGTCTGATCGGTTTTAGTTTCTAGTAGAAAGATGTTTTTTTTAATTAGATTCTAGTTGAATGCGGATGTGCTATCCGCAGCAGAAACTTTGCAATCGATCGTCTCTGACGTTTTTAAGATTTATCGAGGTTATATTCAAATCAAGATCTTTTTGAGTGAAATATAATGATTATTAAAAATTTTAATTATTTTTTGTGTTGGTAACTCATTTCACAATAAAACCAAAGATGGAAACTACAAATTATGTGTGATATTTCTTGACAAATTTGACAATTCAAATCACATTTGATATTTAATGACGTACCTTATAAATTTTAAAGTATAATGGGAAATGGTCTTATTCTACGCAACTAT
Organism: Dynastes maya; assembly: GCA_029619315.2. Lineage (NCBI taxonomy): Eukaryota > Metazoa > Arthropoda > Insecta > Coleoptera > Scarabaeidae > Dynastes > Dynastes maya. Next base: position 3,903,786 of record JAROYE020000003.1, read on the forward strand.
ACAGAGAAAAAAAAGCTCTTGACGCAAACAAATAAATAATCTTCTTCACCAGCCGGTTCTCCTCTTTTCTTCCTATATGACCCAGCCATCTTATACGTTGAGCTTTTATAAACTCTGTTATCACTGGTTTTCTGTACAGTTGCCTTAATTCTTCGTTGGTTCTTCTTACCCATATATCTTCTAATTTCTTTCCTTCAAAAATCCTTCTCAATATTTTCCTTTCCCATATCTCCAGGCTTTCTGTTTCCTTTTTGCTCAATACCCACGCTTCGCATCCATACGTTACAATTGGGCGCAGCACAGTTTTATAGAGTTGTATTTTTGATTTTCATGATACGTTGTTGGACTTTAATATTGTGCTGAGAGCTCCTGTGCATTTATCACCTTTTACCATTCGGGTTGTTATCTCCTTCTTGGAATCGCCTATACTTGACAGCTATTCAATTTTAAATCTTGCTCCGCCCTCACGTTGAATGTTCAGTTCATTTCTTGTTTCTTCTTCTTCACCTGGTTTGTTCATCCACACATGTTTAGTTTTTGTTTCGTTTATTTCTAATCCTACTTTTCTTCCCGCTATTTCTAGGTTCCTCGTCACGTTTACCAATTCCTTCTTAGTTCTTGTCAGTATGATGATGTCATCCGCGTATGCTAGACATTGATGATTTTTATTCATTATTGTCCCCGTGCGATTCATCCCACTTTCTCTGATTACCTTTTCCAGGACTATGTTAAACAGCACGGTGGACAAAGGGTCACCTTGTCTTACTCCTTTCGTCGTTCTAAATGGTTGAGAGGCTAAGTTATTAATTTTTACCTTACTACTTGATTTTTCAATTGTTCTTCTCACAAGTCTTGTTAGTTTATTTGGGATTCCCATTTCTTTCATTGCTTCGTATAAACAACTTTTTTTTATCGTGTCATATGCCTGTCGGAAGTCTATAAAAATAGCATGAAACTGCATATTATGTTCGTAATCTAGCGCTTGTAATTCTTTCAGTGTAAAGATCTGATCCATTACTGATCTTTCTTTTCTGAATCCGCACTTATACTCGCTGATGATATTTTCCGTATATATTTGCATGTTGTATCCACCATTGCTATTTCCCTGTAGTTTTTGCCTTCTGACTTGTTTCCCTTTTTGTGTAGTGGTACTATTAACGCTTCTCGCCAGGTGTGTGGTATTTCTTCTTGATCTCATATATTTCTTATCAATCTGTACGAGGATTGTTCGGAAACTACGCGGCCTAACATAGAGATGGCGCGAATTCGGAGGAATATTCATTACCATTCTATAGAATCATCTTTTAATAGATTAAATACGACAGCACAGAGCGATCTGTCAATTAGTATGTTTTTGACAGTACGCTAAAGTGGACGTCTCGTGTGAGAATGGAAAAAACTGAGTTGAGAGCAGTGATAAAGTAATTTCATTTGAAAGGCTTAACACCAACCGAAATTAAAGCAGAGCCTGGATTCAACACTATTGGAATCCGCTCCTTCGTTTTCAATGGTTAAAAACTGGGTTGCCGAATTCAAGCGTGGTCGTACGAGCACAAATGATGAACCCCGTAGTGGACGTCCTAAAACTGCAACGGATATGATTGAAAAAGTCCACCGTATCGTATTGGATGACCGTCGAGTAAACGTGCGCGAGATAGCAGACATAGTGGATATCTCAAATGAGTGTGTACAGAATTTTAACTGAAGAATTGGTAAGGAAAAAATATTCGGCGTGGTGGGTGCTGCGGTTGCTCACACCGCAGCTCAAACTGAATCGTTTGAGTGTTTCTGGTGACTTTTTGGCACGTTTTCGCCACAATCCGAAGGACTTTTTAGGCCGTTTCATAACCGTCGATGAAACCTGGTTCCACCATTATACTCCCGAAACCAAAGAACAATCCAGACAATGGACACACAAAGATTCTCCGCCACCAATGACGGTTTTGTCAGCAGGAAAGGTTATGGCAACTGTTTTTTGGGATTCTCATGGAATTATCTTGGTCGATTACTTAGAAAAGGGGAAAATAATAAATGGCGAGTATTATGCCACTTTGTTGCAACAACTTAGCGACAAAATCAAAGAGAAACGGCCTCATTTGGTAAAGAAGAAAGTGCTTTTCCATCAGCATAATGCACCTGCCCATAAGTCTGCGATTGCAATGTCCAAAATTCATGAATTTGGATTTGAATTAGTGTCTCATTCGGCCTATTCCTCAGATTTGGCTCCCAGCGATTATCATCTGTTCCCAAACTTGAAAAAATGGCTCGGCGGTAAGAGATTTTCGTCTAATTCCGATGTAATCGCCGCTGTAAATTGCTATTTCGAGGACTTGGATTCATCGACCTACAAGGTAGCTATTGCTAATTTGGAACATCGTTGGAATAACCGTGTTGAGCGAGCAGGAAACTATATTGAAAACTAAAATGTTTTTTGTCGAAAAAAATTGCGTTTTCTTTGTTAGGCCGCGTAGTTTCCGAACGATCCTCGTATAGTTTCTTTTTTAAGTAGTCTCCTGCATTTTTTACTAGTTCTACCCTTATTCCGTTTTCTGCTGGACTTTTTCCATTCTTCATTTGATCTATTATTACTCCTATTTCTTCTTGTGTTGGAGGTGGAACTTCTTCTTCATGCTCCTCGTATTCGATTTCTATATTTGCGTCATCTTCATAGTTACCTGTTGGATTTAATGTTTCCTTGAAATAATCTCACCATATTTCCACTGTTTCTCTGTCGTCTCCTATCAGGTTTCCCTTCTTATCCTTACAAAATAGGTTTCTCTGTTAATATATTTGGCTCCCCGTCGGTAATTATGAAATCTATAATTTTTCCTTGGAATTTTCAAATAAATCAACATTCGTTCCTGCATCTAAGAATCATGATTGAAAATTTCCTGAACCAAATTTAAATAGTCCACTTGTTTCTTTTGAGTGTTGATGGGACGTACCCGCCAACCTCTTCTCTTATTACATTTATTTTTAAATTTGTTCGTCATGATTATTGCAGAAACTGTTAATGAACACAGTATATAACCTTTCTGTGTCATTCCATCCATTACAAAAGACATCATTAACAGATAAATTAAGATTATGATACGATAAAGTAAATCGCGATGTCAGCTGTTATTATCCCCCGAAATTATTTAGAGAATTACCGCGGAATATTGCAAATAATTTCCCGCTAAACCTAACGATAATTTCACGCTACCCTATGTGAAGGCACTTTAACCCTAGGATGCATAACACGGGCCTCCGACGCCCAGCGTGGTATTCTAAGCTTCATAACTTCTTTATCTTTAAATTTTTTTCTTCTGGGCCTTGTCTATGCCTCAACTGGATCTTCGGGCCTCGTAGGCCCGGTTTATTTTTGATTGATAATCGTTTATATTTACATCCAAAACTGTTTTTGTTTAAATAATTTGTTGCTTCTGGCGTCAATGTACTGCATATTGCAATATTATTTGGAATACAATGTGTTAACAATCGGCTGCAACATGTAGGAACATGTAGGAACAGGCCTGCGCTCAACGGAGTTTGCAACTTTCAACGGCGTATGCAGGTTTCAACACGCATAAAAAAGACTTCAGTTGCTAAAATTTGCTTGAGGTGTTTGTTTGTGTATGTTCGTTATGGCGGCTTCAAGTTCAAGAAAATCGACCGGGCAACGTGCAATAGTGAGGTATGAAGATTCCAATAATGAGGAAACTCTAATGCGATGGGCAGAGGAATGTGATGAAGTTTTATCGGAAGAGAGTGAAACGTCTGAAGTTGAAGAACCTGGTCAAGATTCATTAGAAGCCAATTCAGACTCTTCAAATTCTGCGTCTGAAGAAGATGTTGCTACAGCGAAGGCCGATAGTGATAATCCCAACTGTTTCGCTTCTCCATCCGGCATCCAGTGGAATAAAGTTCCGTCAAGGTCTACGAAAACTGCAAAAACGTAACGTACTGCCTTTAGCACCAGGTGTAAAAACTAAAGCAGTGTCCTGTGATGCACCTGAAAATGCTGTCAAATGTTTTATTACAAGAACGATCTTAGAAGGAGTTGTCAAGTGCACAAACCTTGAAGCTCGAAGAGTAACTACGGTCAAAGACAAAGGAAGGGTAGATATTGATGTGATGGAGCTGAATGCTTTCTTAGGTTTGCTGATACATGCTGGTATGGAAAGAAACTGGGACGTACCGATAAGAGAACTGTTTTCTTCTGACAAATGTAATCCTATTTATCAAGCTATGATGGGAATTAATCGGTTTGAAGATATTAGACGGTACCTGCGTTTTGATGACAAAAGAACTCGTGATTTTCGCCTACAGACCGGTAGATTACCTCCGATATCGCATATATGGAACTTATTTTTACAACAATGCAAGTCATCTTTGGTGCCAAATGAAAGCGTCACCATTGACGAGCTGTTACTCTCGTACAGAGGGAGATGTTCATTTATTCAGTATATGCCAAATAAACCGTCAAAATACGGTATCAAGATTTTCTGGATGTGTGAGTCAGAATCAGGATTTGCAAATGATGGAATGGTATATACTGGACGACGACCCAATCAACCTATCCATACAAATCTTGCTTCTGAAGTAGTGCAAACTTTAGTACGCAGCGTCCACTTCTCTGGACTAAATGTTACAATGGATAACTTCTTTACAAGCATTCCATTGGCTAAATGTTTATTAGAAAAGAACCTAACAGTGGTTGGGACACTAAGCAAAATAAGAGAGAAATACCAAATGAAATAAGAGATGCAAAGAACAAACCGGTCTACTCTTCTACATTTGGCTTTTATGACAAAATGGCTATAGTTGGCTGCATTCCTAAGAAAAACAAGTCAGTAATTTTGCTCAGCACCATGCACAATAACATGTCTGTAAGTGAAAATGTTAAGCAGAAACCGGAATTAATACTTTATTATAACAAGACCAAGGGGGGAGTACACGTAATGGATTAAAAACAGTCCAACTATACATGTAAAAAGCAAAGGAAGCGCTGGCCTATGCCGCCTTTTTCTAATATGATCGATATTGCAGCGCTAAATGCATTTATTATATTTTCCACGTTGAAACCCGATTATCATAGGAATGTAACACACGCTAGACGACTATTTTTGAAGGAATTAGCTGAGCAATTGGTAATACCGTATATGATAAGGAGGTCAAAAAATCGGAAAATACCACGAAATTCAATAAATTGTACGAACAAATTTATTAACATTGAAAAAACTGCGACTGATGCCGTTACAAATAAAAGGAAGAGATGCATGATGTGTCCCTTTAGTTTAGACAGAAAAAACAAACTAGTTTGTGAAAAGTGTCGCAATAATGTGTGCAACGAACATAGTGTAAGGATTTGTAAAAATTGCTACTTTTAACATGTATTTACATTTATAAGAGCTGTAATCTTTGGTTAGAGGTTTTGTTTAATTATTTAAGATTTTTACACGCACAAATAAATGATTTAAATATATTTCATGTTCTTATATATTTTTAACAGAGTAAAAAACAGCCGGGCCTGAGAGACCCGAGAAATGTTAATCTGTATATCCGAGCACACATGCATCCTAGGGTTAATTGTCTTGAATTAAGGCGGACAGCTTTGGTACAAGTAAACGTTTCTCTGCGTGTACTTTTAATAATTGCAATAGACTTTCTTTCAAATACGAAATGCTGCTTTTGCCCGGCACAAATATCAAGAATATATGTTCACCTGAAATTTGCACTTCACCAGTTCAGCCCCATAAATCTATTCCCATGTAATTATCATTAGCACTTTAACTTGGCGAATTATAGTATTTTTGCCTCTACATAGAAATGAATGTGCTTTCATATCTGTTGTCCGGAACATTTAACCTAATTTACTTTCACATTTCGTGGAAACGAGAAAAGTTTCCAAAAGCTGTAATGTATGTCATTTATTATGGCGGTGTTGATTTACTCCGGTTCCCATTTTACTTCAGGAATATACACATAAGGCATAAAGGTGTAAGGTTTTGAATATACAGTGGGACATTGAATGGTAGACAGAGAAGGAACGTTCTTGAATCAAATGAATATATATCTTTGAAATTATTTATTTAATTCAACAAAGGTTTATTTGACTGAGAGCACATTTTTTAAGACGAACAAATTGAATTTCTTTGAATGCACGGACGTTTTTATTTCACATAATTTTGTTGAGTTAAACAAATATGTGAAAGGAAATAGAAGAAAAATTCCAAAATAAAGAGATACGGTCCTTTTACCAAGAAGTCAAAAGAAAAGAAAAGGATACCAGAATCGAAGTGTATATAACCAAAGTGAAGAAGGAACACTATTAAGCGAATCATCCAAAGTTCTGGAAAGATGGAAAAACTACTTTCAAGAGTTGCTAAATGACACTGGAGAAGAAGAACAGGATACACCACAAGATATGGAAGGAAACGAACTAACAATAGAAGCACCCACGAAGGAAGCAATAATAAGCACGATTAAAAAGTTAAAAAATAACAAAAGTCCGTGAGTGACAGAAATAACAGCAGAAATGTTAAAGGCAGGTGGAGAATAATTGCATGAACAAATATATGCCCTTATCAAGAAAATTTGGGAAGAAGAAAGAATACCGGAAGACTGGAGGAAGGCAAAAATATGCCCCATACATTAGAAAGGAGATCAGCAATTATGTGAACATTACAGAGGTATAGCACTGCTTTAAACGGGCAAATTGCTTACGAAGTAGATTAAATGAGTACATGGAAAATATAATGGAAGAGTACCAAGCAGGGTTCAGAGCGAAGAGATCAGTAACGGACCAAATCTTCACACTGAAGGAAATATAACTAAACAGTTATGAGTACAAGAATAACCTTTATATCCTTTGAAGGAAATATAACTAAACAGTTATGAGTACAAGAATAACCTTTATATCCTTTTTGTCGATTTCAAACAGGCTTACGACAGAATCCATAGGAAACAAGTATTTCAGGCTATGAAAGAGCTGAAATTACCAAACAAGTTAGTTAGTCTAGTTGAAATGACGTTAGACAAAACAAAAAACGAAATAATCTGGAAGGGAGGAAGATGAAATGAATTTGAAGTAAAAGAGGGACTCAGGCAAGGCGATCCGCTATCCACGACGATATTTAATTTAGTACTGGAAGTAATTATCAGGAAAAGTAACGTAAAGATGGAAGAAACAATATTTAAAAATGAACACCAATGTATAGCATTTGCGGACGATGTGACAATATTAGCTAAAACGAAAAAAGAACTGAAAGGAATTATAAGAAGAATAGCAAAAGAAGCAAAAAGATTTGGTTTAAAAATTAACCAAAAAAAGACGAAGTACATGACAATGGGAGACACAGCAGGATAAAGAAGAATACCTAACGGTATAAATAGAAGAACAGACATACAGGTTTGAGAGTCCACGAATTTAGATATCTAAGAGTGAAAATAAGAGAAAATGGGCATGAAGAATATGAGATAGAATCAAGGATAGCAAAAGGAAATAGAAAGTTCGGAATGCTGAGATCACTAATGAAATCGAAACTAGTGTCAAGAAAAGCGAAAGAGAGAATTTATGAGACGGTAATCAGAGCAACGGCTATATACGCATGCGAAATTAAAACGGCGGGAAAGAAAAATACTAAGAGCAATATATGGAGGAATAAATACGGAGGAGGGATGGAGGAGAAGAACGAACAAGGAATTAGAAGCACTATACAATGGACCAAAAATAACAACAGTTGTAAAAGCACAACGAATAAGATGGCTAGGACATGTGCATAGATTGGGGAACGACAGAATGACCAAATTGATACCGAATAGAAGACCAGTAGGAAAAAAAAGGAAAGGAAGACCACTGAAAAGATGACTTGACAGCGTTTTAGAGGACTTACAAAAAATTAACATTGTGAATTGGAGAGACCGGGCAAGAGATAAGGAGAGCTGGAGAAGGTTTGTAGGAATGACCAACGAAAATCTGTAAAGGAAATTATTAGAATGAATAAGTTTTTGTATTGAATGTAACTTCTTTTTGCCCAGGGTCCACAAGGCCTGTTGAACGTTATAATATAAACAAATATGTGCCGAGAATTTATGGCACCTACCTCGTAGTTGTTAGGGCTCGTTGTTTCTGTATTAGCGATTAGTTTTTGTTTAATTTAATTTTTAATTCAGAGGCAGATGTAAATAATGGAGACAGAAAAGTTGATTTCGAAAGAGATGGTATTGTTCCGTCGATATTAACAATCAACACATCATCAAGTGATTCTGAAAATGATTATAACGATTTCAATTAAATCTATTATACAGTTAAGATTTAGGTAACATGGTTATGATATCATTTAATCACATTGATGATGACGTGCCTCGTCTCTTAACGTAGCACGTTTTAAATATAACATTTTACTTGTTAATGTAAGAGACGAGTGTATCTATACCGACTTCATCGTCCACGGAAGAATTATTGGACATTGATTTAGTTCAGCAATTACTCCAATAACCCCAGGAAGAAGAATACATGGAAGATGAAGAAGGATTAGAAGAGAATGAAACTGCGATAATAACTGAAAAAGCAATGAGTTCTATTAAAAAATTACAGCGTTATTTTTAACAAAAGGATAATAGCACTGACACTATTGCAATACAAAGTTAAAAATTTTACATAGAGATCAATTGACGCAATTTTAGCAAAATGACATCCCAAGAATTGTAGCATTAGCCAATCCTATACTTGTGAAAATGTAAATTCCTCCGTAAAAAGGCACCTGTATAAAAAGCACTCGAAAAAGCGATCCCCCAGAAAGCTTTTAAACAAGTTAAAGAAGTTCGGAGAGAGTTTTAAACGGGACCAAGGGCTTATGTATATTCAACGCGTGTGTACAACGTAAGACTTCTTAAATGGGATAATTTCATGGGATGTTTGAACGCTACACTTTCATCAATCCTCAAATATTCATTAAATTTGTTTCGAATCATTATGTTGTTGATCTGAATCAAGGGTATTTTATCTTCTGAGTTGAAATCCATTACTTCGTGTTTATAATTTACCAATAGACCAGCATGACGGAACCAGTTATTAACTGTTTTTGAAAAACTACTTCCCCATGCCACGCTTAACAAATTCACAGCATCTAAAATAATAATAATAATAATAATAATAATATTTATTCATTCCGAGCACTACATACAATAGATAGGAATAAGTCAGAAGTTTAAGTAAATAAACAATATAAATATACATATAACACTTAACTAGCAAATGCCAGTGTACACAATAATGTATTAGGGAAGTGATGAGGGAGACAGAGTACACAGTATTCTGACATTTACCAGTCTATTTAAGAGAAGTCAAAAATTCGTTTATATTATAGAAGACATCAGAAGTGAGTAATTTTTTCAGCCTCATTTTAAATTCATTATTCGGAACAATAGTCTTAAGTTCAGGTGGGAGTAAATTATATATTCGACTACCAGCATATATAGGAGATTTCTTGAACGCCTCGCGATTATGTCTGCTTAAGGATATATCATTTTTGGATCGTGTATCATAATTACGATAATTGCAGTTAAGTATGTAGTTATGTCTGTTAGCATGTGTATGAGTTAATAACTTTAATAGATAAATAGAGCAGACAGTGGGGATTTTATTCGTTTTAAAGGTTTCGCGGCAGGAGCAGTTGTAAGGAAGAGAAAAGATCAAACGCAGTATTCTTTTCTGACAAATAAATATACGATTCCAATGGGTAGCTTGTCCCCAGATAACGATATTATATGCAATTGCCGAGTATACGAACGCATAGTAAACATTCAACAGTGTATTAGTATCTACATTATTTTTAAGTGAATTAATAACATAAAAGGATTTATTTAGTTTACTACATACCATATTAATATGGTCATCCCACTGTAAGTTGCTATCAATTTTCACGCCCAGGCAATCCACAACGGATTTCATCGAGATCGTATGGCCATTGTGCGAAAGGTTAAGAGCTAAGGGCAATCGTCTCATACTTTTAAACTGTATACATACAGTTTTAGAAAAATTGATTATTAAATTATTCCCTTTGCACCATTTTGAGAAATCATACAAAGTGGTAAGTGTCTTTAGCGTTAGCGTATTCTGGTCTTTCTCGGAAATCACGATGGACGTGTCGTCTGCATACATAAAAACACGACCAAACGAAATATGTTCCGGCAGATCATTGACAAACAACAAAAAAATTAACGGCGCTAGTATACTACCCTGGGGAGTCCCGTAATTTAGGTTGAAGCTATTAGAGACAGTATTATTAACCTTAACAGACATACTCCTGTTGTTTAGAAAGGAAATAATCCAATCATTAAGACTACCCCTAATACCCATCCTATGCAGCTTCGCAGAGACGAAGTTCCTATTGACCACATCGAATGCTCTGGTTAGATCGAACAGTAGTGCCAAAACGTATTCATTACTATCGATTTTTTCAGCGACATGCTGTATTAGTTCATTGCATGCGGTTTCAGTGGATCGACCCTCGCGGAAGCCGAATTGTCTATCGGTTAATATATTGTTTATATTCAAAAATGATATAATTTTTTTGTAAAAAATCTTTTCAAAAATTTTAGAGAATACGCTTAACATCGAGATGGGTCTATAATTCTCAATGCCCGTAGGATCTCCCTTCTTAAATATAGGAACAACAACAGCGGATTTTAAGATTTCTGGAAACTTACCAGTCGAAATGGAGACATTGAATAAAGTTGACAGGGGCCGCGCGATAATTCCAGCAACCCTCTTGATGAAAGTAATAGGAACATCGTCTGGGCCGGTGGACTTATTATTAGAAAATTCGATAATTACTCTAAATACCTCATCAACAGTCACTGGACTACAGTACATTGAGTTGCCAATACTCCGTTTACCCATCGTGCAGTTTTTAGATAATGATGATCCAAATTGATCAACTAGTTTACGTTCGGCAATGGTAGAGAGGTACTCACCAAAAGCATTCGCTATGTCCATCGAATCAGTAATAGAACTGCCATCAACATGAATCTCCCTGACGCCGAGTTTGGTAGTGCTACCTTTAAGCTGGTACAAAAGAGCTAGTACAGTTTTTATGTCTTTAATTTTTTCCTGCAGCTCCATAATTTGCATCAACGTTTATTTTCTATAAACTTGTTTCGGCGACCAAATGATACCTTGGTCCATAGGTTGTAAAACTGACGTAGCATTAGGTGGAAACAAATGTAGCTTAATGTTATGAAGGTCAATATTTGGATGTACAGAGTACATCTGGGAGGGTAAAGCACGTAGTAAGAGAAGGAGGAAGAAGAGATAATAATGGCGAGAGTGAGGTGAAAGACGTAAGACGTGTAACACGAAATGTATTATATATTTAAATGTAAAATATTTCACTAATGAAACCTACAAATTTTGGGGGCTCAGCCGCGATTGAGTGCACGTACAAAATAAAAGACGACGGACAGTAAACAGCAGTAAGTACATAAAATGCAACGACGTTAATTAATGAAATTAGACCTACTATTTTTTAATATAATATATCCAATCGAAAAGTGGGCGACTGAAATAGGTGATTTATCTCTTTTGATGAAATTGGGTGAGTTGCATACATTTATATTTGCAAAGAAGTCGTTACGAGGCTTAGCTAAACTCTTCATAAGGTGAATCTAAAATAACATCATCAGCTGTTAGCACAACGGAAAATGAAAAAGAATGGGAGCGTACAAGAATATTTTCTTGTTATGAAGGAATTAGCTAGTCGTGGCTCTGTAGAAACAGCGGTAATAGTCAGTGTAGTAGATATGTGGTGCGGAGTCGGCGATTATTTATTTCACGCGTTCACAGCGTTAGTACTAAGTCGATGCTGTATGTGAGTAGTTCTGTGTATATGTAGGCTGTTGTAATTTATTTCGTAATTGTACGCTTATGTTTGCTTTAAAAATGTCGCAGTTAGGTACGTCGCGAAAACGACCAATGGCAGACACACTTAAAAACTTTATAGTGGACATGCCGGTCTTAATTTTTGATGGCGCTAAAATTCAATGTCTAGTTTGTAAAATCCCTTTAATGTGTTGGTCCAGAAGTCATCGCCAACGTCACATCGAAAGCAAACAGCATTCTTCTGCAAAAAGTGGCATACGAGACCATGAAAAATTTACATTTGATTTATGTGTTACTCTTATTTTATGTAATCTATCGTTTCGTTTACTAGACAAAGAAGCATTTGTCTCCTTCTGGAATAAATATGCGGACTGTAAATTACCTAGTCGGACATCGATACGAAATGTAGTGCCATTTGCTCGTGAACATATAGAAAAAAGAACGAAAACGGAATTGAAAGATAAAAAACTGTGGTTCTGCGGACGAAATAACAGATCCTCAAAAATATTCTGTGGTTAATGTAATGGTACGTACAATGGAACCACATCGATTGTCGATGTGGTTCCATTCCAATTCTTGCTTCCAAAAGAGTTATAAATTGTATTGCCGATGAGATTTTAAAGGTGGTGTTGAACTCATTGAACAAATTTGAAGTTTCAACTAAGCTACTTTTAATGTTTATGAGTGATGGTGCCACATCTCTTAAAGAACACAGTGGTAAGTTCTTACATGTAACGTGTAAAATCCATACTCTAAATCTTGCGGCACAAACGATTCCTACATGTTTTCTACTAGTAAATGCATTGATTGTTAGCATATAGGCAGTGTTTCTAAAGTCCCCGAAACGTACCCGACTATTTCACAAACTGTGTCCTGATTTACCTGAACCACCACAGCCGATTGTTACACGTTGGGGAACATGGTTGCAGGCTGCGTTTTACTACAACAAATATTTTGATCAAGTAAAGAAGGTAGTTTTAAAATTCAATCCGACAGAAGCTGCAGCAATCAAGAAAAGCCAGGAAATATTTCAAGATAGTCAGGTTAAAAGAGATCTACAAACTATTCACAACAATTACTTCGGACTAGCGGAGGGAATAGGAAAATTACAAAATATTTCGATGTCGCTAGTACATTCTGTTCAAATTGTGAATGATGTTCACGCACAGTTATGCGCTGTAGAAGGCGAAACAAATTGGTGTGTAATACGGAAATTTGAAAGTGTTTTAGAGAAACTTCTATACTAAGTAATTTTTCTAAGGTGTTTGAGCAAATTTTATATGATGCTATCTACGGTAACATCAAAATCAGGTTGTCTTGGCACCAACACGGTTATGTGAGAGGTAAATCAACAGTTACTAACCTGGCCTGTATAACACAAAGCATTAGTGAAACTCTTGATCAACGCTCACAGTTAGATGTGGTCTACACAGATCTCACAAGAGCCTTTGACTCTATTGATTTCTCGTTATTGCTACGGAAGTTGGGTACTATCGGCTTTTGCACTTCGTTGCTGAAATTGATGACATGCTATCTCACTGGCAGAGTCAATTGTGTAGTGTACAATGGTTTTTCTTCTAGGCGTTATCTAACAACATCTGGAGTGCCGCAGGGTTCCAACTTGGGACCCCTGCTGTTTTTAATATTTATAGATGACCTCTTACAATCACTAACGTGCCGCTTTTTAGCGTTTGCAGACGACTTAAAGATATTTCACCGAATTGATTCACTTTATGATGCCAGACTTCTACAAGAGAATCTGATAACTGTAAGTAATTGGTGTATTGATAACAAACTGCATCTTAATGTGGAGAAATGCTGCGTAGGTAGATACAGTCGAAAGGGGTCCAAAATCGTTTTCGATTATAATATACACGGTCTGAAGCTACCTTCATCGGACACTGTGAAAGACCTTGGAGTGTTATTTGATGATCGACTTTGCTTTGACCAGCAGGTGATGTCGGTGTGCAACAGTGCTTGCAGAGTTCTTGGTTTCGTTCTTCCTAACACACGCACATTTACTGATTACGCTGCTCTAAAAACTCTTTACTACGGGTTGATTCGAAGTAAGTTGGAATACGCACCGATTATATGGTACCCTTATTACACATGTCACCAACTTCGACTTGAGCGAGTGCAACGCCGCTTTTAAAAATATTTAACATTCAAGAAGATTGATAACTAACGCTGGCCACGAGCGGTACCGCGCATCGGCGTAGAATCTGTTCGGACCGAGAGGAACGGTAGTATTACTTCGTCTGCGGAGCAGTACGGACATTTTCGCTGTCGGTCATTCGCGCAATTGCTTATCTGTCCTAGAAAAATTATGATTTCGTCAGCAAAACGACCGCGGTCGGACAAACTTCGAAAATTTATTGCAGAAATTCCAGACTTAATATATGAAGGTACTAAAATTAAATGTGTAATCTGTAAAATCCCGTTAATGTGTTGGTCCAGACAACATTGTCTACGACACGTAAATAGTGAAAAGCATGTCTCAAAAAGAAATTGCGCACGAGACAATGAAAAATTTATATTTAATTTATGCGTTACGTTTATCGCATGTAATATACCGTTTAATTTACTAGACAAGGAAGCATTTATCTGCTTTTGGAATAACTATTCGGAGTGTAAATTACCAAGTCGAACATCGTTACAAAGAATTGTGCCATCTGCGCGCGAACATATTGAACAAAAAATAAAATCGGAGTTGAAAGATCAAAAATTGTGGTTACGTGTCGACGAAACAACAGATCGGAAGAAACATTCTGTTCTTAATGTAATGGCACGCAAATTGGAACCTCATCAATTGGCACCTTCAATTCTATTAGTCTCCAAACGAATACAACAGTGTACTGCCGAAGTAATTTCAAAGTTAGTGTTAAATACATTGGACAAGTTTGAACTTTCAACAAACCAACTCTTGATGTTAGTGAGTGATGGTGCTGCAAACATGCTTTTTGTAGGCCGGTCTCTTAAAAAGCATTCTGCTAATTTGTTACACATTACGTGTAAAATTCATGCTCTCAATCTTGTGGCGGATAGTATCAGAAAATGTTATCCTGAGGTAGACGCTTTAATAGCGCATACCAAAGCAGTATTTGTCAAATCACCGAAACGTATTCGCGAATTTCACAGACTGTGCCTCCGTATACCAGAGCTACCGGAACCTATTCTAACTCGTTGGGGAACATGGTTGCAGGCCGCGTTTTATTATCATAAATATTTTGACAATATTAAGAACGTGGTTTTACAATTCGATACAAAGGAAGCTGCCGCTATCCAGAAAAGCCAGTCGAAATTTCAAGATAGTCAGGTTAAAATGGATTTAAAAATCATTCACGACAATTACTTCGGGCTAGCAGATGCAATAGAAAAATTACAAAATCCTGCGCAAAAAATGTTTCTGTTCTAGAAAAATTTGAAAGTGTTTTTGAGAAAAATTCTGATTTTAGCACATTAAGACACATTTGTGAAGGTGCGTCAACAGAATCGTTAAGTTATTTGAAAGATTATTTTACTTACGCAACTATTACGTTACTAGATGTAGTACGTTCGTTCTCTGCATATAAACGCATTTTTTCCTCATGTCGTACTAGTTTTGCCGAAACAACAGTTGAAACATATCTAATGTTGCAGATATTTAACAGACATTATTCACTTTGTGATTTCACGGAGGACTCTTGAAATGGTAAGTGTTTGAGCACGTGTTGTTTAATTTTTATTTAAAAGATGAGCGAAATTATTTGCGGCAGCAAACATCTCTATTAGCAGAATAACTCTAGTGGAACGCGAGGCCTGGTCGACTCTACGCTACTGCGCGGTACCGCTCGTGGCCAGCTTTACGGTTAACTATCCGCAAAGGAACTACGATCATGGCCAGCTTCTTCTGTCGCACGGTGTTTCATCACTCCATGAACGTTATGAACGCACTAGTGCGGTGTTTCTCTACAGGCTTATTAATAATAAAATTGATTGTCCAGAGTTACTGTGTGGGGTACCTTTTCATGTTCCCGCTAGGGAATCGCGAAATGTATCTTCATTTTACTTGAAACCTGTGAGAACTAATGTAATGCACCTAGCGCCAATAAACCGCATCTGTCGTTGCGCTGATATGTTATATAAAGACATTTTTCTGGGTCAACTTTAGTGTTACGTGTATATTATGCAACGTATGTATGTATGTATTCATCGTTATAGTCTTATGTGTATCTCTAAGAAGTTTAATTTATTTCATTTTGTACTTTTGCTACACTTTAGATAATTTGTATGTATATGTGTCTATTTTGGTGTTTTACTGTTGGGCACAAATAAATATTACTATTATTATTATTATTATTATTATTATTATTATTAAATAGTGTTTCGAGTAATATTGTTAATTTATCAAAAAATATTTCGATACATGAATTTGGCGATCTATATATACATATCATAACGATTTGTTTATTACTAGAGCGGGCCAAGAGCGCCACGCGCCAGGTTCGCAATCAGGCTGCCGGGCGCATATATGTATGTAAACATAGGTAATTTAAATATGTAATTATTAGGACGAGGACCAAAACCACTGTCTATTACGTCGTGAAGACGCGCAAATATACACCTGCAGTTTGGGTGTTCGTTGATAAATAGGGCGTTGTTCACAGTGGGCCACTACAAAAAAAAAGTTCATTCATCGACGGCTACGAACTAACAGCGCGCTTATTCATTTACGGATGACGCGCTCTATTCATCAACAAATGACGAGTCTGCAGATGTTACGTTTGCACCACTTCGTGGCATATTAGAAACAAGCGTCGGTGTGCTCGCTTTAGTGATTATGTCTAACGTCACCATTAAAAATAAACGGCCATTACCTACGAAAGTTAATAAATTTCTTAGTGAATTTGTGGATTTACACTACAATGGGAGTACAATTTTCTGTAAAGTTTGTAAAAAGAAACTACTGTGCTGGAACAAACGTGATTGTGAAAGACATATAAATAGCGCACACCACAGAAATAAAAGAAATGGTGTGTCACAACAACGTCAATTTCAATTAGAATTGCTTTTAACGTTTATGGTATGTGGTCTACCACTTCGTATGCTTGATAAAAAAGCATTTCGAAAATTCTAGGGTACATACAATACCGAGTGGATACTACCATCTCGGACAGCGTTACGGAGAGATATTCCACGAATACGTGAGGACATTGAAAATCGAATTAAAGCCGAATTAAAAGATAAACAGCTGTGGCTATGTCTTGATGAGACGACAGATTGCAAAAAAAAATCTATTTTGAATATAATAGTGCGCGTATTAGATCCTATTAAACCAAATTTTGCAATTCTATTAACCAGCAGAAGATTAAAACAGTGTACTAGTAAAGCAATTACGGCCGTAGTTCTCGAAACGTTACAAAAATTTCAAGTGTTAACCAATCAACTGTTGTTGTTCATGAGCGATGGTGCAGCAACAATGTGTAGTGTAGGCCGTTCCCTTAAAGAAAAGTGTGAAGGACTTTTACATGTTACGTGTAAAGTCCATGCTTTACATCTTGTGGCACAAACTATTCGAGAGTGTTACCCGGAGGTGGATGCATTAATATCAAACACAAAAAAAGTGTTTCTCAAAAGTCCTAAGAGGACTAGGGCATTCCACAGGTTATGCCCTGGTATTCGAGAACCACCACAGCCCATTCTTACGCGTTGAGGAACGTGGTTAAAAGCCGCTTTTTATTATAATGAACATTTTCAAAAAGTCAAATCCGTTATTTTGCAATTCGTCCCTGCCGAAGCTAGAGCTATTAGGATGAGCCAGAAGGGATTTCTCGATATTTCTGTTGAAACACATCTAAAGAATATTAGCAACAATTACAAAGGGTTAGTAGACGCGATAGAAAATTTGCAAAATTCTGGATTGTCGTTGGTAGAATCAGTGCAAGTCGTGGACGAAGTTAGTACATTGTTACACAGTATAAACGATGCAACAAGTGGACGAGTTTTAGCTAAGTTCGATAGTGTTTCAAAAAAGAATCCGGACTACACGAGATTGAGACAAATGTGCGATGGGGCATCTGCAGATTCCTTGACTAAGTCTAAAGATTATTTTAATTACGCCTGTCTTACTTCGGTAGACGTGGAACGGTCGTTTTCGAAATATAAGAACATTTTTTCGTCTCGGCGAACATCCTTCACCGAGGCAAATGTGGAAACTTATCTGATGGTGCAACTTTTTAAACAAGCCTATCCGCATTATTAAGAAGGATAGAATTTATTTATTATATCTTTATTTACAGTTACATTATTAAGTACAACAGAGTAAAAAAAGCGTTCAGTTTCTCAGTTATTTCCTTATTACATCCCATTTACAACGCATACCGTTTTCAATCAAATAAAAAATCATAATGAAAATAAAAACACCTCAGTGTGTACATATATTATATATATCCGCTCTAATTACTAAACATTATTATTGCGTCAGCTTTTATTTTTTTACTCTTGTGTATTAATTTCGAAATATCACATATCTGCTGTGACTCACATATACGCTATTTACAATAAGCGGCCGTTGCGCCTGATTCCGATTCTGTTGGATGGCGCAGTTTGGCCCGCTCTATTTATTACTAATACGGTATTTTGCACTTGCACACTCAAAACAGTATTTTGTTGACAGCCGATTTATTTCATCTACTGGTTCTCCATGCAAACCTAATTTATTATAAATAGCAACTCCGCCATGTCCTCCTGGTGATGACAAGAAGCCGCAACTGTTGTGGGGATTGCCAATGTTCTGAAATGCATATGAAATCGTAGGTTTATAGACTATTAATAAGCACTTCCATTTCATAGACACAATTTCCTAAAGATCTCACATTGTGATGTATAACTGTGATTCCAGATCTATTTATTATCTGATGGTTATCTGTTTTTGCGACTCTATTGCTGCTTGTTTTCGTGGAAGATTCGCTAAAAAACGATTTATGCAAACATTTCTTGGCCATGCTTGCGGATCCTTCAGTCGCTCTGCTTGCTCCGATGGAATAGATATCTTGAATGTGGAGTACTCATCAGGATACTTGGAAACCATTTTTGTGCATTTAAAATCAGAGAAAGTTTTATTCTTCAAAAATTCACTAATTTTCGATTCATCGGTATGTGGATCTAATCTATATACATGAAAATGCTGGTATAAATCGGGGCCCTTGATGATCATGTCATCTGTAGCAATACCTCGTATAATACTTTGTTTTCTGTAACTTTCTACTCCACTCCACCTATATAAAAAATATTGTATACTATATTTACAAACCTACATTCATTAAGACCATCTTTTTAAATACTTTTTATTTATTTAGAAATCGAAGTGCCTATTTATAGTACAAATTGCTATATAAAATAACGAAAATATCCGCTTGGACTCGACTTTCGACTTACTGAGGCACTACAATCCTCGGAATGGAATTTTACTCGAATTCTAGTCATCGCCGAAAGCGCTTTCCCTTATCGCAGAACGGAGCCATCTGCCGTACATTCGTCGTAGTTCAACCGTGAACTGAAGCTGAAGCGTTTGACGTGACATCTTCCCATTGTGTTTATTCTAGCAATTATTAAATACGACTCGTTTGCTCTACGTTTTGGAGAGATAGATTTAAACGAAATACAGTTCTACCAACCGTAGTTGTCCCTAACATGTTTCCTTCGCAATTTTGAGCTCGATTAAATGCGAGAAATGTTTTGCTGGGAGTAAATTATTTTCAATGATCTCTTTGTTAAGGGAAAGTGACAGAACATAAAGAAAACTTGAAATATTCAGAAGATGTGCTATTAATATTTGATTTTGATCTTCAACCATTAATTTCTGTTTTTATTATTATGATTGTAAGCTTTTGTGTTATTACTAAAGCGTGACAAACGGTTGCACCCGCAGAGACGCCTGTACGGGGGGTGTATGTACGTATGTGGATGTAGAGTTCTGTAATGCGGTAGACATGGAGGAGTTCGGCGTCTCTGCGGGAGCAACCGTTTGTCACGCTTTAGTTATTACAGTTTCTAGAAACTATTTTTTATTTCGGCAACATAATAATTGAAAATTTATTTCAAGCATGGGAAATATACTTGTATGTTAGTAAAAGCCGCGCAGTTTACTTAAATATTTATATATTCTAAAATAAAATTGCAATTTACTCAGAAACTACCAATTTTATGGATTTTACGGTATAAGCGTAATTTGTCAGCATCCGCTTGTTTATTGCTTGGGACAAGGTAAACTGTAACAAACATGTAAATACCGAAGAACACAGAAATAGGGTAGAAAAGGGGGCGTGCCAACGAGAACTGCCTTTATTTTAGATTTACTTGTCATAATGATAACCTGTAATTTGTCACTTGGCTTACTCGAAAAAGAACCGTTTCAGAACTTTTGGTATAAGTACAACACCGAGTTGAGGTTGCCAACTACGAAAGCTACACGTAAGACGTGGAAAAGAACATAAAATCTACATTTAGAAATTAGTTACTTTGGTTATGTGTCGACCAGACAACAGATTGTAAAAGAAATTCTTTTCTGAACGCTATACGTGTACTGGATCCGTATAAACCGACGTTATTAGCTAGCGAAAAACTGGAAAAGTGATAGCTTTCAAGTCTGCCGCGACAGTGCGTTCGGTAGGCCGTTCTCTTCTTGAATACGGTTGCAAGTGTTTACATGTTACGTGTAAAGTGCATGTTTTACTTCTTGCGGCAGAAACTATTCGACAATGTTCACCCGAGATAGATGCATTAACAGCAAGTACAAAAAAAGTGTTTCTCAAATCTCCAAAACGTCTTCGATCATTTCACGCACGGTGTCTTGGTATTCGTGAACCATCACAGTCAATTCTTACACGTTGGGGAACATGGTTGCAGGCAGCTCTTTATTGTGTTGAATATTGCAAACAAGTAAAAGCTGTTATTCTACAATTCAATCCTGCCGAAGCAGCAGCTATTAAGGAGAGTCAGGCGAAATTTCAAGATATTCCCGTTGTAACAGAGTTACAAACTATTCGCAACAACTACAAGGATTACATTACGTAAGAGAACAATTACAAAATAGAGCGTTGTCGGTAGTGGAATCATTGCAAACAGTGGACGAAGTACACATACTGCTACGAACTATACATCGTTTTAGGAAAGTTCGAAAGTGTGTTAAAGAAAGATTCTGATTTTATCATATTAAAACAAATCTGTGATGGAGCATCGACTAATTCATTAACTGAATTCAAAGAGTGTTTTAATCATGCATGTATTACATCCGTAGATGTCGAATGATCTTTTCCAACATATTAATACATTTTTTCACCACGGCGAACATCGTAAAACGAGACAACTGTGGAAACATATCTGATGTTGTCAACTTTTTACGACTCTTATCCAGTGGATGATATAATACTGATAATAGTGCTTTTACTTTTAATGTTCGGTAATTCCGATGCAGCCCGCCAACCTACTTGATAACGCTGTTTAAGAGGGTGAGGTATTATAATTCTTGATTGGTTCTGTTATTATTATTGGATTTATTACTTATTTTTTGGTATTGCACTTACTGAAGGAAGCGCACGCCTATGCGGTGCAGGGACACAACTTCGCTTTAGAAACATACAGGGTGCTCCATTAAAAAAAGTTTTTGATATTTGAAGATTGCGAAGTTTGTATGCATGTAAAAAACACTCTGTACATGAAGCGAAACTTCTACCTATCTAAGACCTTTAAGTTACCATTTTTCTTCGTATCTGCCAAGTGTCTTTCGTAAATTCGCACTAATAAAGTTATTTTGATGGATATTATAGCGCAATGATTTTTCTTGGATTTTCATTGTTTTCGGATAACTTGACAATGTCGTAATTTTCATGAAAAGATAAGGAGACAGTGAATGTAATATTTTATGCTGAATTCAATGGTAAATTAATATACACGGTGCGCCGCTAAGAAAAACATTATTCATGCTGCCCTACATTAACTGAACACCCTATATATTTCGTACTATTTTAGAAATACGCGTAAGTGCAAATATGATAACTTTTATTGGAAACATTTTTTCCTTCTTCTTTTATATTAACTGAAATATTGAACTTCCTCGCAGTAACGGGCCACCCTGTATACCGATTGGAAAAATGTGAAATTAGCTGGCTATATGTACGGCGAGAGAGCTATACGTGCGGTGAGAGGGATTCCCTCCTCGCTCTCTCCCCGTACATATAGCCAGCGTATATACAGGGTGTCTATTAAACATACGGCAAAAATTAAAGGGGTTATTCCATGAACTATTCTAAGAATATTTTGTCCTTTGATGATTTTTGAAAATCCCCTTTATTTAGAAGATATAGGGCGAGAAAGATTTTCGAGAAAACCAACATTTTATTACCAAAAATTACATTTAAAGTTTCTTAATCTACAAGAACTGTTGAAAATGACTACCTCCAGCTAGGATGCAAGAATCCAATCTTCTCCTCATTGACTGCCGAACTCTTTCAAAAACATCAGGGTCGTTTCTTATTGAGTTACACCCAGCAATTATCCGATTTCTTAAATCTTCCACATTTTCCACTGGACTAGAATAAACTAATGACTTTAGATGGCCCCATAGGAAATAATCCAGGGGGTTTAAGTCCAGGGATTGAGCAGGCCATAAGTGAGGTCCACCTCGACCAATCCAACGATCTCCGTATGTTGCTGTTAAAAACGCACGAGCAACCACACTAAAATGCGCTGGTGCACCATCGTGCATAAACCACATTGCATTTCTTGTTGCCAATGGTACATCCTCCAGAAACAGAGGTAGCGTTTGTTCCAAAAAGTTTCGAGATACCTCGCCGGTAAGTCTTCCTGGCAGAAATATCGGTCCAATTAGCCAGTCACCCACAATTCCTAACCAAACGTTCAACGAGAACTAATGTTGAAAACGATCTTCAAGTACCTCATGTGGATTTTCTTCAGCCCACACATGGTTATTGTGAAAATTCCTTATTGCATTTCTTGAGAAATTCGCTTCATCGGTAAAAAGAATCAGTGTGAGTAGTTGAGGGATTTGAACTAATGTGTGCAAAAGCCACTGACAGAATACAGTCCGTGCAGGGAAATCAGCAGAGGAAGGAGTGCCTGAACGCGTTGTATGTGGTATGGGTACAACAAATACTCCCTAAGAATTTTCCAAACAGTCCCGTTACTTACATTCAAAGTATTTGCAATTTTTCGAGTAGAAGTACCTGGATCTTCCTCTATCATGTCCAGCACATTCTCTTCTAATTCTACCGTTCTTACTGTCATTGGCCTTCCTGGTCCTCCAGTTCGTTTCAATGTTCCTGTTTCATGAAGACGTTGATGAATACTTTGGAAGGTTTTTCTATCAGGAACATTACGGTCAGGAAATCGTTTAATGTACAACCGTCTAGCTTCTAATGAATTGCCATCAGCAAGTCCATAAATGAAATGCATGTCAGTCATCTCGGCGTTCGTATAGCGATTCATGATAGAGGACTTCACTAACAAAAGTTTAAGTATTAAAAGACAGAAAATACGCGTCAATCAGTCTCAGCAAATTTGACACATACAAAATGATCAATCACGAAACGTATTCAAATGAAATCCACGATTTAACTGATTTACTTTTCTATGTCTGCACTTGCTTATTGTTAGTGGGTAAAACAGCCGTTCTTTGTAATCGGAATGTTGTTAAAAGATAACAACGCGTTTTTACAATTTTTTTATACTCGGTAAGTCCAGTGTTGTACGCCACATTTTTATTTTGGCTACATTAATAATTTCAAAAATATCAAAATTGGTTTTGCTGAAAATTTTTCTCGCCCTGTATCTTCGTAGGATCATGGAATAACCCCTGAGTTTTTGCCGTATGTTTAATAAACACCTGTATATATGTACGCTGATAGAGCGATATAGCTAATTTCACATTTCCCAATCGACATATGCACACAACAGCAGAACCGATCCTGTCGCGCCTCCCAGAGTGCCAGTTCTAGTATTGAAATGATATATGACATTTCTCAATATTAACGTATTTTATCTATAAAACGTGGTTCATTTGATATCCCCATTAGGATGAAATGAAAACCTAAATATTCATTTGAACGACCCTACTAATTTCATAGTTCCATTACGAAATGCCACTTAGAACCTGAAGAGAATAGGAAGTTGCCTATCTATATATGTTGGTATATAAATTATTTAATCTATGGATCTAATGTTCTACTATGTACCATTCTCAAAAGGGAAACCGTTGTAAATAAGACTAATGTAGCTGGTAGTGGCGAAAGTGTTTTATAGTAGAGTCTTGACTTAATAACTCCGAAACTTTACGATTTATTACTTCCATCGATTTTTAAAGAACAGTATCGTAAATATTACAAAAGTTTGCTCACTTAGAAAGTCTTACACTGTATCAGTATTTGCGTGCAGTTTATAGGTGTGTTTTTGGGGAAATCTGGAAGGGACAACTTACTTGACTTCCGCCGGTGACTGCGCCATCAACCAATGGACCTTATGCGACGATTCCCCTAACACTATCAGCTGTTGTATGTGACAGCTGCGTGGAAATCGGGGCTTCCTTGGAACATTACGGGTCCATTCTCCAACCGCCAGCAATTCGGGCGCGTCGCTGATGCGTATGTACCCTCTGGGTCTGCTCAGGCCCTTGTCCGCGTACCAGGCCATGGTCGAATCCTCGTACAACACGATCCACTCTTCGTACCATCCTCTACAGAAGAAACCACCTTCAATGAAAGGCGAGTAGTCAGTGGTAGTGAATGGATGAGCTTATGTATGATAAACGATACTTATGACCAGGTTATGACAATGATAACGTTGCCGAAATAACAATTTTATGAACGTGGAAGATGGCGAAAAGTTATCCTCAATGGAAACGTATAATTATGGCTGCGTATACATAGAATGAACACAATGAAAAATGTATAGTCAACAGGGTCATGCAATAATGCGTCGGTCTTCCGTTTTTCAGTAGCTATTGAAGATATGAGGTTAAAATTTTCGGTAAGTATTTAAGAGGACAACATACACATTCTACAATTATTTTCAATTATACAGGCTGTCGGAGTATCAATGGACAGCTCATTTTTTTAATGGAACACCCCGTATATTTTTGCAGTTTTTTATGCCTATCGTGGTCCCTATTCATGTTGAAAATATTAGCGACATCCAATTATAGGTTGCCGAGTTACAATAATACAAAGAAAAAGATTGGCTATTTCATACTTCTACTTGAAAAATCGCCACATTCGCAAACACGAAGTTCAACAAATAATATTTGTACTCTGTTTCTGCTAAGGCTTCAGCAATTCATTTTTGTAAGCTTCGTGCTGCAATAATATACAGGGTGTTCAAAATTATTTTTTCTATATGGACAACTTCACGGCTATTTTTCTCAATCATTTCAAATGGAACATCTTGTATATTATGCTTCCATATTATAGAAAATTAAATTCCACATCGATTAGTATAAGGGTTCCTTACACCTATCTGCCGTCGTTTTAGAGATATTTAATAAAATTTATTTAGGCTTACAAAAAAATTACTGTAATTTGAAATTTGTTATGGTAGGCGGTGTTTTGCTACAAACATTCGCTGCTGGAATTTTTAAAATATTTGTCAGTTGATACTGTATGTTGCTGCACTAACAACGTTTTTGTCATTAATGATGAATTTCAGTGAATTTCATGTGTGCTGGGTGAAGCACACAGAAACTCTTTTTAACCCGGCAGAAACCACGTGAGGTATAATAGACCCTCACTGCTGTTATTTTAAGTGTAGTTATGTGCTGCGATTGGTAGTCTGGGCAAACAGCGGTAACAGTCAGTGTAGTAGATATGTGGTGCGGAGTCGGCGATTATTTATTTCACGCGTTCACAGCGTCAGTACTAAATCGATGCTGTATGCGAGTAGTTCTGTGTATATGTAGGCTGTCGTAACTTATTTCGTAATTGTACGCTTATGTTTGCTTTAAAAATGTCGCAGTTAGGTACGTCGAGAAAACGACCAACGGCAGACACAGTTAAAAACTTTATAGTGGACATGCCGGACTTAATTTTTGATGGCGCTAAAATTCAATGTTTAGTTTGTAAAATCCCTTTAATGTGTTGGTCCAGAAGCCATTTTCAACGTCACATCGAAAGCAAATAGCATTCTTCTGCGAAAAGTGGCATACGAGACCAAGAAAAATTTACATTTGATTTATGTGTTACTCTTATTTTATGTAATCTATCGTTTCGTTTACTAGACAAAGAAGCATTTGTCTCCTTCTGGAATAAATATGCGGACTGTAAATTACCTAGTCGGACATCGATACGAAATATAGTGCCATTTACTCGTGAACATATAGAAAAAAGAATGAAAACGGAATTGAAAGATAAAAAATTGTGGTTGCGTGTGGACGAAACAACAGATCGTCAAAAACATTCTGTGATTAATGTAATGGTATGTGCAATGGAACCACGTCGACCGTCATCCTCCTTCTTACTTGCTGCCAAAAGAGTTATAAATTGTACTGCCGATGAGATTTTAAAGGTGGTGTTGAACTCATTGAATAAATTTGAAGTTTCCACTAAGCAACTTTTAATGTTTATGAATGATGGTGCCGCAAACATGCGTTCTTTGGGCCGATCTCTTAAAGAACACAGTGGTAACTTCTTACATGTAACGTGTAAAATCCATACTCTAAATCTTGCGGCACAAACGATTCCTACATGTTTTCCACTAGTAAATGCATTGATTGCTAGTACGAAGGCAGTGTTTCGAAAGTCCCCGAAACGTACCCGACTATTTCACAAACTGTGTCCTGATTTACCTGAACCACCACAGTCGATTGTTACACGTTGGGGAACATGGTTGCAGGCTGCGTTTTACTACAACAAATATTTTGATCAAGTAAAGAAGGTAGTTTTAAAATTCAATCCGACAGAAGCTGCAGCAATCAAGAAAAGCCAGGAAATATTTCAAGATAGTCAGGTTAAAGGAGATTTACAAACTATTCACAACAATTACTTCGGACTAGCGGAGGGAATAGAAAAACTACAAAATGTTTCGATGTCGCTAGTGGATTCTGTTCAAATTGTGAATGATGTTCACGCACAGTTATACGGTGTAGAAGGCGAAACAAATTGGTGTGTAATACGAAAATTTGAAAGTGTTTTAAAGAAAGACTCCGATTTTCTTATATTAAGACAAATTTGTGAAGGTGCGTGTGAAGATGCATTAAGTTGTTTCAAAGATTATTTTAAATATGCAAATATAACATCGCTAGATGTCGAACGGGTCGTTTTCTGCATTGAAAAACATTTATTCCGCACGTCGTACTCACTTGACCCAGACAGCTGTGGAAACATATCTAATGATTAGAGTAACCAAAACTTGCGGACTCGCACAGGCGTCGGTATTACGGGTTAATATAAGAATACGAAAAATTCATAAATAAACTTACTTGCTAATTATTCAACAAATTAGAGGCATCAGGATGTGAACTACTGTAAACTTGCATCATTGCATATTGTTTCCACAGTTACTTCTTTAAACCTTGTGCGTCGACAAGAAAAATATTCTTATACATAGAAAACGATTCTCCACATCTAAGGAAGTTACATTTGCATGTAGAAACTATTTTTCAAAATCACTTAAAAGTTCACTATTCTTACACTTATTATAAACGGCCCTAAAGTATTAAAATCGGGATTTTTCCTTAAAACATCTGCCAACTTTTGACTAGCGCATAATCCTGGCGTATCATTTAATGTGTGTAATTTATTTTTTACATCCTTCACTGTGTCTAATGATTCCTGCAATGACAATTCAGTACATTGTAGTTTTCTGATGGCATCTAGTAATACTGTATAATTGGTACATATTGTTGTTAAATCTTCTAAAAGTTGAGGAATTTGAAATTCTCTTTGACTTCTCTAATTGCTTTGGATTCATTCCGATTAAATCGCATTATAACTGATTGAATTTCTTGAAAATGGATCAAATAGTAAGAAGCTGCTGTTAGCCAAGTACCCCATCGCGTTAAAATTGGTTCAGGAGGTTCTGGAATACCTTGACAAAATTTACGAAATTCTTTTAAACGTTTAGGAGATTTACGAAACACTGCTTTAGTACTTCCAATCATCCGATCAACGTTTCCGTAATGTTGTCGAACAACTTCACCAACTAATGCAAAGCATGCAGCACGCAGGTTATATGTATTAAGTTAGGAAATATATGTTTTAAGGATCGCCCAACACTTAACATCGTTGCTGCACTATCTGTCACAATCATCACAACTTGATCTTGAGCAATTTTAAATTTTTTCAAAGCGTTCATTATCACTTTTTGAATATTTTCCGCGGTACATTGTTGAACACGTTTGCAAGCTAACAAATATCGAGATGTTGTGTTATCGCTAGATAAAACGCGAGCTATTACATTCACAATACTGTTTCTCTTTATATCGGTCGTCTCATCCACGGTAATCCATATTTTTTTGGAACACAAATCACGTTTACACACATTTTCTAGCGTCTCTTTCATTCGCGGCAAATGATTCTGTAATTGTGTTTGTGAGGGTAATGGGTACTTTGGAACGTATTGTCGCCAAAAACGTTTTAAAAGCTGCTTTTCTCACCAACGACAACGGAAGATTACAAGAGTAAACATAATTAATAAACGTATGAGGAATAGTGTATAAGGTATTTCAGTTCTTGCATTTCTCATATGCTTAATACCATTGACATGCCTCTGGCAATCAGTTCTGTCCAATGCAGCCAAACGAACATTGCATATTAAGCAAGAAACTGCACTACCGTCATATTTTAAATGGGGAAAAAGTGACACATACTTATGTACATTAGTAACAAATCTATTACGAGGGATTGTTTTCTTGGGTATGTAAATATTAGTTCTATATGAAACGATACACTAATTATGTACTTGGTATAATACTACAACACACAAAAAACACCAGCTATATTTTCAAAAACGACACGTAAGTACATAACCTTGACCGTTCGACTAATCTCTGCAACAGCTCAACCGGTACTAAAACGAAATCTCTCTCAGCGCGGTTTAACATGATTTATATTCAAGGTCGACACTACATGCCTGCTTCTCTACCGGTTTAGTTTATTTATGAATTTTTCGTATTCTTATATTAACCCGTAATACCGACGCATATGCGAGTCCTCAAGTTTTGGTTGCTCTACTAATGATTCAAATATTTAACAGATGTTACCCAGTTTGTGATTTCACGGAAGACTTTTAAAACGGTAAGTGTTTCAGCACGTTTTATAAATTATTTCTTACCTTCTATCTTAGGTGTAGACTTTTATGCGCTCGCCACGCCTCTGACTGTTACCGCATATTTGCCCAGGTTAATGATAAGTTGTTCCAAACGTACATATATTGGCGTCTCGATGTTCATTTATAAGAACCAAAAACCGCGACAAAAAGAAAAAAGAAAAAAAGTCCTTTTTCTCTCCTTCCTCGTGTATACATCTGCTAGATTCAATGACCCTAGTTTTTATTATTATTTATGTGGAAATCCATGTACTGATATCGATAATTTTTTTTATTTTCACAGAGAAAAAGGAAAAGAGAAAAAGTACTCGAACTCTGTTTACAGATATTTTTAATCAATTAAATGCAAATGTCAATTATGCAGTAGCCAAGCCTTCAACTCCCTCTTCAACGAGTATGTTGTAGTTAAATTTCTCAATTCGGCCGGTAGTGAGTTGATAATAATCATGATAATAATAATAATAATTTTTCTTTTTAATGCCCCATCACCTCCTTCTCTCCCTGTCCTTTCATTTACTATTTTTTCTTTATTATTGTTATTACTTCTATTATTATCTTCTTAAACATACTTTTACTTTTCTTCTTTCTAATTTTGTCTTTTTTAATAATAATAGTAATAATACTACTGATAATAATAATAATAATAATAGTAATAATAATAATAATAATAATAATAATAATAGTAATAACAATAATAATAATAATAATAATAATCATGATAATAATAATAAAATAGCCTTTATTCACCATTATACCATTACAAATAGAAGAAGACACAATATTTTTACATTATCTATAAAGCCACAACAAAGGTAACGCAACGACAAACCGCAAGGTGGAATTCAGACTTCGCTGCTTTCGAACTTAAACCCTGATATCACCTAAAGGAAGGAATTTATTCCATCAAATGCCTACAATCTAATCTTAAAACTAAATATTTTACAAAAGTGTCTCCCACCCAACAAATTCAAATTCCTCGCGCAGTACACATACATATTCCATAATATAATATTTTGCCCGCTTAGGTAATAAAATTTTTACGTAAACTCCTGACATATATACATCCTTGCATTCCATAAACGTTCTCGTGCATTATATATCTGGAATGGACGGAATTGTTTTCCCCATTACGTACTTACACATCGATGCAGGCAGCCTGGTTATGAAACCAGGTTTATGGAATGGATATCTGACCTACTTTACGCGGATGTCATTTGAAACATTCATAATCCATTGTGGTGGAATAAATGTGCCGTAATGTCTATTTGCTTTATTTCTACCAATGCATAAAATGGGGCAAGTTATATCTACGTGCGATAGGAAGGGCGTTTCGGAGAGAAGTAATGTGTCACGGCCAGAACTGGATAATTGAAGGATCACATTGTAGCATAAAATTCCTTACAAAAGCAAGGAAAACTCTTGAAGAAACGTTGCCTGACTGTCAGAAAATGCAAATCGTCTCACCCTGCGTTCGCCGACGCAGACTCTCCCACGCGCAGGTTTGTATAGCATATATTTCTCTTTGGAATACAGTGGCGTATCGCCGAAGTGGTACACATACTTTGTATCCCTGGTTTTCCTCATATACACCAACGCCAGAAGTAGTGTCCGTTTTGGACCCATCTGTATACTAGACCAGGGTTTTCGGTTTTCTCCCCTCTCCATCCCTCCATTCTTCCCAATTCAAGAAAACTTTGAAAGGTTTGTCATAGGAGATCCAGGAGATTGTTGTATCGCTACCCGTATCATAGATAGGGTTTGTTACTACTGCTTCTATTGTGGTGTGCACAAATCCACTGTGGGATCTCCAGTTGCTAGTATTTTTCAGTCTGTATGCTCCCATTCTGGCTTCTCCCTTGATGTAAATCTCAAGAGGAGGTAGGTTTAGCATGGTTTCCATATCAGCTGTGGGAGTGCTTTTAATAGTTCCTGTTATACATAGACATGCCAGTCTCTGAATTTTCGAGAGACTAGTTATCGTATGCT
The DNA here is from genome assembly GCA_029619315.2 of Dynastes maya. Classification (NCBI taxonomy): domain Eukaryota; kingdom Metazoa; phylum Arthropoda; class Insecta; order Coleoptera; family Scarabaeidae; genus Dynastes; species Dynastes maya. Next base: position 3,934,948 of record JAROYE020000003.1, read on the forward strand.
TCTATGTGATCTTAGGCCACCAAACCAGGAAGCCATAAATTATCATGGGTCTTACCACCGTAGTGTACAGCCAGTACGTCATATATTGTTTGAGTCCCCATGTTTTCCCAATTGTTCTACGGGATTATGATGTCGATAATGTCGCTGTTCCTGTTCCTTCACCTCCACAGCCTTCAACATCAACATCTACCTAAGTAACAAAACGATATTCCAAATCTAAAGACGTCAACCAATTAAAATACGTTATGTAGTATATTATAAAAAATAATCAATTGTAAACTATTCTAAAATATAATAAAAGAAAAAATTTAAATTTTTTTATTTAAAAAAAAGTGAAATTGTCTCCTCCTATTGTGATCTTATAAAATGAACAAGCCAAAATGAAGCCCTGGAGATTCTGCGGCAGCAGATAACCTCGGGTGAGCACTCCTTGAACGGCCAATTAATATTCGAATCCACGCCATTTTTCCAGGTATTGCTGGAGACATGATTATAGAACCATTTAGATTATACAGATTTCTTTGTTGCACCTTTGATGTTTTGTTTGTGTGCAGTTTGAGACTTAGACGGTTATAATATAAAAAAAAAAAACAGTGTTATCTTGTCATACATTAATGTATGCAGTTAGACGTTTTAAAGTGTTTTGTATACGTCGATTGTACAATTTTTAAGTCTTATTGTATTTCGTTGCAAGTCTTAAGTTTTAAATAGTTGCTATTTGCAACAACTATGGACTAATTTGGAGATTTTCTTTTTAAACTTTGACTTCCTCCCACTGATTAATGAATTGTAAGTATAATTTTTTTTTCTTTAAATCAATATGCTCATTTTATAAGATTACAATAGGAGGAGACAATTTCACTTTTTTTAAAATATAAAAATTTAAATTTTTTCTTTTATTATATTTTAGAATAGTTTACAATTGAATAGTTTCTTATAATATACTACATAACGTATTTTAATTGGTTGACATGTCACTATGGTGCAATTTTACAATTATCTTTACAATTTTCTGGTCACTTATGTATATTTGCTTGTTTTCTTTCATGGTGGTCCCCGTAGCTGGCCTAATGATGTGTTTTCAAACACGAAATCGGTCGCCTGATAGTTATTAGAATTTGTGAGGAAATTGGACCTGCTTTTTATTTCCCTTCATAAAAGAATTAGAAATAATAAGAAACGATTTATAATCACAATTCAACAATTTTTCAATTTTAACAAACAGAGAACCACAAAAGTTCAAGTACATAGATCTAATAGTCAAGCAGGGTTTTTAGAGGACTACAATAGAATAACAATATTTATTTTTAAAGTATTATTTCCGCAGACATTTTCAAGTAATTCTGAAAGCTTGCATGAGAATTTTACAGCATTGTGCAAATTTTATGAACTAGAATGCAATAATTCAATTTTGATATCTGAAATTCAATTGTGGAAGGTCAAGCTTAACCAGGAGGCAGAAAGCAACAAATATATTAATGTGATTGAATTATTGCAGGAATGCAATAAAGATATATATCCAAATATTTATCACTTATTAAAAATATTTGCAACTTTACCAGTTTCAACGTGTGTCAATGAGAAGTCATTTTCTACATTTCGTCGTCTTAAGACTTATTTAAGGTCTACAATGGGTGAAAACAGACTGAATAGTTTAGCTTTATTAAACGTTCATCGCGAAATTGAATTAGATGTTAGTGAAATTTTGGATGAATTAGCGAAAAAAAAAAGAGAAAGAAACAATATAAATATCATTATCATGCATAGCATATAGCGTACTATATCTGCCTGTGAGCCTCGGGAAACATTGGAAATGTTAAATAATGGTGGACATCGCATTCTATCAAAAATAGTAACATGTGATGAGACTTACATCCCATTTTACGATATTCCTACCCGCCAGGAGAGCCGCGTGTGAATCCACGAAGATCCACCAACACCAACAATGGCCCACATTCAAAGGGCTGTCAAGAAAGTTATGTACGCAGTTTTCTTCCGTAGTACCGGATTAGTAAAAGCAATGAAGTTGGAAAATCAACGTCACAGCAAACTGGTACACCACAAAATGTTTACCTGCAGTTCTTGAGTCAGCCAACATTAGCAGGTTAATGTTGCATCACGACAATGCATCGTCACACAGTGCACAGCAGACAGTTGAATTTTTACGTGAAAATAAGGTAAAAGTCATTGAACATCCACCCTATTCGCCTGATTTGGCCATGTGTGATTTCTGGTTGTTCTTCAACCTAAAGAAACATTTACGTGGTCGATGTTTCACGACGGAGGATGAGATAGATGAAGCAATTCATCTATTTTTTGAGAGCATTCCAATAGATGACTGGCTTCACGCTTTTACGTTGTGGAAACTTCGGTTACAAAAGTGCATTGATGCAGGAGGCGATTATTTTGAACATAAATAAAATCATTTTCGTAAAAAGACTTGTAGTTTTCTTGTATCTCAAAATATATAGCGTGACCCTCGTATCACTTCTGCGGGTACCCGCTGTTGAGAATAAAGAAGACTAAACTGTTCTGCATTACCATAATTTAGTTTGTATACAATTAAAAATACTCAAGTGTTGATGCTAGTAATCAAGTATCTCGAACTCTGTGGCACTGGGACACTGAGGGAGGTTTCTTAGAGGGTGGTTTACGAGGGATAGTTTTAAAAGGTATATCTTTTAAGATTTTGCAAGCCATTTTCGACAACACCTTGCTCGATCTTATATCTCTACAAATAAGGAAGATATTGCTTGTAACATTGAATCTGCGACACCCGGTATATTACAAAACAGATAGTCATACCACTACCAGCCGTAAAAAACTAAACAAAAACACCAACACGTTCTAAAAATATGGGCCAAGAACACAACATGTTAAACATCTCAACTTTGGGAACACGCGGTATACCCATTGAAGCTCTTCACGTCCAATGCTGGGAATTTCACCAAATTCACGTTTTTTACGACGTATAATCCGAATCAACGTCAGCTTTTCATTTTCCCGCGCACTTAGATCCGCCCAAACGATCAGATCATCAGAGACGTGTGCTTCCTAGATTCTCCGGCGAGAAAATAAAAAGCGTATTTCGACACGAATGCCGAGTCCCGACAATCACAGAGGATAAACAAGAATTCCGTGCTAAATAAACATAAAGTTAAGCATCAAGAGAGCGAGCAAAAGACTGCGTACCTTATATACATATACATATGTATGTGTGTTATACGTTTACACGTATGCAGATACATATACGGCGTACGGGATTCCGCAATCCAAAGCCCAACGACCCAAATCGGGTGAAAATAAGAGAGAGGGTTTTGAGGTAATTTACCGTTCGGTATTTTTATTATGTTCTTTTTTTTTTTAACTACAGCAGGAACTGAGTTCTTAATTTGTTACTATTTTAGCGTCTATTTTGATGCCAGGACGCCAAATATTTTCTTCGGGGAAAGTGCATTTTCCTTCTCTGAAAAGATTACCAATTCTTTTTATACACCAGTTGCTACTTTAGTGTGTTCCTGGATACTTTCTTTTTAGTATGATTATTAGTTTGGTTACACTGCATCCCACGTGAACAAATATTGTGCATCTGTCAAAATCGTATCAGTTTTGGTCTCATTTTGTCTTTGTCATGGTTCGTTTATAATAGTTTTTTTTTTCTCAAAAGTGACATTTTGGTCATTGAAATATGGTAAGTAGCTTAATTTTAAATCGAATTTTTAGTTTTTGTTTTGTTTTTACACTTTTTAATTATTCTTTGCATGAAAATAGCAAATTCGCTCTTTCCCCTCTAGAATAGGTTAAGAGGTAAGTCCGTTTTTACACTATGGGGAAAGAGCAAATAAGTATGCACATGCCCCATTATCTATTTAGGGCATTCTTATAATGGTATATTTGTAAAATGTTTTTCTTTCAATTTTATTTAGACAAAATGGTGAGGAATTATCAAAGAAAAGTAATAGAGGTTAAAGTTATATTTCTGAAAACCTTCGAGATGCAGTTGATGGCGTAAAAGTTAAAAGACTCACATTGAAAGAGGCTTATAGTTGATCACGTTAAAAACAGAAGAGGTGTGAAATCAAAAACATTTGGAAGACCGACAGCTTTATCTTCAGAACTTGAGGATCAATTCAATCGATTCATAAAACTAAAGGAAAAATACGGTTACGGTTTGTAAAAAAAAAAAAACGTTTTACAGTTGGTGAGTGATTACATTATTAAAGAAAAGATACCAAATCCTTTTAAGAATAACTTTTCTGGAGAAGAATGGTGGCCGGGTTTCAATAGAAGAGCATTAAAAAACCGCAAAATGTAGAAGCGACAATAAAAATAATAATAAGTAATATTCAGTTATTTTGACCAACTAAAAATACCTTTAGAAGAACTCAAAATTGAACCAAAAAATGTATGAGACCTGGATGAATCAGCGTTCGGCCGTGATCCTTCCAAAACAAAAATAGTAGTAGGCAAAGGACTGCCCACTACAAGAATTTTTAGCGGTCCTGGAAGAGAAAACATCACTGTTCAACTAGCTTGCAGTGCTACGGGAGACAGATGTCCACCATTGTTTATTTTTAAGGGAAAAAGTGTTTGGAACCAATGGATTCCTAATGAAGACGAAGGATTTCCCGGTTCAATATTTGCTGCTAGTCAAAACGGCTATATATCTTCAGTACTTTTTAATCATTCTGAACATTCTTTTGTAAAAACAGCAAAGTCATCCGCTGATATCCCGTTCTTCTGATCTACGACAGTCATGTCACTCACATTGGTTTAAAATTAGTGGAGTTGACTGTGAAAAACCATCATTCTCTTGCTGCCTCCTCATACAAGTCACTTGCTTCAGCCACTCGATCTGGCAGTTTTCAAGTTCATTAAATCTTCATGGGATGAGTATCTTTGTAAAAGATTGAAACAACAAGTCTGCCAGAAAATATCCAAAAGATTTCTGACAAGTAAAATAGGAGAACTGTGGAAAAACATGAACACTAACATTATTAAAAATGGATTCAAGAAAGCTGGTATCTCACCGTTTAATAAGAACGTTATTCCTAGAGAACATTTTGACCAACTATCTTTAGAACGATGGAAAAAATCATTGAAACGCGAAATTGATCAAGTTGCAGCATCCGAAATTTAACCTGAAGCTAATCTGATTGCAGTTTATGAAAAAGATAAAAATGATCAGGTTAGCCATTGAAACTGATGATGTCACTCCATCGGCAAGTAATCAAGAGCAGGCGCAGCATTCTCTGAATACTTTTGAAAAATTGCTTTTGTCAAATATTTCATCCCATAATCAAACAGATCAACCAGCTAAAAAAACCAAAGTGTGTTTAGGGTCACAGTCATATCCCAAGAATGCGTACAAATTTTGAAAAAGAAAGAAGACGCCGAAAACCAAAAAAAAGATATAAAACAACGAAAGAAATAACAGGAACAAAAAACTAAGGAAAACAGTAAAAAACCAAGAAAGACAAAACTAAATAAAAAGAAAAAATCGAAATTTGAACTGCTTCATCTTCTGATGAAGAGAAAGTACAATTTAACAAGTGCAATGATGAATCAAATGAAGATTTAGTAGAAGAAATACCAAAAGAGTTTGAATTAGATGACCTAGTAACCCATCTCGAGACAGAATGGGAAATTTACACAAAAATAATCTGCTTCCTTTCTTACAACCAAACGAATCAATAACTTTTGAAGCTGCAGAAACTACTATAGGTTTGTTTGAAACGGTTTATCAAAATTTCAACTCCAATAATAAAAAAGATCCTATCAAAGCTGCAGTTTTGCCAAGGAAACCTGGTGATTTTGTTTTGGTCAAGTACGAATCTGCCAGCAAAACTAAAAATTTTCTTGGGTGCAATCAAAGAAATATATGATTCAGACGAATGTTTTGCTAAATATTTACGCTCTGTAGATAAAGAGAAATAGATAATAATAAATAATATTAAGACCAACGGCAATATACGGATGTGAGATATAGAATAAGACGTTGGGGAAGGAAAATACTTCGGAGAATAATGGGAGGGAAAAAAACGGAAGAGGAGTATGTAGGAGAGACCACTGATGAAACATTTGACTTGTACAAAGAACCTGAAATAGATATGGTTGTTAAGGCAAGAAGGCTATAGTGGCTGGATCATATAGAAAGAATGGTAGAAGACAGAACAGCTAAGAAAATAGTGTGGAACACATCAGAATATAAGAGGAAAAAAGGAAGACCTAGGAAACGATGGGGAGAAGCCATGTTAGAAGATCTACAGCGTAAAGGAATAACAGATTGGAAAAGGAAAGGAAGCCCAAGATAGAAAAAGCTGGAGAAGGATAACAAAGCTCTGGGCCTAAATGGCCTAGCAGAAAGCTATATTACATTTCCATTTATCATTTCTTCTTATCTTGAGCCAGCTGTTTTGCTTCTATCCATGTTCCTTTTTTTTTAATAACCTTTCCTACTACATTATCCCATGTTTCTTTTGGTCTTCCTCTGCTTCTCTTCCCTTAGGTTCTTGCTCCCCATACTTTCTTTACTGGAATATCATTGCTCATCCTTTGCAGGTGACCCCACCAACTTCATTGTCGTTGCCTAATGAAATCTTGCAGTGACTGTGTTTGTAGATTTTCTCTAATTGTATCATTTGTTAGCCTATCTCTTCTTGTCACTCTTCTCACACTTCTTAGGTACCTCATTTCAACCGCTTGTAGCTGGTTCTTTTAACCATACGTTAGTATTAGTCTATAAATTGCTTTAAATACTGTCATTTTGGTTTTTCTTTGACATTTCCTGTTTATTTATTAATCCCTTGCTCATTGCAAAGTATACATTATTTACTTTTCGTATTCTGTTATTTAGATATATTGCCGAATTTTTTATGCCACTGTAATATCGTTTTTTGAGTAATGCATAGCAGCTGGTTAATGATTTAAGACAATACACCACTACAATATAGCCGAAATCTAATTTTGCGGCTTCAACGTAGCTACAACGCCTGTTAGATGTGTGTATATGTGTATACTTGAAGTTAGAAACTTTCCAACGTGAAGCGTCTAAAGCGGGTAAGAGAAAAGGAAGAGAAGCCGGATCGATAACGATATAGAACTGCTGAATGAGAGGAGTCGGGCCACCGAAGCGAATGGGTTCATTCTCGAGTAAGTTAGAGCGTCCAAGCCTATCCTTTCACTTCGCTTCCTCTCGCTTTTTATTTATTTCCTGCATTTCGCGCTCCTGTTGGGATTGGGTCTGCGTTCTGTATGACATGGAGATGGATAAGTTCAAGCGTTTACTCGGTAATAGGATTTCGCTTGTTGTTTGGGGTAAAACGCAATGATTTAAAGTTGATTTTCAAATTTTATTAGTAGAGTGAAATGCATTTCAAGTGATGACAAAAATTGTTTTTTAATGTCTTGTGAAGGGTTCATAATATTTGTTAGATCATTCTGGGGATGAGAATACATTTACATGCCAGGTTCATCGAGAATATAAAAAAAAACATAAAAAAGTTAGAAATCTTACTACTAAGATTTGGTATACGGTGGGGTAGTTTCAGAAACAATCAAACCAATTCTGTAACTTAAGCGACATCGAATAGGAATCCATCCGTTGGATCGAAATCTTAGTAGATCGGAATGACCCATTTCGACGGCGTCTGCCAGTAGTAAAAATCCGTATTCTGTAACTCGTATCGTAACGCGTTCAGATTGTAAACTGAAATTCCGATCCAACGAGGCTTGGGTAACTTCACTAACAGTAAGCAAAACAAACTTATAAATCAACAAGAAAATATGAATGACGACTGAGTTTCAGTAACGTCTTGAAAATATCGTTTTCTTGAAGAATGCTTTATATTAGAGAATACATTACTGGGAAGGGCTATTTATTTTTATTACAGTAAAATTATACAAAAGCAGATTTATTAAAAAGAAACCACATTTAACAAGAAAAATGCATTTTTCCTTACTAAACGTAAACAAATTAGCGAAAAGAATAGAATAGAATTAGAGCAACGCAACTGCGCTGAAAGCCAGTGGCGGACGCATAAAAGTTTACACAAAATAAATTAAATGTGATACGTGCTCAAACACTTACCGTTTTAAGAGTCCTCCGTGAAATCACAAAGCGGATAATGTCTGTTTACTATTTGTAATATTAGATATGTTTCTAAAGTTGTTCCGGCAAAGTGACTGCGGCGTGAAGAAAAAGTGTTTTTGTATGCCGAAAACGAACGTTCTACATCTAGTGACGTTATATTTGCCTAAGTAAAATAATCTTTCAAATAACTTAACGGTTCTGTTGACGCACCTTCACAAATTTGTCTTAATGTACCAAAATCAGAGTCTTTATCTAAAACACTTTCAAATCTTTCCAAAGCACAAACATTTCTTGCGTCTTCTATCGCGCATAGCTGTGCGTGAACATGTTGCACTATTTGCAAAGATTCCACTAACGACACCGAAGAATTTTGTAGTTTTTCTATCGCGTCCGCTAGTCCCACGTAATTGTTCTGAATAATTTCCAAATCTGTTTTCATTTGACTATCCTGAAATTTCAAGCGGCTTACCTTGACAGCCGCAGCTTCCTTTGGGTCGAATTCTAAAATCACGTTCTTTATATTCTCAAAATATTTAAGATAATAAAATGCAGCCTCTAACCATGTTCCCCAACGAGTAAGAATAGGTTGTGGTGGTTCAGGAATACCGGGGCATAGTCTATGAAATTCCCGAATACGTTTTGGGGATTTTACAAACACAGCTTTTGTATGTGCTATTAGAGCGTCTACCACGGGATAACATTTTCTGATACTATTTGCTACGAGACTGAGAGTATGAATTTTACATGTAATATGCAACAAGTTAGCACAATGTTTTTTAAGAGATCGACCTACAGCAAGCATCTTTGCGGCACCATCACTCATAAACATCAACAGTTGATTTGTTGAAAGTTCAAACTTTTCTAATGTATTTAACACAAACATTGAAATTACTTCGGCAGTGCATTGTTGTATTCGTCTGGAAGCTAGTAAAATGGAGGGTGATGGTCGATGTGGTTCCATTGTGCGTACCATTACATTAACCGCAGAATGTCTTTTACGATACGTTGTTTCGTCCACACATAACCACAGTTTTTTATCTTGCAACTCCTATTTAATTCTTTTCTCGACATGCTCACAAGCAGACGGCACAACTCTCTGTAATGTTCTCTCACTTGGTAACTTAAAGTTCGAATATTCATTCCAAAACGAGACGTATACTTTCTTCCTTAGTAAATGAAATGGTAAATTACATGCAATCAACACATAAATTAAATTTAAATGTGTCATAATCTCGCGTGGAATTTTTTTTTGAAACATGCACTGCACTATTTACGTGCCGTAGACAATCACTTTTCGACCAACACATTAAATCTATTTTACACACTACACGTTGAATTTTAGCGCCATCACACTTTAAATCAGGCATTTCTGCAATAAATTCTCTTATTGTGTCCAACTTTGGTCGTTTTCGCGACGTAGGAAACATTTTCAAAACAAACGTAGTACTACGATATAGTATACGACAGCGTAGACGCATACACAACAGATCGGCTTTCGAGTCGCAGTTATACTGACGCTTATACCGAATTGTCCCGGCCGTGTTTATTTTGTGTAAACTTTTATGCGTCAGCCACTGGCTTTCAGCGCAGTTTGCGTTGCTCTAAATATAATAGAATATTATTTGTTTATATTAACATAAAAATGTATATAAATCGTCACCAAAAAAAAATAAAATGATATGAAAATCATGCAAATAAACATAATTTACAATATATAAATAAACTTAAATACAATAAAAATAAAACTGACAAAAACAAATAAAAATTATACGATACGAATTAAGAAACTCTGGAATTGAGTAAAATACGTATTGCAGGAGGCAGTCTTTTATTTTTTTCCTGAAAGCTTTGTAACTTCCAACGTTTTTTAAATCGGCAGGTAGTTTGTTGTGAATTCTCATACCCAGATTAAGGGGTCCTGTGCTTGTTACGTGAAGAGTGGCCGTAGGGATATGTAGGTGTTCTCTAATTCTAGTGTTGTAGTCGTGAATTTCATGGTTACGTAAATGAGTATGCCTATTAGCAAATATGAAAGAAGCTGCCTCGAGAATATATATGCACGGCAAGGGAAGGATATCTAACTTCTGAAAGAGCGGTTTGCTTGAGTCCCTGAAGTATGCGCCTACAACACCACGGATAACTGCTTTTTGTGCTATAAAAACGTGGTATGCGTCAGGTGATGATCCCCATAGTAAGATTCCGTACTGCAGTCGTGACTGTATCTCAGCGTAGTACAAAAAAATTAGGGTGCAAGTTGATGCTTGTGAACGCAAGCAGCGGAATAAGTAAGCCTTGCTAGATATTTTATTTGCTAGGACGCTGCAATGTTCCATACAAGGGTGGATTGAAGACTTACTCCTAAGAATTTCACTGTGTCTCGCTGCTATATCGTTTCTCCGCCCATTTCTAGATCATCAGAGCTAACATTTCGCTGTCTTGTGTGAAAAGTCATAAACGTTGTTTTCTCTGCACTTAAGACTAATTTGTTTCGCGCAAACCAGTCGTATAGAGTCTCCAGCAAATGATTTGTTGTAAGATTCGTATTATCCACAAGAACTGAGATATCATCAGCATACATTGTAATGTAGATATTGTTAAGCAGTGAGGCTATATCATTTACATAAAGGCTGAAAATAACAGGGCCAAGCACCGAGCCTTGAACAACTCCTGTATTTAAAGGTAGATAGGTGGAATCAAACGGATGGACCATACCGTTGGAAGTCTTAAATCGCACGCGCACAAATTGTTACTGAGGTACGAATGAAACCATTCTGCTACATTTCCTCTAATACCGTACGAGCACAATTTATTTAATAATATGTTGTGCTGTACGCAGTCGAATGCTTTTTTGAAATCACAGAAAATAGCAATTGGAGACTTTTTCTGTTCGATGTACTTCAAAACTTCTGTGTAAAATTGAATCAATGCTGAAGATGTTGAGCGACCTTTTCTGAATCCATGTTGGCACAATGAAATAATTGAATATTTTTCAAGAAAACTGTTTAAACGATCAAGCATGCAGTACTCTATTATCTTGGAAATAACGGAAGTTAACGCTACTGGCCTATAGTTGGATAACTCTTGCCGGCTTCCTTTCTTGTGTAATGGAATAACTACTGCTATTTTCAGTACATCAGGAAAAGTACCTTTTTCGAAGGATAGATTGACTAAATAAGTTAGTATTTCTGCAAGTAATATACTAGAACGTTTTATAATTGCGGCTGCAATATCATCAGGTTCCGTCGAATACTTGTTTTTCAATTTTGTAATGATAGCAATCATTTCATTTACAGAAAATGGAAGCATATACATCGAATTTCTTTTGGACGGAAGTAATCCAGTAGAAGAACTATTTGAGTATTGTGATGTAATATCCAGTACACTATCAATGAAGAAATTGTTAAACTTATCGGCTACAACTTTAGGATCTTGAAAAACGACACCATTTTGCCTTATTTCCAAATTTTTACAACCTTCGCCGTAACTTGTGGACTGTTTAATTATTTTCCACATCACCGATGTTTTATTCGTAGAATTGTTAATAAATGTATCATTATGTGTCATACGACTACTGTTCATTAAAGCTCTGTGTCTGGCTCTAGATGCTAAATAAAGTTCTTTTAATTGAGGGTACGTTTTTTACTTGATTTTTTTACTTCCTTGGTTATCCATTGTTTATGCTTGAGATTAGAAACCGGATGTCGCTTATATGGGAAGGCATTATTGTAATAAAAGCAAAGGATATTCATAAAAACAGCAAATTTTTCATTCGCGCCATCTGCGCGAAAAACCTCCCACAACTCCTTTGACAAGAAATTTTCAAATTCCTACTCGTTAGTTTCATTAAACACTCGTTTCTCTATAGTGGTAAGTTTGTGAACTTCCAGAAAGTCACGCTGCAGATACAAAACAACATAGCGATGATTAGATAAATGCGTGTCGGCAACGAAAATATTAATTTCAGGACCAATATTTAAGAATATATTGTCTATAGTTGACGAACTATTCTGAGTTATCCTAGTACACTCCTCAACAGTAGCAGTAATACCATAAATAGCTGTAGTATTAATTAGAGATTGTCGCTCTAAGGAATCGGTAGCAAAATTCACATTAAGATCCCCACAGAGATAAACAAATCATTTGTGTGTACAGTAAGGGTAGACAAAAGATGTTCTAGTGAATTAATAAACAAATTGAAGTTGGATTCAGGCGGCCTATATACGTTGATAACTACAATCTTTTTATGATTAAAATTAAATCTTACATCGCACACTTCAAAACATCTTTCCATTGCGAAGTTAGATAATTCTACACGTGAAAAGAATGCCTAATAACAATAACCAAAAAATAAATGCTCATATAGCTCATGGTATTGGTGGAATCATTCCCGGCAAAAACAATGTAGCAGAGAAAATAGCGCTAACACATGGACATGTTTCTGCCTACCCAGCGTCATCAGCATGGTTCTGAGCACAATCTTCTGCTGCTAATAATTGCGTTTGCCTCTCAGTTTATGTTGCTAATCTCCAAAACAGCACTGAATATGTCTTTCGGCGACATCTATCGCCAAGAAACACAGTCACGTCGTCCCAGAGGGTAGCAAGACAAACCGGAGTGTAGATGTCCACCACCTATCGGGCAGCTCCTGGGCTGCCAAATGCAAGGGGGCGTTGTGCCTAGGCACAGCGACATCTATACGTGCAAATGATTCCTCAGACTTACCATGATGTATAGAAATACACGTGGAAAGAATGCCTAATAACAATAACCAAAAAATAAATGCTAATATAGCTCATGGTATTGGTGGAATCATTCCCGGCAAAAACAATGTAGCAGAGAAAATAGCGCTAACACATGGACATGTTTCTGCCTACTCGCCGTCATCAGCATGGTTCTATTTTGGAGATTAGCAACACAAACTGAGAGGCAAACGCAATGATTAGCAGCAGAAGATTGTGCTCAGAACCATGCTATATTAGCATTTATTTTTTGGTTATTGTTATTAGGCATTCTTTCCACGTGTATTTCTATACATCATGCTAAGCCTGAGGAATCATTTGCATGTATAGATGTCGCTGTGCATAGGCACAACGCCCCCTTGCGTTTGGCAGCCCAGGAGCTGCCCGATAGGTGGTGGACATCTACACTCCGGTTTGTCTTGCTACCCTCTGGGACGGCGTGACTGTGTTTCTTAGTGATAGGTGTCGCCGAAAGACATATACAGTGCTGTTTTGGAGATTAGCAACACAAACTGAGAGGCAAACGCAATGATTAGCAGCAGAAGATTGTGCTCAGAACCATGCTGATGACGCCGAGTAGGCAGAAACATGTCCATGTGTTAGCGTTATTTTCTCTGCACCATTGTTTTTGCCGGGAATGATTCCACTAATACCATGAGCTATATTAGCATTTATTTTTTGGTTAGATAATTCTAATTTACATACTTGCAAATCGTTTCTTGCAAAAATGCAACTACCTCCTCCAATACATTGGGTACATCTAAAACCAACATTATGAATACGTGCATAACTTCGTAGGGAATAAAATCAGAAAATAATTGTATTTAAAAAAAAATTTTCAAATTAAAAGATCTTTTCAAAGGTAAGTATATTTCCTTTTGAGTGCTAATCAACACAAATATACCTTTAACAACAACATTTAGTTTGCTTCCGCATTTGATGATATAAACGCAGTTCTCTTGATATATCGATCACCCTGTATAGGGTTGAATAAAAAATATTTGAATGTAATAAAATAAAACTAAATAACTATATACGCAGAAAATATCCTTGGCATGCTAGAAAATTTTATCTTCTATCTATTATTTGACTTTCCATTCACAACCTAGGTAGAGACGCTGTACATGCAATCGATAAAAATGATTGTATGTAACACAAAACCCTGTGATTGTTCTTAGGTAGGTATTACGTTTATTATATTAGAATATCAAAATATTTTAAGACAAATAGTATTAAATAAATCTCAAATATTATGGTAGATTTCTAAAAACGAATACGTAGAATTACACGAGTAGATAGCGCTGTATGATGAACGTATTCAACCTACAAACAGTCAGCTGCACTTTTTTTATACCGTTGATATACAGATTATTTTCTATGTAGTTTCTTTTTCATTTATTCTGTTGGAAAAAAAAAATCAAATATACACTTCAAAGTGAAGGGAATGTTTTCTTAAATTTCACGAAAATATTCATATAAATAAGGTCTATCTTATTTGTAAAAATCGATAAAGAAATCGTTTTTATATGAACTAGTTTTTATATGAGTTGCTAAAAGCTCTGTCGTGTTTACATTTTCCGTTGGTTTTTTTTTGCTGGGATTACACCTCAAAATTATAAAAAGAGACGTTTTTATGATCTTTCAAGGAAATATAGTATTTGTTTGCAAGTCTAGCAAACAAAAACAATATTTTTTTTGTTTCCTAAGACCTGCTTTGATGGTAAAAACGATTACATTTTAGTTTTTGTAAATTGTAGATATACAGGGACGGAAAAATGTTTTCGTCTATAATAAAAGGTGATTTTGATAATAAATTTCTTCTAACTTATTCATTAGGCAGATAAAAGCAATAAAATTTTCTGTTACAATATCTCCCAACCGGTTCAAAATTCAATTAAAATACTCTTATACACCGAAAAGAAGAATAACGAGACCTATTGGTCAATATTTATATTCGATCTAAAGGAATTTATGCATTTTAAGCATTGTTCCATGAAATCTTATATTGGCTTCTCTCTCGAAACTAAATTTAACGTTTCGGCATGTTTTTACGCCTTCAATCGTAGATCTGCTATACCGGGTGATCCAAGATGGGTGGTGAGGTACCATATATGAGGAATTAAGAGTCGTATAGCTGCGAAAAAAAATCCTCATAAGAAAGGTGGCCCCGAGTGTGAAGGGTGTCATATGTTTACCTTGGCGTCCATCCGGGTGGCTAGGAATTCAAAAGTATATGGCTAATGGTGATAAACCGAGGCCAATAATAATAATAATAAAAGACAAATTTGAATGACAAACGAGCCGCAGCTCAACGGCTTCTTAAAAAATATCCGTTAGATTTGGAAAGTGAATTAGAAAACGAAATAATACATTTTCATGAACATCTGACAATAAATGAACAGAGCTTAAAAAATTGCAACAGCCAAGAAACATTAAAAAGTGTTAAAGAAGTATTAAAGTCAAACCTCTATCCTAATGTAGCTATAGCATTTAGAATATATTTAACTTTAGCTTGCGGAGTTTGCGATGGAGAAGGATCATTCAAAACTGGCGGTAATAAAAAAAAACAGAAAAGAAGCGCCGTGAACCAAAATCAGCTAAATGCTTTAAGCTTGTTATGCATAGAGCATGAATTCGTAAAAAAAATAAATTGTGCAAAAATTTGTTGCTTCAAAAGTTCGCAAAGTTAATCTGCTATAGAGCCCTAATATGTAGACTTCATTTAATTATTTTTATTAAGAATAAAAATATATTTATTTTAATTTTTACTAGGTTTTACAGATATTACATGTTTATAAAACAATGTTTTTATTAGGAATGTAAAATTTAATTTAAATATTTTTATTGAAAATAAATTTCTTTACAATTTCTTTGTTTATTGTTATATTATTAAATATTATTTGCAAACTAGAACGAATATAAAGAAGCAACTACCAAGAAGTAAATGGGACATATGGAAAATAAACAACGAAAAAGTAAAAAAGAAATATGATGAGACAAATAGATTTACAATGGAACAAAAAAATGAAGAAGAAGAAGATATAGAGGCAAGATGGTTTAAACGGGTACTCTAAATCTGTGGCACTGGAACACTGAAACAGTTCACTAAAACCCTTACCACAACACTTAATTCGTACTGGACGCACGTTTCGATAGCCAAGCTATCATCATCAGCAGCAAGACTGAACTAACAAGCTAAGTTTTTTGGCTATCGAAACGTGCGTCCAGTACGAATTAAGTGTTGTGGTAAGGGTTTTAGTGAACTTTTTCAAAATGGTTTAAGATAAAGGAGATAATGAATCAAGCAGCCGACAAAATCATTGGGAAGGAGGGTAAGAGGAATAAAAAGGAATGGTATGATGAAAAATGTAGAAGAGGTATGGAGAAAAAGGCAGAAGCGAGATTAAAATGGATTAGTACGAATAAAAGAGAAGACGAAGAGAAGTATGAGAAGATAAGAAAAGAATGTAAAAAACTAATAAGAACAAGCAAACGAGAATGGATAACAAAAGCAATAGAAGAAATCGAAGATGACAAGAAAAATAGAAATAGTAGAAAATTTTATCAAAAGGTTAAGGAACAAAAAAGAAGATATAGACCTAAAATAAGGGGAATAAAAACCAAAGAAGGAAAAATAGTAGAAAATGAACAAATCAAGGAGGTTTGGATGAGACACTTCAAAGGATTATTAAATGACGATCAACAACAAGAAAATTCAACAACAGAGAAAGAAGAAGGAGGAGAAGGGGAAGGAAGACAGGAAATAGATGTAAAGGAACCAACCTTAGAAGAAGTGACTGAAATTAGGAACACAACCAAGAATGCAAAAACACCTGGAAAGGATGGGATAAACATGGAGTTGTTGAAAAAATAAATATACGCATTGATATTAAATATATGGAAAGAGGAGAGAATGCCGAATGACTGGAAAATAGGCCAAATAATAAAGGTACATAAGAAAGGAAGTGAGCTTGAATGTAATAACTATAGGGGAATTACATTACTACCAACCGCCTACAAGGTTTTGTCTACGTTAATACAGAGAAGAATAAGAGAGGTAACGGATAATAAAATAGGAGAATATCAATGCGGGTTTACGAAGGGGAAATCGACAATTGACGCAATACACATAGTTAAACAAATTGTAGAAAAAACTTATCAACATAATATAAACCTCGAACTGCTGTTCGTAGATTTCCAGCAAGCGTGTGATTCTCTAAATAGAAATATGATTATGTTAGCGATGAAGGAGTTAGAAGTACCAACACAACTAAAAAGACTTGTAGCAATGACAATGCATGGAACAAAAGCTAGTGTAATAACAAGTCAAGGTGAAACTGAAGAGTTTGCTATAAATAAAGGAGTTAGGCAAGGGGATGCGATGTCGGCAACCAGATTTAATATAGTACTGGAGTACATCACCAGAAGAGTCAATAAGGGTACAATAAGAACAAGAGGGGGACAATTAGTAGCGTACGCTGATGACGTAGTAATCGTGGCAAAAAAGAAATAGTAGATGAAGGTAAGAGGATGGGATTGAAAATAAATGAGAACAAGACAAAAATAATGAGAATAGGAAAAGAGCTGAGCAACATTGCTGAGAAAATTAGAGTGGGGAAGTATACCTCTGAGGAAGTAGACAAGTTCAAATATTTGGGAGTCACCATTACAAATGATGGTAATAGAGAAATGGAAATAAAGGAGAAAACAATGGCAGCCAACAAAGCTCTACATATAAATAAACACCTATTAAGAAGCAAAAATCTTTCAAAGAATACAAAGATAAAAATTTATAGAACAACCATAAGACCAGTGATAATGTACGTAGCGGAAACACTGACAATGACAAAAAGGGATGAAGAAAATTTAAGTGTCGCGGAGAGAAGAATACCGAGATCAATACTTGGACCAGTTAGAATGAAAAATTTGGAATATAGGATAAGAACAAATGAGGAAGTAGCGAAAGAATGTGGAGAAGATATAGTTAAGAAGATAAAACAGCAAAGAGCAAAATGGTTGGGGCATATGTGGAGAGCGGGAGAGGACAAGATATTAAATATAATAACAAATTGGGAGCCATCGGGAAAAAGAAGGAGGGGAAGACCTAGATCTAGCTGGATGAGTGAAGTGAGGGAAGACTTGAAGAGGATAGGGATCGATAAGCCAAAAGAAAAAGCTAAAGATAGAACGGAATGGAGAAGGATACGCAAAAGAGAGGAATAGGAAGGAACAGGGACTGATCCTCCCCTTAATGAGGGATCTAGAAACCTTCGTATGAAGCGGCGAAATCCCCAGGAGGGGTGTCTAAGCCATTTATTATTATTATTTGCAAATATATGTTTTTACAAAAAAAATAAAATTTTCATTTCAGGATTGGCCGTTTTAACTCATTACTCATTATTATATCTTTTATTTAAATTTATATCTGCCCTAAAATACATCATATATATGCTTTAAAAATCCATGAATTTTGAAATACTTTATAAATCGATTGTACAAGTTAAATATGGGAAACCATTCCTGTATATTAGACACCAAAATTAAAGTAACTACAGAAAAAAAGGGTCGCATTATAAAAAACAAACTCGATTAGGAGTTTAAGTGCATTTTAACGTTAAAAATAATATCTTATAAAAACTACCACCCCCCACCTTTCAAGAATCAAAAGTGTGAATATGTAACGCATTTGATTTGTGGTCAAATCACTCATTTTTAATGTAGTTCGTCTTAGACAGTTGGAGTAGCATGTGCTCCTGGGGTGTTTTACTAATTTAACATATTTTGTTGCGATTTTATTTGTTAAATTCAGTGAAAAGTTGCTTTGTGACCAGGATCTAAGGTAAGAAAAAAATATTAGTTTTTTTGCCTATTTTTTCTGTATCAAATTTGCTAATTTTCTAAACGGTTCTTGTTAGATTTAAATGGGAATTTTTCTAACATTTCTAATAAGACAATTAGGTTCTCTTTGTTCGTAGAAGAAGATGTGTGATTCTTAGAAAGACCTGCTTGTTTAAATAATTTTCCCACGTTTTCAATAGATTTACACATTAAGTTGTGTAAAATCCTAACATTCTCTATCAAAGAAACCAGTATGAGGATAAATTTACATCAAATTTTTAAGCATAATTAGATTGTTTATAATTGTCTTTCCCCTTCTTTTTGAATTTGGTTGGTACCCATAGCGCAATGCATTCCTGATAGTTTTTTTGTTTGTTGAAATCTTGAGTGACATTACATCTTCTAAAGTTATAAGACGCATTTTGGATGTTATGTTTTGTATTTTCAATTTTGAATAGTTTTGTGTTGTGTTTGGGCAGAAGAAGAGCTTAAATATGTCGTAGGGCCTGCTATAAATGAGTACAATAAAAGGTAGGTGTAGATTTTAATGCCGGTTCCAACATAATCCGATATAAAACATGACGCTTTGCATTTATTGAAATAGATTTAGTTGATTTTAGTTTTGAAATTTACTTTTACGAATTGCTTTTGCTTTCATTCACGTTTTGCCTAAACTATTTCGGAATCATCGTAAATTCGAAGCATATCGACCGTAAAGATCATTTTCGCGTAATTTCTAATCAATCATATTGATTCCTCTTGAAAAGGATGCGGATTCCTAGAAAACCTCCACGCTGGAGCAATCGATTTTCCTTCCGAAAGTCGTGTTGAATTCGTCGATTTTTAATACGTTTTCAAATTTCGATGTTAGTGGTAGAGAAAAATAGTGAACAGAAGCCTCCATCTTAGGGTGAATGACCGCGCATCTCAAGCTCGATTCTAATTGGCCGATTTGATATACTTAGTAAGCTTTGGATTTTGCAAGTCTGGTCGCGAATTTTATTCGAGTGTAGTTTGGCGTCTAAATTTCGTATTTCGTGCGTCTAATTTTGAAAAGTTTTGCCTAGTGTTTGTGCATAAGAAATGCTCAAAAATGTTGCGGAATTTGCTGTAAATACGGACAAGGTAGGTGTAGATTTTAATGCCGGTTCCAACATAATCCGATATAAAACACGACGCTTTGCATTTATTGAAATAAATTTAGTTGATTTTAGTTTTGAAATTTACTTTTACGAATTGCTCTTGCTTTTATTCATGTTTTGCCTAAACTATTTCGGAATCATCGTAAATTCGAAGCATATCGATCGTAAAGATCATTTTCGCGTAATTTCTAATCAATCATATTGATTCCTCTTGGAAAGGATGCGGATTCTTAGAAAACCTCCACGCTGGAGGAATCGATTTTCCTTCCGAAAGTCGTGTTGAATTCGTCGATTTTTAATACGTTTTCAAATATCGATGTTAGTGTTAGAGAAAAATAGTGAACAGAAGCGTCCATCTTAGGGTGAATCACCGCGCATCTCAAGCTCGATTCTAATTGGCCGATTTGATATACTTAGTAAGCTTTGGATTTTTGCAAGTCTGGTCACGAATTTTATTCGAGTGCAGTTTGGTGTCTAAATTTCGTATTTCGTGCGTCTAATGTTGAAAAGTTTTGCCTAGTGTTTGTGCATAAGAAATGCTCAAAAATGTTGCGGAATTTGCTGTAAATACGGACAAGGTAGGTGTAGATTTTAATGCCGGTTCCAACATAATCCGATATAAAACATGACGCTTTGCATTTATTGAAATAGATTTAGTTGATTTTAGTTTTGAAATTTACTTTTACGAATTGCTTTTGCTTTCATTCACGTTTTGCCTAAACTATTTCGGAATCATCGTAAATTCGAAGCATATCGACCGTAAAGATCATTTTCGCGTAATTTCTAATCAATCATATTGATTCCTCTTGAAAAGGATGCGGATTCCTAGAAAACCTCCACGCTGGAGCAATCGATTTTCCTTCCGAAAGTCGTGTTGAATTCGTCGATTTTTAATACGTTTTCAAATTTCGATGTTAGTGGTAGAGAAAAATAGTGAACAGAAGCCTCCATCTTAGGGTGAATGACCGCGCATCTCAAGCTCGATTCTAATTGGCCGATTTGATATACTTAGTAAGCTTTGGATTTTTGCAAGTCTGGTCGCGAATTTTATTCGAGTGTAGTTTGGCGTCTAAATTTCGTATTTCGTGCGTCTAATTTTGAAAAGTTTTGCCTAGTGTTTGTGCATAAGAAATGCTCAAAAATGTTGCGGAATTTGCTGTAAATACGGACAAGGTAGGTGTAGATTTTAATGCCGGTTCCAACATAATCCGATATAAAACACGACGCTTTGCATTTATTGAAATAAATTTAGTTGATTTTAGTTTTGAAATTTACTTTTACGAATTGCTCTTGCTTTTATTCATGTTTTGCCTAAACTATTTCGGAATCATCGTAAATTCGAAGCATATCGATCGTAAAGATCATTTTCGCGTAATTTCTAATCAATCATATTGATTCCTCTTGGAAAGGATGCGGATTCTTAGAAAACCTCCACGCTGGAGGAATCGATTTTCCTTCCGAAAGTCGTGTTGAATTCGTCGATTTTTAATACGTTTTCAAATATCGATGTTAGTGTTAGAGAAAAATAGTGAACAGAAGCGTCCATCTTAGGGTGAATCACCGCGCATCTCAAGCTCGATTCTAATTGGCCGATTTGATATACTTAGTAAGCTTTGGATTTTTGCAAGTCTGGTCACGAATTTTATTCGAGTGCAGTTTGGTGTCTAAATTTCGTATTTCGTGCGTCTAATGTTGAAAAGTTTTGCCTAGTGTTTGTGCATAAGAAATGCTCAAAAATGTTGCGGAATTTGCTGTAAATACGGACAAGGTAGGTGTAGATTTTAATGCCGGTTCCAACATAATCCGATATAAAACACGACGCTTTGCATTTATTGAAATAAATTTCGTTGATTTTAGTTTTGAAATTTACTTTTACGAATTGCTCTTGCTTTTATTTACGTTTTGCCTAAACTATTTCGGAATCATCGTAAATTCGAAGCATATCGATCGTAAAGATCATTTTCGCGTAATTTCTAATCAATCATATTGATTCCTCTTGGAAAGGATGCGGATTCTTAGAAAACCTCCACGCTGGAGGAATCGATTTTCCTTCCGAAAGTCGTTTTAAATTCGTCGATTTTTATTACATTTTCAAATATCGATGTTAGTGTTAGAGAAAAATAGTGAACAGAAGCCTCCATCTTAGGGTGAATGACCGCGCATCTCAAGCTCGATTCTAATTGGCCGATTTGATATACTTAGTAAGCTTTGGATTTTTGCAAGTCTGGTCACGAATTTTATTCGAGTGCAGTTTGGTGTCTAAATTTCGTATTTCGTGCGTCTAATGTTGAAAAGTTTTGCCTAGTGTTTGTGCATAAGAAATGCTCAAAAATGTTGCGGAATTTGCTGTAAATACGGACAAGGTAGGTGTAGATTTTAATGCCGGTTCCAACATAATCCGATATAAAACACGACGCTTTGCATTTATTGAAATAAATTTCGTTGATTTTAGTTTTGAAATTTACTTTTACGAATTGCTCTTGCTTTTATTTATGTTTTGCCTAAACTATTTCGGAATCATCGTAAATTCGAAGCATATCGATCGTAAAGATCATTTTCGCGTAATTTCTAATCAATCGTACTGATTCCTCTTGGAGAGGATGCGGATTCTTAGAAAACCTTCACGCTGGAGCAATCGATTTTCCTTCCGAAAAGTCGTTTTGAATTCGTCGATTTTTAATACGTTTTCAAATATCGATGTTAATGTTAGAGAGAAATAGTGAACAGAAGCGTCCATCTTAGGGTGAATGACCGCGCATCTCAAGCTCGATTCTAATTGGCCGATTTGATATACTTAGTAAGCTTTGGATTTTTGCAAGTCTGGTCGCGAATTTTATTCGAGTGTAGTTTGGCGTCTAAATTTCGTATTTCGTGCGTCTAATGTTGAAAAGTTTTGCCTAGTGTTTGAGCATAAGAAACGCTCAAAAATGTTGCGGAATTTGCTGTAAATACCGACAAGGTAGGTGTAGATTTTAATGCCGGTTCCAACATAATTCGATATAAAACATGACGCTTTGCATTTATTGAAATAAATTTAGTTGATTTTAGTTTTGAAATTTACTTTTACGAATTGCTCTTGCGTTTATTCATGTTTTGCCTAAACTATTTCGGAATCATCGTAAATTCGAAGCATATCGACCGTAAAGCTCATTTTCGCGTAATTTCTGATCAATCGTATTGATTCCTCCAATCGATTTTCCTTCCGAAAAGTCGTTTTGAATTCATCGATTTTCATTACATTTTCAAATATTGGCGTTAATATTAGAGAAAAATAAAAAACAAAAGCGTCCATCTTAGGGTGAATGACCGCCATTTCAAGCTCGATTCTATAATAAACTAGAAGGCAATACAAGAAAATCTCATGATGAAAAAAAAAATATCTCAAAAAGAATTGAAGATAGGTATAGGGCATATTCAACAAAGGCTTGTAGTCCTTCATAAGATAAAATAAAAATATACAGGATGTGCCATTTGAAAAAAGTGATTTTTTAAAATTTAATTTTTTTCATGTTTGAACAATTATATTCAACATCCTATAGCCGATATCTAAAATGTTTTATATAGTACCTATTAACTTAACACTTGTCTTTCCACTTATCAAATATAAACGTTTTTCTTACAGAAACGACGGTAAAATTTTTAATTAAATAGATGGTTGAAAATGTGATTTTTTGCCTTTAAAGCTGAATATCTCGAAAACTACAAGGTTTCAACATAACAAAAAAGTTTTAGAATTAGGCGTAGAATTAAAAAATTAATTCATATGTGTTTTTTTATCACACCCTGTATATTTTTATATATTTTTAGAATGTGCGGACTTGCTAACCATATCATAGGATACATACAGTTTTATCGCAAATTTTACCGATAAATCATAAACTTACTTTACTTTATCGTTGACTCACCCTGTACATAATGCAGAAAATTATTCACATGATTTTAAAAAGGCTAAGGTAGAGGTTATTTACAGAATAATGTTCAAACAAAAGTGAACTAACGTAGAAGTACACATGAAAGAAGTGATTAGATACAATAACGAAGAGATAATGCTAATAAATAGCTCACGGTATTGAAGGAATCACTACCGGCAAAAACAATATGAGAAGAGAAAAGCACCAATGCTTTTTCCTGCTGCTACATCTCTCAGTTTATGCCACTAATCTTCAAAAACAGCAACTGAAGTAATTCCTGGCGCCACCTAGTGCCAGTAGATGTAGTCATGCCGTCTTAGATAGTAGCGACGGAACCGGAATACAGATGCCACACTTACCCATGCAATGATATAACTTTTAACGTACGTTTCATAAACATTTTCAAAAGATACCGGTTAATGTATTTTTTTTCTTTTTGTTACTACTTACCACGTGTACTAATTTAACTATAGTTTTTTTTTAAATATATAATAAATAATAATAAAAAGAAGGGATAAATAAACTTAGATATTAACTCATTAATTATTAAACTATACAAAAATAATCCCTATTTAATTACATTAGTAAAGAAATAATTTAATTATACTGTAACCTATAAAAAGAAAACTTTGTCATTAGCTCATTCACTTGCTTCTAATTTTAATTAATAACTTTAGCTTTTTTCTTCCATTATTGTAATTTTTCTTTTATTGGGTATCCTTGTAGCTGACTTGATGATGTGTTTTTTGAACACGAAAGAAATATATTTCCATTTAAAAAACCAAACTTGTATGGTGCGCAGCGGAAACTGAACATCCTGTATACTTGAGTATAATTTTTTGTTGCGCAGCACTTGTTTCTGAATATTTTTGATTCGAAAACCTTTTCTCTAAATTGCTGGGGAAATGAACTACCTGTCGTTGCACCAGGTGGCAACGTATAAAAACGATATATTGATAATTAAGTATGCCACTTCTACTTGCAAAAATCTAAATTTACAAAATTTTAATCCGCTACTTTTAAAATCCAAAAGGAATACCATCCTGTATGTGACACATTAAACTCTAAACCTGACGCGATTAATTCAACGTAAGTGTTGTTCTTCTTAAGCGACATTCGATTCCACACGATTTAGCCTCGTCTATTGCCATCATTAGCGGATAATTTTCCTAATGAAAACCTACGATTCGAGGAAATTGGAATCGCATCAGTTAAATTAGTGATTAATGGTTACAGTCTAGCATTCAGATCCACTCTTAACTTCCTGAAAATTGTTATAAGACCTCTTTATTTCCGTTTTGCCGTATTCCCCTCAAGTAAGGTACCTACTGTCCTCGCTTTTTCACATGAAAGCTTGTTGATGTTGCTATTTCCGTAGAAAATAACATTTATTGAAAGTTTTAGTGCTTATTTCATAACTTTTCTGTCTTTCGTTTCAGTGTGTCATTAGTGATTAGTGTGAGGAATCTTGTGAGCAGCCGGGTTGAGATTGCCAAGGCGACTCAGCGCTGGATTAGGGCTTTGTTCCTGTTTCTTACGGGTAAATCATTACTTCGATGTAAAAAATTTGTTTTATAATTGATTTATTTCTGTTTATATTGCAGTGAGTATTGAAGAGACTTTAATTTTCGTCGCGGGAGCTTCGCTGGATTAGAGCCTTGTTCCTGTATATTTGGGGGTAAGTTAGATGTTTGAATTCTAGATGAAAACGACTTGATTCTAATCTGTTTTCTTGTTCTTTCCAGTATGTATTGAAGAGTCACCAGGCGTTAATTGCTGCAGATTGTTGTATTTCTCCTTTTATCAAATTTAAAGAAGGTAAGAGAATCTTGATATAAAAATTGTAAGTTTCAGGCTTTAATCTTGTTCTTTTCAGGAACGGAGAGAGCTGCTGGGCGGCAGACAATATTCCTTCTTCGATATCGGCGCATCGCTGGATTAGAATCATGTTCCTATATTTCAGAGGTAAATCTTTAGGTAATTTTTAATAGGACTTTGTTTTAATTGTTATTTTCTTGCTTTACAGTGAGTATTGAAGCGCTCCTGTTTATTTGGCGCCGAT
Organism: Dynastes maya; assembly: GCA_029619315.2. Taxonomy (NCBI): domain Eukaryota; kingdom Metazoa; phylum Arthropoda; class Insecta; order Coleoptera; family Scarabaeidae; genus Dynastes; species Dynastes maya. The sequence goes on from JAROYE020000003.1 coordinate 3,960,732, forward strand.
TTCCTGAGTATGTTGAGTCAGATTTTCATCAAATATCCATGAAGGTAACCAGAGTCGAAAATTGAGAAACGTCTGCAGTATTTTGCAGTCTTGTCCCTTTTATTCTTCTAGGAATGGAGAGCAACTGAGGTGGAGGATGCTCCTTCTAAACATTCGCATCGCTGTATTAGATCCTTGCTCCTGGACTTGAAGAGGTGAATTATATCCTTTTGATTCAACAAAAACTTAATTTTAATGTTGCGTATGTTCAGGAGAATATTCAGAAGTCCTTTTTGTATTTGCTTCTGCTTGACGCCTCCGCTTGACGAAGAAACCCAAGAAGGTGGTGAAAATAACCGAGGAAACTGAGGTCGTGTGATAAGGCGGACAGAAGACTCTTCTCATATTAATCGAACTAAAAGTAAGTAATCTAGAAAAGATAGAAATATTTTCAGGGTCTTCTAAATCCTTTCCTTTCTGTTATAGGTGATAGTGTAAGTGTTGTGTCGTGTTTCTGTTGAGGCCAAATGTGAGCAGCCGGGTTGAGATTGCCAAGGCGACTCAGCGCTGGATTAGGACTTTGTTCCTGTTTCTTACGGGTAAATCATAACTTCGATGTAAAAAATTTGTTCTATATTGATTTATTTCTGTTTATATTGCAGTGAGTATTGAAGAGACTTTAATTTTCGTCGCGGGAGCTTCGCTGGATTAGAGCCTTGTTCCTGTATATTTGGGGGTAAGTGGTTATTTAAATTCTAGATGAAAACGACCGGATTCTAATGTGCTTTCTTGTTCTTTCCAGTATGTATTGAAGAGTCACCAGGCGTTAATTGCTGCAGATTGTTGTATTTCTCCTTTTATCAAATTTAAAGAAGGTAAGAGAATCGTGATGTAAAAATTGAAAGTTTCAGGCTTTAATCTTGTTCTTTTCAGGAACGGAGAGAGCTGCTGGGCGACAGACAATATTCCTTCTTCCAGATCGGCGCATCGCTGGATTAGAGTAATGTTCCTATATTTCAGAGGTAAATCTTTAGGTAATTTTTAATGTGACATTATTTTAATTGTTATTTTCTTGCTTTACAGTGAGTATTGAAGCGCTCCTGTTTATTTGGCGCCGATTTCCTGAGTATGTTGAGTCAGATTTTCATCAAATATCCATGAAGGTAACCAGAGTCGAAAATTGAGAAACGTCTGCAGTATTTTGCAGTCTTGTTCCTTTTATTCTAGTCGGAGTGGAGAGCAACTGAGGTGGACGATGCTCCTTCTAAACATTCGCATCGCTGTATTAGATCCTCGCTCCTGGACTTGAAGAGGTGAGTTATATCCTTTTGATTCAACAAAAACTTAATTTTGATGTTGCGTATGTTCAGGAGAATATTCAGAAGTCCTTTTTATATTTGCTTCTGCTTGACGCCTCCGCTTGACGAAGAAACCTAAGAAGGTGGTGAAAATAACCGAGGAAACTGAGGTCGTGTGATAAGGCGGACAGGAGACGGTTCTCATATTAATCGAACTAAAAGTAAGTAATCTAGAAAAGATAGAAATATTTTCAGGATCTTCTAAATCCTTTCCCTTCTGTTATAGGTGTTAGTGTAAGTGTTGTGTAGTGTTTTTGTTGAGGCTAAATGTGAGCAGCCGGGTAGAGATTGCCAAGCCGACTCAGCGCTGGATTAGGACTTTGTTCCTGTTTCTTACGGGTAAATCATTACTTCGATGTAAAAAATTTGTTTTATAATTGATTTATTTCTGTTTATATTGCAGTGAGTATTGAAGAGACTTTAATTTTCGTCGCGGGAGCTTCGCTGGATTAGAGCCTTGTTCCTGTATATTTGGGGGTAAGTTAGATGTTTGAATTCTAGATGAAAACGACTTGATTCTAATCTGTTTTCTTGTTCTTTCCAGTATGAATTGAAGAGTTACCAGGCGTTAATTGCTGCAGATTGTTGTATTTCTCCTTTTATCAAATTTAAAGAAGGTAAGAGAATCTTGATATAAAAATTGTAAGTTTCAGGCTTTAATCTTGTTCTTTTCAGGAACGGAGAGAGCTGCTGGGCGGCAGACAATATTCCTTCTTCGATATCGGCGCATCGCTGGATTAGAATCATGTTTCTATATTTCAGAGGTAAATCTTTAGGTAATTTTTAATGTGACTTTGTTTTAATTGTTATTTTCTTGCTTTACAGTGAGTATTGAAGCGCTCCTGTTTATTTGGCGCCGATTTCCTGAGTATGTTGAGTCAGATTTTCATCAAATATCCATAAAGGTAACCAGAGTCGAAAATTGAGAAGCTTCTGCAGTATTTTGCAGTCTTGTCCCTTTTATTCTTCTAGGAATGGAGAGCAACTGAGGTGGAGGATGCTCCTTCTAAACATTCGCATCGCTGTATTAGATCCTTGCTCCTGGACTTGAATAGGTGAATTATATCCTTTTGATTCAACAAAAACTTAATTTTAATGTTGCGTATGTTCAGGAGAATATTCAGAAGTCCTTTTTATATTTGCTTCTGCTTGACGCCCCCGCTTGACGAAGAAGCCTAAGAAGGTGGTGAAAATGACTGAGGAAACTGAGGTCGTGTGATAAGGCGGACAGAAGACGCTTCTCATATTAATCGAGCTAAAAGTAAGTAATCTAGAAAAGATGGAAATATTTTCAGGATCTTCTAAATCCTTTCCCTTCTGTTATAGGTGATAGTGTAAGTGTTGTGTAGTGTTTTTGTTGAGGCCAAATGTGAGCAGCCGGGTTGAGATTGCCAAGGCGACTCAGCGCTGGATTAGGGCTTTGTTGCTGTTTCTTACGGGTAAATCATAACTTCGATGTAAAAAATTTGTTCTATATTGATTTATTTCTGTTTATATTGCAGTGAGTATTGAAGAGACTTTAATATTCGTCGCGGGAGCTTCGCTGGATTAGAGCCTTGTTCCTGTATATTTGGGGGTAAGTTAGATGTTTGAATTCTAGATGAAAACGACCTGATTCTAATCTGTTTTCTTGTTCTTTCCAGTATGTATTGAAGAGTCACCAGGCGTTAATTGCTGCAGATTGTTGTATTTCTGCTTTTATCAAATTTAAAGAAGGTAAGAGAATCTTGATATAAAAATTGTAAGTTTCAGGCTTTAATCTTGTTCTTTTCAGGAACGGAGAGAGCTGCTGGGCGACAGACAATATTCCTTCTTCCACATCGGTGCATCGCTGGATTAGAGTAACATTCCTATATTTTAGAGGTAAATCTTTAGGTAATTTTTAATATGACATTATTTTAATTGTTATTTTCTTGCTTTACAGTGAGTATTGAAGCGCTCCTGTTTTATTTGGCGCCGATTTCCTGAATATGTTGAGTCAGATTTTCATCAAATATCCATGAAGGTAACCAGAGTCGAAAATTGAGAAGCATCTGCAGTATTTTGCAGTTTTGTCCCTTTTATTCTTCTAGGAGTGGAGAGCAACTGAGGTGGAGGATGCTCCTTCTAAACATTCGCATCGCTGTATTAGATCCTTGCTCCTGGACTTGAAGAGGTGAATTATATCCTTTTGATTCAACAAAAACTTAATTTTAATGTTGCGTATGTTCAGGAGAATATTCAGAAGTCCTTTTTATATTTGCTTCTGCTTGACGCCTCCGCTTGACGAAGAAACCCAAGAAGGTGGTGAAAATAACCGAGGAAACTGAGGTCGTGTGATAAGGCGGACAGAAGACGCTTCTCATATTAATCGAACTAAAAGTAAGTAATCTAGAAAAGATAGAAATATCTTCAGGATCTTCTAAATCCTTTCCTTTCTGTTATAGGTGATAGTGTAAGTGTTATGTAGTGTTTTTGTTGAAGCCAAATGTGAGCAGCCGGGTTGAGATTGCCAAGGCGAATCAGCGCTGGATTAGGGCTTTGTTCCTGTTTCTTACGGGTAAATCATAACTTCGATGTAAAAAAATTGTTCTATATTGATTTATTTCTGTTTATATTGCAGTGAGTATTGAAGAGACTTTAATTTTCGTCGCGGGAGCTTCGCTGGATTAGAGCCTTGTTCCTGTATATTTGGGGGTAAGTGGTTATTTAAATTCTAGATGAAAACGACTTGATTCTAATCTGTTTTCTTGTTCTTTCCAGTATGTATTGAAGAGTCACCAGGCGTTAATTGCTGCGGATTGTGGTACTTCTGCCTTTGTAAACGCGAAGCATTTGAAGCAGAATATTGCACACTTTGTGCCAATATCGAGGAAACTATGCAACAAGGTACGTTGAAAAGAAATCGCAAGATAGATGAAATATCACAAGTAAATTCAGATATTACTGAGTCAGATAATGTAACTAATTCAAATAGTGTTGCTCAGCCTTTCAATTTTAATCCTGTTCAGGTTATTCAATTACCGATGTTCAACGGGGAATATACGAAGTGTGTGGAATTTAAGGATAGGTTTGAGGCATTTGTGGGTAATAGTACGATTTTGTCAGATGTGCAGAAGATGCACCATTTAGATTCGTGTTTAAGTAAAGAGGCTTTAAAAACAGTACAATCAATACCAATTATTCAATTGCATTGCATGCATTAAAGGCTAGGTATGAGAAGAGTCAATTAATAATTAGCATGCATGTGCAAGGTATTTTAAATTATCCAAACTTAATGAAGGAATCATCTGAAGATCTTCGCAATTTTGATAATTCAGTTAATGATAATTTAGAGGTTTCGCAAAAATTTTTGAGGCAATAGTCTCAGAGCAGGTGTATTCGTTTTTCGCAAAACATAACCTGTTTAATACAAATCAGCATGGTTGTATTCCCGGAAAAAGTACTAGTACGGCATTATTTGAATATACAGAGTGGATACTATCTCAACTAGAAAATAATAACTTAGTATGTGGTCTTTTTCTAGACCTATCAAAAGCATTTGACACAATATCGCACTCTATTTTGCTTGCGAAGTTGGAACATTATGGTATCAGGGGCATAGCTAATGACTGGTTCAGATCATATCTAGTCGATAGAAAACAAACCGTAAAACTACATAGTATTAGTGGTTCAGCATACTCATATACAACAACAAGAAATATTGGCGTACCACAAGGCAGTAATTCTGGGTTCTCTATTATTCTTAATTTTTATTAATGATATGTTTGAAAATATTTCCAAAAGCAATCAGCAAATTGTGAATTATGCCCACGATACTAACTTGCTGTTTAGTGGTGTTGACTTTCCTTGTTTAATTCGAAACGGCTCAATATTATTAAATTTTACGGAATAATGGTTTCAAGTAAAGCTTTTACAGATAAATAGAGATAAGACGCGATGCATTTTTTTCAAATGTAATGAAGGTGCTGAAACTCCGAGTAGTATAGCCTTAAATAACCAAAAACTTAAATTAACCAAACACTGTTCTTTCTTGGGTGTTGCTATAGATGATACGCTAAAATGGGATCAACAAATAGAGCAGATATGTAGCAGGCTCAGCGGTGTTTGCTTCGCATTAAAAATATTAAAGAAAATAACAAGTTTTTCAACTATGAAATCAGTGCATCATGCCTATTTTGCGTCAATCATTAGATATGGAATCATATTATGGGGATTTGCGTCGAATGTCGAACGCGTCTTCATTTTACAGAAGCGAGCGGTGCGGGCACTGCTGGGTCTGGATTACGGTGTGTCTCTTCGGTCGCTATTCAAAGCGAACGGTTTATTGACACTATTCGGAATTTATGTGTATGAATGTGTTATCTTTAATTGCAAAAATAAAATAAATTTCAGAGTGAATGAAAAAGTGCATGAATACGGTACTAGGTTCAAAGCTAATTATAATATTCCAAAACACAGATTGACAAAATTTACAAAAGGTGTGCAATACAATAGCATAATGCTCTTTAACAAATTGCCCGACAATATAAAATCTGAGATGAATTTTAGAAAATTTAAAAGGATGACACATTCATATATATGTGATGTTAAACCATATTCGCTGAAAGAATATATTAATTACTAAATTTATTTTATTATGAAGTGTGATGTAAATATCTCACTTAACTGCATTTCTGTTTGACGCCGGTTTCTACTTGTGTGCTTTTTTCTTGTAAGCTTACATTTCAGTAGAAATAAAGAACTATTATTATTATTATTATTATTATTATTATTAAGATCTTTGGGTGAACCCGTTGACCAATGGGACACTTTATTAATCAGTAGGCTTAGGATTTTATGCAAAAAAAACGGCTGAAATATGCACATATATATGTAGATGTTTTTACGAAAATATGAAGAAATGTATGCAAGATATGCAGAAAAATATGCAAGATATGTATTTTAAATATGCACTATTTTGTAAAAGATATATTAACTTATACAATTATAACTAGAGTAACCTAAACTTGCGGACTCGCATACGTGTCGGTGTTACGGGTTAATATAAGAATACGAAAAATTCATAAATAAACTAAACCAGTAGAGAAGCAGGCATGTAGTGTCGACCTTGAATATAAATCATGTTAAATCGCGCTGAGAGAGATTTCGTTTTAGTACCGGTTGAGCTGTTGCAGAGATTAGTCGAACGGTCAAGGTTATGTACTTACGTGTCGCTTTTGAAAATATAGCTGGTGTTTTTTGTGTGTTGTAGTATTATACCAAATATATAATTAGTGTATCGTTTCATATAGAACTAATATTTACATACCTAAGAAAACAATGCCTCCTAATAGATTTGCTACTAATGTACATAAGTATGTGTCACTTTCTCCCCATTTAAAATATGACGGTAGTGCAGTTTTTTGCTTAATATGCAATGTTCGTTTGGCTGCATTGGACAGAGCTGATTGCCAGAGGCATGTCAATGGTATTAAGCATATGAGAAATGCAAGAACTGAAATACTTTATACACTATTCCTCATATATTCATTAATTATGTTTACCTCTTGTAATTTTCCGTTGTCGTTGGTGAAAAAAGCAGCTTTTAAAACGTTTTGGTGACAATACGTCCCAAAGTACCCATTACCCTCATAAACACAATTACAGAATCATTTGCCGCGAATGAAAGAGATGCTAGAAAATGTGTATAAACGTGATTTGTGTTCCAAAAAAATATGGATTGCCGTGGATGAGACGACCGATATAAAGAAAAACAGTATTGTGAATGTAATAGCTCGCGTTTTATCTAGCGAGAACACAACATCTCGATATTTGTTAGCTTGCAAACGTGTTCAACAATGTACCGCGGAAAATATTCAAAAAGTGATAATGAACGATTTGAAAAAATTTAAAATTGCCCAAGATCAAGTTGTGATGATTGTGACAGATAGTGCAGCAACGATGTTAAGTGTTGGGCGATCCTTAAAACATATATTTCCTAACTTAATACATATAACCTGCGTGCTGCATGCTTTGCATTTAGTTGGTGAAGTTGTTCGACAACATTACGGAAACGTTGATCGGATGATTGGAAGTACTAAAGCAGTGTTTGGTAAATCTCCTAAACGTTTAAAAGAATTTCGTAAATTTTGTCCAGGTATTCCAGAACCTCCTGAACCAATTTTAACGCGATGGAGTACTTGGCTAACAGCAGCTTCTTACTATTTGATCCATTTTCAACAAATTCAATCAGTTATAATGCGATTTAATCGGAATGAATCCAAAGCAATTAGAGAAAGTCAAAGAGAATTTCAAATTCCTCAACTTTTAGAAGATTTAACAACAATATGTACCAATTATACAGTATTACTAGATGCCATCAGAAAACTACAATGTACTGAATTGTCATTGTAGGAATCATTAGACATACTGGAGAGTGTAAAAAATAAATTACACACATTAAATGATACGCCAGGATTACGCGCTAGTCAAAAGTGGGCAGATGTTTTAGGGAAAAATCCCGATTTTAATACTTTAGAGGCCGTTTATAATAAGTGTAAGAATAGTAAACTTTTAAGTGATTTTGAAAAACAGTTTCTACATGCAAATGTAACTTCCTTAGATGTGGAGAGATCGTTTTCTATGTATAAGAATATTTTTTCTTGTCGACGCACAAGGTTTAAAGAAGTAACTGTGAAAATATATGCAATGATGCAAGTTTACAGTAGTTCACATCCTGATGCCTCTAATTTGTTGAATAATTAGCAAGTAAGTTTATTTATGAATTTTTCGTATTCTTATATTAACCCGTAATACCGACGCCTATGCGAGTCCGCAAGTTTAGGTTACTCTAATTATAAGGCTTCACAAGAAAGGTAACATAATTAAAATAAAAAATAACAAGTAAAAAATGTAAAATTCTAGTTTCAGTAATTCTATTCTTTATTTAAAATGCAAGATTATTTTGAATCATTAAAATTTTAATCAACAAAAATCAAACCTCTAACCCATTCCCATTTAGCTGACTACGATCTACAATACAACCTACTACAAAACAATTTAAAATGTCATTTGATTCGGCTAAATTATATCCCCGGTTCGACAATTTTCGGTAGCAAGCAGAATATAATTTATTCACAAGATTCGCCTCCGTCAATTAATCGTTTGCATTTGTGCGGCATGCTCGGGTTTCATTCGGGAACGATTCCCCAAAGCAGAAACCCGTCGTGGTCTGTACTTCACGTACAACACACACCAAGGACGAGAGCAAGAACTAATTAAACTTAAAAACGAATTAATTAATCCGCGAAAGTAGATATTAAAACGACTTCTCGTTCATGAATGGCGGGGAATAAACCACGACAATCGCCGTACCGTTGTGGAGCAGAGAGAATGAAGTTATTGGGCCGTGCGGAAAGTTTAATAAAAGCCAACGTTTTACATAACCTATACCTACATATATAGCTACTTACTTCCTGTGGAACTTTGAACAAAATATTGCTTACTTATGACTTACTTCTGCGCCGAAATATATGGTATTATATGTCTCGGTAGAGGGCGATTTAATTAAATCTGTCTGCTTATGTACGCAGTACATATACTACCGCTTATAAGTATTTGGGCACCTCAAATTTCAGGATAAATCATTAAATATTTCAATGGAAATATTAAAATATGTATTTCGTATTTAAATATACACAAATATACAACTTTAACAATTAAAATTATTTATTTGACCTAAATTTTAGATTCGTCTATTGTGACCTCCTTTACCTTCAATGATTGCGTCGCATAATCGGGGCACTCTTGCAATTAATTTTAACAATATTTCCGGAGTTATTTGAGCTCATGCTGCCTGTAGTTTGTTCCACACGTCATCGGATGAAGTTGGAGCAGTTTTTCTTACTTCCGGATCGAGTTCTTCTCATAATAACTCGATGGGATTCAAGTCCGGGCTTTGGAATGGCAATTTCATGATTGTTAGTGTCCCTTCCCCTTCCAATTGTTCTAAATATTGCTTGCATAATTTTGAAGTGTATTTTGGGTCATTGTCTTGTTGGAATACAAAATTCTGACACCAGAAGGTAGTGCATTTTCCTCTAAGATGCGTTTGTATTGCTATTTTCTCATTATATATATACAGGCTGTTTATTAAACATATGGCAAAAATTCAAGGGGTTATTCCATGAACTATTTTAAGAATATTTTGTACTTTTATGATTTTTGAAAAGCCCCCTTGTTTCGAAGATACAAGGCGAGAAAAATTTTCGACAAAACCAATTTTGATATTTTTAAAATTATTAATGTAGCCGAAATAAAAATATGGCGTACAACACTGGACTTACCGAGTATAAAAAGATAGTAAAAACGCGTTGTTATCTTTTAACAACATTCCAATTACAAAGGACGGCTGTTTTACCCACTAACAATATGCAAGTGCAGACATAGAAAAGTAAATCAGTTAAAACGTGGATTTCATTTGAATACGTTTCGTGATTGATCATTTTGTATGTGTCAAATTTGTTGAGACTGATTGACGTGTATTTTCTGTCTTTTAATACTTAAACTTTTGTTAGTGAAGTCCTCTATCATGAATCGCTATACGAATGCCGAGATGACTGACATGCATTTAATTTATGGACTTGTTGATGGCAATTCATTAGAAGCTAGACGGTTGTACATTGATCGATTTCCTGACCGTAATGTTCTTGATAGAAAAACCTTCCAAAGCATTCATCAACGTCTTCGTGAAACAGGCACATTGAAACGAAGTGGAGGACCAGGAAGGCCAATGACAGTAAGAACGGCAGAATTAGAAGAGAATGTGCTGGACATGATAGAGGAAGATCCAGGTACTTCTAAACGAAAAATTGTAAATACTTTGAATGTAAGTAATGGGACTGCTTGGAAAATTCGTAGGGAGTATTTGTTGCACCCATACCACATACAACGCGTTCAGGCACTTCTTCCTGCTGATTTTCCTCCACGGATGGCTTTTGCACACATTGGTTCAAATCCCTCAACTACTGACAATGATTCTTTTTACCGATGAAGCGAATTTCTCAAGAAATGCAATAAGGAATTTTCACAATAACCATGTGTAGGCTGAAGAAAATCCACATGAGGTACTTGAAGATCGTTTTGAACATCAGTTCTCGTTGAACGTTTTGTTAGGAATTGTGGGTGACTGACTAATTGGACCGGTATTTCTACCAGGGAGAATTACCGACGAGGTGTATCGAAACTTTTTGGAACAAAAGCTACTTCTGTTTCTGGAGAATGTACCATTGGCAACAAGAAATGCAATGTGGTTTATGCACGATGGTGCACCAGCGCATTTTAGTGTGGTTGCTCGTGAGTTTTTAACAGCAACATACGGAGATCGTTGGATTGGTCGAGGTGAACCTCACTTATGGCCTGCTCGATCCTCGCACTTAAACCCCCTGGATTATTTCCTATGGGGCCATCTAAAGTCATTAGTTTATTCTACTCCAGTGGAAAATGTGGAAGATTTGAGAAATCGGATAATTGCTGGGTGTAACTCGATAAGAAACGAGCTTGGCGTTTTTGAGAGAGTTCGGCAGTCAATGAGGAGAAGATTGGATTCTTGCATCCTAGCTGGAGGTAGTCATTTTCAACAGTTCTTGTAGATTAAGAAACTTTAACTGTTATTTTTGGTAATAAAATGTTGGTTTTGTCGAAAAATTTCCTCGCCCTGTATCTTCGAAAGAAAGGGGCTTTTCAAAAATCATCAAAGGACAAAATATTCTTAGAATAGTTCATGGAATAACCCCTTGAATTTTTGCCGTATGTTTAATAAACACCCTGTAAATATTGCGATTATAATACAACTATTAACGTCGTTTATCGCATCCTAGTTTCCGCAGCTTCCGGTCTTTCCAATCACCATCCTTCAGATTTCGTCGTTCCATTGGACTTGAGACTCCATCCAGCCATGTTCCACGATGTCTTCCTCTACGTCTTCTTTGGGTAGGGTTTTAGTCTAGTAGTCTCTTGGGCCATCTGTCTTCCCTCATTCGGCGCATACCACCTTAATCTTTTGGCGTCAATTGTATTAAGAACAGTGGTTCCTAAGTTCATTTTTTTCTCTGGCCTGCGCTATTACAGAATGATGTCAGTCCCGTATATATCCAAGCAGTGAAAGCGTTATATACTAACATTACTGGTAGCATTAAAGTAGGTCCTAAGCTATCTGACGCGTTTGCAATAACCAAAGGGCCAAGACAAGGTTGCTCTATAGCACTCTCTTTAAAATACACTTAAATTCAGCATTAATCCACTGGAGGTGCACTTGCAAGAACGTAGGAATCGACGTTCATGGCGATAAGCTTTTTACGCTACATTTCGCCGACGATCAAGTAATCATAGCCTAAGACCAAGACGATATATACTATATATACACATAAATTAAATTTAAATTTGTCATAATCTCGCGTGGAATTTTTTTTGAAACATGCCCTGCACTATTTACGTGCCGTAGACAATCACTTTTCGACCAACACATTAAATCTATTTTGCACACTACACATTGAATTTTAGCGCCATCACACTTTAAATCAGGTATTTCTGCAATAAATTCTCTTATTCTGTCCAACTTTGGTCGTTTTCGCGATGTAGGAAACATTTCCAAAACAAACGTAGAACTACGATATAGTATACGACAGCGTAGATGCATATACAACAGATCGGCTTTCGAGTCGCAGTTATACTGACGCTTATACCGAATTGTCCCGGCCGTGTTTATTTTGTGTAAACTTTTATGCGTCAGCCACTGGCTTTCAGCGCAGTTTGCGTTGCTCTAGTTATGATGGTATTATCTCTCATACAGATAGAAGAAGTAAATAGATCGATATTATTTAATGCATTTGTTAGAATACTATTCAATAATGTTGGAATATATTTCCTAAATACATTTTTTCTATACAAAAATCTAAAATCCAAGGGTGCCCAAATACTTATGAGCGGTAGTGTACTTCCCTGCTTTATTGAGAATTCGGAAGATTCATATAGTCGGAAAAGTAATTTCGAAGCATGCGAACAAATATGAATTGTACGTTCCGGCGCATATGTGCAAGGATGCACCTGTCAATCGCAACATATCTATTCATATAATGCAATTGCTCGGGTTTCATTGCTTTCTCATACGAGATTTTGTAATATTGATATTGACATATCCGCCTTGCTAAAAAGATTGTACCTTCTACAAAGGACTGAGTTACAGTGACGATTTTCTTGAAACTATAGAACTGAAGCTTGAAATGCAAAGCGAATTCAACAGCAATGACATTAGATTCCTACATAAGATGTAAGAAAATACGAAAATGGACTTGCTTATACAAAGATTTCTGTTACAGCCTGTTTCACGTTGAGGTCGAAGTATTGGGTTATACGGAATATTGTCCTCTTTAATTAATTTATATCAATCTGAATATGACTATCTACTGTTACCATTTACTTTTTAAAAGTAGCAGTGCTGCCAAGTTAAATGCCTGGGTTTATTCCTAGGGTAAAATGTTTGTTTTTTTTACGTTTACATTTCTGTCACTTGAGAGTTTCGGTTTGTCGTTTGTCTTGTTATTACTAGAGCGAGGTAATCGTCTCTGCGATACATAGGCGTTTCACCGAAGTAGCAAGCTATGTGTAAACATCGATTTCCGCTTTGTCAGCGTCCGCTTGTTTAGTTTTCGTTCAGTTTAGGAAACAAGAGCGTGCGTTGTGTTTTGTGTTACGTGTTATTCGTTACAAATATACAATTATTAATTTAAAATGTGTAATGTGAACAAGGCTCAAAAATGACCCTTTGCTGGCACGGTAAATAAATTTATCTGTGACTTTCCGGATTTGTTCTACGACGGTGTCAAAATAGTTTGTAAAGCGTGCGAGAAACATTTGATATGCTGAAACAAGGCGGACTGTAACAAGCACGTAAATATCCAAGAACGCACGGGGCGTGCCGACGAGAACTGCCTTTATTTTCGATTTACTTGTCATGATGGTAACCTGTAATTTGTCATTTCGCTTAATCGAAAAAGAACCGTTTCAGAACTTTGAGTATAAGTACAACCCCGAGTTGAAGTTGCCAACTACGACAACAGCACGTAAGCATGTTTTATTTGTACGCAAAGAGGTAGAAAATAAAATATCTACATTAAAAAATCAGTTGCTTTAGTTGTGTGTTGACCAGACAACAGATGGTAAAAGAAATTCTATTCTAAATGTTATTCAACGTATACTGGACCCTCATAAACCGACATTTTTACTGTTACTAGCTAGCAAAAGATTGGAAAAGTGTACTGGTGCAGCAGTTGTGAAGGTGAGGTACGTTGGAAAACTTTCAAGTTTCACTACGTCAAGTGTTGATGTTTAATGAGCGATGGTGCCGCGACAATGCGTTCGATAGGCCGTTCTCTTCTTTTACACGGTTGCAAGTGTTTACATGTTACGTGTAAAGTGCATGCTTTACATCTTCTGGCAGAAACTATTCGATAATGTTCACTCGAGGTAGATGCGCTAATAGCAAGTACAAAAAAAGTATCTCTCAAACGTCTTCGATCGTTTCACGTGCATTGCGCCAGTATTCGTGAACCAGCACAGCCGATACAATTGTGAAGACTTCTTTCCGTGAAGGTGGATATCTATCATCAACAAATTCTACAGAATGTGGCTTAAATTCTTGCAAGAATTCTAGCGTTGCGTCGTTATCTACTTCAAAGGTTGTATCGTCCCGAGATCTAATTAATATATTCTTCAATACGTCGTGCATTTCACTTTCTTCATTGCTGGAAACTATTGGACGATTATCATTTGCGACATTAAATGTCAGTATTAGTAATCGAACTACATTTACTGGATTTACTACCATTGTTACAAAAGTTACTTTTTCTTATATACTTATTTTTATCCAAACAAATCAACAATTTTAAACTATGACATATTAACTATTACTCACATTAAAAATTATTGTATTTATTATAAGTATAAGTCATACTTTATCTTTGTTATCATATGTATGTACCGCTGTCGTCGCACTATATATATCTGCCTTCGTAAGTATGATTACCAATTTACAAATTCATATATAGAGCGGGCCAAGAGCGCCACGCGCCAAGTTCGCAATCAGGCTGCCGGGCGCATATATGTATGTAAACATAGGTAATTTAAATATGTAATTATTAGGACGAGGACCAAAACCACTGTCTATTACGTCGTGAAGACGCGCAAATATACACCTGCAGTTTGGGTGTTCGTTGATAAATAGGGCGTTGTTCACAGTGGGCCACTACAAAAAAAAAGTTCATTCATCGACGGCTACGAACTAACAGCGCGCTTATTCATTTACGGATGACGCGCTCTATTCATCAACAAATGACGAGTCTGCAGATGTTACGTTTGCACCACTTCGTGGCATACTAGAAACAAGCGTCGGTGTGCTCGCTTTAATGATTATGTCTAACGTAACTATTAAAAATAAACGGCCATTACCTACGAAAGTTAATAAATTTCTTAGTGAATTTGTGGATTTACACTACAATGGGAGTACAATTTTCTGTAAAGTTTGTAAAAAGAAACTACTGTGCTGGAGCAAACGTGATTGTGAAAGACATATAATAGCGCACACCACAGAAATAAAAGAAATGGTGTGTCACAACAACGTCAATTTCAATTAGAATTGCTTTTAACGTTTATGGTATGTGGTCTACCACTTCGTATACTTGATAAAAAAGCATTTCGAAAATTCTGGGGTACATACAATACCGAGTGGATACTACCATCTCGGACAGCGTTACGGAGAGATATTCCACAAATACGTGAGGACATTGAAAATCGAATTAAAGCCGAATTAAAAGATAAACAGCTGTGGCTATGTCTTGATGAGACGACAGATTGCAAAAAAAATTCTATTTTGAATATAATAGTGCGCGTATTAGATCCTATTAAACCAAATTTTGCAATTCTATTAGCCAGCAGAAGATTAAAACAGTGTACTAGTAAAGCAATTACGGCCGTAGTTCTCGAAACGTTACAAAAATTTCAAGTGTCAACCAGTCAACTGTTGTTGTTCATGAGCGATGGTGCAGCAACAATGTGTAGTGTAGGCCGTTCCCTTAAAGAAAAGTGTGAAGGACTTTTACATGTTACGTGTAAAGTCCATGCTTTACATCTTGTGACACAAACTATTCGAGAGTGTTACCCGGCGGTGGATGCATTAATAGCAAACACAAAAAAAGTGTTTCTCAAAAGTCCTAAGAGGACTAGGACATTCCACAGGTTATGCCCTGGTATTCGAGAACCACCACAGCCCATTCTTACGCGTTGGGGAACGTGGTTAAAAGCCGCTTTTTATTATAATGAACATTTTCAAGAAGTCAAATCCGTTATTTTGCAATTCGTGCCGAAGCTAGAGCTATTAGGATGAGCCAGAAGGGATTTCTCGATATTTCTGTTGAAACACATCTAAAGAATATTAGCAACAATTACAAAGGGTTAGTAGACGCGATAGAAAATTTGCAAAATTCTGGATTGTCGTTGGTAGAATCAGTGCAAGTCGTGGACGAAGTTAGTACATTGTTACACAGTATAAACGATGCAACAAGTGGACGAGTTTTAGCTAAGTTCGATAGTGTTTTAAAAAAGAATCCGGACTACACGAGATTAAGACAAATGTGCAATGGGGCATCTGCAGATTCCTTGACTAAATCTAAAGATTATTTTAATTACGCCTGTCTTACTTCGGTAGACGTGGAACGGTCGTTTTCGAAATATAAGAACATTTTTTCGTCTCGGCGAACATCTTTCACCGAGGCAAATGTGGAAACTTATCTGATGGTGCAACTTTTTAAACAAGCCTATCCGCATTATTAAGAAGGATAGAATTTATTTATTATATCTTTATTTACAGTTACATTATTAAGTACAACAGAATAAATATGCGTCCAGTTTCTCAGTTATTTCCTTATTACATCCCATTTACAACGCATACCGTTTTCAATCAAATAAAAAATCATAATGAAAATAAAAATACCTCAGCGTGTACATATATATATATATATATATATATATATATATATATATATATATATGTATATATCCGCTCTAATTACTAAACATTATTATTGCGTCAGCTTTTATTTTTTTACTCTTGTGTATTAATTTCGAAATATCACATATCTGCTGTGACTCACATATACGCTATTTACAATAAGCGGCCGTTGCGCCTGATTCCGATTCTGTTGGATGGCGCAATTTGGCCCGCTCTATTCATATATCGAATTTTAAAGAATTAATAAACTCATTGCATAAATTATTCTACCACATTAATTATGAGTCAGTAATAGAGATATCCGAAATACCCGGACACATCGAAGATAATACATTATTCACACAACATCTGCGGATTATCTTTAACATATCTTTGTTTTGCACAGGCATTGAAAATCAAGTAAAATTTCAAGGGTGGTTTCACCCTCTTAAAACGAAATTGGGCCGATAAGGAAAATGGCTTCGAACATCTTGGGGTGAGGACTACTTGTCCACAAAGTTTCAATTTTTTTGGAATTTACGGGTTCGGAATGTTCCGTTGTAAGCCGAAAAGAAGTTTTGCATATACAACAATAAATTCAACTGCTCCTTTGCTTCTCGCTTAAAATCAACAACAATACACTTAAATTTCGCTCTCTACGCGCGTACCGTAAAATTCCTCCTCGAAATTCGACGAAAAGGTCAATCCTACGTCGACGGTTGGCATCTTTCATTTCCTTTCGCCGGAGTGTTTTCTTATGTCCGAATTTTCCGCTGTATAGGTATCAGCTTCTTCCCTCTGACGCCTTTCCAAGTATTTCTTTAATAAGTGTCACTTCAAATATCCATTCGATTTGGCGCCGACCTTTCGCCGTGTTGACATTCCTTGCGAACTGTAGGTATGTGAAGAGGGGCGATTTCAAGCGGCGACGATCGACTTCTTGTCAACGAAGGTTTAAAAAATACAGCGAAGTGAAAATTAAAAAAAGAGAAAGGGAAGAAAAAGGTTTGTTCGACGTGCTTTTCGGGAAGGAGGCTCATAAGATGTTTATAGATGTTTTTCTGTTGATGTCAAGAAAGATACAGAGTCTCAATATTTTTTCTGTAACAATGTTGTGTCTATATAAGGGTTCTAATCTAACAAGAAGAGGGTACGATGACGCAAATTCAATTTGATAGCAGATTTAAATTCGGGGTAAACATGAAAACTAGCGTTGCGTTCATTGTTTGTTGACTTAGCGACAAGAAATTATTGGATAAACAACAATGATGTTATGAACATCAAATACATTAAATGCATTAATAACACAGGCCTGCGATGGTTATGTTTTTCAACTTTTGATGATTGATTTCTATGAATTTTTTTGCACTGAACCCGAAAATGAGCTTACTTTTTTTCCATCACGTCAGAATTTTTTGCAAATGGCAATGAAACATGAGACTCAATGACAGACTTAAAATGGCTTTTTTCTTATAAAATATACAATTTTTTGGCTTATACTATACAACATTATAGCTAAGCAGTTGAAGGGTCTGATGAGGGGGGCAGGGGGTCAACTGACCCTGAGAAATTTAATGAAAACCGCCACAAAACTAGCCTAAATTTCTATTTTATTACGCTTTTCATTTATTTATTCTAATTATTGCTTAGTTCATAGGTGGAATCGACATGTAACATTGAAAGTGCTCCTATCAGCCGGCTTATTATGAAAATGCAACATTTTCATCATAAACCGGCAGATAGCAGCACTATTTACATTAGACGTGTTGTAAATCTCAACAATCAGTGCTGTAGCGACCGTTAGCTTATTCGTACGTGTCCTCCGCGATCAGAAGTGTTTTTGTCGGCGGATATACGCTAAAAAGCAAACATACAAAAAATCCATTTTAGATATTTGAATTCTACCGCGTATTTACATTTCTCGGGCCTCGTAGGCCCGGTTTATTTTTGATTGATAATCGTTGATATTTACATCCAAAACTGTCTTCGTTTAAATAATTTGTTGTTTCTGGCGTCAATGTCCTGCATGTTGCAATATTATTTGGAATACAATGTGCTAACAATCGGCTGCAACATGTTGTAACATGTAGGAACAGGCCTGCTTCTGCGCTCAACGGAGTTTGCAAGTTTCAACGGCGTATGCAGGTTTCAACACGCAGAAATGCATATCATATAAATATGCGAACGCATAAGAAAGACTTCAGTCGCTAAAATTTGCTTGAGGTGTTTGTTTGTGAATGTTCGTTATGGCGGTTTCAAGTTCAAGAAAATCGACCGGGCAACGTGCAACAGTGAGGTATGGAGATCCCAATTACGAAGAAGCTCTATTGCGATGGGCAAAGGAATGTGATGAAGTTTTATCGGAAGAGAGTGAAACGTCTGAAGTTGAAGAACCTGGTCAAGATTCATTAGAAGCCATTTCAGACTCTTCAAATTCTGAGTCTGAAGAAGATGTAGCTACAGCGGAGGTCGATAGTGATAATCCCAACTGTTTCGCTTCTCCATCCGGCATCCAATGGAATAAAATTCTGCCAAGCTCTACGAGAACTGCAAAACGTAACGTACTGCGTTTAGCACCAGGTGTAAAAACTAAAGCAGTGTCCTGTGATACACCTGAAAATGCTTTCAAATGTTTTATTACAAGAACGATCTTAAAAGAAGTCGTCAAGTGCACAAAGCTCGAAGCCCGAAAAGTAACTACAGTAAAAGACAAAGGATGGGTAGATATTGATGTGATGGAGCTGAATGCTTTCTTAGGTTTGCTGATACAAGCTGGTGTGGAAAGAAACTGGGACGTACCGATAAGAGAACTGTTTTCTTCTGACAAATGTAATCCTATTTAACAAGCTACGATGGGAATTAATCGGTTTGAAGATATTAGACGGTACCTGCGTTTTGATGACAAAAGAACTCGTGATTTTCGCCTACAGACCGATAGATTAGCTCGGATATCGTATATATGGAACTTATTTTTACAACAATGTAGGTCATCTTTGGTGCCAAACGGAAGTGTTACCATTGACGAGCAGTTACTCTCGTATAGAGGAAGATGTTCATTTATTCAGTATATGCCAAATAAACCGTCAAAATACGGTATCAAGATTTTCTGGATGTGTGAATCAGAATCAGGATCTGCAATTGATGGAATGGTATATACCGGACGACGACCCAATCAACCTACCCATACAAATCTTTCTTCTGAAGTAGTGCAAATTTTAGTACGCAGCATCCACTTCTCTGGTCTAAATGTTACAATGGATAACTAAATCAGTCTTTATCTAAAACACTTTCAAACCTTTCTCAAACACAAACATTTCTAGCGTCTTCTATCGCGCATAGCTGTGCATGTACATGTTGCACCATTTGCAAAGATTCCACTAACGACACCGAAGAATTTTGTAGTTTTTCTATCGCATCCGCTAGTCCCACGTAATTGTTCTTAATAATTTCCAAATCTGTTTTAACTTGACTATCCGGAAATTTCAAGCGAATTACCTTGACAGCCGCAGCTCCTTTGGGTCGAATTCTAAAATCACGTTCTTTACATTCTCAAAATATTTAAGATAATAAAATGCAGCCTCTACCATGTTCCCCAACGAGTAAGAATAGGTTGTGGTGGTTCAGGAATACTGGGGCATAGTCTATGAAATTCCCGAATACGTTTCGGGGATTTTACAAACACAGCTTTTGTATGTGCTATTAGAGCGTCTACCTCGGGATAACATTTTCTGATACTATCTGCTACGAGACTGAGAGTATAAATTTTACATATAATATGCAATAAGTTAGCACAATGTTTTTTAAGAGATCGACCTACAGCAAGCATGTTTGCGGCACCATCGCTCATAAACATCAACAGTTGATTCGTTGAAAGTTCAAACTTTTCCAATGTATTTAACACCAACATTGAAATTACTTCGGCAGTGCATTGTTGTATTCGTCTGGAAGCTAGTAAAATTGAGGGTGACGGTCGATGTGATTCCATTGTACGTGCTATTACATTAACCACAGAATGTTTTTTACGATCTGTTGTTTCGTCCACACATAACCACAGTTTTTTATCTTGCAACTCCGATTTAATTCTTTTCTCGACATGCTCACGAGCAGACGGCACAACTCTCTGTAATGTTCTCTCACTTGGTAACTTAAAGTCCGAATATTCATTCCAAAACGAGACGTATGCTTTCTTCCTTAGTAAATAAAATGGTAAATTACATGCAATAAAGGTAACACATAAATTAAATTTAAATTTGTCATAATCTCGTGTGGAATTTTTTTTTAAACATTCCCTGCACTATCTACGTGCCGTAGACAATCACTTTTCGACCAACACATTAAATCTATTTTACACATTACACATTGAATTTTAGCGCCATCACACTTTAAATCAGGCATTTCTGCAATAAATTCTCTTATTGTGTCCAACTTTGGTCGTTTTCGCGACGTAGGAAACATTTTCAAAACAAACGTAGAACTACGATATAGTATACGACAGCGTAGATGTATACACAACAGATCGGCTTTCGAGTCGCAGTTATACTGACGCTTATACCGAATTGTCACGTTGTGTTATTTTGTGTAAACTCTTATGCGTCCGCCACAGGCTTTCAGCGCAGTTTGCGTTGCTCTAGTAGCTATTTATTAAATGAAATTTTTGTTTATATCGTTGTATTCTTAACTCCCAATACTTTAATCATAAAGTCAAAAAGATAAGGAGTGCAATTTAAAAAAAAATGGTAGAAGGTGGTGCAGTAGGGATAGATTTAAGAGGTAGATCTTTTAGGATTCTGTAAACCATCTTCGACGACACTTTGCTCGATCTTATATCTCTACAAATAAGGAAGATATCGTTTGTAACATTGAATCTGGGACGCCTGCATTATATTTTATTATATAACGCCATTGTTCGTATTAGAGTCTTAACTTCGGCGAAATTTTCCGATACCCGACGAAGGGAAATTGTCCATAGAAATCGTGACGTAATCAATCAAACCGGGCGTTCATCAATCAAGTAACCGTAGACGTGTTGGAATCCATCGGTATCCGGATCACTTCTCCGGGGAAAATTGATTGGAAAGCTCGCGATTTATCCCGAACTGACAATATAGGAAACAGGCGTCAGTTATTTTGGTTGTATATTATATACTCCAAGACAAAGAGAAGGTAAACAATCTATATAACGTGATAAACGACAGAGTTTCATTAACAGAACTTCATTCGTGAGGTAGGTAAGTTTTATCCGGGTAATTTACTAGTTTAATGTCTATATAATGAACATTTGTGCAGACGTGAAGTACACGAAGTTGTTTTTCATTGGTTGTTTTTGTAAATATATTGTCTATCATAAAACTAACACATTTAAACAAAGTTACTACAATTAATTAATTGCAATAAAGTTCGATAAAGTAAAGATATGACAACAATTAACAAAACAAGTAAAAACGAGAGAAAGTAATAACGAGAACAAAGAAGGAACGTATGACAAATGAAGGGTATAATAATAATAAATAGAGTCCGGCAACTGGAGAGCAATCGCAGCGGCGGTGTGACTGTGTTTAGGTGGACGGGGAGGGCTGGTCGATTATGATACGACACGACAAATCATCACTCAGTTCAGTTTAGCATTGGATAGCGGATAGGGCGTGTTGATTTTATTGATATAGACGTAATTAGTAATTGTAGTTATTTAATGTAGTGCGTTTTGATTTTATTGATACAGATGTAGTATTAATTGTAGTTTTTAGTGAACATGTCGAAGGCTAAAAACGACCCTTTCAAGACATAGTAAATAAGTTTATTTCTGACTTTCCCGATTTGTTTTACAACGGGAATAAGATCGTTTGTAAAGTGTGCAAAATACATTTGATGTCAAATAAGAAGCGGAACTGTACAAGACACGTAAATTCCGCACAGCATAGAAAGCGAAAATTGGGCATGCCACCGAGAAGTGCATTTTTTTATCTTAATTCTTATGTTGATAAACTGTAATTTGCCACTAGGCTTACTCGATAAACAACCGTTTAAGGACTTTTGGGACAAATACAATCCAGAGTTACGGTTGCCAACCGAGGAAACGGCACATAAGCATGTTGCATTTGTACGCGACGACGTGGAAAAGAAAATGAAACGTATATTGAAAAAACAGTTTCTTTGGTTATGTGTTGACGAGATAACAGATTATAAAAAAAAATCCAATTGTAAATGTTATGGTACGCATACTAGACCCTAGTAAACCTTCATTACCACTGTTACTAGCTAGCCGAAGACTACAAGGGTGTACTGCTGCAGCAATTACGAAGGTTGTACTTAGTACGTTGGAAAAATTTCAAATTTCAAAAGAAAGTGTTGATGTTTATGAGCGATGGCGCAGCGATAATGCGTTCGGTAGGCCGTTCTCTTCTTGCAGATGGTTGCAAATGTTTACATGTTACGCGTAAAGTGCATGCTTTACATCTTGTAGCAGAAACCATTCGACAATGCTCTCACGAGGTAGATGCATTAATAGCAAGCACAAAAAAAGTATTTTTGAAATCGCCCAAACGCCTACAATCATTTCACACACAGTGTCCTGGTATTCGTCAACCACCGGAGGCAATTCTTACACGTTGGGTGCACATGGTTGCAGGCGGCTTTTTATTATGCTGAACATTTCAAAATAGTAAAAGCTGTTATTGCACAATTCAATCCTGCCGAAGCTGCAGCTATTAAGGAGAGCCAGTCGAAATTTCTAGATATTTCCGTTGAAACAGATTTAAAAAATATTCGTAGCTACTATAAAGGATTAGCTAACGCAATAGACCAATTACAAAATAGATCGTTATCATTATTGGAGTCTCTGCAAATTATGGACGGAGTGCATACACAGCTACTGACTATACATGACGCAAAATATAATCGCCTTTTAGAAAAGTTCGAGAGTGTGCTAGAGAAAGATCCCGATTTTAGCACACTAAAATAAATTTGTGGTGGTGTATCGAATAATCCACTGACTAAGTACAAAGAGTATTTTAATCATGCATGTGTAACATCGGCAGATGTTGAACGCTCTTTTTCAAAACATAAACTCATTTTCTCACCACGGCGAACATCGCTCACCGAGACAACTGTGGAAACACATCTAATGGTGTCAACTTTTTGCCACTCTTATCCATATGATGTTGATACTGATAATGGTG
This sequence comes from Dynastes maya, assembly GCA_029619315.2. Classification (NCBI taxonomy): domain Eukaryota; kingdom Metazoa; phylum Arthropoda; class Insecta; order Coleoptera; family Scarabaeidae; genus Dynastes; species Dynastes maya. The sequence continues at coordinate 3,984,245 of JAROYE020000003.1, forward strand.
CTTCTAGTTTTACTGTTCCGTAGCCAAGGCTGCTTAAAAGGGTGAGTGTTTCACTACTTTTCACATATTATAATTATGTATTAGTCCTGTTATTTTTTTTCTATTTTCTTACTATTGTTTTTGTATACTGCCATAAACAACAAGAATAATTTACGCTTTTGGAATTGAGATTTGACAGTTTGGCAATTGTTATGATTACTTTGCTTAGCAACGAGCTCTTTAGATCAGTTTGGCGTTACAAGAAACAATTTGGCGCTCTTTCCTAGCCAACTTTGCGTAATAACAGATTACCAACATTTTTATTGCTGCATATCATCATATTTCTTAAGTTAAAGTATAACATCGTTGGATTCGTCTTTCAATTACCTTTCCGAAAACGTTGAAATATACAGGGTGTTTAATTAAAAAAAAAGAAAGTTGACGTAATTTCCGGGTACACGGGAAATACAATCGAAATATCAATAACGGCAAAAGTTAGTTCATAAAAAATATAAATCAACAAACGCTAGTGTTTGTTTCAAACGATCCACTTTTGTTTCATCCATTAAGAGTTAATTGGTACTGAAATAGATGTTATAAGATTTCATTCCGCTTTATCTTTTCTTAGAACTTCTTAATCGCATAGACCATACACACACAGCGATCCTTCCATTCGCGAAAGCAATTACCTGCTTCTATTTCTCTCTTTTCTTCCACTTTTTCTTCCTTCTCCTTGAAACGTTGCCGTTTTAACAGTGAATCCTTCTCTTACTCGAAATCGACGTGATTTTCATGGAAATTGTCCGCCACTTAACGGTCCAAGACGGGAAGTTTCCATCGGACGTGGACTACGAACTGAATCGATAGGACTTCGGAAAGTAGCTACCCGAGGTATAGGGATGGCCTTTTTGTTTTATTTTCGCGTTGCGACTTTATCCAATTTACATTTCAAATAGCCTTTCAATGTATTTCTACTCGTATACGAATAGGCGCCAAAGTTGTATGGTTTCAGAATTTCAGCATTCCTGGGATTTCGTCAATATTTGCGATCGGTTCCGAGTTGTGCACTTGTTTGTGATGCGGCTTTTGTAAATTAGCTTGTTTCCTTTAAGGGGCAGCCGAGTGGTTTCAATGAAACGATTGAATTATGATTAAAGCAAATTGGAAGTTATAAGGGACCTATCGTTGGATGCAAATAGATAGCGCGTGCGTTTGTGTTGTTATAATTACTAAAATGGTCCACAAATAATTGGCATATCATCTTCGGATCAGTTAACTCATTACTTACATTGAGCGTAATTTGTTAATTTTTCTTGCCTTGTTTATCACTATTTATAATTTCCCAAACGGCCCTGGATTTGTTCTTAGAATTTATTATAAAATGATTATTAGAGCGGGCCAAATTGCGCCATCCAACAGAATCGGAATCAGGTGCAACGGCCGCTTATTGTAAATAGCGTATATGTGAGTCACAGCAGATATGTGATATTTCGAAATTAATACACAAGAGTAAAAAAATAAAAGCTGACGCAATAATAATGTTTAATAATTAGAGCGGATATATATATATGTACACGCTGAGGTGTTTTTATTTTCATTATGATTTTTTATTTGATTGAAAACGGTATGCGTTGTAAATGGGATGTAATAAGGAAATAACTGAGAAACTGAACGTTTTTTTTTATTCTGTTGTACTTAATAATGTAACTGTAAATAAAGATATAATAAATAAATTCTATCCTTCTTAATAATGCGGATAGGCTTGTTTAAAAAGTTGCACCATCAGATAAGTTTCCACATTTGCCTCGGTGAAGGATGTTCGCCGAGACGAGAAAATGTTCTTATATTTCGAAAACGACCGTTCCACGTCTACCGAAGTAAGACAGGCGTAATTAAAATAATCTTTAGACTTAGTCAAGGAATCTGCAGATGCCCCATCGCACATTTGTCTTAATCTCGTGTAGTCCGGATTCTTTTTTAAAACACTATCGAACTTAGCTAAAACTCGTCCACTTGTTGCATCGTTTATACTGTGTAACAATGTACTAACTTCGTCCACGACTTGCACTGATTCTACCAACGACAATCCAGAATTTTGCAAATTTTCTATCGCGACTACTAACCCTTTGTAATTGTTGCTAATATTCTTTAGATGTGTTTCAACAGAAATATCGAGAAATCCCTTCTGGCTCATCCTAATAGCTCTAGCTTCGGCAGGGACGAATTGCAAAATAACGGATTTGACTTCTTGAAAATGTTCATTATAATAAAAAGCGGCTTTTAACCACGTTCCCCAACGCGTAAGAATGGGCTGTGGTGGTTCTCGAATACCAGGGCATAACCTGTGGAATGCCCTAGTCCTCTTAGGACTTTTGAGAAACACTTTTTTTCTGTTTGCTATTAATGCATCCACCTCCGGGTAACACTCTCGAATAGTCTGTGCCACAAGATGCAAAGCATGGACTTTACACGTAACATGTAAAAGTCCTTCACACTTTTCTTTAAGGGAACGGCCTACACTACACATTGTTGCTGCACCATCGCTCATGAACAACAACAGTTGATTGGTTGACACTTGAAATTTTTGTGACGTTTCGAGAACTACGGCCGTAATTGCTTTACTAGTACACTGTTTTAATCTTCTGCTGGCTAATAGAATTGCAAAATTTGGTTTAATAGGATCTAATACGCGCACTATTATATTCAAAATAGAATTTTTTTTGCAATCTGTAGTCTCATCAAGACATAGCCACAGCTGTTTATCTTTTAATTCAGCTTTAATTCGATTTTCAATATCCTCACGTATTCGTGGAATATCTCTCCGTAACGCTGTCCGAGATGGTAGTATCCACTCGGTATTGTATGTACCCCAGAATTTTCGAAATGCTTTTTTATCAAGCAAGTATACGAAGTGGTAGACCACATACCATAAACGTTAAAAGCAATTCTAATTGAAATTGACGTTGTTGTGACACACCATTTCTTTTATTTCTGTGGTGTGCGCTATTTATATGTCTTTCACAATCACGTTTGCTCCAGCACAGTAGTTTCTTTTTACAAACTTTACAGAAAACTGTACTCCCATTGTAGTGTAAATCCACAAATTCACTAAGAAATTTATTAACTTTCGTAGGTAATGGCCGTTTACTTTTAATAGTTCCGTTAGACATAATCACTAAAGCGAGCACACCGACGCTTGTTTCTAGTATGCCACGAAGTGGTGCAAACGTAACATCTGCAGACTCGTCATTTGTTGATGAATAGAGCGCGTCATCCGTAAATGAATAAGCGCGCTGTTAGTTCGTAGCCGTCGACGAATGAACTTTTTTTTTGTAGTGGCCCACTGTGAACAACGCCCTATTTATCAACGAACACCCAAACTGCAGGTGTATATTTGCGCGTCTTCACGACGTAATAGACAGTGGTTTTGGTCCTCGTCCTAATAATTACATATTTAAATTACCTATGTTTACATACATATATGCGCCCGGCAGCCTGATTGCGAACCTGGCGCGTAGCGCTCTTGGCCCGCTCTAATGATTATTGTATTTTACTTTGTAATAATCGAAGGATAGAATAGAGACCAAAAACATGCCCTTGGTGTAATTTGGAACAAAGACGTGAAGCGTTAGGTTTAAAAACGTTATACGGTTTATGCAAATTAATTAATGATTAGAGCGAGGTAATCGTTTCTGCGATACATAGACGTTTCACCGGAGTAGCGGGCTGGGTGCAAAAATCGATTCTTGCTTTGTCAGCGCCCGCGTTCGTTCAGTTTAGGAAAAGAGAGCGTGCGTTGTTCTGTGTTACGTGTTATTCGTTATAAATACATAATTATTAATTTAAAATGTGTAATGTGGACAAGGCTAAAAACGACCATTTGCTGGCACAGTAAATAAGTTTATTTGTGACTTTCCGGATTTATTCTACGACGGTGTTAAAATACGCATATGCCGCGCATAGATATTACCTCGGTTTACTAATGATTCTACGCTGTTTCAAACATCAGCAATGCAGAAAGGACTATTTCGGGGTCATAGTGAAAAAGTCACACAGGCCTATTACGAAAATTTAATAAGGGTGTCACACAATAAAACATAAACATCGTGAAATATAATAAAAATGTTTAGCGTTAGTAGTAATTCGAATATGAGTATGTTAATAAATGATTCTCTTGGCAATAGGGTTGTGGAACAGATTATCGTTGTAGAGTTCCTTGCGTCGCTCTTCTTTAGTGTAAAATCACTACTTATTATTATCATATTAAGCGCTTAATTTGTATGGTTATGATAGGAAACCGGTGTCTGCGATAATTAACTATGAAATTCCTGCCGATAAAGTAGGTGGAGTACCTATATGTCATGCAGATTACTTACGTCGGTATCTCAGTAGATATCCACATTTGATTTGCTTATAACGATCTGAAACAAAAAAGAAATATGGTATAAATACTAGAGCTGTTATTCGGATCCGGATAACACTGGGGAACAACAATTTCGTTATCTTAAATCTGTGACTTGTTTTCAACTAACTTTTGGTCTCTGGATCCGAAAATAACCGCAGTTTTTGTCAATCACGTCAACAGGATACCCTCAAAAGTCATACAAATTGTGCATATAAAGGAAAATAAAGTAAAAACTTATCAAATATACTGTTTATAAAGAATAATTTTATTTATACAAAAGTTATAATAGTTACTGCAAGTTAAATTGTGTTCATACAAATAGTTGTTTTTTTATCGAACGGTAATTACATAATAAGGCAAAAATTTTCGCTTATAGCTTTTTCCGGAACGTTTAATCTGTGGACATTCTCGCTTGATGCTCCAACAATAGTCAGCCATCATATGTACATCCCATCTACCTTGATACCGTGCTCCCATGACCTTCAAATCCTGGTGAAATCGCTCACCCTGCTCATCACTGACCGCACCAAGATTTTCCTGGAAGTTAGCAAGATTGCTATGTAAAAAATGCAATTTGGTGCTCATGTTGCAACCTAACAGTTTGAAGCTCTCCAAGAGTTGCTGGAAAATTTTGGCGTAATTCTGTGCTCGTGTATTTCCAAGATAGTCTTTAACAACGTTTTTGAATGCCAACCAAGCATTCTTTTCAATTTCTGACATTGTTCCGATGAAATGTTCATCTTTAACAAGCTGCCGAATCTGTGGACCATCAAAAACACCGGCCTTTATCTTTTCAAATGACAGGTTAGGAAATGCCGAAATGAGATACTTGAAACAGTCTGCTTCAACTGGCAAAGCTTTAACGAATTGCTTCATGAGACCCAATTTTGTATGCAGAGGTGGAAATATAATGTTCTTTCTGTCGACAAGTGGCTGATGTACAATGTTTGGATCACCAGGTTTCAAGTCAGATCGTGGCAGCCAATTCGACTGCACCCAATGCTTCTCACGAGCTCTGCTGTCCCACATACACAAAAAGCAGGGATGCTTGGTATATCCGCGTTGCTGGCCAAGAAGGAAGCTAACCATTTTAAGGTCAACACAAATGATCCATTGGTGCATGTGGTATTGCAACAAATTAATGACTCTCTTTATGTCTTCATATTCTTCACTCAAACGAACTGAATGGCCTATCGGGACTGAACCAAATATATTTCCATTGTGGAGGAGAACACACTTCAAGCTCCGCTTTGAGCTATCGATAAACAGTCGCCATTCAGTTGCGTTATAGGCTGAAATTCCCAACTCTTCCATCAAACCATGTATGTTATGGCAATACACAAATCTATCACTTCGAAAGTATTGTAGAAACGCACTTTCTCTTGATCGAAAATAGGATACCTAAGCTCCCTTTTCAAGCAAGTTTTTCTCGTGCAGTGTTGATGCTAAGAGCTCTGAAGCTTTTTTGGATAGTCCCAAATCTCGTACCAAATCATTCAACTCATGCTGGTCAAATTCATTACGAACGGAATCATTAATTTAAAAATCTTCATCGTTGGGGTCACTTTGATCTTCACCAGACTCGTATTCCCGTATTCATTGAAAACTGGCACTGGGATTTCGGCTGAATGAGGCACTGGGCGTATAGCTGATGGTAAACTAGGATACTCTATTTTACATTTGTTTTTCTTGTTATATCCTGACGTTTTCACTATACAAAGGTAACAATCACTTGAATGATCTCTGGGGTCTCGCCAAATCATAGGTATACCGAATGGAAGTTTATCACGTGTTCCCTTGGTCAAAAACCAAACTCAACAGAAATTGTGTTACAAATTGTTCCCCAGTGTAATGGAACTAAAGTATGTGTACAGCATAAAAATGATGTAATTTAGGTTGGATTCAGAATTAAATCCAACCTAAATTACATAATTTTTATGTTTATTATTTGTGATCTACCGCTTCGCTTACTCGATAAAGAACCGTTTCGACAGTTTTGGCGTACATAGAATCCCGAGGGAACTTGGAATAGCGTTACGGAAAGAGCTACCAGGTATACTTAAAGATATCGAAAATACGATCAAAGAAGAATTAAAAGATAAACAGCTGTGGCTGTGTCTTGATGCGACGACAGATTATAAAAAAGAATTCTATTTTGAATATTATAGTACGTGTACTAGATCATGTTAAACTGAAATTTGCAATCTTGTTAGCTAGCAAAAAACTAAAAAGTGATTACGGGCGTAGTGCTCGATACGTTACGTTAATTTCAACTAGTCAACTGTTGATGCATATGAGCGATGGAGCAGCGACAATGTGTAGTGTAGGCCGTTCCCTTAAAGAAAAATGTGAGGGACTTTTACATATTAAGTGTAAAGTTCATGCTTTACACCTTGCGGCACAAACTATTCAAGAATGTTAACCGGAGGTGGATGCGTTAATAATCTGACATATTCGAACGTTTGGTGTTTTAACTACGGACTATACAGCTTTGGATTTATTTGATTTAGATGATTGAATGAGTAATTCGTACTTTAAATTCTTTTGCAAGAGGTCTTTATAAATTTGTTAAAATTTCTTCAAATTTGAAATAAACGCTGAATATGCTGAATATTGGGAACTCGTACCTTTCAGAAATAATAAAGTATTTTTCGTTCGCAAAATTTCAGGTGTGATTAACGGGTTGTTATTCAATTTATTTACTTTATAACTATCATATTACATGCGTCAAAGGGAGTATTAATCGTATGATACGAATAAGTTTCATCCGCGATATGCACAACGTGTCCCAACCCGATAATAGTGAATTAGGCGAAAGCTCTAGTTTAAAAACCAGGTCACCAGGTAGTTGTAAACTAGGAGGGCCGTACATGCGCTTTCCACCGAGCCGGGGTTGTTTACCCCTATACCGGCCGAATTCACGAAGGAACTATCACGGAATGAATCTCCTATATTCGATCAACGTTGGTATTTAGTTGATATACAAAATATGCATTGCGTCACTTCGTAAGTCATCGTCTTCTGTTACGAATTATACTGTTATGGTATATAGTAATAATGTGGAGTGTAATACTTTGGTATAAATATATACAGTGTGCTTATTTGAAAACTTTTCAGACGGCCTATATCCGAAACTAATAAAATTATTTAAAAATGCAAAGACAGGTAAATTTTTGTTTCGAGAGGGAACCATTTTGATTAATATATCATGATACTAAACTTAAAATTTAATGACCACTATCTTATACCATTTGATCGGAAATATATGTAATGGAATTATCAACAATATATTTTTTTCAAGTTCAAGTAACTCAACCTTTAATAAAGTATTGCCAGCAGCAATTTCTTTCGCAAGAAGCCATTCAGTCAATTTTTGCTTCTTCCAGGTAGAGGTAGGCAATTTTTCTGTTCTGACTGAGTGGTAAGGAGCATTGTCCACGACAATAACAGAGTTTGCTTCAAGAAAAGGTAGTATATTTCTCATCCACTCAGTGAACACTTCGCTGTTCCTATCAACATGGTAATTTCCCGTTTTCTTCGATTCGAAAAAGAGGAGACCATTTTCAACGAAATCATCATCGTTACCAATATGCAATATAATTAAACGTTTTCCTTTCCCTGCAGGATTCCTCAGTCCCGTGGGAACCCCTTCCACAAATGCTTGTCTTGCCGTAAGTACTGTGATATTTTCCCATATTTTTCGTTTTGTATGACCTGCGTAATATATCTTTCTACCATATGCACGAAATCTCCTGATGTCGGTTAAATATCGATGTCTCCATAATACAACATCTTGCCGTTCCATTAAAACACTGTTTCGACTTCGCTTCATCCACTTAAACCCCAACTTCTTCAAGATCTTCCACAATGTCATTCTTTTCAAAGAATGTGGGCAAAGTATTGTCCGCATTAACAAACTACAAGATTTTGGTAAGGTGATATAAGTGTAAGACAAATGTATATATTATATTTACACTCAATATTTTCGTGCATGTTGGTAATTCGTTCTTCAAGAAAAAGAAATGCACGTGTCTTCTGATTATTGAATTTTATGTTTCGTCCAAAGAATCATATATAGAGCGGGCCAAATTGCGCCATCCAACAGAATCGGAATCAGGCGCAACGGCCGCTTATTGTAAATAGCGTATATGTGAGTCACAGCAGATATGTTATATTTCGAAATTAATACACAAGAGTAAAAAAATAAAAGCTGACGCAATAATAATGTTTAGTAATTAGAGCGGATATATATATATATATATATACATATATATATATATATATATATATACATATATATACATATATATATATATATATATATATATATATATATATATATACATATATACATATATATATGTACACGCTGAGGTGTTTTTATTTTCATTATGATTTTTTATTTGATTGAAAACGGTATGCGTTGTAAATGGTATGTAATAAGGAAATAACTGAGAAACGGAACGCTTTTTTTATTCTGTTGTACTTAATAGTGTAACTGTAAATAAAGATATAATAGATAAATTCTATCCTTCTTAATAATGCGGATAGGCTTGTTTAAAAAGTTGCACCATCAGATAAGTTTCCACATTTGCCTCGGTGAAGGATGTTCGCCGAAACGAAAAAATGTTCTTATATTTCGAAAACGACCGTTCCACGTCTACCGAAGTAAGACAGGCGTAATTAAAATAATCTTTAGACTTAGTCAAGGAATCTGCAGATGCCCCATCGCACATTTGTCTTAATCTCGTGTAGTCCGGATTCTTTTTTAAAACACTATCGAACTTAGCTAAAACTCGTCCACTTGTTGCATCGTTTATACTGTGTAACAATGTACTAACTTCGTCCACGACTTGCACTGATTCTACCAACGACAATCCAGAATTTTGCAAATTTTCTATCGCGTCTACTAACCCTTTGTAATTGTTGCTAATATTCTTTAGATGTGTTTCAACAGAAATATCGAGAAATCCCTTCTGGCTCATCCTAATAGCTCTAGCTTCGGCAGGGACGAATTGCAAAATAACGGATTTGACTTCTTGAAAATGTTCATTATAATAAAAAGCGGCTTTTAACCACGTTCCCCAACGCGTAAGAATGGGCTGTGGTGGTTCTCGAATACCAGGGCATAACCTGTGGAATGCCCTAGTCCTCTTAGGACTTTTGAGAAACACTTTTTTTGTGTTTGCTATTAATGCATCCACCTCCGGTTAACACTCTCGAATAGTTTGTGCCACAAGATGTAAAGCATGGACTTTACACGTAACATGTAAAAGTCCTTCACACTTTTCTTTAAGGGAACGGCCTACACTACACATTGTTGCTGCACCATCGCTCATGAACAACAACAGTTGACTGGTTGACACTTGAAATTTTTGTAACGTTTCGAGAACTACGGCCGTAATTGCTTTACTAGTACACTGTTTTAATCTTCTGCTGGCTAATAGAATTGCAAAATTTGGTTTAATAGGATCTAATACGCGCACTATTATATTCAAAATAGAATTTTTTTTGCAATCTGTCGTCTCATCAAGACATAGCCACAGCTGTTTATCTTTTAATTCGACTTTAATTCGATTTTCAATGTCCTCACGTATTCGTGGAATATCTCTCCGTAACGCTGTCCGAGATGGTAGTATCCACTCGGTATTGTATGTACCCCAGAATTTTCGAAATGCTTTTTTATCAAGTATACGAAGTGGTAGACCACATACCATAAACGTTAAAAGCAATTCTAATTGAAATTGACGTTGTTGTGACACACCATTTCTTTTATTTCTGTGGTGTGCGCTATTTATATGTCTTTCACAATCACGTTTGCTCCAGCACAGTAGTTTCTTTTTACAAACTTTACAGAAAATTGTACTCCCATTGTAGTATAAATCCACAAATTCACTAAGAAATTTATTAACTTTCGTAGGTAATGGCCGTTTATTTTTAATAGTTACGTTAGACATAATCACTAAAGCGAGCACACCGACGCTTGTTTCTAGTATGCCACGAAGTGGTGCAAACGTAACATCTGCAGACTCGTCATTTGTTGATGAATAGAGCGCGTCATCCGTAAATGAATAAGCGCGCTGTTAGTTCGTAGCCGTCGATGAATGAACTTTTTTTTTGTAGTGGCCCACTGTGAACAACGCCCTATTTATCCACGAACACCCAAACTGCAGGTGTATATTTGCGCGTCTTCACGACGTAATAGACAGTGGTTTTGGTCCTCGTCCTAATAATTACATATTTAAATTACCTATGTTTACATACATATATGCGCCCGGCAGCCTGATTGCGAACCTGGCGCGTGGCGCTCTTGGCCCGCTCTAATCATATATTATATGACGAAAACGTTTTTTAGGGGGTGAACTAACAAGTCTCATGATATCCATTTCTTTTACAATATCTCACATTGTTCTTTCACCTACCCCAAGCTGCTTTGCAGACAGTTTAATAGCTGCCGACTTAGAATTGTCTTACTTAAGGTCCAGATACAAATTATAAGCCATAAACCTATGCTTACTGCCAACAAGCTTTCCGGGAAGACTTTTTGGTGGCCCTGCTGGTGGGTTAAATACCTCCTTATCAGCCATACCAAAACGGTTGTAACAAATACTATGTTATCCGTAGAGTTGCCCGCTAGCGCCAACGGGCAGTGGGGGAGGTTCGATACAACCTTCAGTAGAACTGCGAGTTTCAACCAGATCTGTTGTGTATACATGTACGCTGCCGTAAATACTATTTCGTAGTTCCACGTTTGTTTTAAAAATGTTGTCTACGTCGCGAAAACGACCAATGTTAGACAAAATTACAGAAATTATAGCAGAAATGCCTGACCGAAATTATGATGGCGTTAAAACTCAACGTGTAGTTTGTAATATCCTTTTAATGTGTTGGTCCAAAAGGGGCTGTCTACGTCACGTAAATAGTAAACAGCATTCTTCAAAAAAAAATTGCATACGACACTATGACAAATTTAAATTCAATTTATGTGTTACCTTTATTGCATGTAATCTACCGTTTCATTTACTAGACAAGGAAGCATATGTCTTCTTTTGGAATAAATATTCGGACTGCAAATTACCATGTCGGGCATTGTTACAAAGAATTGTGCCATCTGCTCGTGAACATGAAAACCGAATTAAATCGGAGTTGAAAGATAAAAAACTGTGGTTATGTGTGGACGAAACAACAGATCGTAAAAAACATTATGTGGTTAATGTAATGATACGTACAATGGAACCACATCAATCGTCACTTTCAATTCTATTAGCTTCCAGACGGGTACAACAATGTACTGCCGAAGTAATTTCAATGTTGGTGTTAAATACATTGGAAAAGTTTGAACTTTCAACAAACCAACTGTTGATGTTTATGTGTGATGGTGCCGCAAACATGCTTTCTTGGGACCGGTCTCTTAAAAAACATTGTGCTAACTTGTTACATATTACGTGTAAAATGCATGCTTTCAGTCACGTGGCAGATAGTATTAGAAAATGTTATACTGAGGTAGGCGCTTTAATAGCGCATACAAAAGGAGCGTTTGTCAAATTCCCAAAACGTATTCGCAAATTTCACAGACTGTGCCCCCGTATGCCTGAGCCACCAGAACCTATTCTTACACGTTGGGGAACATGGTTACATTATCATAAATATTTTGAGAATATTAAGAACGTGGTTTTACAATTCGATCCAAAGGAAGCTGCGGCTATCAAGGCAAGCCAGTCGAAATTTCAAGATAGTCAGGTTAAAACGGATTTAAAAAACTATTCAGAACAATTACTTCAGACTAGTGGAAGCAATAGAAAAATTACAAAATCCTTCGGTATCGTTAGCGGAATCTCTGCAAATAGTGCAACATGTTCACGCACAGCTATGCGCGGTAGAAGACGCAAAAAATGTGTATGTTCTAGAAAGGTTTGAAAGTGTTTTGGAGAAAGATTCTGATTTCGGCACATTAAGACAAATTTGTGAAGGTGCGTCAACAGAACCGTTAAGTTGTTCCAAAGATTATTTCACTTACGCAAATATAACGTCAATAGATGTAGAACGTTCGTTTTCTGCATATAAACACCCTTTTTCCTCACGCCGCACTCGGTTTGCCGAAACAACTGGAAACATATCTAATGTTGCAGATATTTAACAGACATTATTCACTTTGTGATTTCGCGGAAGACTCTTAAGACGGTAAGTGTTTGAGCACGTATTATATTTTATTTCTGACCATTTATTTTGTGTAAATTTTTCTGCGTCCGCCACTGGCTGTTGGCGCAAATTGAGCAACTCTAGTTATGAGTATCATTTTACAAAAATACCTTCAGATGTTCAATAGTAGCAAGTGGAGCTCTAAAAAGAACTATTTTGCGACAATTTGCTTATAAAAACACACCGAACAACAATAAAAAGCAATAAATACAAAACCAAACCCAACAAAAATCTTTGACAAATGACATTAGATATGGGTGATATTTCGTTTTATCCAGCTTAATTTCATTTACTGAATATCACTGAACACAATGCCAGGAATTCTTCACCTATCTATTTTATCGCTGCAGTCTTACAATGATTGAAGTGTAGTACAAAAAGTGAAATCCATACGCTATATTGTTGAAGTACGCACAGTTATACGTATTAATTTTAAATTTGACACAATCTGCCACTGTTATATTTGTTTGTAAGTTAAAGGAAAAATTCTCTCTTCTATTCACCACGTGTACTCATTTTAACTATAGTATTCTTTTAAATAAAACAAAAAAAAAACATTAATAATGAAATAAATAAAAAAGTCCCTATCTATTTACATCTAATAAAAAAGTAACATTTTCATTGCATTCTAGTATAAAAATATCTCATTAGTAGAGCTCGGCAACAGGGAGCCGTACCATAGCCGTACCTGCCTAGTATACAAAAACAATAGTAAGAAAATAGAAAAAAAATAACAGAACTAATACATAATTATAATATGTGAAAAGTAGTGAAACACTCACCCTTTTAAACAGCCTTGGCTACGGAACAGTAAAACTAGAAGCACCATTATCAGTATCAACATCATATGGATAAGAGTGGCAAAAAGTTGACACCATTAGATGTGTTTCCACAGTTGTCTCGGTGAGCGATGTTCGCCGTGGTGAGAAAATGGGTTTATATTTTGAAAAAGAGCGTTCAACATCTACCGATGTTATACATGCATGATTAAAATACTCTTTGTACTTAGTCAGTGGATTATTCGATACACCATCACAAATTTGTTTTAGTGTGCTAAAATCAGGATCTTTCTGTAACACACTCTCGAACTTTTCTAAAACGCGATTATATTTTGCGTCATGTATAGTCAGTAGCTGTGTATGCACTCCGTCCATAATTTGCAAAGACTCCAATAATGATAACGATCTATTTTGTAATTGGTCTATTGCGTCAGCTAATCCTTTATAGTAGCTACGAATATTTTCTAAATCTGTTTCAACGGAAATATCTTGAAATTTCGACTGGCTCTCTTTAATAGGTGCAGCTCCGGCAGGATTGAATTGTGCAACAACAGCTTTTACTATTTTGAAATGATCAGCATAATAAAAAGCTGCCTGCAACCATGTGCACCCAACGTGTAAGAATTGGCTCCGGTGGTTGACGAATACCAGGACACTGTGTGTGAAATGATTGTAGGCGTTTGGGCGATTTCAAAAATACTTTTTTTGTGCTTGCTATTAATGCATCTACCTCGGAAGAGCATTCTCGAATGGTTTCTGCCACAAGATGTAAAGCATGCACTTTACACGTGACATGTAAACACTTGCAACCATGTTCAAGAAGAGAACGGCCTACCGAACGCATTATCGCTGCGCCATCGCTCATAAACATCAACACTTTATCTTTTGAAATTTGAAATTTTTCCAACATACTAAGCACAACCTTCGTAATTGCTGTAGCAGTACACTCTTGTAGTCTTCGGCTAGCTAGTAACAGTGGTAATGTAGGTTTACTAGGGTCTAGTATGCGTACCATAATACTTACAATTGGATTTTTTTTTTACACTCTGTTGTCTCGTCAACACATAACCAAAGAAACTGTTTTTTCAATATGCGTTTCATTTTCATTTCCACGTCACCCCGTACAAATGCAACATGCTTACGTGCCGTTTTCTCTGTTGGCAACCGCAACTCGGGATTGTATTTGTCCCAAAAGTCCTTAAACGGTTGTTTATCGAGTAAGCCTAGTGGCAAATTACAGTTTATCAACATAAGAATTACATTAAAAAAAAAATGCACTTCTCGGTGGCATGCCCAATTTTCGCTTTCTATGCTGTGCGGAATTTATGTGTCTTGTACAGTTCCGCTTCTTATTTGACATCAAATGTATTTTGCACACTTTACAAACTATCTTACTCCTGTTGTAAAATAAATCGGGAAAGTCAGAAATAAACTTATTTACTATGTCTTGAAAGGGTCGTTTTTTAGCCTTCGACATGTTCACTAAAAACTACAATTAATACTACATCTGTATCAATAAAATCGAAACGCCCTATCCGCTATCCAATGCTAAACTGAAGTGAGTGATTATGATTTGCCGTGTCGTATCATAATCGAGCAGCCCTCCCCGCCCACCTAAACACAGTCACAACCGCCGCTGCGATTGCTTTCCAGTTACCGGACTCTACTCATTAGTACACTTGATGTTATTTTTAATTATTTACATTAGGTTTTTCTGTTGTGTAATTTTCTTTTATTGCATACCCTTGTAGTTAATCCGAGGATGTAATCTTAAACACGAAACCGGTCGCCTAATTCTTCAATACAGAATTTTGTGAGATCTGGACTCCTTTTTAATTTCTACCTTTCATAACTTCATCTCACACGGAGTCGCTATGGATTATCTAACTTTCTTAATGTCATTTTACATCAAAATTGACATCTTTTGATGTCGAATTGATGACTTGCACTAATTTTCACGATCCAACTTGTAATAGACGTTACGACACAACTCTTACCAGCCCTTCATGCTGCCAAAGCCACTCGTAACGATATTACGTTATACAATTCGATATCACGGAGTTGTTTTCGTCCTTTTGCAACTCGAAATGAAAGTTTTATTGCGAAGTAATCCCATTGGTATCCGCGTCAGATTTTGTAGCCGAAATCAATATAATAACTTGGATGATCGACCAAAACTCTCGTCCGTACCTATCTATAAAGTCCCGGAGATAAGATTTTTACGGTCCTCGTTTCGAGTAAATGTAGACAGGTGAGCTTAATAGTTAATTAAAAAACGGATCCTGGCCCTACACAGAAAAGAAAGTAGGTCAACTCGGTTTTTAATTAAAAAATTAAAGTGCATAGGAACATATACAGAGAACTTTGGTTTCATCTCTGAGGTCGTACGTTATTCGGGATATGCATTTTTACGTGTTAAACG
Source organism: Dynastes maya (assembly GCA_029619315.2). NCBI lineage: Eukaryota > Metazoa > Arthropoda > Insecta > Coleoptera > Scarabaeidae > Dynastes > Dynastes maya. Next base: position 4,000,029 of record JAROYE020000003.1, read on the forward strand.
CGTATGAAAACCTAAAACAAGCTGTAATCTTTAATGTCATGTTGCGTGTAGCATCTGCGAATTTTATTGCGAAACTAAGTAATAGGAGTATTAAATAATTAGTAAAACAATGTAATTTCTTTTTTAGCCGTTCTTGTAATTAATTTGAAAAAAAATAAACATTTTTAACGTTTCGACAAATTTTTTTCTTATTCAGAAATGTTTATTTTATTTTATTTAAAATAAAACATGTCAACAAACACTTTAAAATTTTATAAAAACAATAAAATTTTACATGGTTTGATTTTATATTATTGAAATGATTGTTATTAACATTTTTATTTATACAGTGCGGACCTAAAGTGCCCCTCATGCTAATTTTTGAACGACTACTGGCTGGGTAACTTTTACGTTTCAATTAATTAACTATGGCGGTTTAAGCCAGTAGTCGAGGGCTGCTGTCGCCTCAGAATTTGCTGTAATATGATTTGTTCAGTTTTGTAGAGGCGTTTTCAGCATTTAACACGGCAAAAATGTACAAATGAGGATATCTTAATTAGATTTCCTCATGCGTACATGTAAACATCTACTTCGTATATATACGATTTAGATATTGAAATGCCATTGCCTTCCACTAGACACACTGAAATAGTCGGGTACGTTTCGGGGACTTTAGAAACACTGCCTTTGTACTAGGAATCAATGCATTTACTAGTGGAAAACATGTAGGAGTCGCTTGTGCCGCAAGATTTAGAGTATGAGTAATGAGTTCAACACCACCTTTAAAATCTCATCAGCAGTACACTTTATAACTCTTTTGGAAGCAAGTAAGAAGGAGGATGACGGTCGATGTGGTTCCATTGTACGTACCATTACATTAACCACAGAATGTTTTTGACGATCTGTTGTTTCGTCCACACATAACCACAGTTTTTTATCTTTCTATTTCTCGGTTTCATTCTTTTTTCTATATGTTCACGAGTAAATGGCACTACATTTCGTATCGATGTCCGACTAGGTAATTTACAGTCCGCATATTTATTCCAGAAGGAGACAGATGCTTCTTTGTCTAGTAAACGAAACGATAGATTACATAAAATAAGAGTAACACATAAATCAAATGTACATTTTTCTTGGTCTCGTATGCCACTTTTTGGAGAAGAATGCTGTTTGCTTTCGATGTGACGTTAACAATGACTTCTGGACCAACACATTAAAGGGATTTTACGAACTAGACATTGAATTTTAGCGCCATCAAAAATTAAGTAAGTTTCAACTGTGTCTGCCATCGGTCGTTTTCGCGACGTACCTAACTGCGACATTTTTAAAGCAAACATAAGCTTACAATTACGAAATAAGTTACGACAGCCTACATATACACAGAACTACTCGCATACAGCATCGATTTAGTACTGACGCTGTGAACGCGTGAAATAAATAATCGCCGACTCCGCACCACATATCTACTACACTGACTGTTATCGCCGTTTGCCCAGGCTAATTATGAGTATTTGTTAGCACCGTCATTTCTTCTGCAAGTTTAGGGGACCACTTGCTTCGGTTAGCTTTTTTGGCGCCGGCTACGTCCCATAAAAAAATTATTATTATATCGTTTTCAAGCCCAGTAACATCAATGCTAACAATTTAAATAAATTGCGATTCAATTCGCCACACATTTAACAATGCTTTGGTCTTTCCGTGTTCATATTTTGTAATTAATTGTTAGTATATTTCCTCCTTTTTTTGATATAACAGGTACTTCAACAAAGGCAAGTGATAAGACATGCTTGCATGCATAAGTCCGTTGAGCTAGCTGCTGTTCTATCTCATATCCTTTTTGTCATAAAACCTAGCACCCTTCTAGCACCTAACCATACAGTTATCCCTGTCATTCGTTCGCGATTTTTGGGATTCCTTCGAAATTACCAAAGTAGTAAGTTTTGTAATATTCTTTGCGATGATGAAATAGCTTGGAATGTCAACCTTTATAAGATAATCGTTGGCATTCATTTTGTCATATTATTGAAATATTTATTTATTGATTACATTACTGTTTATTGTTAGATACATACATACATTCTCTAATAAATATTTTACATCAGACATAATCATGCAATAATTATCACGTTTATTTTAATTTTTATTTTTTTGAAATATAATCTCGATTTCTGGAAGGCTATAGTTATTTTTAATTGATATAATGCTTAGAACAATAACTTGAAGCGAGAAGATGTATAAAATGTATCTTATTCGAACTGTTGGCTTTTTCAAAAGAATTTTTGGTAGTATGAAGTAAACCGCTGTTGAATAATTTATATCTTAAGTAATTATTAAATCTTTCATTCTGTCTACATCTGTGATTACTACTAAAGTAGAAATGTTACAGGCTAACAATGTTCAAAATTCAAATTCCCGCCTATTTTAACATTTTATGCTAGAGCAAACGTTTTTAATTTGGTTAGTATAATTCCACCTCTACCTCCACTTCTTAAATTTTAGTCCCGCCTTCACCCAGTATCATGGTCATGGGTAACGCTGGCCACGAGGGGTACCGCGCATCGGCGTAGAATCAGTTCGGACCGAGAGGAACGGTAGTATTACTTCGTCTGCGGAGCAGTACGGACATTTTCGCTGCCGGTCATTTGCGCAATTGTTTATCTGTCCTAGAAAAATTTTGATTTCGTCAGCAAAACGACCGCGGTCGGACAAACTTCGAAAATTTATTGCAGAAATTCCAGACTTAATATATGAAGGTGCTAAAATTAAATGTGTAATCTGTAAAATCCCGTTAATGTGTTGGTCCAGACAACATTGTCTACGACACGTAAATAGTGAAAAGCACGCCTCAAAAAGAAATTGCGCACGAGACAATGAAAAATTTATATTTAATTTATGCGTTACGTTTATCGCATGTAATATACCGTTTAATTTACTAGACAAGGAACCATTTATCTGCTTTTGGAATAACTTTTCGGAGTGCAAATTACCAAGTCGAACGTCGTTACGAAGAATTGTGCCATCTGTGCGCGAACATATTGAACAAAAAATAAAATTGAAAGATCAAAAATTGTGGTTAGGTGTCGACAAAACAACAGATCGGAAGAAACATTCTGTTCTTAATGTAATGGCACGCAAATTGGAACCTCATGAATCGGCACCTTCAGTTCTATTAGTTTCCAAACGAATACAACAGTGTACTGCCGAAGTAATTTCAAAGTTAGTGTTAATACATTGGACAAGTTTGAACTTTCAACAAACCAACTCTTGATGTTAGTGAGTGATGGTGCTGCAAACATGCTTTCTGTAGGCCGGTCTCTTAAAAAGCATTCTGCTAATTTGTTACACATTACGTGTAAAATTCATACTCTCAATCTTGTGGCGGATAATATCAGAAAATGATATCCTGAGGTAGACGCTTTAATAGCGTATACCAAAGCAGTATTTGTCAAATCACCGAAACGTATTCGCGAATTTCACAGACTGTGCCCCCGTATACCAGAGCCACCAGAACCTATTCTAACTCGTTGGGGAACATGGTTGCAGGCCGCGTTTTATTATCATAAATATTTTGACAATATTAAGAACGTGGTTTTACAATTCGATACAAAGGAAGCTGCCGCTATCCAGAAAAGCCAGTCGAAATTTCAAGATAGTCAGGTTAAAATGGATTTAAAAATCATTCACGACAATTACTTCGGGCTAGCAGATGCAATAGAAAAATTACAAAATCCTGCGGTGCCGTTAGAAGAATCTCTACAAATAGTGCAACATGTTCACGCACAGCTATGCGCGATTGAAGGCGCAAAAAATGTTTCTGTTCTAGAAAAATTTGAAAGTGTTTTTGAGAAAAATTCTGATTTTGGCACATTAAGACAAATTTGTGAAGGTGCGTCAACAGAATCGTTAAGTTATTTGAAGGATTATTTTACTTACGCAAATATTACGTCACTAGATGTAGAACGTTCGTTCTCTGCATATAAACGCATTTTTTCCTCATGCCAAATTAGAAATTACGTATATTATTCTGTATCCTTCCTTCAGCGGAAAATACAAAAATTAATTTCAAAAGTATAATTCCTATGATAAATCGATCAGCCTGTACAATTCATTTGTTATGAACACTGTAATATCGGCATACTGCGCACCACACAAATTATTTGATTAATTCGGAACAGCTGTTTCGAGAATTCATGGATTCCCATTGTCAATCGTGCAACCGAATGAATTCTCGCAACAATCGTTCCGAACATAACTATAAAGACATAGTAATTGACAAAAATGAATACATCTTACTCAAAAATTGATAATTGGATCTAGATGAAGGTGAAAATGTTGAAAAATAAACAAAAGAAACGAATTTGACAAGTGCCATAAAGTGACATCTGTAAAAAAATTGCTTTTCTTGAGTATACAACAGTTGGAGAATATTCCTTGCATAGTTGGGTTCAAAGAGATCCAAAGAGGAGTCTTTGTGTTCTCTCATTGTCAAAGTTGTGTGCTCTTTTTCCCAGCGAACATCGGCCAAAAAAAAAACAGCATCGCACATCCAGACGGCCAAATACATCTATTCATACCCTTCTCATGCTAACCAGAACACAAAAGCTCACACGTACACTACAAACAAACATCGATCGCGACGTCGAAGACCCTTTCCTTCCCAAGAGGAACACGGCACATAGGTAAAAATTGATAGAAAGTATATAAGAACAATCATGAATGAAGAAAAAAGAATTACAACAACAATAATAACTTCAGTACAAATAAACTCACGATTTTGTTGGTTCTGCTGCAGGCCGTGCAGAGGCTGCGGCCCGCGGGACATGCACAACGTGAACATAGCGTTCGGTGCGCGCCTTCCACCACACTGCTGTTGATGGACCTCTTGAAAACCGGCTTCGGCGTCTTTCGCGCCCCCTTACGACCACTCGCGACGCTCGCCGGACGCTTTATGACCTCTCCGGACGCGACTCGATGTAACTGGACGTGATGGGAGAGAAGGCAGGTGATGTGCAATCGGGCAAGAGCGCAATATGCTCATTCAAGCACTTCGAACGCGGTATTATAACCGCGGTATGTTGTTCGCAACTTTTTAATAAAACCAGGGGACCAATAGCGTATCGTGATGAGCACCTGTGCGTGTATGGGTGAAATTGGTGGAATAGTTGGGATGGTTTTTATGGCGATAGAGGAAATTAAAAATAATGTTCCGTTTTCACAGAGGAGACGAAATTATCTAAATAAGAAAGGAAGTTGTTTCAACACTTTTTAGAAAATAAGCAATTTTTAAGTTGTTTTGATAAAGAATCTAAGTGTATGATGATGATAATATCTGAAATAGTTTCTTCAAAATGTTGTATTTCTTCTTGGAGTGGAATACTTTCTTTATTTCGGAAGTGTATTTGATTATAAAGTATATCAACAAGCTGTAATGTTTTTCCGAAGCCAGAAGCTTTATTTGCAGTAGAACTTTTGATATATTCTTCTTCTAATCCTTGATACATGGGAAGCATGGTAATTCTGGAATTCCTTGCTGTTTGTATAGATACTTCTCTTCATTCTGGTTGCTTCCACAAGATTGAAGAACAAGATGGTCCCGATGGTATTCCTAGCTTTTTGCTCGTCACTGTAGAATTATCCTGGTGCAGCCTCTAACCTTAATTTGCAATCTAGCGCTAACTACAGCTACATTCCCAGGCCTTTGGAGGTGTTTTAGAGTGTACCCAGTACTTAAGAGCGTGCAGACAACTCTTTATCATGCTGAATATTTCAAACAAGTAAAAGCTGTTATACTAAAATTCAATCCTGCCGAAGCTGCAGCTATTAATGAGATTTCCGCTGAAACAGAGTTACAAACTATTCGTAACAACTATAAAGGCTCACATGATGCAATAGAACAATTACAGAATGGAGCGTTGTCGTTAGTGGGGTCACTGCAAATAGTGGACGAAGTACATACACTGCTACGCACTGTACACGACGCAAAATACAATTGTGTTTAAGAAAAGTTCGAGAAAGTGTTAAAGAAATTTATCACATTGAAACAAATTTGTGATGGTGCATCGACTAATTCATTAACTGAATTCAAAGAGTGTTTTAATCATGCATGTATTGCATTCGTAGATGTTGAACGATCTTTTTCAAGATATGAACAAATTTTTTTACCACGGCGAACATTGTTTAACGAGACAACTGTGGAAACATATCTAATGCTGTCGACTTTTTACGATTCTTACTCTCTTGCAGCCCGCCAACTTACTTGATAACGCTGCTTAAGAGGGTGAGTGTTCCACAACTTTTCAGATATTATAAATCCTGATTGGTTCTGCTATTATTATTCGATTTATTACTTGTTTTTTTGGTATTGTACTTACTGAAGGAAGCAGTACTGAGACATTACTTCGCTTTAGTGATAACCTAACTTTATTATTTTCTACATACCTAACTAATCGAATCCAGTACTAGAAAAGTGAATCTCTTAATTTTTAGTTACTTCATCAATGGTACACCGGTTGATCGAGTTTCAATGGTGAAGGGATCTGGGTGAAGGGATCTGGGTATCGATACATTGGGATAATATTCATTCGTTTCATATCAGTGCAATCAAACTATTTTACTTTGCATATATAAGGTCCAAATTGGAGTGCAGATCTTTGACATGGAATCCTTACTATACTATCTTTAGAAAATATTCAGAGAAGTACCTATTTTTTTTTTTTTTAAGTAGGAGATACCCTCGCAGAGGTTATAATCATCAACTGTTACTACAAAAGTTCAACGTTCTTTCACTTGAGGTTAGACGTCAACATCACCTTACAGAATGGGTTTGTTACGTATCTATCGAAGAATCTAGCGCTATTGCCGCACTCTGTATATTGCACAATATTTTTAAAATGTAGATCCAAACGGTCCAGATGTGCCTACGAAGTTTATTTTTAAAGAAAAAATATGGCTTGTCCATTGTAAATCCAGACATTATGTAAGCACAGATGGTATAATACCTAACCTTTTATATATTGACAACTTATAACCTTCCCCTGATTTTGTTAGATAAGGGTTCACGTGAATGGAACTTCATGAGGAATTTCATAGGGGATATGATATTTTACGTAACTTGAAAGAGTTCGAAATAAGGACGAGACATTTAGAAATATATATCATTTATTTAATACCACCTAACAGCTTTCTACGTTTGATATTCTATGAGGTTATTTAATGAGGCATTTTCGCACGTGTAAGCTGAGAAAACGTCTACACTCACGTGTTCTTAGGAGCCTGTTAGTCTCTGCTATGCAATTATAATAAATGGAAATCTCAATGGCAAAAACTGTACAGTAAGTCCATATGGTGCGTGGAAACTTCTACATTGTGTCCCAATGGTCATGACTAATTTGGATATTTCCAAAGTTGGATGATATTTTAAAAAACTATATAAAACTACATAAGCTACAGTCACATTGGTGGGTACTCTTTTCTTTTTTTGGAAGAAAGTTGTGTTACAATACACATTTTCGTAAATATATTGAAAATCCATTTTAGATACGTAATGAATATGACACCTTTTTTTGTTTTTTGTAAGAGCAATTTGATAAGAAGGTTAAATGATAAAAAAATTAAAAACATAATGCATTAAAAACTAGCCATTACATTAATTCTCCATTAAAACCGACAAGCAATTTAAAAATGGACTATAACTAGAGCAACGCAAACTGCGCTGAAAGCCAGTGGCTGACGCATAAAAGTTTACACAAAATAAACACGGCTGGGACAATTCGGTATAAGCGTCAGTATAACTGCGAAAGCCGATCTGTTGTGTATGCATCTACGCTGTCGTATACTATATCGTAGTTCTACGTTTGTTTTGAAAATGTTTCCTACGTCGCGAAAACGACCAAAGTTGGACACAATAAGAGAATTTATTGCAGAAATGCCTGATTTAAAGTGTGATGGCGCTAAAATTCAATGTATAGTGTGTAAAATAGATTTAATGTGTTGGTCGAAAAGTGATTGTCTACGGCACGTAAATAGTGCAGGGCATGTTTCAAAAAAAAATTCCACACGAGATTATGACAAATTTAAATTTAATTTATGTGTTTATTGCATGTAGTTTACCATTTCATTTACTAAGGAAGAAAGCATACGTCTGGTTTTGGAATGAATATTCGGACTTTAAGTTACCAAGTGAGAGAACATTACAGAGAGTTGTGCCGTCTGCTCGTGAGCATATCGAGAAAAGAATTAAATCGGAGTTGCAAGATAAAAAACTGTGGTTATGTGTGGACGAAACAACAGATCGTAAACAACATTCTGTGGTTAATGTCATGGTACGCACAATGGAACCACATAGACCGTCACCCTCAATTTTACTAGCTTCCAGACAAATACAACAATGCACTGCCGAAGTAATTTCAATGTTGGTGTTAAATACATTGGAAAAGTTTGAACTTTCAACAAATAAACTGTTGATGTTTATGTGTGATGGCGCCGCAAACATACTTGCTGTAGGTCGATCTCTCAAAAAACATTGTGCTAACTTGTTGCATATTACATGTAAAATTCATACTCTTAGTCTCGTAGCAGATAGTATCAGAGAATGTTATCCCGAGGTAGACGCTCTAATAGCACATACAAAAGCTGTGTTTGTAAAATCCCCAAAACGTATTCGGGAATTTCATAGACTATGCCCCGGTATTCCTGAACCACCACAACCTATTCTTACTCGTCGGGGAACATGGTTAGAGGCTGCATTTTATTATCTTAAATATTTTGAGAATATAAAGAACGTGATTTTAGAATTCGACCCAAAGGAAGCTGCGGCTGTCAAGGTAAGCCGCTTGAAATTTCAGGATAGTCAAGTTAAAACAGATTTGGAAATTATTCAGAACAATTACGTGGGACTAGCGGATGCGATAGAAAAACTATAAAATTCTTCGGTGTCGTTAGTGGAATCTTTGCAAATAGTGCAACATGTTCACGCACAGCTATGCGCGATAGAAGACGTAAGAAATGTTTGTGTTTTAGAAAGGTTTGAAACTGTTTTAGATAAAGACTCTGATTTTGGCACATTAAGACAAATTTGTGAAGGTGCGTCAACAGAACCGTTAAGTTATTTGAAAGATTATGTTACTTATGCAAGTATAACGTCACTAGATGTAGAACGTTCGTTTTCGGCATACAAAAACACTTTTTCTTCACGCCGCACTCACTTTGCCGAAACAATTTTGGAAACATATCTAATGTTACGAATATTAAATAGACATTATCCACTTTGTGATTTCACGGAGGACTCTTAAAACGGTAAGTGTTTGAGCACGTATCACATTTAATTTATTTTGTGTAAACTCTTATGCGTCCGCTACTGGCTTTCAGCGCAGTTGCGTTGCTCTAACTATAACATCGGATTTTTATTTAATAGTGGCATTAAACTTTAATGAAGGATTGCTCCCAGAGGTTAACTTAATTTAGAATAAAAATTAATTTGTAAATATTTTGTCAGTTGTTTGTACATTACTGCTTTAAGTCAAAGGAAATATTTTCTGAGCGTTTTTTTCTCTGCTTAAGAGAAGTATATACATACTTGTAGTGAAATAATTGCATTCTTTTGTTTAAGGCGTTTGTTAACTTGATCCAAGAAAATCCTGCAGAAAATTTAAAGAAAGGGATTCTTAGTATAAGTAAATCGTTATAATTAGTCTGGGCAAACAGCGGTAACAGTCAGTGTAGTAGGTATGTGGTACGGAGTCGGCGATTATTTATTTCACGCGTTCACAACGTCAGTATTAAATCGATACCGTATGCGAGTAGTTCTGTGTATATGTAGGCTGTCGTAACTTATTTCGTAATTGTACGCTTATGTTTGCTTTAAAAATATCGCAGTTAGGTACGTCACGAAAACGACCAATGGCAGACACAGTTAAAAACGTTATATTGGACATACCGGACTTAATTTTTGATGGTGCTAAAATTCAATGTCTAGTTTGTAAAATACCTTTAATGTGTTGGTCCAGAAGCCATTGTCAACGTCACATCGAAAGCAAACAGCATTCTTCTGCAAAAAGTGGCATACGAGACCAAGAAAAATTTACATTTGGTTTATGTGTTACTCTTAGTTTATGTAATCTATCGTTTCGTTTACTAGACAAAGAAGCATTCTTCTTCTGGAATAAATATGCGGACTGTAAATTACCTAGTCGGACATCGATACGAAATGTAGTGCCATTTGCTCGTGAACATATAGAAAAAAGAATGAAAACGGAATTGAAAGATAAAAAACTGTGGTTGTGTGTGGACGAAACAACAGATCGTCAAAAACATTCTGTGGTTAATGTAATGGTACGTACAATGGAACCACATCGACCGTCATCCTCCTTCTTACTTGCTTCCAAAAGGGTTATAAATTGTACTGCCGATGAGATTTTAAATGTGGTGTTGAACCCATTGAACAAATTTGAAGTTTCAACTAAGCAACTTTTAATGTTTATGAGTGATGGTGCCGCAAACATGCGTTCTTTGTGCCGATCTCTTAGAGAACACAGTGATAACTTCCTACATGTAACGTGTAAAATCCATAGTTTAAATCTTGCGGTACAAACGATTCCTACATGTTTGCCACTAGTAAATGCATTGATTGCTAGCACAAAGGCAGTGTTTCTAAAGTCCCCGAAACGTACCAGACTATTTCACAAACTGTGTCCTGATTTACCTGAACCACCACAGCCGATTGTTACACGTAGGGGAACATGGTTGTAGCCTGCGTTTTACTACAACAAATATTTTGATCAAGTAAAGAAGGCAATTTTAAAATTCAATCCGGCAGAAGCTGCAGTAATCAAGAAAAGCCAGGAAATATTTTAAGATAGTCAGTTTAAGAGAGATTTATAAACTATTCCCAACAATTACTTCGGACTAGCGGAGGGAATAGAAAAATTACAAAATATTTCGATGTCGCTAGTGGATTCTGTTCAAATTGTGAAAGATGTTCACGCACAGTTATGCCCTGTAGAAGGCGAAACAAATTGGTGTGTAATACGAACATTTGAAGGTGTTTTAGAGAAAGACTCCGATTTTCTTATATTAAGACAAATTTGTGAAGGTGCGTGTGAAGATGCATTAAGTTGTTTCAAAGATTATTTTAAATATGCAAATATAACATCGCTAGATGTCGAACGGTCCTTTTCGGCATTAAAAAACATTCCGCACGTCGTACTCACTTGACTGAAACAGCTGTGGAAACATATCTAACGACTCAAATATTTAACAGATGTTACCCAGTTTGTGATTTCACGGAAGACTTTTAAAACGGTAAGTATTTCAGCACGTTTTATAATTTATTTCTTACCTTCTGTTTTATGTGTAAACTATTATGCACTCGCCACGCCTCTGGCTGTTACCGTATATTTGCCCAGGTTAGTTATAACACAAAACAATATTTTTTTAAGGATAGTAAATAGTTTTCTTAATTTTGGGTATTGTTCATGAATCAATAGTTTCATTTTCTTAAAATAAAGCATTTATTTGCTTAAAATTGTGAGAAGAGAAAAGCACTAACGCTTTTTACTCCTGCCCACATATTGTTCATCACTCAATTTATGACACTAATCATCAAAAGGATCACTGAAATATTTCCTGACGCCACCTAAGAGATATAGTCATGCCGTCGTAGAAAATAGCAACAGAAACCGGAATACAGATGTCATACTTACCCATACAATGATATAACCTTTAACGTACGTTTCCCAAACATTTTCAAAAGATACCGGTTAATGTAACATGAATATTTTCTTAACTTAAAACTAAATGATTTACTTGGAAGAAACATTTTCTTGTCTTGGATTTTTATGATTTCCTAACCCCAAGAAGATATTTATTTAATACAAATAGCATTTCAAGAAAATTATTTTCTTATATTATACATTTTTATGGTATTGAAATTAAAATATTTTTCTTAATAAACCATTTCTCTGCAAGAAGTTTGAACTACGACGTTAACACAATTTGTTACATTGCACCGTACATTTTTCTTGTTTTACTGCATTTGGGGGTCTAACATTTATACCTATGTGGGTAAATAAAGGGTATCAGAAAATGATATGAATTCCTACAAAACAGTTGCCTATATTAATCCAATAATAAAAGACAACTAATTATATTTTGTATTCTTGTTTATTTACTTACTACAATTCACATATAAAAATACTTTAAATCGAAATAAAATTAGTTCAGACTTTTCAAATTTAAAATACCACGTGATACTGAAGTACTTTTGGTAATGACTGTACAATATGAATTGAATTGGTGATTTTGAACATATATGTATAAAAGTATGACCTAAGTTGATACCTCTTACCAATTCTAATCTTATCTACGCTGTCTATAACTTATATAACTAATCATCTTTTATTTTCTCTTGATCTCCTTTACTCTTTCCATAAACACGACCTACTAGACACTTCAATATCTTATATGTTATGAAAGATAACACACCAAGAATACATAATAGAAAGAGTATCACATCCAGTAAGAAATATTGATAGACCGGCATTGTAGCAGCTTTAGGTTGTAAGTGTTTGGCTCCTTTGAACTTGTACACGTGTCGTATCCAGAAACTAGCTCTATCTAGCGGATCCATCTCTTGCTCTCTGAATAGATCTGCCCTGAATTTCGCTTTTTCCTTGTAACTGCAAAAGATAGGTTTAAATACTTCATTAAATAACTAGAATTGCATGGGATGTATGGTTGTTCCATGACAAGTGGTCTATGATTGTTCTCCACCTAAGGATTATGGGTTTTAATCATATTTTTTATACGGAATCTCACAAGACTTGAATTAATTCCTATAAAGTTTTAGACTTGTCAGTGAAATATGTTTAGAGATATTTTATTGTGTATATTTACAAGTAAAATTAGTAAAATTGCACCCCTCATTTTTTGACTTTATGGTTGAAGTACTAGAAGTTAGGAATACGACCGTATAACCGAAAACTTCATTTAATAAATAGCTACTAATAAAAACACATTGCAAATTGTTAGTATAAATTTGGTTATACTTATACAATCGTAAAGGTTGTTCAAATAGAAAAGATTCAGATATTTATTTCGATTTGCGAAAATAGTTTATGTAGTAAAGGAGTTAGTGTTGTTATAAAATCTTTAAAATGTTTTCCAATTTTTCTTTAAATGAATGCACCGATATGTTATTAATAGAGCTGCTCACTAGCGCCACTGGCGGAGGTTCGATACAACTAGTATAACTGCGAGTTTTAACCAGATCTGTTGTGTATACATGTACGCTGCCGTAAATACTATTTCGTATTCTTACGTTTGTTTTAAAAATGTTGCCTACGTCGCGAAAACGACCAATGTTGAACAAAGTTACAGAATTTATAGCAGAAATGCCGGACCTAAGTTATGATGGCGTTAAAATTCAAAGTGCAGTCTGTAATATCCCTTTAATGTGTTGGTCCAAAAGGGATTGCCTACATCATGTAAATAGTAAACAGCCTTCTTAAAAAAAAAATTGCACACGACACTATGACAAATTTCAATTTAATTTATGTGTTACCTTTATTGCATGTAATCTACCGTTTAATTTACTAGACAAGGAAGCATATGTATTCTTTTGGAATAAATATTCGGATTGCAAATTATCAAGTCGGGCATCGTTACAAAGAATTGTGCCATCTGCTCGTGAACATGTTGAAAAAAGAATTAAATCGGAGTTGAAAGATAAAAAACTGTGGTTATGTGTGGACGAAACAACAGATCGTAAAGAACATTCTGTGGTTAATGTAATGGTACGTACAATGGAACCACATCAATCGTCACTTTCAATTCTATTAGCTTCCAGACGAGTACAACAATGTACTGCCGAAGTAATTTCAAAGTTAGTGTTAAGTACATTGGAAAAGTTTGAACTTTCAACAAACCAACTGTTGATGTTTATGAGTGATGGTGCCGTAAACATGCTTTCTGTAGGCCATACAGTGATATAAAAAACATTGTGCTAACTTGTTAAATATTACGTGTAAAAATCATGCTTTCAGTCACGTGGCAAATAGTATTAGAAAATGTTATCCTGAGGTAGACGCTCTAATAGCACATACAAAAGCTGTGTTTGTCAAATCCCCAAAACGTATTCGCAAATTTCACAGACTGTGCCCCCGTATGCTTGAGTCACCAGAACCTATTCTTACCCGTTGGGGAACATGGTTACAGGCCGCGTTTTATTATCATAAATATTTTGAGAATATTAAGAACGTGGTTTTACAATTTGATATAACATTTCATCAAAATATCTATTGATTAAATAGGGCACTTTTTTCGAAATTAGATCACTTACCAAAAAATAATGCTTAGAGAAGTTTACTTACATAGGATTCTGAGTTAATGCAGTGAAAGCGTTTTCGAAACTATCCCGAGTTAATTGCTGGTAAGGTAAATGAATTGCGTAACCATATTCCACCATTTCGGCACAGTTCTTCTTTTGGTCTCCGTAGAAAGAGATGCATAAGGTTGGTATACCGAAATATAAACTCTCATCAAGACTGCTTTTACCACCATGGCTTATAAATAATTTCGTCTTGGGATGAGCTGCAAAACAATAAGTAAAAATTGCTTCAACTATTACAATTTGCGGTACCTAAAATCCCTCTTTGTGGGAACCAATCACTCGTCCTAAAATTCCTTGGTTGATTAGGAAGAACCCCTTCGTACTTAAATAGAACATCATAAGACGATTCTCCGAGAGTATTCACAAGAATATCAAGCTTTTCTTTCGGGATTTTCGACGTCTTTACATTGGAACCGAATCCTAAAAATACAACTCCATTCTTGCTACCGTCCACATACTTTTTCAAGTCATCCTGTAGAGGTTCTGGCTTCTGAACGTGATACCCTCCAATTTGTATGATGTTAGGTGTCTTCGGCCTTGGAGATTCCATCCCAAAGTGGACGTTTGTAAAGAGTAAATCAACCCGTTCTTTCTGTAATTCCTTCAAACCAGGTGCTTTGGGGAAATGCATCTTTAATATCTCCTCTTGCCTTGGAAGCAGGTAAAATTTATGTAGGGTCCTCATAAACGTAGCTGCCAAGCAATTAGCTGTTCGTTGGAAGAAGTTCATGTTCTGTGTGAAGCCTCCGAATGGAATTGGAACGTAGGAATATGGAGCTGTGTTTCCGGTGAGGTCATCTGCGTGAGGAAAATTGCTGAAGGGAAGGAAGCCAATGACTCTAGCGTCGAAATGGTCGGCTAATCCTAAGTAGGCTTCGTTTAAAGCGTATGTTTGTATGATGACGTCGAATTTGCTGTCGGATTTTAGGAGATTCTGGAAACTTTTGGTCTTCATGCCGAGAGCGACCAAATTCTTTTGGGCATTTATCATCGATAGCATTCCGAATTTTGATTCGCCTTGGATGTGGTCGGCATAATTTTCTGTAAAGGAAATAGTTTAATGCAAGAATGATTCAAAATAATAAACATACACACAGATTATTGTATCAACTTTTATATAAAACGGCACTGACATTTTCATAAGTTTGTATATACATTTGAAACAAAATTGTGAAATATAGATAAAACAGAACTCAAATTAGTAAGTAAATAAATATACAGGTAGAAGAACAATACCCAGATCACCAAGATGATAAAGAAAACGAAGAAATAAAAATACAACAGAAAGTGGAAGCTAGAAAAATATTGAAGGGGGGAGAAGCATCTGGACATGACGGAATAACATCGGAAATGGTAACATATTTACACAGAGAAAAAAAAGGTTATATCATCGTATGGGGTCTAGGACGGCATGACTATATCTCTTGGCACTAGGTGGCCCAGTATTTCAGTGTTGAAGTATTTCAGTGCTGCTTTTGCAGGTTAGTGGCATAAACTGAGAGATGAACCGCAATGTAGGCAGGAGCAAGAAGCGTTAGTGCTTTTCTCTTCTCAAATCGCAATGTGGACAGGAGTATAAAGCGTTAGTGCTTTTCTCTTCTCACATTGTTTTTGCCGGATACTTTTAATGATTGCGTCGCATAATCGGGCTTCCTTGCAATTAATTTTAACGATATTTCCGTTATTCGAGACCATGCTGCCTATAGTTTGTTCCACATGTCATCTGCTGAAGTTGGAGCAGTTTTTCTTCCCGATCGAGTTCTTACCGTAATAGCTCGACGAGATTCAAGTCCGGGCTTTGGGGTGGCCATTTCCTTTCCTCATTATGCCTTGAATCTTTACGAGATTACCTGCGGATGTACCAGCAAAACAACCCTAAATCATTATCGAGCCACCAACACTGCGTTCCACGGTAGAGACTGTGCATTAGAGCAACGCAAACTGCGCTGAAAGCCAGTGGCTGACGCGTAAAAGTTTACACAAAATAAACACGGCCGGGACAACTTGGTATAAGCGTCAGTATAACTGCGACTCGAAAGCCGATCTGTTGTGTATGCATCTACGCTGTCGTATATTATATCGTAGTTCTACGTTTGTTTTGAAAATGTTTCCTACGTCGCGAAAACGACCAAAGTTGGACACAATAAGAGAATTTATTGCAGAAATGCCTGATTTAAAGTGTGATGGCGCTAAAATTCAATGTGTAGTGTGTAAAATAGATTTAATGTGTTGGTCGAAAAGTGATTGTCTACGGCACGTAAATAGTGCAGGGCATGTTTCAAAAAAAAATTCCACACGAGATTATGACAAATTTAAATTTAATTTATGTGTTACCTTTATTGCATGTAATTTGCCATTTCATTTGCTAAGGAAGAAAGCATACGTCTCGTTTTGGAATGAATATTCGGACATTAAGTTACCAAGTGAGAGAACATTACAGAGAGTTGTGCCGTCTGCTCGTGAGCATGTCGAGAAAAGAATTAAATCGGAGTTGCAAGATAAAAAACTGTGGTTATGTGTGGACGAAACAACAGATCGTAAAAAACATTCTGTTGTTAATGCAATGGTACGCACAATGGAATCACATCGATTGTCACCCTCAACTTTACCAGCTTCCAGACGAATACAACAATGCACTGCCGAAGTAATTTCAATGTTGGTGTTAAATACATTGGACAAGTTTGAACTTTCAACAAATCAACTGTTGATGTTTATGAGTGATGGTGCCGCAAACATGCTTGCTGTAGGTCGATCTCTTAAAAAACATTGTGCTATCTTGTTGCATATTACATGTAAAATTCATACTCTCAGTCTCGTAGCAGATAGTATCAGAAAATGTTATCCGGAGGTAGACGCTCTAATATCACATACAAAAGCTGTGTTTGTAAAATCCCCAAAACGTATTCGGGAATATCGTAGACTTTGCTCCGGTATTCCTGAACCACCACAACCTATTCTTACTCGTTGGGGAAGATGGTTAGAGGCTGCATTTTATTATCTTAAATATTTTGAGAATATAAAGAACGTGATTTTAGAATTCGACCCAAAGGAAGCTGCGGCTGTCAAGGTAAGCTGCTTGAAATTTCAGGATAGTCAAGTTAAAACAGATTTGGAAATTATTCAGGACAATTACGTGGGACTAGCGGATGCGATAGAAAAACTACAAAATTCTTCGGTGTCGTTAGTGGAATCTTTGCAAATAGTGCAACATGTTCACGCACAGCTATGCGCGATAGAAGACGCTAGAAATGTTTGTGTTTTAGAAAGGTTTGAAAGTGTTTTAGATAAAGACTCCGATTTTCGCACGTCAAGACAAATTTGTGAAGGTGCGTCAACAGAACCGTTAAGTTATTTGAAAGATTATTTTACTTACGCAAATATAACGTCACTAGATGTAGAACGTTCGTTTTCGGCATACAAAAACACTTTTTCTTCACGCCGCACTCACTTTGCCGAAACAACTTTGGAAACATATCTAATGTTACAAATATTAACTAGACATTATCCACTTTGTGATTTCACGGACGACTCTTAGAACGGTAAGTGTTTGAGCACGTATCACATTTAATTTATTTTGTGTAAACTTTTACGCGTCCGCCACTGGCTTTCAGCGCAGTTGCGTTGCTCTACTGTGCATTGCTCTAGTGCACATTCACCCACAGATCTTCTTACAAACACGCGCCTTCGCGAACCGAAGATCTTGAATTTGGATTTGTCGGCCCACAATTCCTTGTTCTAATCTTCTACCAGCGCTATCTTAGCTATTGTTTTTCATGTGTGCTTTTACATATAAGTTCACTTTTCTTTGAACATTATTCTGTATATAACCCACCTTAGCCTTTTTAAAATCACAAGCAATGAGAATAATTTACTGCATTACGTATGGATGTGTTGTACTGTTTTAAACAAGGTAAGTGCAATTAATAATGTTGTTAATAATATTGTTTTGTCTTACAACGGCCATTTACTTATACTAAGAATCTCCTTTTTCAAATTTTCTGTAAGATTTTCTTGAATCAGGTTAATAAATGTCTTAAACAAAGAAATACAATTATTTGATTACAGATCTATACTTCTCTTAAGCAAAGAAAAAACTCAAAGAAAATTAAAGCGGGAATTGTCTTGAATTGCGGCGGACAATCTTGATACAAGCAAATGTTTTTTTGCGCGTGTATGCATGCACGTAAAAATGGGAAAGTATGTTAATTAATAAGAAATAATGCTTTTTTGTAAAATTAAAAAAGGAATTGTTTGTATAGAAGACAACAGAAAAGTTCTAACAGATGTGAAATTATATAAATAAAACGTAGTCCCATTTTTATAATACAACAAAAATTATAGGTAGTATAATAATAGTAGTACATTTTATTTTTTACTTAATAGAAATGTCGGCAACCTTCAAAAGCATGCGTACAATGAAAATGAACAAATCTACTGCAGAACAAATAACATTTATTACTAGAGCCGGCCAAATTGCGCCATCCAACAGAATCGGAATCAGGCGCAACGGCCGCTTATTGTAAATAGCGTATATGTGAGTCACAGCAGATATGTGATATTTCGAAATTAATACACAACAGTAAAAAAATAAAAGCTGACGCAATAATAATGTTTAGTAATTAGAGCGGATATATATATATATATATATATATATATATATATATATATATATATGTACACGCTGAGGTGTTTTTATTTTCATTATGATTTTTTATTTGATTGAAAACGGTATGCGTTGTAAATGGGATGTAATAAGGAAATAACTGAGAAACTGAACGCTTTTTTTATTCTGTTGTACTTTATAATGTAACTGTAAATAAAGATATAATAAATAAATTCTATCCTTCTTAATAATGCGGATAGGCTTGTTTAAAAAGCTGCACCATCAGATAAGTTTCCACATTTGCCTCGGTGAAGGATGTTCGCCGAGACGAAAAAATGTTCTTATATTTCGAAAACGACCGTTCCACGTCTACCGAAGTAAGACAAGCGTAATTAAAATAATCTTTAGACTTAGTCAAGGGATCTGCAAATGCCCCATCGCACATTTGTCTTAATCTCGTGTAGTCCGGATTCTTTTTTAAAACACTATCGAACTTAGCTAAAACTCGTCCACTTGTTGCATCGTTTATACTGTGTAACAATGTACTAACTTCGTCCACGACTTGCACTGATTCTACCAACGACAATCCAGAATTTTGCAAATTTTCTATCGCGTCTACGAACCCTTTGTAATTGTTGCTAATATTCTTTAGATGTGTTTCAACAGAAATATCGAGAAATCCCTTCTGGCTCATCCTAATAGCTCTAGCTTCGGCAGGGACGAATTGCAAAATAACGGATTTGACTTCTTGAAAATGTTCATTATAATAAAAAGCGGTTTTTAACCACGTTCCCCAACGCGTAAGAGTCGGCTGTGGTGGTTCTCGAATACCAGGGCATAACCTGTGGAATGCCCTAGTCCTCTTAGGACTTTTGAGAAACACTTTTTTTGTGTTTGCTATTAATGCATCCACCTCCGGGTAACACTCTCGAATAGTTTGTGCCACAAGATGTAAAGCATGGACTTTACACGTAACATGTAAAAGTCCTTCACACTTTTTTTAAGGGAACGGCCTACACTACACATTGTTGCTGCACCATCGCTCATGAACAACAACAGTTGACTGGTTGACACTTGAAATTTTTGTAACGTTTCGAGAACTACGGCCGTAATTGCTTACTAGTACACTGTTTTAATCTTCTGCTGGCTAATAGAATTGCAAAATTTGGTTTAATAGGATCTAATACGCGCACTATTATATTCAAAATAGAATTTTTTTTGCAATCTGTCGTCTCATCAAGACATAGCCACAGCTGTTTATCTTTTAATTCGGCTTTAATTCGATTTTCAATGTCCTCACGTATTCGTGGAATATCTCTCCGTAACGCTGTCCGAGATGGTAGTATCCACTCGGTATTGTATGTACCCCAGAATTTTCGAAATGCTTTTTTATCAAGTATACGAAGTGGTAGACCACATACCATAAACGTTAAAAGCAATTCTAATTGAAATTGACGTTGTTGTGACACGCCATTTCTTTTATTTCTGTGGTGTGCGCTATTTATATGTCTTTCACAATCACGTTTGCTCCAGCACAGTAGTTTCTTTTTACAAACTTTACAGAAAATTCTACTCCCATTGTAGTGTAAATCCACAAATTCACTAAGAAATTTATTAACTTTCGTAGGTAATGGCCGTTTATTTTTAATAGTTACGTTAGACATAATCACTAAAGCGAGCACACCGACGCTTGTTTCTAGTATGCCACGAAGTGGTGCAAACGTAACATCTGCAGACTCGTCATTTGTTGATGAATAGAGCGCGTCATCCGTAAATGAATAAGCGCGCTGTTAGTTCGTAGCCGTCGATGAATGAACTTTTTTTTTGTAGTGGCCCACTGTGAACAACGCCCTATTTATCAACGAACACCCAAACTGCAGGTGTATATTTGCGCGTCTTCACGACGTAATAGACAGTGGTTTTGGTCCTCGTCCTAATAATTACATATTTAAATTACCTATGTTTACATACATATATGCGCCCGGCAGCCTGATTGCGAACCTGGCGCGTGGCGCTCTTGGCCCGCTCTATTTATTACATTTCTAGCAAGTTAACTTGTCAAAGCCACGTTCCTAGCAAAAAATATATATATTTGTAAATGAACAGTGATGTTTATCGTAATTTAAGTTTATTTTGTGAATCATCTGCAGTGATAAATAGTCCTTACGTAACACAGATAATTACAGAGTGTATATATGTATCAGGTATTAACATCTGTTGATAATGATGTTGCAGGTGTGATATAATTTTTTTATTCGACCAAATAATATTTTATTGGAGTTAGAGGAAATATATTTAGGAACCTTTCAAAATACATTTAATATCACTTACTCCACCAACAGTTTCTTGAAGAGACACGAATGCCTTTACTTTACTAAAACATTAAATACGTAGCATGTTAAACCGAAGTTAGTTGTTGATTGGCATTAAAAATTGACAATTTTTTTACGACTTTACCAGAAAAATGTTTAGATATGGTATTAGAATAATTATATTTTAAAAAAGCAATAATTGAGAAAAATCTATTAAACATACACACGCAAAGAAATGATTTCTTGCATCAAGAAATTAGATTTCCCTGCAAAGATCAGTCTCTATTCAAGAGGATATTTTTATTTCTCGTACTTGTTTCATATTTTGTTAAAAATTGCATACCCATTCATAAATTTTCATTTTTAGGAAAATAATCCAATTTTTACAAAATTTGCATTTACTTTCACATCGTACGATATTTATTATAAATTATCACGAACGGCATTAATGTCGGAATTTGGAAAAACCATCACATTAGGTTCCTTCATATTTACTTGTTTACCATTACTATAATACAATTAACAAATTATCCACTGTTTTTTCCTGGTACAGAATAATGAAGGTTTACCTGTGTAGCTCAATTTCGTGTAAATAATCTGTCTAATACTCTGTTTTTAAAGGAATTGTTGCTGACTATAATGCAGATGATATAACTAGTCTGGGCAAACAGCGGTAACAGTCAGTGTAGTAGATATGTGGTGCAGAGTCGGCGATTATTTATTTCACGCGTTCACAGCGTCAGTACTAAATCGATGCTGTATGCGAGTAGTTCTGTGTATATGTAGGCTGTCGTAATTTATTTCGTAATTGTACGCTTATGTTTGCTTTAAAAATGTCGCAGTTAGGTACGTCGCGAAAACGACCAACGGCAGGACACAGTTAATTAATTTTTGATGGCGCTAAAATTCAATGACTAGTTTGTAAAATCCCTTTAATGTGTTGGTCCAGAAGCCATTGTCAACGTCACATCGAAAGCAAACAGCATTTTTTTGCAAAAAGTGGCATACGAGACCAAGAGAAATTTATATTTGATTTATGTGTTACTCTTATTTTATGTAATCTATCGTTTCGTTTACTAGACAAAGAAGCATTTGTCTCCTTCTGGACTAAATATGCGGACTGTAAATTACCTAGTCGGTCATCGACACGAAATGTAGTGCCATTTGCTCGTGAACATATAGAAAAAAGAATGAAAACGGAATTGAAAGACAAAAAGCTGTAGTTGTGTGTGGACGAATCAACAGATCGTCAAAAACATTCTGTGGTTAATGTAATGGTACGTACAATGGAACCACATCGACCGTCATCCTTCTTCTTACTTGCTTCCAAAAGAGTTATAAATTGTACTGCCGATGAGATTTTAACGTACAGCAAGCATGTTTGCGGCACCATCACTCATAAACATCAACAGTTGATTTGTTGAAAGTTCAAACTTTTCCAATGTATTTAACACCAACATTGAAATTACTTCGGCGGTGCATTGTTGTATTGGTCTGGAAGCTAGTAAAATTGAGGGTGACGGTCGATGTGATTCCATTGTGCGTACCATTACATTAACCACAGAATGTTTTTTACGATCTGTTGTTTCGTTCACACATAACCACATTTTTTTTTATCTTGCAACTCCGATTTAATTCTTTTCTCGACATGCTCACGAGCAGACGGCACAACTCTCTGTAATGTTCTCTCACTTGGTAACTTAAAGTCCGAATATTCATTCCAAAACGAGACATATGCTTTCTTCCTTAGTAAATGAAATGGTAAATTACATGCAATAAAGGTAACACATAAATTAAATTTAAATTTGTCATAATCTCGTGTGTATTTTTTTTTTGAAACATGCCCTGCACTATTTACGTGCCGTAGACAATCACTTTTCGACCAATACATTAAATCTATTTTACAGACAACACATTAAATTTTAGCGCCATCACACTTTAAATCAGGCATTTCTGCAATAAATTCTCTTATTGTGTCCAACTTTGGTCGTTTTCGCGACGTAGGAAATATTTTCAAAACAAACGTAGAACTACGATATAGTATACGACGGCGTAGATGCATACACAACAGATCGGCTTTCGAGTCGCAGTTATACTGACGTTTATACCGAATTGTCCCGGCCGTGTTTATTTTGTATAAACTTTTATGCGTCAGCCACTGGCTTTCAGCGCAATTTGCGTTGCTCTAGTTATTACATTACATATACAACAAGTGCCATTTTCAAACAAAAAGAGAACTAATAATGGCAATAAAAACACTTCAAGGTGTGCACATATTTGCTTTATTTACCAAACGTTTTTATTGCGTCAGCTTTTATTTTCTCCACTGGGGTACTAATTTCAAAATGCGACTGATCCGATTCTACTGCGAAGACTGATTGTGCCCGGGTTATTGATAATATTTTACTTCCTCTAAAACTCACAAATAACCCAATATTTTCGAAATAAATATTATAATACTCCATAAAATTGCTGTATTTGTAATTTCTGAAGCAGAATTTAAAATAAAATCTATAGCTACGTACTTTCTTTAAAATCAAGCAATCCATCTAAGTAAATGTGAGTATAATTAGCTTCTTGTTTTTCAGGTCGAAACGAACTCATCAGCGTCACGTTGAAACCACGTTTCGCTAATCCCAGCAGTAGTTCATGTCCAAGAATATGGACGCTTTTCGACGGTATGTCAAAGACGCCCAAGATATTTATGGCGCTGATGGAATGTAAACAAACGATCGTCGTGATTATTATACCGAACATGGCGGCGAACATATTTGAATCTTTTCACGGTCACCGACAGTGCGCGTTTGGTTGTAAAGATCTAAGGACAGGTCTACTTGTTTGGAGTATTTAATAGTGAAGTGGGGGCAATGATAAGTGTTATTTCGGGAAACGAACTCGTTAATTGGCATTTGAATGAATCGCAGTAGAGAAAATTGTTGAATCTGACACTCGTACGATTAAATCTAACGTGCGTGTGTGAATTTTTGATTTTGCAATCTGTGTAATATTGAAAATTTAAAACAAAGTTCAGAATACGCTTCTATGTTAGATTAAAGGCGTGAAAGCCTAGATTTAATTACCAGAGAAGAGCATTTAAAGTTATAATAATTATAGTTAATTATAAAAAATAAAAAAAAGGAATAATAACAAAAAATAAAAAAATGGTAAAAAAATAAAAAAATATTGAGTTTGCGTCAAGAAAATACATTTTTACTAGTAATCATTTCACCCTAAGTAAAGCTTACTTTCATTCAGTTAAAATTACGCTGAAAAGAAATGTTAGAACAATTGTAGCAGATGCTAGATACCATAAGTACAGGATGGGGCAGAGCAACTTGCATATTTAGAAATTCAATTAAAAAAAAAGTAATGCAGATACTGGTCTCGCGTTGTAGGATGGCGAGTCCGGCGCTGTCCGAAGGTATTGTCGGACATCGTTCGGGAAAATTCATGTTTGAATGCAACATGCAGTGGCGTAGCTCGATTTATTTTTTAAATTATGTTAGCATCATAAAAAACGACTATAAAATAAAGTCTTGTATTTCCACCTCGCATCTGAAGCGTTCGCCATCCTATAACGCACAAACATATATATATAATTCTTTGAACAGCATCAAGTACAGCATTTAAATTTTATGTTTTCCAAGTTTTAAAGATGATATCGGGCAGATGGTGTCCATTATTCTCAATACACTGCGGTAATCGAACTCAGATTTTTCGTTCAACTCTTTCCAGCATATCGACGGGTATGTTGGCGACAGCTTGACGAATGTTGTTCTTCGGGTGAGCCAGGGTCCTAGGACGATCGTTGTAAACAAGTGATTTTAGACAACTCCATAAAAAATAGTCGCAGGGGGCTAAATCAGGCGACCGTGTTGGCCAGTGCAGATCGCCCTTCAAGGACATGAGGCGTCCTGGGAAGTGTTGCCGTAAAACAATCATCGACACACGCGCTGTGTGTGCCGTGGCACCGTCCTGCTGGAACCATACATCTCCCACATCCATCTCGTTGAGTGTTGGCAGGAAAAATCCCCGAATCATGTGGACATAACGGCGACCGTTAGAAAAGTATGCCTCGACAGCGAACGCGCGCTCCACCTTTGTCCACTCCATGATGCTAACTAAACCAAGCGGAGCTACAATTTTACGCTCCGCCCTCTCGAATGTGCCTACGCCCACCCTCCTCGGAGCAACCATCGCTTCAGGGCGCCAAATTCAAATAAGCAAGTTGCTCTGCTCCACCCTGTAGTTATAGGATCCACGACGTGAACAATTTGTAGCAATTAGTGAAACAAAGGCGTGAAAGCTTACATTTAATTACCGGAGAAACGCATTTAAAGTTCAGTAATTGTAATTAATAAAAAAAGATAAAAATAATAAAATAAAATAAATTAAAAAAAATAAAAATAATAGAATAAAAAAAATTAAAAAAAATAAATAATAAAATAAAAGAAACAAAATATTAATAAAAAACAAAAATAAGAAATAAGAAATTAAAAAAATAAAAAATTAAAAGAAATAACGAAAATCAATAACAAAATAAAAATAAAAAAATTAAAAATAAACAATACTACACAAAATAAAAATAGTAATAATGAAATAAAATCATCGAACTCCTCAGTGTCTACCGCATTACTGAACTCTGCACCCACATGCGTACATACCCCCCCTCCCCCGCGCACAGGCGTCTCTGCGGGTGCAACCGTTTGTCACGATTTAGTTATAATGGCTATTTACTTACTACTAAGAATCGCTTTCGTCAAATTTTCTGCAAGATTTTCAAGTTAACAAAATGTCTCTACAAAAAAAAAAAACAATTATTTCATTACAAGTGTATACTTTTCTTAAGGGGAGAAAAAAGCGCTGAGAAAATATTTCTTTTGATTTAAAACAGTAGTTGTATTGTGGATAATTGAAACGGTAACTGTCTTGAATTCGGGTGGTGGACAAGTAAACGTTTCTCTGCGTGTATCTGGCAGTATGGTTTTCATCGACAATAGAATTATGGTAAACAATACGTTGATAATCATTCAATCATTAATAGACTCCGTGCTAATTTACAGAACTTGAATATCAAATTTGCTAGGAGGTAATAAATCAGTTCTCTAAACAGCGTGTTCAAATAGTAGTTACTGTTTTTCTAGCTGTTAAATAAAGCCATTGCTTTCTCGTTTTTAACTTTGAACTGAAATAAAACTAATTTATTTTTCACAATATTTCATACCGTGTTCCCACTTTCAAGGAAATTGGTTTTCTTCCATACACATTACAATAATAACGATCATCATCTCAAGGTTTGTTTGCAAAAAGATCGTTCATCATGCTTATTATATGTCCACGATTAATTAGCAGCAATATCTTACATATTTGTTCTATACATTGCTATCTGTATAATCATTTCTCACATTCTTGTGAAATGTTGTCTACGTATTCTAGAAGGTTTCTAAAGTATGGCATATATCAGATTACTCTTGTTTAATACTTTTTTTTTAAGTTAGAACGAACATTTGCTGATATTGTTAGAAAATAATGATGCAGACGGGTTTTAAAAAGTAATTTGTTATTCAGTTATCAGTAGAGTAACCTAAACTTGCGGACTCGCATAGGCGTCGGTATTACGGGTTAATATAAGAATACGAAAAATTCATAAATAAACTAAACCGGTAGAGAAGCAGGCATGTAGTGTCGACCTTGAATATAAATCATGTTAAACCGCGCTGAGAGAGATTTCGTTTTAGTACCGGTTGAGCTGTTGCAGCGATTAGTCGAACGGTCGAACTTACGTGTCGCTTTTGAAAATACAGCTGGTGTTTTTTGTGTGTTGAAGTATTATACCAAGTACATAATTAGTGTATCGTTTCATATAGAACTAATATTTACATACCTAAGAAAACAATGCCTCGTAATAGATTTGCTACTAATGTACATAAGTATGTGTCACTTTTTCCCCATTTAAAATATGACGGTAGTGCAGTTTTTTGCTTAATATGCAATGTTCGTTTGGCTGCATTGGACAGAACTGATTGCCAGAGGCATGTCAATGGTATTAAGCATATGAGAAATGCAAGAACTGAAATACCTTATACACTATTCCTCATACATTTATTAATTATGTTTACCTCTTGTAATCTTCCGTTGTCGTTGGTGAGAAAAGCAGCTTTGAAAACGTTTTGGCGACAACACGTTCCAAAGTACCTATTACCCTCACAAACACAATTACAGAATCATTTGGGGCGAATGAAAGAGATGCTAGAAAATGTGTGTAAACGTGATTTGTGTTCCAAAAAAATATGAATTGCCGTGGATGAAACGACCGTTATAAAGAAAAACAGTACTGTGAATGTAATAGCTCGCGTTTTATCTAGCGAGAACACAGCATCTCGATATTTGTTAGCTTGTAAACGTGTTCAACAATATACCTCGGAAAATAATCAAAAAGTGATAATGAACGCTTTGAAAAAATTTAAAATTGCCCAAGTTGTGATGATTGTAACAGATAGTGCAGCAACGATGTTAAGTGTTGGGCGATCCTTAAAACATATATTTCCTAACTTAATACATATAACCTGCGTGCTGCATGCTTTGCATTTAGTTGGTGAAGTTGTCCGACAACATTACGGAAACGTTGATCGGATGATTGGAAGTACTAAAGCAGTGTTTCGTAAATCTCCTAAACGTTTAAAAGAATTTCATAAATTTTCTCCAGGTATTCCAGAACCTCCTGAACCAATTTTAACGCGATGGGGTACTTGGCTAACAGCAGCTTCTTACTATTCGATCCATTTTCAACAAATTCAATCAGTTATAATGCGATTTAATCGGAATGAATCCAAAGCAATTAGAGAAAGTCAAAGAGAATTTCAAATTCCTCAATTTTTAGAAGATTTAACAACAATATGCACCAATTATACAGTATTATTAGATGCCATCAGAAAACTACAATGCACTGAATTGTCATTGCAGGAATCATTAGACATAGTGGAGAGTGTAAAAAATAAATTACACACATTAAATGATCCGCCAGGATTATGCGCTAGTCAAAAGTTGGCAGATGTTTTAACGAAAAATCCTAATTTTAATACTTTAGTGGCCGTTTATAATAAGTGTAAGAATAGTGAACTTTTAAGTGATTTTGAAAAACAGTTTCTACATGCAAATGTAACTTCCTTAGATGTGGAGAGATCGTTTTCTATGTATAAGAATATTTTTTCTTGTCGACGCACAAGGTTTAAAGAAGTAACTGTGGAAACATATGCAATGATGCAAGTTTACAGTAGTTCACATCCTGATGCTTCTAATTTGTTGAATAATTAGCAAGTAAGTTTATTTATGAATTTTTCGTATTCTTATATTAACCCGTAATACCGACGCCTATGCGAGTCGGCAAGTTTTGGCTACTGTAGTTATCAGTAACCTGGGCAAATATGCGGTAACAGCCAGAGGCGTGGCGAGCGCATAAAAGTTTACACATAAAATAGAAGGTAAGAAATAAATTGTAAAACGTGCAGAAACACTTACCGTTTTAAAAGTCTTCCGTGAAATCAAAGAATGGGTAACATCTGTTAAATATTTGGATCATTAGATATGTTTCCACAGCTGTTTCAGTCAGGTGAGTACGTCGTGCGGAATAAATGTTTTTTAATGCCGAAAACGACCGTTCGACATCCAGCGATGTTATATTTGCATATTTAAAATAATCTTTGAAACAACTTAATGCATCTTCACACGCACCTTCACAAATTTGTCTTAATATAAGAAAATTGGAGTCTTTCTCTAAAATACTTTTAGAATTTCGTATTACACACCAATTTGTTTCGCCTTCTGCAGCGCATAACTGTGCGCGAACGTTATTCACAATTTGAACAGAATCCACTAGCGACATCGAAACATTTTGTAATTTTTCTAATCTCTCCGCTAGTCCGAAGTAATTGTTGTGAATAGTTTGTAAATAGTTTATAAGCCTGACTATCTTGAAATATTTCCTGGCTTTTCTTGACTGCTTCAGCTTCTGTCGGATTGAATTTTAAAACTACCTTCTTTACTTGATCAAAATATTTGTTGTAGTAAAACGCAGCCTGCAACCATGTTCCCTAACGTGTAACAATCGGCTGTGGTGGTTCAGGTAAATCAGGACACAGTTGGTGAAATAGTCGGGTACGTTTCGGGGACTTTAGAAACACTGCCTTTGTACTAGGAATCAATGCATTTACTAGTGGAAAACATGCAGGAATCGTTTGTGCCGCAAGATTTAGAGTATGGATTTTACACGTTACATGTAAGAAGCTACCACTGTGTTCTTTAAGAAATCGGCCCAAAGAACGCATGTTTGCGGCACCATCACTCATAAACATTAAAAGTTGCTTAGTTGAAACTTCAAATTTGTTCAATGAGTTCAACACCACCTTTAGAATCTCATCGGCAGTACAATTTATAACACTTTTGGAAGCAAGTAAGAAGGAGGATGACGGTCGATGTGGTTCCATTGTACGTACCATTACATTAACCACAGGTGATTAAGACACACGTCTGTACAATTATTGTGCAATATCTTAGCGTTCATTGTACTATAAGATTCTCAACAGAATAACTTGTTAGCGTCAAGAGTAGATAATAAAATTGCTTGAAAAAAATTTGGGATGATAACGATACCTGTAACACATTCTGTACGAAACGTTTTTGGCAACATTTTAGTTTTTAAATAATTTAAAACAAATGTATATGAAATAATACAAATAATGACAAATTGTTTATAAAAATTATTCTCGGTTTTTCATTACGATCTACTAGCGTAATCTATTGATTACGGAACAAAATGCAAACTCTGTAAAGTAGATTTCTAATATCTCCATCGTTATTTACATTTATGGACGTCAACTACAGATGGCGCTTATATGCAGTATTATTGTTATGCATTTTAATAAATTAACCATAGCCTTTTTATTTGACTGCCGTATTCATAGACAATATAAAATCTCAAGGAAAAACTCGACTTAGGTAAGGACACCTTACACTTAGGACAAGTTTGTATTTCATAGTTCCAATCTCAAATTTACTTCCGTCATTCTCGGATAAGGATACATTCTATAGAATTGATGAAAGGATTTCTATTAAACCTTACTGCTATAAAAGTAGCTACTGGCCACCGTTTACTAGCTTCACGGAAGTGGTGATATAGGTAAACCAGTATCTTCTGTAATTGAAGGGACAAGTGGATGGAGTTATGTTATAAAAAGCGGTTTCTGAATAAATTCGATTTTAATACTGTTAGTTGCTATCCTTTATTGAATGATTATTTTCAAGTGCAGTTTGTTTGGTTAGTAAGAAGGGGTTGTGGATTAAGAATATGTGGTCAAACATTTGAGTTTTCATGAAAGTTATTTATTACAACAAAGTAAATTAAAAAAAATATGACTTAGCCGCCTCATCCACTTGCCCCTTCAATTATTCATTAACGAGTGACAATGAAATGTATTAAATGTTTTCTTTGGAAAAACGATACCGCATTTTAAATTCTTAATTTCTAAAATATTCCATAGGATTTTATACATCTGTAATGTATCGTTTTATGTTGTCTATTATTGTGTATCATACCCATATAATCAAAAAAACCCTCAATAAATTGCATATTGGATAATTATATCCTAAGTTTAACAAATATTAAACAAATATGCTCTGAAACGCCCTCTATATGCCCTATCAAGTATTTTATCAAGGAATGCTTAAGGTACCTGAGTAGCTACCTTAAGATTTTCATCTAAGGCGACCTTGAGTGAGAAATATGTTCTATGAAACACAAATTTCTTAATCAAGGAATGCTTAAGGAAAAGTGCACCCTTAAGGAAGAACTATGAATAGGGCTGAAAGTGTTTATTTTTTGCCTGTGCATTTGGGCGTCGCAGATTAAATGTTACAAGCGATGCCTTCCTTATTTGTGGAGGTATAAGATCGAGTAAGGCGTCGTCGAAAATAGTTTACAGAAAAATTAATAATAATTAAAATTAGGAGCAAGCGAATGAGCTAACGAAAAAGTTTTTTTTATAGGTTACAGTATAATTAAATTATTGAATAATTACATTATTAACTAGGGATTATTCAATAATTTAATTTTTTTTATTCAATAATTAGGGATTATTGAATAAAAAAAAATAATGCTTGGGTTATTGGTTTCTGTCGTAGGTGGTTTGAGGCTAGGGTAGACTTGGACTATTTTTCTGGATTGGCTCTTCTCACTAACCACAGATGTCACCCTATTTGTTATTAACATTTTAGAAAACTTATTATATATCATATAAAAAAAATTACAATTTATTACATCTAGTTTTATTATAATAGATCAGTTTTTAACTTGTTGTGTACGTGCCCTTTTTACAATTTTATTTATACTTTTGTACTTCGATTTAAATGAATTTTACACAGTCAAAATTTTATTGTCGTATGAGTAACCTCAGCAAATATGCGGTAACAGCTAGAGGCGTGGCGAACGCATTAAAGTTTATACATAAAATAGAAGGTAAGAAATAAATTATAAAACGTGCTGAAACACATACCGTTTTAAAAGTCTTCCGTGAAATCACAAACTGGGTAACATCTGTTAAATATTTCAATCGTTAGATATGTTTCCACAGCTGTTTCAGTCAAGTGAGTACGACGTGCGGAATAAATGTTTTTTAATGCCGAAAACGACCGTTCGACATCCAGCGATGTTATATTTGCATATTTAAAATAATCTTTGAAACAACCTAATGCATCTTCACACACACCTTCACAAATTTGTCTTAATATAAGAAAATCGGAGTCTTTCTCTAAAACACTTTCAAATTTTCGTATTACACACCAATTTGTTTCGCCTTCTACAGCGCATAACTCTGCGTGAACATCATTCACAATTTGAACAGAATCCACTAGCGACATCGAAACATTTTGTAATTTTTCTATTCCCTCCGCCAGTCTGAAGTAATTGTTGTGAATAGTTTGTAAAATCTCTTTTTAACCTGACTATCTTGAAATATTTCCTGGCTTTTCTTGATTGCTGCAGCTTCTGTCGGATTGAATTTTAAAACTACCTTCTTTACTTGATTAAAATATTTGTTGTAGTAAAACGCAGCCTGCAACCATGCTTCCCAACGTGTAACAATCGACTGTGATGGTTCAGGTAAATCAGGACACAGTTTGTGAAATAGTCGGGTACGTTTCGGGGACTTTAGAAACGCTGCCTTTGTACTAGCAATCAATGCATTTACTAGTGGAAAACATGTAGGAATCGTTTGTGCCGCAAGATTTAGAGTATGGATTTTACACGTTACATGTAAGAAGTTACCACTGTGTTCTTTAAGAGATCGGCCCAAAGAACGCATGTTTTAAAAGTTGCTTAGTTGAAACTTCAAATTTGTTCAATGAGTTCAACACCACCTTTAAAATCTCATCGGCGGTACAATTTATAACTCTTTTGGAAGCAAGTAAGAAGGAGGATGATGGTCGATGTGGTTCCATTGTACGTTCCATTACATTAACCACAGAATGTTTTTGACGATCTGTTGTTTCGTCCACACAGAACCACAGTTGTTTATCTTTCAATTCCGTTTTCATTCTTTTTTCTATATGTTCACGAGCAAGTGGCACTACATCAATCAAATGTAAATTTTTCTTGGTCTCGTATGCCACTTTTTGCAGAAGAATGCTATTTGCTTTCGATGTGACGTTGACAATGGCTTCTGGACCAACACATTAAAGGGATTTTATAAACTAGACATTGAATTTCAGCGTCATCAAAAATTAAGTCCGGCATGTCCACTATAAAGTTATTAACTGTCTGCCATTGGTCGTTTTCGCGACGTACCTAACTGCGACATTTTGAAAGCAAACATAAGCGTACAATTACGAAATAAGTTACGACAGCCTACATATACACAAAACTACTCGCATACAGCATCGATTTAGTACTGACGCTGTGAACGCGTGAAATAGATAATCGCCGACTCCGCATCCCATATCTACTACACTGACTCTTACCGCTATTTGCCCAGACTACTCATGAATGTAGTTTACACAGTTTTAAATTTTAATTTCAATTTTTGACATCACCTCCTACTGCTTATACAGGATGATTCATTTATCTTGAGACAACTGAATAACTCAAAAACCATTTACTTAATCTAAAAAAAGTGTAGATAAAAATTTTATCATATGAAGGGAGAAAGTATATTGTAAGGTCCACGCTTAACTTTAGTAGTGCCATCAATGTCTTTCAAGTGTTAAGTTGTTTTTTTCAATTGGAAACCTACATTTTTTAAATAAGAATGTCATTGTCCACGAAGAAACAAATAACTTTTATCTGAAACATTTTACGTAAAAGTATAATTCCCAGCATATTGTATATTATATACTTTTGGATAGAACATATTTATTAAAACTGTAATGCCTGTCTGGATTTTTATGAATATAGAATTTCTCATAGATGAAAAATAATTATCTCTGAGATCTATTATTTGTACTTTTCATATTCATTTTGAAATAGAAATGAGAAAAAGTATAGAAATACACCTCTATAGAGTACATTCATATTCACATTGTCGCTGAGCTTTTCCTGTTATTCATCGGGAGATATGCGGGATACCTTAAATATTGAATAGGAAACCTATTCGCGAAATTTCGCCTTTATTCAGGTCAAGGTGTTTCCCATCCGCCGAACCACATCAAAAGGAAGACCGCGGTGTCTACTACGAGTACTTCCCGAACTTCCCCTTCTTGATATCTATAACGTAGCTTTGATTTTGCAGGCGAGTGTTTGGAATATTAATGTTTTGTTTTTGCAAACTCTTGGTTAGAATGATTGGCACCATTTCACAAAGTTAGTTTTAGATTTATCTATAAGTTGGTCAATTACCAAACAACTACGGATATTATTTATTGATTTGTAACTTACATATACAGCGTGTCCACTTACATAGATAACAATTTCTCGGAGTAAAAGGACACGGTGTTAAATGTAAATATACTCCGCAGTTTAGCAAAATCGTCACCTATTTTAACGTCACTTATTCGACAAACGGGATTAAGAGCAAAAACTGCCCCGGGGCGCCGTATAGAGTAAACAGGGGCGCCGCGAGGCACTCCCGCGAAAGTGGGCAGACATAGCGGTCTGGAGCATTCTAGAATGAATATTTCGACACGGCTTCGAAGCGAATGGAATTCTCTAAAACTTCTAGACTAGATCGTTTCCGTAGCTTGTAGAACTTTCTAGAAATATACCTCTGGAACATTCTCGAAGCACATAGAACATTTCAGAAAAGAATGGAACGTTCGTGAAGTATATAGAACCTTATAGTAGACTTATATAGCATACTATCGAACATTGTCGATGTTTCGCGAAAGTTCTAAGTAGGTGAGGCGGCTGGTATGAATGCGGCACCACTTCGATGAACCAGTTCAGTTCCTAAATAACAATCGAAGAGTAAACATCCGAGAAGAAAAGTAAACGGTTTTAAGACGCCCGGTATTAGAGGAGCGCCCGCTTTGTTTCAGCGTGCCGTTTTGTGTTTTCGTGAAGTCGTAAGAGAATGGAGAGATTTTTATTAAATAAGCAAGTCGACAGTTCAAGTGAGAGTGATCAAGCATCGACAGGTGGTGGAGTAGCAAAGAAACGGAAATATCGTAAATACGATGATAACTATTTGAATTTTGGCTTTACTTCAGTAGAAGTAAACAATGAAGAGAGACCGCAGTGTGTGCTCTCTTTAAAAGTTCTAGCGAACGAGTGCATACCCCCAAGTAAGCTAAAGTGACATCTCGAGACCAATCGCTCTAACATAGTTGAAAAATCTCGCGAATTTTTTAGTGGCAAGTTGCAAGATTTACAAAAGCAAAAAAGTGTGTTTACTAAACAAGCCTCAGCACCAAGCAACGCACTGCCAGGATCTTTTAAGGTCGTATACGGAGTGGCGAAGTGCAAAAAATTTCACACCATCGCACAAGAGCTTATTCTACCAGCTGCTGTTGACATAGTTAATACTATGCTGGGAGAATCGGCGGGAAAATTAATTTCAAAGGTACCTTTGTCCAAAAACACTATTAGTCGAAGAATCCATCATATACATAGCTCTAAATCTCAACGATCAATTAATAGAGAAAATGAAAGGCACGGAATTTGGTTTGCAACTTGATGATGCTACTGACAGTAACAAAGACTTTATTAAAGACCTTATTTGTTAAGCACGCTTCCTGGATGATAATATTATCGTTGAGGACCTTCTGTTCTGCAAAAGCATTACTGGAAGCGCAAAGGCTCAAGACTTATTTGAGATACTTGACAAGTTCATAACCGAAAATGATTTGGATTGGGAAAGGTGCATCGGTTTTTGTACTGATGGAGCTCGATCAATGTCTAGTCGCTACAGAGGATTGAAGATGTTTATTCGTAACAAAGCACTGCATTGCATCATCCATAGGGAAGCACTTGCATCAAAGTCGATGAGTTCTCAATTGAATTTCGTATTAGAACTTCTCGCAGAGGTAGTAAACTACATAAAAGCTAGACCATTGAAAACCAGATTTTCCAAAAAGCTGTGAATGGACATAGGAGCTGAACACACGGCCTTGTTATACTACTGCAATTTACGATGGCTTTCACGTGACAACGTTTTATCTCGTGCATTAGGGCTGAAATTTACACTTTTCTACAAGAGGAAGGTCATGAAAACTCGACTTTTTTCTGAAACTAGCGTATTTGTGCGATATATTTGACAAGCTAAATGCCTTCAATCTGTCTCTGCAAGGCAATAACATGCACATTTTGAAATTTTTGGGGAAAGTTGCGGCGTTTAGGAGAAAGTTGCAGTTGTGGATAAGAAAAATCAATGAGGATGGCGGTCAACACTGTTTCCCTGTGGCCTGTAATAGAGTCGTTTTTTCACAAGAATTGCTGCCCCTTTTCAAGGTACACCTCACGAAGTTCACCGGCTGGTTTGCAAAATACTTTGAGGAAGACAATGCCGAGAAATTTGCATGGATCCAAGATCCTTTCCATGCTCAAGCTCCACCAGAATTCACTTCGCAGGAAGAAGAAAGTCTAGTTGAACTCTCTTGCGATAACAGCCTGAAAACAAAATTTGCTTCTTTCCAATCAAAAATGAATATCCAACTTTGAGTTCAAAAGCTGTAAGGATCCTCCCCCTTTGCGACAATGTAATAAAAAGCAAATAGGTATCGCTCAAAAATCGATGTGAAGCGAGAAATGAGAGTGGCAGTGTCAAACCTTATTCCGCGTTTTGAAAAAACGTGTGGCGATCAGCAAGCTTACCCGTCTAACTTACTTGTCGTTAAAGGTTTTCACCATTTATTTAAAATTTTTTTGTATTTTCATAATTTAGTTTGATGGTTCTTGTGATTCAATTTTAATAAATGTGAGCTTCACATTGTGAGGTTTATCTTAAGAGTTGTCTTTATTTCTGTGCCTGACTTATGTCATGTACACATATTTTGAAAAGGCCGCCGGGACAAAATACTAGACTTGTAAGTGCGCCGCCGGCTGATAACATTTGGGAATACCTGGAGTTAGTGATCGATGGCATTCTAATTATAACTGCCAGAGTATATTAATATCGACATCGAAAACAATAGTATTTATTTAAAAAAAATATATTTAAAACATCAAACAATCTTTAGCAAAATCCTTTTTCCTACGATCATAGATTTTCATCACTCCTGCTCTGTTGTCTAACCTCAGAGGTGTAACTTGGAACATTTATAGTCGTTATAACTTGCTGGGAGCCTCTCTGAGGTGTGTTTCGACTGAATATCACCGTCTCATTTGGAGAACCTTCGTATTGTCTCCTCTTCTTAAACTTATAAATAAGTATGATGATAATCACTATAAGTATAAGAGCTGCAACAGCACCCACTGCGATTAAAATCTCAGTTACAGGACCTAAAAAAAATAAATTATTGATAAAATTATGACCTACAATCGAATGAAATGAATTGGTGAAATGTTACCTGACAATGTAATAGGCGTTTCGGTTAGCAAAATTGTTCGAGACAGCAGGTTGACACCGTCGACGTAAAAGATTACGCAAGTCCAATTTCCAAAATGTTCCGATGGGATACTGTTTAGCCGTATACTGCAGTCCCCGTAGTCAAATCCTCGGCCAATATAAACAATTCTATAGCAAAAAAGATTGGATATCAAGAAAAGAATTTGAAATTTCAAACTGTTAAAAGAATAACAGAGGCAGGAGTAGAGAGAAAGGAAAAAAGAGGAAGACCAAGGAATAAAAAGGATGGGGAGAATAAAGGAAGAGGTTTGAGAAAGGAAAAAACAGTACAGGACATGAGAGGACTGGCCAGAGATAGGAAAGAATGGAAGAAATGAATGAAAGACGGCTGAAGATATCAGCAAACCCGATACCCTCAGGGTACCAGGGTCTTGAGAAAGAAGAAGAAGAAATTTCAAACTGTTAAACATAGGATGACGATACTGTTTGCGTTGAAAAGATGTTGGTGAGTCCTAATTTAAAGCCTCATCAATAGTTACACCAAGAATTTTAGCCGAGTTTGTTAAGTTGATGATCGTATTGTTCAAAGATATATCGACTATATAGGGTGTCTCATCGGAAACTGCATCAATCGATATATCAAAGAGTATACATTGAAAAATTCTGAAAAATTGGTAATATACTATAGCCTACATGTACTATTAAACTAAAATATTTTTAATAATCTGACACATCCGGTTATACCGGAAATATCCGCCAACTTTGTTATTTTAAATGGAACACCCTATATATTATTACATTTTTGAATTATTCATTCAATTTTAAGGTACGTTTGATGAAACGACTATGTCGTTATTTTTAACCATATTTGAAATATTTGCATTTTTTGAAAATTTTTGACAGATGGAGTGCATGTGAACTATTGTAACTGTGAAAGTGTTCGACTGGGAAAATTGAAATTTCGCAGAACTATTGACCGTATAGTGTAGTATTTTAATACGAATCAATTTTTCGAAAACATTATACAGCGTGTCCGACAATTACGATTAAAGTTTCAAATTGAAAATGTGTCAAAACTATTTTTATCTGTCTTATCAAATTGCTCTTACAAAAATACAAAAAAAGATGTCATATTCATTATGCATCTAAAATTGATACTTTTCAAGATATTTAGGAAATAGCTATTTATGGTACAAGTGAATAGAGAAGAATCTTAAAAATAGTTTGGCACGAGGCGAAGCCGAGTGCGATAATGTTTTTGAGCGGATAAAAATTCGTTATTCCCGTGTATCATACAATATTTTGTCTAATTCCCCTGAATTTTCAAAAAAATGTGTTGCTTATTCAATTACATAAGTGTTAATTGTACTAGTACTAATGTGATGAACACTTAAAGAAGGAAAATTGACTGCTTTCGTCAGGGTCAAGTGCAATTGAAGTTCCAGGCCTTTCATTTGAATTTACATCTGCTAAAAGTTTTCTCGACGTGTATGTTTTTTGAGCAACTGATTCGCCGATAAAGTGTTCTGCCACTCTAGACGACTTCCACCCTCCGTGCCTTTTAAAAGGTAATAAGTTAGCTCCTGCATTGGCTAGAGTCCGTTTACTTTCGGAAGACCCCAGACGCATTTTAGGATTAGAAAGAGAAGTTGGTGCTAACCGAGAGAAATAGCTATGTATTTCTTACCTACAGTAAGACCAACAAACATTTACCTCATTTCGGCGTCAGTTGTTGATGTGTTGTCGTTGAATTCGTTTCGTGTTCTCCACTTTTAATATTGTTATTGGCGTACTATTTATTAAAAAATCAGTTTTTCTCAAAACTATTTTGAATTAGGGGTAATATTCTACTGTAAGTATTTTGTTTTAAACAGATTTTAATTAAGTTGTATTAAATAATTAAGCTACAGGTGAGAATGTCCGAATCATCGAACATCGCTAAGAAGAGACAAGTTTTGCATGAGCAATCACGAAACATTGTTTTCAATGTCTACAACTATTTAAAAAATATAAGACAGAAGGTATGATAATATTTTTTTAAGTATTTTTAATACTATTTTTACATATTCATATATCAGTGAAGTCATTATGTTTGTTTACAGGTAACATTTTAGATATTGTTAGTGAAGCTACGGGAATATCTAAATGTACTGTTGTCAGAATTATTCGAAAGAGTAATTCTGTTGAAGCAGAGCAAAGTGGCAGTTCTTTAAACGACAATATTGTAAGACATTCACCAAAATCTACTGTGGATAATGCTGGGGAAGCAGTTTTACGTCAGGTTATTCACAATTTTCACATAACTGACAAACAGAGGCCTACATTAAATGCTGTATATAATAAAATATAGTCAGATGATACCATTGGTTTTGTAGGCAAGCGCAGCTCTTTAAGAAAGTTAATATTAAAATTAGGATTTAGGTACGTACTAATATTCAAATTTATTATTATTTTAATAATTAATATATTTATCAAATAATAGGTGGAAGAAGACTACTGATAACCGAAAGCTTTTGATGGAAAGATCAAATATATGTGAGCTAAGATCCTCATATATCCGAAATGTTAATTATCGGTTACAAGGTCGACCAATCGTGTATACAGGTGAAGCAAAATAAATTTTTATTTGATGTTCGAAAACTAAAGTGTTGTATTTTCGACGAAACATACTTCCATGCCAGTCACACAACTCCATATGAATGGGTTGATAACTCTAACAATGGACTTAAGTGCCCTATATCAAAAGGGAAACGTTTAGTAATTGTACATGCAGGTACATTAGTAAAATTTCTTCTAAAATTTTTAGCATGTACAGTACCGTGCAATCGAATTAGGGCCACTATATAAATTTGAGTTTTAGCTTAATAAATAGTACAAAGTATCAACGTTTGATAAAAACAATTTTTATTTATTTATGTATATATATTTATATTAACACGTACATTAATATTTCGTCGAAAAACCCCTTGCTTTTATGACAGCAGCAATTCCTTTTGGCATGCTTGCTATACACGCTGCTGCAACTTCTTTAAGGTGGGCATTATTTTGCCAGCTATTTGTTATGTTTGCTTTCAAAATGTCAACTGTTGTATTGAGAAATGCATAAACTGTACGTTTTAAAGAATTCCAAACATTTTCGATTGGATTCAGGTCGGGGGAATTGCCTGGCCGTGGCAATATCTTCAGTTTTCTTACTGAAAACATTTTTAGAATTATTTTTGCCCTGTGGCACGGTGCACCATCTTGCATAAATGTGTAAGAGTAATTTTCAGGGTCTAATGATGTCATATACGGGATTCAGATTGATTCCATAACTTGTTTATATTGAATTTGATTCATGGTACCCGTTACAAAATAGAGCGGTCCAAGCCCTTCCCTTGATATACAGGACCAAATCATGACTGCCGGTGGATGTTTCACTGTTTTTACCAGTGCGCTTTCATCATATCGTTCCGATGGTCTTCTTCTAACGAAACGAGCAACTTCAGTTACAGCCTCTAGCCGTGACTCGTCACTAAAAACAACCGTTAGAAACAGAAATTTTCATTACATTTTCGAATTTACTAAAAATGTTCCAAATTTTGAAAATATACATAAAATATTGATACAAACTTTTTTCCAATCCTCAACAGTAAAATGCCGATGCTGTTGCGCCCACTGCAATCTTGCCTTTTTCATCCTTAAAGTAAGTTTCGGCTTTTTTGTAGGGCGTCTACTTCTGATATTGGCTTCATATAAGCGCGATTTTAATGTTCGATCTGATATTTTTATATTATCAGCCTGTAATATACGCTGAAGTTCTTTAATGCACAGTTGCCTGTTTTCTAATGCCCTTTTTATGATAATTCTGTCTTCCCGTGGCGAAGTTTTGCGAATACCACGACAATGAGAATGACCACTTGAAGTCGCTGATAAATTTTCTTTCTTTAACATCGCTACCCTGTCGACTGTTTGACGAGAAACTCGTTCTCTTCTGGCTATTTCCCGATGCAAATACAGCCCCGTCTCTAATAACACTTGAATTCTTGTTTTTTCCTCATTTGAAATGTCTTTACGTTTGCCCATTTCACAAAATTTATCAATAAAGAAAGAAAACTAAACGTCACGAAATTTCAAATTAATTACACTAAAACAACGTGTAAAACGAATTTTATAGCACGAAAATATAATACTTGCACTTTACACCATCAAAAAATACACGTAAACTAACTTGAAGCAGGTAAAGCCAGTCACCGATATATATAATAACGAGAATTTTATACCTACTTAAGAGGATTATCTCAAATACAATTAAAAACATTTTATTGCCGAAAATATTTAGAAATTTTGGTTATTATAATATTAATAGCAAATATTTGTATAAAATCAAAGTGGGCCTAATTCGATTGCACGGTACTGTACTGTATATTTATTGTTTTAGGTAGTGAACATGGATTTATTGATAATGCCTTGTTAATCTATAAGGCCGGCCAAAAAAGTGGAGATTATCATGACGATATGAACTTCATAAATTATAAAAGCTGGTTAGAAAAACAGTTGATTCCAAATTTGCCACCTAAATGTGTTGTTGTGATGGATAATGCAAGCTGCCACAACGTTCTCTCAGTTAAATATCCAAATAATACTAACAGCAAAAAATCAGAAATGATAAAATGGCTAAGTGAACGTGGCATCATATTTAATGAAAATTTGACAAAAGTTGAATTATATAGATTAGTAGATATGCATAAACCAAGTTACAAGAATTACACTATAGATTCTATATTTGCAAAAGATCGACATACAGTGTTGAGATTGCCCCCATATCATCCGGAACTCAATCCTATTGAAAAGATGTGGGCAATTTTAAAGGGCAGAGTAGCATATAAAAATATAACTTTTAAACTAAATGATGTCGAGGAACTCGCTAAAGAAGAATATGGAAAAATCACAAAAGATGAACGGTCACATGTTTGTCGGCATGCAGTAAATATTGAGGAAAATATATACAAAAAGAACACATAATGGATAAGCTTACCGATGAACTTATTATAAACCTTAATGATGACAGTGACGGCGATTTTGATTTTTCTTCTGATGATGATTAAATTAAGATTATATTTGATATAGTTAATTTAAATATGTATTTATTATCTTTAAATGTATAATAAATAAAGGTGTAATTACATTCCGATTACTCTTTTTTATTAAGTAAAAATATTAATTATTATAAACAAGAGACCAAATATTTCTCACCTTTTTTTTTTTTTTTTGAGCACTGAATATTCCTACTTTTCTTTTAAAGGAATTATTTAATACATAAAGTGAAATGAGAAATTAAGAAAAAATACATTAATATACACATAAGTAAGATTTATGCTATTACTAAATACTATAAATTATAAAACTGTTAATACTATCAGAATCTAGATTTGTTTTGTATAAAAAATTACAATTATATACAATTTAATACACGTTTAATCTTCTCGTATACTTTTAAAAAGCGCGCGTATTTTATCTATCTAATCTACATATTTTAGTTATTAGTTAAAATTTGTATGTTTTATTTCTTTTTATGGCTGAAATGTACCTAAAATTTCATTAAATATCGTCTTCTTATTCATGTTTTTTTAAAATAAAACGATTTTTGTGTTTACCGTTTTTTTAAGTATTTGCCTAACATGCCTAAATCACAGTTTTTCGTCCTAAACACATAGTTTTTGAGGCCTAAAAAAGGGCCTTTTTAGCTGTTTCTTACGTCCTAAAATCCCGTCTCTACTAATTACAAAAGTAAGTTGATCAATATGTTGCAAATCAGGCGTAGAATCAACTATTATTCCAAAATATTTTGATTCTTTTACTTCTTGTTAAATTAAATAAGTAACATGATCGCCTAATAATTGAATAAATTCATCGCAAATTGTCGAAGACAGATAAGATATTTTGCTCCGTCCAATATTTTTAGTTTTTTCAATATGATCTGCTAGAAACCCGTCATATTTTGCTAGTAGTTCCAATATGGCTAAATAATTCCCATTGTGTACTGATCCAAAAATTTCATCTTTGACACAAAAAAATTATAACATTAATAATTGCAAAACCTTTTGCCAGTATTCGCACTCATCTTCATATGCTTTTGAGAAATCTGTTTCTAAGCCCTGTTTTTGTGATCTTGCAATCCAGTTAAAACACGCCTTGGTATGAGAAGCACTATTTCCATGAGATACGACTCTCGCTGTGGTATTTCTCCGGTCATTGAAACCTGCGGTAAATTGATCCTGATTTTCTTCAAGCAAAAATAACTTACAGGGTCCGCAGTAAACTTTATTTATTTTCGGCGAAAATATTAGCCAAAGACGATCTACTTCTTCACCATTTTCAACATTTTGCGCTTAAACATTGATTTCGAAATAAATCTTTGCGTCGATCCGCTAACTTGTAAAGTAGCTTTAATCATTTCCTTATCTTCAAAATCAATGTTTTGTTCAAAATTACCTTTTTCGATCAAATATCGCAAAATTTCTTCAAACTTATTCCATTCAGCAGGATCGTTACTAAATATTTCGTATTTACTGTAGGATGTTGTTGGTTCTTGTTTATCGCTGCCAGAGTTATTAGATATGAGTCCATGTCGACATGAATCAATTTTAATGACTTCATCTTCGTGTTCGGTTGGTGACCCCGTTTGAACATCTGAAGCTTTTTCAAAAAATCCCAATAAAGACGTCTGTCCTTTAGCAGATTCTTTCACTTTTTTTCGTGCAATTTTCATTTTTCTGTTCCACTGAGATAATGGCGCTTCATTTCTGTAAAAAGTAATAATATTATAAATTTAATTAATACACACACAGCATAAGGTTTTGCAGTTTGAAAAGTAAATTGTAAAGCCATGATTTCAGCATGCATTAGGACGGCATTTATTCGGTTACTAGAATTGCAAAGCTTGGCCTCTAATGGACACAACTCTCAAACTTTAAGTCAGTTTATTTTGTGCTTGAGTAGGCATTTAAATAAGTTTA
This sequence comes from Dynastes maya, assembly GCA_029619315.2. Classification (NCBI taxonomy): domain Eukaryota; kingdom Metazoa; phylum Arthropoda; class Insecta; order Coleoptera; family Scarabaeidae; genus Dynastes; species Dynastes maya. The sequence goes on from JAROYE020000003.1 coordinate 4,044,296, forward strand.
CTGTTTAGAAATAATAATAAAACTTACCTTTATAAATTCACGTGTCTTATTGTCAAATTTGAAAATAAAATTTAAGTGTACAAGTCAGAGTATTATTTCACGATCACTAAATAGCGAGCGGTTCGGTAGCATACTAATATCTGGTTTCTTACGTATATCGTGTATCGTGTGTAGACTGAGCGGAGAGCAGCGCGTCGCGCTTAAATATACGCGAACAAAATCGATCGAGACGACACTGGAACTTTCCACACTGTTCCACGCTATTCGAGATACTGCGCTCGATTTATAAACGTCTCCGGTACATAATATTTGCTTTTTCTATTACGAAATAATAAAATTTTTATAACTATTTGGAATAGTGAATACTATAATTAGAATTATTTATAGTTTATAACTACGGTATGCGGCAAAATAAACAGTACTGAAATGCGCATGTGTCAAATGTGTATGTGTCATGCGCTGAAACGTACCGAGTGTTTTCCGAACGTGGTTACAACGTATGTGAATGTCTTTTTAATGTTAGTTGCTTCAGGATGGTTCTCATTGTTGCAGAAAAAGTTTTTATCGTGGAGTACTATTTTCGGTCATACGGAAATGGGCGCGAAAACGGTCCAAGCTTAAAAGAAGTTGCCGACGCATTTAGGCTTAAGTTTATGAAACAGGCTCCGAGCAACGCCGTTATGTTAGCAGTTGTTGACAAGTTTCGTCGTACGGGAAGTGTGCTTTGCCAACGTAAAGGTCACGTGGGTCGCCCAGTGACAGTCACAACCAATACGAATCACAGGCGTGTTTTGAATCAGGTGATGCAATCGCCGAAACGAAGCCTCCGAACATCATCATTAAAATTGAATATCAGTGATCGATCGCTCCGATAAGCGTGTAAGAGCCGAATACTGCGCACGTGTGTTGGCTATGGATTATGAAAACCCGTCGTTCTTGTCGAATGTTTGGTTTTCCGATGAAAGCCATATTCATTTAAACGGAGACATTAACAAGCAGACAACACGATTTCTTGGATTCGAACGCCCCGACATAATCGTCGAGCAACCCCTTCATAGTGACCGTGTTACCATTTGGTGTGTTGTATCCGCACATGGCATATTGGGCCCGTATTCCATTGAAGCAAACGATGGATCGCCGTTAACTGCGAATCAGGAGCGCTGCAGAGAACAGGTTCTCACACCATTTCTGCATGATCTTCAGCGATTTTGTCGTGCCAGGAACCTACCACGTAACCAACAATGGTTTCAGCAGGACGGGGCACCTGTCACACGGCTAGGGAGTCTCTTCGAATCCTGCGCAATCATTTTGGGGATCGTCTTATTTCGCGTGGCACTGATTTCCCATACCCATCGCACTCACCAGACCTAACACCGCCTGATGCGTACATTTTTTTGGAATGCTGAAGGAGGCTGTTTTCCGTACCGATCCACCATCTGACATTCCGGAATTGCGGATTAAAATTGAAGGTTTTTTTCGTGCCATGCAACAACCTGTGTTCACAGACATGCATGTGAACCTTCCTGAACGCTATGAATACTGCTTGAAACTGAACGGAGGGCATCTTGAACGTCTGTTTTATCGGGAACGTCGTCGCGAATAATGTTTGCAACGCTATATAATGTTAAAGTATCGCTATATAATGTAAAGTAAATACATAAATAATAAATAATAAACGTTTCATAATTTCAGTACTGTTTATTTTGCCGCATACTGTATTTGGAATAGCGCTTTATAGTTATTATAGTTTATAACTGAACAGAATTTTCCAATGTATACTCTTTCATATATCGATCGATGCAGTTCCCAGCGAGACAGCCTGTATTAAATTTTAGGCAATTTCGATATAATAAATATTAATTTTTTTCAAAATTCATTATTAGTTTGTTAGCCCTTATCCATCTTTGTATATTGACAAATACATCATTAGTAGTTAGAAATAAAAGCGAAATATTGGTGAAATTTAAGAGTTACTTTTTTCTGAAACCTTGGGCGTCATCCCAACGATTTGAAACCACGTGTTAATTCATAACGACCGCCATATTCCTTGGTGCTTTAAAATAACAACGGGATTAACTAATGAATAAATTTACACCTTTATTAACAGCTGCTCGAATCAATATTCGATTTCTACATCATTTCTTGTACATTTCTTACACGCATAAATAAACAATTATAGACTTTTGAGGTGGTTTTGGTGGATTGGTCTCAAAGTTCACCTTTACAAATTAAAAAAAAAACCATAGCTCCCCATTTAAAACTGCTATTGGGTTGGGGTTAGTCGTTATTGATTCAAAGGATAATTTAATATCTAGAACAATATATTTTGTCGGCCAAAAAGGGCAAACGCCAAAGCAATAAACAAGAAAAACTTACTCTGATGCGTTCAAAGCTTCGTGGATATAGTAAGATACATTACTGGGTGAATTATAAAGACACCTTCCAATGGGGACCCCCGGTTCACCTCCTGTCCTACAAACCAGCTCAACATCGTCACCCTGATCGACTTGTAGTTCGCGATCGTAAATTAGCAGATCTGTAATTTTTAGCTGAAAACAAAATTAAATTAATTTTACTGCAATGCCGTTTCAGATGCTTTAATAATGTGCAATACCTCGACTTCAATGTTATCAAACATGTATTCACCGTCTCTAGCATATGAACAGATCCAGGTTCCAATATGTTCATCGAGCACCACACCTATGGCGTATGAACACTGCCCTATACGGATTAAGTTTACGTTAAGACTCGATGGGTAATATCGTGTCCCGTTGGGGGCCGTTATGTGACAATAAGTTGCGGAATATGGCACTTCGCATGCGATAACTACACCTGTAGCACCTAAGTTAGCCGCTAGGGTAAAATTTCTCTCATAGTTTGGAATTGGTTCTTCCATTCCTGAAAATGGAGATACCGTTTTTCATAGGTAACTTAAATAATAGTCCACTAACGATGTCGCTTGAAAGAGGGAGGGAGGGTACCTTACATCAAATCTGGTAGTTCCGATTTTGTCCTGAATCGTTTATGATGTTGGTCCAATGAATATTCCAAGTTTTCGACCTTAGAAGCCGAACGCAACTTTGTCAAAAATCCAGAAAACAGCGAAATTTTCGACCTTCTTTCAGTGTTTGTCGATTTTGACCTTAAAGCAAGGGTTCTCTAAGTGTGCGCCGCGGCGCCCAGAAACGCCGTAGAGAGTAAACAGGGGCACCGCGAGCCACTTCTGCGAACGCGGGCAGACTAAGTGGTCTAAAACATTCTAGAATGAATATATCGAAGCGGCTTTGAAGCTAATCGAACTAGATCGTTCCCGTAGCTTGTATGGAACTTTCGTGAAGTTTTGTAGAACTTTCTAGTAGACTTATATAGCATACTATTGGACATTGTCGAAGTCTCGCGAGAGTTCTAAGTTGGTGGGGGCGGCCAGTATAAATACGGCACCACTTTGGCGAACCAGTTCAGTTCCTTAATAACAGTCGAAGAGTAAACATCTGAGAAGAAAAGTAAGCGGTTTTAAGACGCCCGCTACCAGAGGAGCGCCCGCTTTGTATTTTCGTAAAGTCGCACGAAAATAGAATGATTTTTATTAAATAAGCATGTCGACAGTTCAAATGACAATGATCAAGCATCGACAAGAGGTGAGATAGCGAAGAAACGGAAATAGAGGAATAGAGACCGTAATGTGTGCTCTGTTTAAAAGTTCTTGCGACCGAGTGTATGCTCCCCAGTAAATTTAAGCGACATCTCCATACCAATTACTCTAACATTGTTGAAAACCTCGCGAATTCTTTAATAGCGGGTTGCAAGATTTATAAAAGCAAAAAACTGTGTTTACTAAACAAGCCTCAGCACCAAGCAACGGATTGCTAGCATCTTTTAAGGTCGCATACAGAGTGGTGCAATGCAAAAAACCTCACACAATCGAAGAGCAGCTTATTCTACCGGCTGCTCTTGACATGGTTAATATTATGCTCGAAGAATCGGCGGGAAAATTAATTTCAAGGGTACCTTTGTCCAATAACACTATTAGTCGAAGAATCCATCATATAGCTCTGGATCTTAATGATCAATTAATAGAGAAAATGAAAGGCACGGAATTTGTTCTGCAACTTGATGAGGCTGCAGACAGTAACAAAAACGCACACCTTATTTGTTATGTACCCTTCCTGGATATTATCGTCGAAGACCTTCTGTTCTGCAAAAGCATCATTGGAAGCGCAAAGGCTCAAGACTTACTTGCGATGTTTAACAAGTTTATAATCGAAAATGGTTTGGATTGAGAAAAGTGCATCGGTATGCATACTGATGGAGCTCGATCAATGTCTACTCGCTATGAGGAGGATTGCAAGTGCTTATTCGCAGCAAAGCATCGCCCGTTATGTTGACCCATTGTATCATCCATAGGGAAGCACTTGCATCAAAGTCGATGAGCTGTCAATTGAATTTTGTATTAGTAAACTACATAAAAATTAGGCAACTGAAAGCCGTCACATTAACTTACTTGCCATTGAAGGTTTTTACCATTTATTTAATATTTTTTTGTCTTTTCATATTTTAGTTTAATGGTTCTTGTTATTCAACTTAAATACATGTGAGCTTCACATTGTGAGGTTTATCTTAAATGTTGTTTTAATTTCTGTGGCTGATTTATGTCATTGTACACATATTTTGAAAAGGGCGCCGGGACAAAATACTAAACCTGTAAGTGCGCCGCGGATTAATGATGTTTGGGAACCCCTGCCTTAATGGACTAGTTTTTGATAATAACCTTCTAGTACTTTTTCAAAGTAGCCAAAATTTGCTGCAAATTGGGACCAAAAAGGTCTCTGTAAGCCCATTAGTTTCCGAGGTACAGTTTTCTAAAGTGTCCAAAGGGGCCTCCGAGTCGTCTTTACTGTTTTGCTTTAGAGAGCTGTGAGTTAAATGACCAATCAGGATGCATTTTGACATACCGTACAGCTGTAGAATCACAGTGATAATGAATGTATTATGAATGACAATAACAGTAACTGAGATGGAACCCATCAGATCAGGAAGTTAAACATTTCTAACACGTCCAAAATTTCAACTTCATAAAAAATACATAATTATGATATTTGAACATGCAAATATCTAGGTATTATTACCTCTTCAAGCAAATATCTAGGTATTATTACCTCTTCAAGCAAATAAAAGATAGCATGGTAATAGTAGATGGGTCAAATGTCTTGGCGCATTTGGATTCTTTTTCCTATTGGACATGAAGATTTTATTTTCCATTGGGTGTTGGTTCGCAAAATAATGTAACCTAGTGGTTTACGTCTTCGTATTCGTTACGTCTACTATACATTTTAAATTATTTCGGATAGTAACATTTGTATTTACGCTATTATTTACAACTACATTCTCAAATTTACTAAGCAAAGAAATGAGGCCAATATGTTGGACAAACATAGTACGAGGGTAAGTTAAATATTATCTACACTTTCACCATAACAAGCTTTGAAGGTTATCGTAGTGGCGGCCGCTTGCGCATGCGTTGAGTTGGCGTCTCTGTGGTCGTGTATGCGGAATTTAATCACGATCGTGTCATTTGCCTGCTAGCTACAACAGCATAAGCATGTCAGCTCTGCTATTAGTTTTCCAAAGAGGAACAAGCAGTGATCCGATATTTGTGGTCAAAGAGTGTGAATGGTGCTGAAATTCACCAGAGCCTTTTGTTACAATATGGGACAGTGTTTTATCTCGTAAAAGCGTTTTTTTGTGGATCGAAATGTTTCGAAGTGGCTGCACGTGCGTAACACAAAAAGAGTGAGCTGGACGGCCGTCAATCTCGACCACCGACGACAACATTCAGCAAGCTCGAGAGATGGTTACAGCAAATAGGCGAGTTACCACAGACTTCCATCTCTTTGGACCGCTCTAGGAAGCTTTGAGAGGTCGTCGATTTGCCTCTGACACAGACGTTCGGGATGCAGTGCAAAAGTGGCTTCACGACCAACCGAAAACCTTCTACCAGGAAGGCATATGGAAGCTTGTGGCTCGCTGAGCCAAGTGCATTGCTAAAGGTAGAGACTATATCGAAAAATAATGTATCTGTTGTACACCTATCATTGTTTAATACAGTTGTAGAACTAAAAGTGTAAGTAATTTTTGACTTACCCTCGTATAAAACAATTTATATAAAAACTTGGAATTCAAGAAAGTTGCAAGCAATCGTTAATTAATAAGCACATAAAAACATAGCAGAGTACCTGAAGACAAGGCAATAATAATATTGTAGGCAAGTGAAGGAATTAAGCATGGGCAGTTGTCAATCAATGAGAAGCGGTTATTTTTTCCGTTGTTTTATACAGTAGCTATTCTTAAAAATATTAACGTACCTAAATTCAAATAAAAATGATTTGTTTATACTTCGGATTTTGTTTTATAAGATCCACACATCTGTGAAAGGTGCATCAATACCACCCGACAAATATCGTAGTTTTCAGAAGGGGCGAAGTTATCTGTCTATTTACAGAGTGGGAGAGGGGTACCTTCCGAAGAAAGTAGGCATGCAGAGTCAAAATTTGATCAAAACAATATTTCCAAAAATTAATTTCAGAATTTGAAAACATTTGGGAACTTTGAAAGGCTGTACCTTAGAAACTATTGGGCTTACACAGACCATTCTAATTTCAAATTGTGGCAAATGTTATGTGCTTTAAAAAAGTATTAAAAGGTTACTAACGAAAAAGTAGTTCTTCAAGGTCAAAATCGACAAAAACTGAAAGAAGGTCCAAAATTTCGCGGTTTTCTGGATATTTGACAAAGATGCGTTCGGCTTTCGAGGTCGAAAACTTGGGGCCAACATCATAAACAACTCGGCAATCAGAACTATCAGATTTGATATACAGCGTGTCCCAGGATTGATGTTACAAGAGGTGTGTGGAATTACAAATTTTTGAATCTCAATTTGGCATTTTGGAACTAAGCCCTGCTTGGTTTGAATCTTATCTTTAGTTTACTTTCTATTTTTTAAAATTAAATAGGCCTTGACAGTTGAGTAAAAACTATTTTCGTATCGGGTAAAGTACCTATTTCGTTCGCAATATGCTAAAATGTCATTAAGTTATGCCGTTATGCAAATTTTCTGAATGATCGGCCTACTTTAATAAAATCCATTATTTATCAATTTAGTTTCAGGTAAAGCGGCTTTCTCGTTCACAATACGCCAAAGTTTTACGAAGAAAAGTTATTCAGAATGACAAATTGTTACACAAAATTTCAACAAATTTCAAAAAAAGTCAAATACATACTTTGATTAAACCATTCTTTAGATTAAACAAAATAATGCACATTCGACAGCAGGCGCAGCTAAATAGAGTAGCTAGAAATAGTTCGTTTGCGTGGCCTCCAAGGTCGTTCGGTCTCACTAAATTTTTTTATGGGGTCGCCTCAAAGACCTGGTTTACTCTCAACTCATACCCAACAGTAGATAAATACTAAAAGAAAGGACACGAAACGGTGTACACAAATACAGATAGAGGAAATTCCGAACAATTTCAGAAAATTTAGACATCGCATAGAACGGTGTGCAGAAACTAGTGGCAGCTATGTTGAATAAATAATTGATTGTAGGATAAAATTATTACGTGTTGTAAATTTAATGTGTGAGTAAATACAATTTATTTTATTTAATCTAAAAAATGACGGTTTAGTCAAAGTAGGTAGACCCTCGTGAACAACTTTTCTTAGTAAAACTTCGGCGTATTGTGAACGGAAAGGGCACTTTATCTGAAATGAAGTTGACAAATAATGGATTTTATCAAAGTAGGTCTATCATTCAGAAAATTTGTATAACGCCATAGCTTTCCTTAGTAACATTTTAGCATACTGTGGACGAAAAAGGAACTTTACCTGAAACGAAAATAGGTTTTGCTCAACTGCTAAGGCATAATCGATTTCAAGAAATCGAAAGTAAACTAAAAATAAGTTTCAAAGTAAGCGGGGCTTAATTCCAGAAGGTCAAGTTAGGATTTCAAGATTTTTAGTTCCTCACACCTCTTGTAACATCAATCCTGGGACACGCTGTATAAGGTTACTGGATTATAAATCATTTTACCGTGTAAAAGTTGAGAAAGTTTGATCCTAATAACTTACCTCCATTACTAAGGTACAAATTATAACCCCAATTTCCGATTTTACATTTCCAATGTCCAAACTCGTTATCTCTCACCGGTTTAGGAATCTGTAAAGATGACAAACGTTAATAAGAACGGTTTTCTTCTTCCATTCGACAAGACACATTGCAGTACCTCCATTCCACATATGCGGTTTGTAAAATCCGTCGCAAGGGTGGTATATCGGTCCGTTGCTCTGCCTGGACGAATTACGAAATCGTCTCCGCTAGGATTCGTAATCACGCAGTAGGAAACTGATGGCGGGTTAGCGTTGTTTACCATCTGGCAACCAAGTCTGTAATGGTTGTCGTCTTCGGTGACCCAGCCTGATATCGATGCGGGCTCTAAAAGACATCGAGTTAAAAATGTGATATTCTAAGAATTTAATTGTATAGATTGTAATTTTTAATAACTTGGGAATCTCACTTATTATTAGAGTTTGTTAAAAAGGTGGTACCGGATGACAGTAGCGTAGCGGTAGCGGCGGGGGTAGGGGTAATTTTCAACTCGTAGTCGATCTCGACTGTACCGCGAGAGAGTTCAAAGCGACAGTATGTTGCACGCTACACGCCAAATAAGTACGCGGAGATGGGACGCCCAAAGGGTGTAACGTTCCCTTCGAATGTGAATCAATATCTCAGCCATTTCCCTAGATTAGAATATAGAAATCCGCATATTTATTGCACAATATGCAATAGGGGATTGTTAAGTCGCGATAGGTTTGAATGTAGAAAACATTGTAAAAGTAAACATCATGTATTGAATTTAAGAAACAGTATTCCATACTGGCAGTTTTTATATGATTTTATTTTTATGTTAAGTGTGTGCAACATCCTACAACATCTAGTATCTAATGAACACTTTCGTCTTTTTTGGGCTAAGTACGTTCCCTCATGGAAGCTGCCAACATCTATGCAATTACGAAACAATTTGCCACGTGTGCAAGGTACAGTAAAGGAATGAATAAAAGACGAGTTGAGAAATAAGAAAATCTGCCTATGGGTGAATGAAACAACTGATATTCAGAAACTCAGCGTCATTGCCATGTTGTAGCGCGTCCTTTAAAACGTGATGGTCCACCAGCTTTATTGTTGTTATCCAGTAAAAGGATTCAGAAAACCAATGCAGAAACCATCGTCAAGATAATGAAAGATTCGTTGAGAGAACTTTGTATCACAGGAACCCAAGTCACAATGTTCGTTACTGGCGGAGCCGCGACAATGCTGATAGTTGGTAGGATGTTGAAAATATGTTTTCCGACTTTTCTTCACATAACACGCCTCATACACGCATGTCACCTCGTAGCAGAAACCATTCGAAAGAAGTATCCGATGGTGGATAAGTTAATAGCATCTATCAGAAAAGTGTGCATCAAATCTCCCAAACACATCCGTGTCTTCAAACAATTGTGTCCGAATTTACCACCACCACCTTAGCCTGTAATAACGCGATGGGGAACATGGCTCCAGGCAGTATCTTACTATCAGAAATATTTTTCACAAGTGAAAAATGTCATTTTGAAACTTGATTCAAATGATTCTGCAGCAGTTCGAGATAGTCAGCAACTTTTTTCCAATTCGGACGTTCAACAACAAATAGATTAAATTTCTATGAACTATTCTGAAGTTGCACAAGCTATTGAGCAATTAGAAAACAGTCACTTATCAGCACGAGCCGCATTAAATTGCATAAATAATTTACAAGCCGCTCTAGAAAACTTGACGAACACTATAGGAGTGGATGTTGCTCAAAAATTTGGTGCAATTTTAACGAAAAATCCCGATTTACAAAAGGTTCGGTCTATAACTGAAAATCAAGAGTGTCCAGATGAGGAAAAGGAATATCTGACATTTGCAAATCTTACTTCACTGGATGTCGAACGATGATTTTTGAAGCATACGACAACGTATTCACAATACCGTCGATGGCTGAATGAATCGACAATGGAAGCGTTGCTGATGTTACAATTCTACGCAGCGTACCATGGCGGTTGCCAATTGCCACAGTGGACATCAAGACGACAGGAAAAGGTAACAATATTATTTTTCACTAATATTATATATTACGTACCTACTTTTATGCGGTACGCCACTGCCGGTACCACCTTTTTAACAAACTCTATTATTAAAGCAAGGTAATTTCTCTGCGCTTCCTATGCCGCGCAGATATTACCTCGCTTTACTAATTACATGAACGGCTAATAAAGGAATTGCCATTCATTTAATGTTAGTAACAAATGTCTTACTTGAAAAATATCGAACATACCATTCGTTATTAACTCGATAATGAACTCTATTGGCTCCATAGTGTAAACCACGCTGGCAAGGCAACGCCATTTACCTAAATCAGCTATTGTCACGATAAGTGAGTAAGAACATGCGGTACTTGTCACCAAATGTCCATTTGGATGAAATATCTTGCAAAAATCTTTGCTTGTGGTACCGTCTGTTGTGCCACAACCGATCCTATAATTAAGACCCGGAATAACGTTCATACTAGTGTATAATTCTTCATGCTCATAATCTAAAATAGTTGCAAAGCAATTCTTTAGCGCTTTTCGGTTAATCGACTTTAATAGTCTTTACCGTATTGGACCACATCAAATGAAGCTTCATTATGGTTATCAAAAGCATCTGTTACCATTAAAGTCCATTCGACGGGGTCGTTTGTGGAAGAGTTCGTCAATTTGAATCCGCATAGGTTTTGCCCTAGACTGGACATTCTTTCAAACAGATTATATTCATCCTAAAATGAAGAGATACTAATAAGTTTATACACATTTTGATTTGATTAACATGTTTAGCAATTTTACATGAGTCTGAAGTCAGAATTCTCGTATTGCAAAGAATTTTACTTACCTCAAAACCTTCAGGTTTTACCACAGTTGTAGATTTTGGATCTAACTCAAAAACAATACTCTCCTCATCTTCATCATCCTCAGTAAATACGGCACTGCACGTTGCTAGATTGTCTCCAACGTCAGTCATGTATTGCAGGAAAGAACCACTCTCGCGAACGTATACGTACCTTTGTAAAACGGAAGCTGAGTCTGTAATCGAAACGTTAATGATTTGAATCTGTAGTATGTGTCTGCAGGGTATCTGCATTGTTAACATAGATTTAGTGGTTTGGACATTTCTCGCTCTTTATTTCTTAATTTCAGCGTAAAATTGAAAAATGTTTGCAAGTCCCTGAAAAGTTTCCAGTCACAACACACCTATTTTCTTTGTTAAATTCAGTTTTACTTCTCAACATACTTGTATCATGATAAGAAAACAGAAGACTACAAATACATACCATGCATTGAATAAAACAATACTCAGTAAAAAGGAAATAGGCTTAAACATAAAAAGTAAAGTATACAATACCATCGTTCTACAATCAATATTATGTGCTAGTGAGACTTGGGTACCCCTGGAAAGACACCATCAACAAATAAATACTATGGAAATGAAATACCTCAAAAGGATAGCTGGGAAAACAAAATACGACAGAATAAGGAACATACAAAATAAGATGATAAAGCAAGAACCAATTAGAATTAAACTAGAAAATAGGCCATTAAATTGGTTTGATCACATAACAAGAATGGATCAAGATAGACGGGTGCGAAGGATGATTGAGACCGAAAGGATGGGAGGAGAAAGCGGGGCAGGCAAAGAAAGACATGGATTGAAGAAATAAAAGAAATAGGTGGAGGACGCGGAAAAATCTTGGGTGAGATGAAAATATGTGGAAGGGGCCGGAAGGGATGGAAAGCATGGATAAGGGGGACAAGTAATATGCAATTAGATCCGACGCTCTAAAGCAGTGGTCGCCAACCTTTTCAATGTGTTGAGCTACTTTGATAATTTGGGAACAAACAGTGAGCTACCTAGTCGTAAGCCAACCTAAATGTTTTGTTCCCAAAACTCAAGCTTTTTGATAAATGCTTGTATAACAGAAATCATTTCCACTAGTTCCTTGTCTCTTCCCTGAAGCTGCAAATTAAGTTAATTTAATTTTTCTGTAATATCCACAAGAAAACTAAAATCTCTAAACCAGATTGAATTTTCCAGTTTCGGAATCGGTTCGTCGCGTTGTTTGAAAAATTGAACCATGGCAGATAGGACATCATTAAAACGTTACAGCACTCGTCCTCTACTTAACCATCGGACTTCAGAATGAAGAAGTAGCTCTCCGTATTTTATATTTTGTAACGCTGGCGCTATAATTTTGTTCACAATTTTTACTACCAATTCCCATAACGTTTAGTTTTAGAAAATTTCCACATAATGCTTGCTGATGGATAATGCAGTGGTAACAGATAAATTGCGGAAAACTTTCATTTTTACGACATAACGCCACCAAACCCTTATCACAACCCACCATAGCTGGAGCGCCATCGGTTGTCAAGCCTACCATTTAACTTCTGTGAAGAAGTATTGTTCTTCCCATTCCGAATGGAAATGATATGTCTTTACCTTCTTACTACTGCTTGCCATAATATTTTTAATTGCAGGCCAACTGTAACCCAACCGCTGGACGTTGATTATGCCGTTCAGTTTTCAACTGAGCGCAATGTTCAACTGAGTGCAGTGTTCAACTGAGCGCAAACCCAGATCGTTCTCGAACACTAGCACGCTGATCGGTTCTAGTCGATTCTAGCGTGGTGACGTCGGCGGCAGATCGCTCACCGCAGTGTTGCCGCGGCTTATGTTTATGATGAAAATTTGCGAAATTTACGGAGGCTTCTATGATTTCTACACCTTTGTATTTTTAAAATATGTTGTGAGCTACCAGAATTGCCTTCGCGAGCTACCGGTAGCTCGCGATCGACAGGTTGGCGACCACTGCTCTAAAGGATATAAGGAATACGGAGAAGAAGAAGTACAAATATTTTCTTGAATAGAGACTGATTTTTTCAAGAAAATCTATTCACCACTTCTCTGCATGTACTTGTTTCTAATTGACAAATACTTCAAACATTGCATTTTGTTAAAGGAATAAAAAAATAGGCTTCCTCGTGTACAAGTTACTTGTTGATGTTACTAAAATTTTGTTAAATCAACAACTGGCCTACTTCCAGATTGCAAATCTATATTAAATTTACTTATGCATTGCATTTTTAAAAAGACCACAATTTCAAAATATTTCAAAAACTTTACACATTAAAATATACAAAATACTTACAGATATTACAAGGAAAAAGTAACACTACAATAATTGCAAGCGAATACATACTAACACCAAATACGTATAATACATAAATAGTAGATTACTGAGAAGATTATGTCATGAAGTTAAATTAATAGCAGTAATTGACATATCTGTTATATTTGAAGATATTCAAAATTTCGTAACGTATATTGGATTTGGTTAAGTTGCTTTGCATGTTTTACAACCTGCCGAATTGATAATTTAGGTCCTTGATAGGTACTAAATTTGGTTAGCTTCAACGTTCAAGGTGACTAGCTATGTATAAGATCTGGAATAACGATTAGGGTGGCTCGTTACTATTTAAAATATGTTTACCCCACTATTTTTGAATACTTAAATTTAAAATATTATTGCATTAGCTTAGAAATAAACTATTTTATGAAGCACAAAGTCAATCGATGTAAAAATCGATCTAACTCCAAAGCATCTTTTTATATTTGTAACAGATGAGCATATTTTAATAAGATTATAAAGCCAACGATAATGACATTGCCGTACTATAAATGATATAATAGAATCTAGATTAACAAATAACCTTTACATGTTATCATCATTAAAGATTATTGAAATATAGATTGCGCATCAATAATGATTTTAACTTTATAAATATGAAACGCACAGGTTTAGATATAAAATTTTCCTTTGGAGATAATAAAATCTCAATTCATACCAATCTTATAAAGGCATGTTCGAGAAATTCCTAACAGGCTAACAGGTAGAGTGAACCCAAAAAGAAAAATACATCCGACGTTGTATGTGCAAAGAGACTACTTTCCTCGGGCGAGTCTATTATTATGCGACATTTGAAAAATAGGAGTGGAATGATATCAGCTGAAACCTCAGTAGCGTGCCAAGCTTTGATTAGGTTACAGCTCGTTATCTTCGACACATTTCAGTTGTTTTGTTATTCTAGGCTGTTATCGTTCCATTCCTTATTCAGAAAACTGTCTTTTTCAAGACATTTGAAAGGAGTATATTACTACAGCGGTAAAGTTTAAATACAAATAAATAAAGTAAGTAGATATATATGTTATATTGGGCGCGTTCAGGCGACACAACTGTTTACTTACACCGTAAACGTGTTTTTGGTGCGGTGACAGTTAATATTTAACCCTAGGATGCATGGGTGTTCGGATATACAGATTAACATTTCTCGGGTCTCTCAGGTCCGGTTGTTTTTTTACTCTGTTAAAAATATATGAGAACATGAAATATATTTAAATCATTTATTTGTGCGTGTAAAGATCTTAAATAATGAAACAAAACCTCCAACTAAAGATTACAGCCCTTATAAATCTAAATACATGTTCAAAAGTAACAATTTTTTACAAATTCTTACACTATGTTCGTTGCACACATTATTGCGACACTTTTCACAAACTAGTTTGTTTTTTCTGTCTGAACTAGAGGGACACATCATGCGTCTCTTCCTTTTATTTGTAACGGCATCGGTCGCAGTTTCTTCAATGTTAATAAATTTGTTCATACAATTTATTGAATTTCTTGGTATTTTCGGATTTTTTACCTCCTTGTCATATGCGGTATTACCAATTGCTCAGCTAATTCCTTCAAAAATAGTCGTCTAGCGTGTGTTATTTATATTCCTATGATAATCAGGTTTCAACGTGGAAAATATAACAAATGCATTTAGTGCTGCAATATCGATCATATTAGAAAAAAGCACCATAGGCCAACGCTTCGTTTGCCCTTTACATGTATAGTTGGACTGTTTTTGATCCATTACGTCTACTCCCCTTTTGGTGTTGTTATAATAAAGTATTAATTCCGGTTTCTGCTTAACATTTTCACTTACAGACATGTCATTGTGCATGGTGCTGAGCAAAATGACTGACTTGCTTTTCTTAGGAATGTAGCCAACCATAGTCATTTTGTCATAAAAGCCAAATGTAGAAGAGTAGATCGGTTTGTTCTTTGCATCTCTTATTTCATTTGGTATTTCTCTCTTATTTTTTCACAGTGTTCCAGCCACTGTTAGGTTCTTTTCTAATAAACATTTAGCCAATGGAATGCTTGTAAAGAAGTTATCCATTGTAACATTTAGTCCAGAGAAGTGGATGCTGCGTACTAAAGCTTGCACTGCTTCAGAAGCAAGATTTGTATGGATAGGTTGATTGGGTCGTCGTCCGGTATATACCATTCCATCAATTGCAAATCCTGATTCTGACTCGTACATTCAGAAAATCTTGATACCGTATTTTCACGGTTTATTTGGCATATACTGAATAAATGAACATCTTCCTCTATAAGAGAGTAACTGCTCGTCAATGGTAACACTTTCGTTTGGCATCGAAGATGACCTGCATTGTTGTAAAAATAAGTTCCATATATACGATATCGGAGCTGATCTATCGGTCTGTAGGCGAAAATCCTGAGTTCGTTTGTCAATAAAACGCATTAGAAACGAAAATACTTTTTTATTTATGGCTATATAATAGTTAAACAAGAATGCTTTCTAGCCGTTAGTGATCGATTTGGTTTCTCAAAAGGAACAGCCCACTTAATTTTTTTACATATTTTAAATGCAGTAGTACAATTGAAAGATGTATATGTTATCGTTACTTTGATAAATGTGTTAGTGTGCATAATAACCGGGTATTATACATAATAACCAATAAAGGTGATTGATGTAATAATATGTATGCAATTTATTATTTTAACCGGTTATTTTACATACAACCTAAACCCTCTTGGTCGAAGTGATAAATTACAATATTTAGGAAGTACGGAATTTTCACCAGTGCTTGTGAAATAAAAAGACAATGTTTTATTCAATGAAAAAATGTTTTATTCTTACCATTTGTAAACAAACAACCTTCTACTTGTTAGAACATGGCAAACTGTCATGGCATTTCGAATCACAGAGTAACCCATGCTTCTTGCAGCTACATTTTCCTGAAAGACATTTTCCCTTGCAGTTACATCTCTTGAAACCTTGACCATCTGTGATTGAAGATTTCCTGCCACACTCACGAAGAGTCACAATTACATCTGGAACTTCCTCTTGTGAAATGAAATTCTCCTTATAAATGGCAAACTGGTTCCTAGAGTACTTTTGAGCCAATCGTCCTTCCTTAGTGCCAATCTCATACATCTTGCCATCGGCATCCATCTGCAGAATGACCCTAAGGATGTTTCTGGAGTCACTTCTACCCCTGTCGACATCAGAAACCCGTATTTTTATAGTATCTCCAATCTTGCATCTTGGAAACTTCGACTTAGACATTAGCTTCATCTTTTTTGCCTGGCACTGCAATGCACTTATAGCATTTTCCCTCTTCTTTTTAATAATGTTGATTTTGTCTCAAATCATATTTTCTCCCGAAATGTCCTCTACAGCACTATCTCCGTCCCCTGTTTGTCCATCTTGCTTTTCACTATTCTCTATTACTTCCCCATCTTCTTCGCCATCATTCTCTGTTACTTTCCCATCTTCTTCGCCACCGTTCTCTGTTTGCCCATCTTCATTTCGTACTAAAGCACCCGAAGAAGAGTCAATTAAGGTTTCCCGATCTTCTTCAGATTCCAGGTTTCTGATGACATCAGTAGAAAGTGATGATGTTGTAAGACCGACTTTTGCTGGAACCCCAAACATGGCCTTATATGGGTTGTAATTTATGCCTTCATGATGGGCTCTATTCTTCATGAATTGAACAAATCTCAGATCCTCAGATCAGTGTGGAGTTTGGTTGGTTCCCATCCAAGTCGTCAGCATGTTTTCAATGTCCTGATTTGTGCGCTCCACAGAATCTTGCGGCTGGCTATGTCTCAGCTTTCCATGAACTTCAATTCACTCCACATTTCGTATACTTCTTGAATGATGTGATTGCAGAATTCACGGCCATTATCATTTTGCAGTATGCTAGGAGCGCCCAAAATTGTGAAAATATCTAGCAGGTTATGTGCAACTTCCTCTGCTCTTTTACTTTTCAAAGGCCGCAACTGTACAAATTTCGTAACATGATCCTGGTAAACGAGGATGAATTTGTAGTCATAGGCTGACTCTGCATGCGAATTAAATCAAGCCGACATCTTGAGTTCATCTCCTTAAAAATCATGGGACGCACTACAAGTCCTTTTTGCCATTATTGATTTCTTTTCACAGGTTTCACATATTGTCAAGTACATTTTTACCTGTTCTTGAGTGATGTTTTTGTATTTGTCCTGCAACTGCTTCAAAATTCTTGTTCTTCCTCCATGTCCAATCGCCAAGCGTGTCTCGTGAATCATGTTGAAGATCTGCTCTGTAGGCACATAATAGCGGACTGATGATGACTCGTCACTCACCTGGTATATTAATTTTTCACTATCACCTAATTTCATAATGTCGAACGGCTTCAATCATTGATAATCCTTAAGTCTTTTCCCACTGGTTTTAGATTTTGACACTCGCACTTTCTCGATTAAGTTCTAGTAGCCTCCTTTACGCATCGTCCCACTATTTTCCTTCTTATTCTTAAAAGGATTCAATAAACTTTCATTAAAACGAGCTTTCATTGTGTTAAAACGACCGGTATCCATATCAAGATAACACAAGGCATCTGCACTCAATGAACACTCAACCGCGACTGTCATGAAAGCAAGCAATCAGATGCCACGTGCAACTAAGACGGGTTGAAACTTGCACACAGACAGGTTCAAACCTGCATTAGTGTGACATTTATCATACTAACCAGAGGGTGCTGGATGTTATTCATAATAACACCTTAATGTGATAAATTCTTTAAAACATAAAGTACATTTATCAGAAGCGCTTGGTGTTATGTATAATACCCGGTTATTATGCATACTGCCTTCATTTATCAAAGTAACGGTAACATATATATCATATGGCCAGATAATAATGAATATACTCAGATTGCATTAAGAATTGAACATTGTTCTCGTAAGTACAGTAAAATTTATTTATTATTCTTATCAAAATAAGAATTATTGTAGATTTTCCAGGAATTATAGGTTGTATTGACAGGAGCCACATAGAAAGTAAAGAACCGGTAAATAATGCTATAGATTATTATAATCGCAAATAACTTCACAGTGTCATCCTCTAGGCTGTATGTGATTATAAATGTATCTTCACGGATGTGTTTATTGGAATACCTGGACGAGTACATGATGCTTGTGTCTTTAGGAACAGTCCACTACATAACAAAATCACTGGTGATCTTCCTTTAATTTCACCTGTACAACATTTACTAGCTGATGCAGCATATCCTCTAATGAAAAATATATTGAAGCTATATCGTAACAATGGTCACCTTTCACCAATGCAAATTAGACCAACGATCAAGTATTGAAAGAGCATTTGGCTTACTTAAAGGTATAAATAAATGCGGAAAATTGAATCACTTTGCAAGGCAGTGCCGTACATCAAATGTCCATATGATTGAAGAGCATCGAGATTATGGGTTGGGTTCGTTGTCAGTAATTAAGGAGGGAGACTGTAATAAAAATATTTACTTTAAGCTTGATACAGGAGCTCAGGTTAATGTCATTCCGAAACATGTTTTTGATACTTTTAGGCTCAATTGGAGATTATCTAATAGTAATTTAGGTATGGCTAATTATAATGGTGACAGTTTAAATGTGTTAGGGACTTGTAATTTAACTTGTTTGATAGATGGTAAAAAAGTAAACATAAATTTTGTAATTGTAAAAACCGAAAGTAAACAAGCTGTTCCTATTCTTGGTATTGAAATCATAGAAAGGTTAAATCTTCTGGTAGTTAACAACAAAATACATACTATTACTGAAAATAGTGACGTGCTAGCAGAAAATAGTCATTTATTTAAGGGCATAGGTAAAATTACAAATATAAAATGCGGTTTCAAATTAAAAGAGGATTATGAAGCAGCAGTTGTTCTTTCCAGAAAAATACCTTTTGGTCTAACAAAGAAATTAGACAATGAATTAGATAGAATGTGCAAACAAAACATTATTTGTAAAATTAAAGAATCGACAGAATTTGTCAACCCTATCGTAATAGTAAATAAACCAGATGGCAGCATACGAATTTGCTTAGATCCTCAAGATTTAAACAAGTCATTACAAGAGACGGGATTTTAGGCAAAATGCCTCTTTGTTTAGATTCAAGGCAAATTAAAAATAATACAAAATCTATATGTTTCTCGACAAATCAAAGCGATCTAGCTATAAACGGATACTCTAAAACTGTGGCACTGGAACACTGAAACAGTTCACTAAAACCCTTACCACAACACTTAATTCGTACTGGACGCACGTTTCGATAGCCAAGCTATCATCATCACAGACTGAACTGTCAGTTCAGTCTTGCTGCTGATGATGATAGCTTGGCTATCGAAACGTGCGTCCAGTACGAATTAAGTGTTGTGGTAAGGGTTTTAGTGAACTGTTTCAGCGATCTAGCTATGTTTTATTTTGGCTAGTTGCCTATTTGGACTTTTAACAGCCTAAATCGTGGTTTTTCGTCTATTTTGTCCTAAAATCATATTTATTTGGTCTAAATGTTTTTTTTTTTTTAATTTTTAAATAAATATGGTTTTTACATAGCTGCATCTTTCTTAAATGTAAATTTTAGTTTTACAGCTAAAATGCTCTAAACTAATACAACGATGGGTTTTCCCGTCTATTGTGTGAGGGGCAAAGTTTGGATTTGCCTGCCGTAAAATTTATATTACTACCCTATTGAAGATATATCCTCAATTATCGGCTTATCGCTCTCGGGTTCATTTACCTACACCCACGTTTTTATTTAACGGGAATCCTTATCGGCTTGTTTACGCCCTGTAATTTAAACCATATAAGCAAATTTCTTCTCCCTGTTAACGTGATTAATGAATACACGATGCCCATTCATAGTTTATACAATGGACATCTTGATATTGCAGTTTGGATTTTATATTTATTCTCTTAATGTTTCTCTGGAGCGTATATGTGTGTGTTCCTATAGCGAGGTGGACTATTGACGAATCAGTATATAGTGAAAGACGTACTTTGAATTTTCATTTATATCGTAGCTTGCGACGAATATTTTTCGGTAGTTTTCTGTCAGTTTGTGCTTGTTTATCTACTCAGTGTATTGTGTATTTCCATCTACAACAATGCCAAAATCCAAGGAATCACATAGCGATAAAGTTCAAAAATGGCTGAAGGCAATTGGAGGCACTACTGTCTTTCAGCTGAATCCAAGCAACAGTGAAGAGTTGTTTTGTAAAGGGTGCGGAAAAATGGTAAAGGACGTTTTTGTTTTTCTTTCCTAACTTGCTTCAAAAATATTATTGTAGTTAACTTGCAAAAAGAAAAATCATTTAGAGCAACATGCTACTGCTCCAGGCAAATCTTAGGAAACCGTTGAGGAACCAAATGTTAATAGACACCAAAAATTCAAGAGAAATCGACGTTTTTAATCGAGATTTATGCGACGCTTTTATGTCTGCAAATATTCCTCTGGACAGATTAAACTATTCAAAACTGCGAAATTTTCTCACTAAATACTGCAACAAGAATGTGGCAAGCGTGAAAACCTTAAGAACAACATATGTAACAAAATGTTACAATGAGGTAATTGATTGATTGATTGATCAATCAATCAATCAATGAGGTAATTAATATAATAAATAATAATTTAAAAATGTATTTTCATACTTGAGTGTCATTAAGATTTTGTTTACACCTATAATATTTTTATTATTTTTTTAAGTCTATTAATACTATTCGCGAAGAAGTTGGTAACAACGATGTTTGGATATCTATAGATGAGACGACTGACTCTAAAGGTCGTATTATGGCAAATATGATTGTGGGTAAGCTTTGTTCTGAAACACCAGGAAAACCGTATTTACTGGCTACAAAGCAACTTGAAAGAACAAATTGCAATACAATGGCAAGATTCGTGAACCAAGCTTTAGGTAAGATATATTATGCAAAAAACTTACTTTAATAATATTGTAAATTTAATGCTAGATATTTAAGTTAAAGGCAACTCTCGTATTTTAGGTATGTTGTGGCCAACAGATTGAATTAAGTACGAAAAAGTCAAGCTTTTAGTCACGGATGGTGCTTCTTATATGCTCAAATGTGGTACAAATTTGAAGATTTTTTATAAAAATCTTAATCGTTTAACATGTTTTGCACATGGACTCAATTTGGTGTGTGAATGTCTAAGAAATCAATATGCTAATGTTAACGGTTTAATTTAAAATACCAAGAGAGTCTTTTTAAAAGCTCCACTGCGTGTGGCAGTGTATAAAGAAAATCTGCCAGACCTCCTTTTGCCTCCCGAACCTGTCTTAACACGTTGCGGAACTTGGTTAGAGGCGGTAGTTTTTTATGCTAATAATTTCGAAGCAATAAAATCGCTAAGTACTTTTTTAGCAAAATTTTTAAATAAGATTGTTTTTATTTAACGCTTTATGTTTTAGGTTGTAATATCGTTTGACAAAGATTCAGCTAACTGTATTGAGCAAGCGCAAGAATACTTTTCCAATCAAAATGTCAAAAACGATCTTTTATACATCAAGTCGCATTATAAATTTCTCATTGATAACATCAAAAGATTAGAAACATTCGGCCTTCCTCTTACAGATTCTGTTGCAGTAATTAATAATGCCGAAGCAGCTCTCAAGAATGCCCCAGGAAAAGTTGGCAAAATAATTTTGTCAAAGTGATTTCGAAAAATCCAGGTTTCAAAACGGTTAAAGAGTTTGCTGAGCTGCTCAGTGGCGAAGCAGTTGAAGCTACCGCTCATACCACAGCTGACTGGTCCATATTTAAGTTTTGGCCTACAACCTCGTGTGACGTAGAACGTTCATTTTCTTCGTACAAACTGCTGTTTTCCGACCGAAGAACAAATTTTACTAATGACAACTTGGAAAAACATCTTGTGTGCTACGCAAACGCGAAATTTGAGGACATGTTACACGGCGATTAATTAATTTGTTTATTATTTTAAACCAAACGAATCTACATATTTTAGTTATTAGTTAAAATTTGTATGTTTTATTTCTTTTTATGGCTGAAATGTACCTAAAATTACATTAAATATCGTCTTCTTATTCATGTTTTTTTAAAATAAAATGATTTTTGTGTTACCGTTTTTTTTTAAGTATTTGCCTAACATGCCTAAATCACAGTTTTTCGTCCTAAATACATAGTTTTTAAGGCCTGAAAAAGGGCCTTTTTAGCTGTTTTTTACGTCCTAAAATCCCGTCTCTAGTCATTACGTAGAGAGCATTATCAGTTGCCAACTTTTGAGGAGATAACCAGAGATATTGTAGGTTCCGATTACTGTTGGATGTTAAAAAGGAACAATAAAGATAGGGGAAAATATACAAGGAAGTCAAATAGGAGAAAATTTGAAAATTAATACAGTTTTTGTGTTACGGTAGTTCCAATATTATTAGGACAATTTGTGTTTATATTACTTAAAATCCTTAAAGCAGAAGCCGCTTATTAAAAATTCTGAGGAGATGGGCAAAAATGAATACTAAAAAAATTGATTTATTTTTAAGAAAACATCTCGTAAAACATTTAAAAAATGCAGATTGGTGTAATTCATCAGCCAGAGTTCGACATTCTTTTTATAAATGGGAACAATCCAAGCGGATTAAAATCGAGCAGGAAACTAACTCTTCAATGAAAAGTTTATCATCGACTTCATTAATCCGTCGGCACTTTCTCTAAGCAGATGGTACATCTTTTTGTTGATTGATTTGCTGCACGAGATTTTCATTATTGTATCTGGATTACTACAATAAATAAAGCTTATCTCTTCGCCAAGTACATTTTGTCAAGTGTATCTTACTAAGAAATGATGTTTTAGCTTATTGCACTATTCCTGTACACTATTAATTGATTGTCATAATTTAGCCACCCTATCGAATGATAAGATTACATCAAGAGTATATAAGTATTGTTGTATATCGTCCCTAAAGAATTGGTGTTGCAGTGTTAGTTCTGCAACATATTCTATACTTCATAGTTATAAACCCACTTTATTATTTGAAAACAAAAGAAGAAAATACAGTGATACAAGTAAGTTTTTATTATATATCATAATTACACGTACACAATTTAAATTCTTCATTAATCCAATATAGAAAATAGATTTAAACTCTAGAGAATAAATAAAACAGATTACTTACTTAATCCTGGAACTCTTGTACCTTTCGGTGTTGAGTTGTGTTGGAGTTGAGTTTTCAGGCAGTTTCTCCAACATTTCCTTTCATTTCTTTCTTTCTCTTGTCAGGACTTTTATATCTTCTCATCTAGCCTCTCTTTTTTTTTTACTGATATTCCCACTTCTTCTATCTACGTTCTACGCGGTCTACCCCTCTTGTTTTTTCCTACATCTCTCGCTTCGTATATCTGTCTTACTATTTTATATTCATTTTTTCTCATTACGTGTCCCAACCATCTAAGTTGTCCTTGGTCTATGGTTGTTTCGTCAGGGACTATATTTAGATTTTTCCGGAATACTTGATTTTGTCTCCGTGTTTTTCCTTCTATTCTTTTCTCAAAAATCTCATCTCCATACTTGTCAGTCTACTTCTTTGTTTTTGTGTAGTTGTTCATGATTCACAGTCATACGTTAGAGTATGTTTCACAACTTTTTTCCACTATTTCTGATTTTACTTCTTTGGGGGCTTCTTTTTTAACCAAAAAATAAATGCTAATATAGCTCATGGTATATTCTTTTTTACTTAAAAAATTGCTCTTTATACTATTATATAGTTTACCAGTTTTTGTTAATCTTTCACTTAATTCATCTTCTAATTTTCTTTTTTCATTTATTATTACTCCCAGATATTTAAACTTTTCTACTTGTTCTAGTCGGCCACCATCTATTTTTATGCAGTAAAACCTTCCAATAGCGACCACCCTAGGGGAATCAAAAGCTGGTCGCTATTGAGGAGTGGTCGTTTAAAAGAGAATATAGGAAAATTAAAGCAACTGATATGCGTTTTACATTGTTTATTTACATATGTAGTACATATGTATACATACAGTGAGGACCTAAAGTATCCCCCCCCCCCCTACTAAATTTTGAACAACTGTGGCTAGCGTTTTCAGAAAAAAATAGGTTGATTTTTATTTTTTCTAGGCTAACTTTTCGTATTATCAAGAGTTCAACTTAATTTCCGGTTTTTCCGGAAGTGACGTCAACTTTTTTATTTTAAATAGAACACCCTGTATATTTCTACATTTTTGGAAAGGCAATAGAAAGACGAATTCAACCATATCTTTGAAATTAATTTCCCGCCGATTCTCCCAGCATTATATTAACCATGTCAATGGCAGCCGGTAAAAAAAGTCCTTTTGCGATGGTGTGAGGTTTTTTGCACTTGCAGGATTCGCAAGATTTTTTAACTATGTTAGTAATTGGTCTCGAGGTGTCGTTTTAGCTTATTTGGGAGCATACACTCGGTCGCTAGAATTTTTAAACAAAGCACACACTGCGGTCTTTCTTCATCGTTTACTTCTACTGGAGTCAAGCCAAAATTCAAATAGTTATCATCGTAATACACGCAGAAAGAATGCCTAATAACAATAACCAAAAAATACATGCTAACATAGCTCATGGTATTGGTGGAATCATTCCCGACAAAAACAATGTAGCAGAGAAAATAGCGCTAACACATGAACATGTTTCTGCCTACCCGGCGTCATCAGCATGGTTCTGAGCACAATCTTCTGCTGCTAATCATTGCCTTTGTCTCTCAGTTTATGTTGCTAATCTCAAAAACAGCACTGAATATGTCTTTCGGCGACACCTATTGCCAAGAAACACAGTCACGCCGTCCCAGAGGGTAGCAAGACAAACAGGAGTGTAGATGTCCACCTATCGGGCAGCTCCTGGGCTGTCAAACGTAAGGGGGCGTTGTGCCTAGGCACAGCGACATCTATACGTGCAAATGATTCCTCAGGTTTACCATGATGTATAGAAATACACGTAGAAAGAATGCCTAATAACAATAACCAAAAAATAAATGCTAATATAGCTCATGGTATTGGTGGAATCATTCCCGGCAAAAACAATGTAGCAGAGAAAATAGCGCTAACACATGAACATGTTTCTGCCTGCCCGGCGTCATCAGCATGGTTCTGAGCACAATCTTCTGCTTAGCAACATAAACTGAGAGGCAAACGCAATGATTAGCAGCAGAAGATTGTGCTTAGAACCATGCTGATGACGCTGGGTAGGCAGAAACATGTTCATGTGTTACCGCTATTTTCTCTGCTACATTGTTTTTGCCGGGAATGATTCCACCAATACCATGAGCTATATTAGCATTTATTTTTTGGTTATAGTTATCATCGTACTTACAAAGCGACACACTGAAATAAAACGGGCGTTCCTCTGGTGGCGAGACTCTTAAAACCGTTTACTTTTCTTCTCAGATGTTTACTCTTCGATTGTTATTTAGGAACTGAACTGGTTCGCCGAAATGGTGCCGTATTTATACTAGACGCTCCACCTATGTACTTAGAACTTTCGCGAAACTTCGACAATTTCTTTTATAGAAGCTAACCTATCACTGTTTTTTATTTGCAGACATGAAGTCAGAAGCGATTTTACTTGTATTGCTATACCTTTCGCAATCGTTCGCGTTTGAGTTGATAATTAATGACCAGTATGGGGAGAAGCTTACTTGGACCGAAATTCCCGGAGTGTATAGCATAAGAATGTACGAAGAAATGGAGGTCGGTGTTATATTGGCAAGCTTCTGTTACGATGGTACTTCAACATTAAAATAAAATACATACAAATAGTGGTATAGAATAATATTAAATTAGAAATAACATGGACAATTATAATAATAACAAAATTAGTTCCATGTTGTAGAAATATCTATAGAATTTTACAACCAAAAAAAAAATTTCGTAATTCCTTTCAATGGCGTGCTGGATTTCTTGATTCGCAAAGTTAATTAATTTTATAATAGAGGGTATGGAAAAATGCAGCATAGTTAGTAATCATGGACAAATTTGTTTACACATGGTGTCCCAATCTTCAGGAATTGTAGAATTGTACTTACTGTGTAAATGGTAGATAGTCTACGTTTTCACGTAATCCAAATTCATCCACAACATATTTCTTTGCAGGTTTATTGAGTGCTACTAAATGTAACAAACACTTTTTAAAGGAATCTGGCTCAAATGTAATTACATTGTTGTTTAACCATTGTTCTATCGCTCGCTTATTCCACGATGAATTTGTAATTTTTGTTGTTAATGTCGAATGTTAATTTGCGTTATCCATAACAATCGTTGATGGTGTTTTTCATGTTTTATCGAAATACACACGTTCCCAAAACCGTGTTCCCATATTCTTAACACATTTCTCCAGAAACGTAAATCCAGATAGGACAATGTTATGTAATTCCATTATCCAATCCTTTTCAAAATTATTCGCGGCGAAGACACATTGCCTGTAAAGGTTTTGCTATCTTTTACATTTGTATGTAACGAACACTTTTTAGAGGAATCTGGCTCAAATGTAATTACATTGTTGTTTAACCATTGTTCTATCGCTCGCTTATTCCACGATGAATTTGGAATTTTTGTTGTTAATGTCGAATGTTAATTTGCGTTATCCATAACAATCGTTGATGGTGTTTTTCATGTTTTATCGAAATACACACGTTCCCAAAACCGTGTTCTCATATTCTTAACACATTTCTCCAGAAACGTAAATCCAGATAGGACAATGTTATGTAATTCCATTATCCAATCCTTTTCAAAATTATTCGCGGCGAAGACACATTGCCTGTAAAGGTTTTGCTATCTTTTACATTTCTATGTATTGAACCGAGAATAACCTATTGTTATACCACCTCGTCGTTCCAGGTTTTGTTGGGTCTTCCTCTTGCACCTTTGCCTCCCACACATTTTAACTTGCCTTTTGTTACTCATTGTGCAGATGTGGCCGAACCACTTTAGCTGATTTTGTTCAATTATATCTGAAATTGTCTCTACTTCTAGTTCTTTTCTCACCGTATAGTTTCTGATTCTGTCTCTCCCAGTAATTCCCTTAACTCTTCATAGGTATTTCATGTTAATTGCCTGTATTCTGCTTTTCATATTATTTGCTAAAGACAGTTTTGTAGATGGTCATTTTTATTCTTCTGCTGATCCCTTTCTTCTCTATGAACGACTTGCTTAAAGTGTGGAACATTTTTGCTGCATTGTTGATTCTTTCCGTTACTTCGTTTTCTACATTCGCTTCTCTTTCGATGATGACTCCCAAGTATTTACCTGCATTTACCTGTTCTATTCTGACGTTGTTCAGTTCTATATTGACATTTTTATTTTAATTTTCGATCATCATGACCTTTATGTCAGTTGCGCAATAATCTTTATTTTCTTCATCTTCCATGTAATCCATCTTCACTTGCGGCACAAATCATTAAATCGTCAGCGATGCTGATTGCAGTTTGTGGAACCCAGTATGCATTTTTCTTATTTTCTTCTCACATTCTTTTATTACACAATCCATGATCATTATGAACAATGTTCGACTTCCCACTCCATCCTGTCTTAAACCTTCATTTATTTTAAAAGTTCTCGATTGTGTGTTATCCTTCCTAATGTAACTTCTACTGTTGGTGTGTGGACTTTTTATTCCTCTGATTAGTTGTGGTCTAATGTTTCTTCTTTCTAAATTTCGTTTTGTGGAACTTTATCGAATGCTTTTTCTAAATCTAAAAAGCGACATATACATATATGGATATCCCTCATTCTAGCTTTCTATTATTTTTTTTACTGTAAAAATGTGATCTTAAGTGTTTCGTCCCTTTCTAAACCCACTTTGTGTCTCAGCCGTATCTTCTTCCATTATCTTTCTTAGTCTTCTCTCTAAAATGAATTCAAATGTCTTGGAAGCGATGCTTAACGATGTAATTCTTAATATTGGTGATATAATGCTAGTTTTCCGATTATCTGGTACTTCTCCCTGGGCCCACGTTTTATTAAATAAGTTGCCAGCATTTCAATTCCTTGTTGTCTGTATTTCCTCTTTAAAAACATCATTGTCATTATTAACTGAACCTAAACTCAATAAGATATCTTCGGAAGTCTTGCTTACTTGTTCTTCGGCAGTCAAAGGCTTTTGAATATATTCCTTCCATTATTTCATCTTCATTTATCGATAATCTGTTTCTTTGTCTTTTATCTGCTTTGAATCAAATTTCTTACTGTTTCTTAATCTTTTCATCACATTGAAGAACAATTTCTGGTTTGTATGTCTGTCGTTTTCCATTTTTGTACCCAATTCTTCCCAGGACCTTTGTTTTGCTCTCTCTATTATTTTCATTACTTTTATTCGTTGTTGTTTGTATTGTTCGTAATTCTCCTCAGGTCTGCTCCTTAAATGTTGCCTTCTGAGTTGATTTTTTTGTTTTAATCTACTACTCGCCAACTAGTTCGTTTCTTGTTTCTTTGAATCTCTTCCACATTTGTTTCAAGTTCATGTTCTCTCAATTAGTCTTTGTTGTTAAGTCTAGTAATTTTATATGGAAACATATGTAGTTTCTTTGTCATCGTCTTATGGCATGTACCAACAGAGATACCTAAAAATTAGTAAAAATACATTAGAAGAAAAGTATTTATACTCACCAGTTTGTGCACTCAGTTTTGCTGTAGATTTGTTGGGACTTTGTTCGATACGGTCTCTAATATCGTCTACAACCTCCTCAGATAATATTGTTGTCCTACAAGTAGATTTTCCCTTGCAGATACAATTATTTTCTTCGAAACGTTTTACGGTAATATGTTTTCGTTTTGCAAAGGTGTCATATGCAATATTCTGCGAATTGATTTAGACAACTTTGCAAGGAATAAACTCAGCTCCTATCAGGTTTTTGAGTACCAGTCCTATAATGTGCCATCAAGATAAAGCCATCCTGCTCCGGAGTAAATACCATTATGAAGAAATTCTAAAATAATGATTCATAACCTCTCTATGTACTTTTAATTTCATAACTTACCACGCAGAAGTTATTTATTAACTTTACGCAGCGTAGCTATAATAATAGCTGATTTTTAACAATAAATAGCAACTGAAAACCAAGCTAAATACTGTCAACTGTCATATTATTCTATTGTATACAATGAAATTTTTAATAGTGTGGCAAACCTCTAAAGTATGCAACCAATATTACAATTAAATAAAATGGTCACGTGGTTTTCATTCTTTGATGAAGACCTTGTATATTTCCTCCGATTTATTTACTGTTTTGTTCCATACTAACTCTCTATTATCAATTAACAGTTTCGCATAGCCGATTCTCACACTTTTCCCATTCTTCCTTTCATCTTCAATACGCTTTTTTATTTCTTTTTGTGTCTTTTGTTCCTTCTTCGTCAGGTCATTATTTATTATTACTTTAAACAAGTACTCGAAGTCTGTGGTGCTGGAACACTGAAATGCTTCACTAAAAACCCTTACCACAATACATCACTCGAACTGGACGTACGTTTCGATAGCCAAGCTATCATCATCAGCAGTAAAACTGAACTGTTCAGTTTTACTGCTTCTATAATTGAGACACACTTCTATACTTGAGACCACAAGATTATTTCCACGTTTGTTCTTCTCCATCTTCTCCATTTTCTTTCTGCAACACTTAATTCACTTCTACCAATTCTTCTATCTCTTTCCTGTAACTTTCTTTCATTTCTTTGAACTCTGCAAGTAATTGTTGCACCATATCAATGTATCCATTGCTTTGATACATTTTATATATTATATCCTGGATGGTTACTTCAGTTCCTTCAGTAACAACTGTTACTGAACATCTTACTTTATTTTTCGGGGGGCTCTGTACTACACCGGTTGTTTTAAATTCCTCTTGTACATTTGACACCGTATGCAAATTTATACCAAGAGCAGTCGCAGCACGGTACAACAATCAAAATTGTTAAACTGATATTTAAAATTATTAAATAATGTGAGGCATGTCCAGGAAATAAATTCCGTTTATATTTATTGCTGCAGTAACGCTGCAATCGCAGTTCGGCGCATGCGCGGTAGCTCGCTGTTTGTTACTTACACTTTCTAGTGCTTGGCAATGAAGGACGTGATCAAGTGCACGATAATGAATTAAGTGGGCGTCCAAGTTTGGTTAATGAAGAATTGGTTCGTGGGGTTGAAGAACTCGTAAAAGAAAACCGTAAGATTATAATATCTGATCTTTCTACGAAATTTTCGCAAATTTCAAGAGCACTTCTTGATGATATTGTTTCTGAAAACTGCTGGTTGGGTATCGAAAACTCTTATAGAGCAACACAAAAAACAGCGTCAGGGCAGTGCAATTGATTCTTTGACACGTCACAACAAAGATGGTGATGATTTTCTAAGCAAGATAGTGACCGGGGATGAGACTTGGGTCGCTTACGAAACCCCTGAATCGAAACGACAATCAACGGAATGGCGGCACGCTTCGTCACCAGGAAAGACTAAAGCCAAGCAAGTCTTGACACCTCGAAAAATCATGTGCACAGTCTTTTGGGATGGACACGGCGTTCTACTGCGTCGCGCAATACAGAATAAGCGCTGGGGAATGCTCATAAACGGTATTGTTTTGATTCATGGCAATGCCCGACCTCACACTGCGAACAAAACACAACAACTCTTACAGGACTTTGACTGGACCCAGCTTGATCATCCTCCGTACACCCCTGACCTCGTCCCTAACGACTTCCATCTCTTTTTGCACATGCAAACGTTCCCTGGTGGTCAAAAATTCAACAACGATGAAGAGATTAAAGAACATGTTACCACATAGCTGACAGGCGGCAATGTTTTATGAGGAAGGCATACAAAAACTTGTGCCACGTTGTAACAAGTGCCTACAAAATGGTGGGAGTTATGTAGAAAGATAGTTTGTAGTTTTTTTTGCAGTAAATAGTTTTTCTGTATCTGTACTCGTTTTATTTTTATTACCAAACGGAACTTAATTTCTGGACGTGCCTCGTAAATACCTTAAATACAGCATTATTAGGTAGTGATGGATGCAAAAACAAAGAACACAGAATACACGGTGCAATGGCCAAAATACCAGATCAGATTTGCAAGAAACCATTCAATTAACTTTTGCTTCTTCTAAGCAAAGGTAGGCGATTTTTCTGTTCCGACTGAGTGGTGGGGAGCACTGTCCATGACAATAATAGAATTTGGTTCAGGAAAAGATGGTACGTTCCGCATCCACTCAGTAAACACTTGACTGTTCGTGTCTTCGTGATAATCTCCTGTTTTCTTCGATTCGAAGAAGAGGAGACTATTTTCAATGAAACCATCTTCGCTACCAATATGCAACACAATTAAACGTTTTTCTTTTCCTGTAGGATTTCTCAATCCCGTTATAACCCCTTCCGCAAATGCGCGTCTTGCTTGTAAGTACTGTGGTGTGTCTTTCCATATTTTTTGTTTTATATAACCTGCGTTGACGCAAAAGTTTCATCTAAATAATATATTTTCTACCATTTACACGAAACTTCCTAATTGCGTGGTGAAATATTTCGTTTTATCCAACTTAATTTCATTTACGGAATAGAATTTCTTTCTTTGTCTCTGTTAGCTAATGCCAAGTCGCAACACTGAAATCTGCGAAGGAAGTGTACATAAATTCTACTCGACCTACATATACGAGAGTCACGCTATATATTTTGAGATACAAGAAAACTACAAGTCTTTTTACGAAAATGATTTTATTTATGTTCAAAATAATCTCCCCCTGCATCAATGTACTTTTGTAACCGAAGTTTCCACAACGTAAAAGCGTGAAGCCAGTCATCTCTTGGAATGCTCTCAAAAAATGGATGAATTGCTTCATCTATCTTATCCTCCGTCGTGAAACGTCGACCACGTAAATGTTTCTTTAGGTTGAAGAACAACCAGAAATCACACATGCCCAAATCAGGCGAATAGGGTTGATGTTCAATGACTTTCACCTTATTTTCACGTAAAAATTCAACTGTCTGCTGTGCACTGTGTGACGATGCATTGTCGTGATGCAACATTAGCCCGCGAATGTTGGCTGACTCAAGAACTCCAGTTAAACATTTTGTGGTGTACCAGTTTGCTGTGACTGTACGTTGATTTTCCAGCTTCATTGCTTTTACTAATCCGGTACTACGGAAGAAAACTGCGTACATAACTTTCTTGACAGCCCTTTGCCTTTTGGCCATTGTTGGTGTTGGTGTATCTTCGTGGATCCACACGCGGCTCTCCTGGCGGGTAGGAATATCGTAAAATGGGATGTAAGTTTCATCACCTGTTACTATTTTTGATAGAATGCGATGTCCACCATTAATTAACATTTCCAATGTTTCCCGAGCGATTCTTACTCGCTCTGCTTTTTGAAAATCGGTAAGCGTGTGTGGCACCCAACGAGTAATAATTTTGTTCATCCGAAGATGATCATGTAAAATTGAATTTACTGTTGCGAATCCAACACCAAGAGATGCCTCAATCACTTTATAGGTGCATCTTGGATCTTCGTCGATCATACGTCTCACACTCTCAATGTTTCCAGCGGTAACTGAAGAACAGGGCCTACCGGTACGTTCCTCATCACCAAGCGATATCCGTCCTCTTTTAAACCAGCGAAACACAGTTGCACGTGAAAGACTTTCATCACCAAATGCGAGTTGCAATCGTTCAAGACTTTGTTGTTCACTTAAACCGACCTTAAAATGGTAGTAGATCATTGCGCGTACATGTTCTCTTGACAAGTCCATGTTTCGATGACAAATCGTACCTACCATGTTTACTCTATGACAACAGCGACTCAACTGACAGTCAGAGTTTACTACTTAAGGATGGTGGTATTTAGAAATGCAGTGTTGCCAGCTCTAACTTCTCTACTTTTGTGGCATCTCAAAATATATAGCGTGTCCCTCGTATATTCATTGTAAGTTTTAATACATGCACCAACTTTTATATACATGGCTATACATTCCTGCCGGAATTGTAGCCACTCTAATGAGTTCTAAAGACTCCTTTATTATGGTGAGTCACTCCATATTACTTTTAACATTATCTTTACTGGTTTTTCTGTGTTTTCGCTCTCTGTACTATGATCTTCCATTCCTTTCTGTCGTTCATTTTGTTCCGCCAATCACCTACTCCCATTCTTCTTAGGTCTTCTTTGACCTGATTTTCCCATCTGATTCTAGGTCTTCCCCTTTTTCTGTGGCAGCATGGGTTCCATTCGGTTATTTTTTTCACAGTTGAGTCACTAAGCATTCTATTTATGTGCCCGAACCATCTTATTCTCATTGCTTTTCTTACTTTTTCTATAGTTTCTCCTTTTAACTCTTCATCTATTTCGTTGTTATACATTCTTCTGTATTCGTTTTCGGTCACTCTGACTGGTCCACAAATCTTTCTAAATTGTTATTCTTTCCTCCTCGTTAGACACATTGTTTCTGCTGCATAGGTTACCACCAGCCTTATCCAGCCTAAATATATAGCGTGTCCCTCGTATTATGTAAAGAGGGAAATAATCACATAATATTCTTGCAGGCCTCTTATCGGATATAGGGTTTGCGTTCATCACCCCAAATCCTAATGCAAATGAACATCTTGGATTAGTAGTCTTACAATCAGACGCCAATATTTTTCAATTAAAGATCACTTTAAGACAAGACTACGAGAGCAGTTACTTTGGGGGATATGAACCAATGTACGTTTTTCGAATGCTTGCCGGACAAATGTCTGTACTAGTACAGATTGCCCTTGTCGATGTAAAAGAAAGTGAGATCCCTACCTGCCGATTACAGGTGAGTGAAGTAATTGTATTTCTTGGCAATATTAATGGAAATAGATGATGGCAATTATAATCTGGGCAGCATATAGGTGCATTCACATAATAGGGTAGCGTGAAATTATCGTTGGGATTAGTCCGAAATTATTTGCAATGTTCTGCTGTAATTCTTAAAATAATTTCGTGACATAATGATAACTGGCGTCTCGGTTTACTTTGTCGTATCATAACCTTAATTTATCTGTTAATAATTTCCCTTATAGTGGATGGAATGATACATAAATGTAATAATATACTGTAAACGGGTACTCTAAAATTGTGGCACTGGAACACTGAAACAGTTCACTAAAACCCTTACCACAACACTTAATTCGTACCGGACGCACGTTTCGATAGCCAAGCTATCATCATCAGCAGCAAGACTGAACTAACAAGCTAAGTGAAAGACTAACCTTATATAGCAAAATAAAATTAGGCAATATGTAAATATAAAATCGTAAAATTTAATGAGCCGCTTCATTGCACAGGACTATAATTAGCCTAAAAGTAAATGGTCAGAAAGACGTGAGTTATTAAATCCCAGTATTACAATGAAGCGGTTCATTGCACATGGTTAAAATTACAACTACGAAAAATTAAACATGATGTAACAAAGGATAGAGGCTGGAATTTAGTGGTCCTAAATCTGAATTCATTAAGTGAGTTTTGTTTTTGTAAATTTCCATGCCTTCATAACAATTTAATTGAGCATTACTCTTTGGGTTTTTAATTAACTTTATATTATCAACATTATGGTTATTTTCAAGCATATGTAGGGCAACGCTAGATTTATCAAAAACCTTCTGAATTTGAGATGAGCCAAATGTTCTTTGTACCTAATTTTGATTGATCTTTTTGTCTGCCCAATATACACTTGATCACAATCTTTACATGAAATTTTGTAAATTCCTGATTTATCCATGTTATCCACTGGGTCTTTGGAACTTCCTAAAAGGTTTTTAAGGTTATTGCTCGAAGAAAAAACAATCTTGCGGTCAATCCTAGAAAAGATTTTTTGAAGACCCTTGGTGTAACATGGATAAAAGGGTAATTTAACATATTTCTTATTATTACGGCCGTCAATGCGTTCTAATGTGCTTACATTTCTAATTCTCATGTTTCCTAATAGTATTATAGATGACATCTTCAGAGAATCCGTTAAAGTTAGAAATATTGATGATTTCTTTTAGTTCATTTTGATATCTATCTTTAGTTAAAGGAAAATTGAGTAACCGGTGCACCAAAAAGTTAATAGCCGAAAGTTTGTGTTCATATGAGTGATTAGAATCCTGTAAGATGAATCTATTATTACTAGTTGGTTTCCTATGTACGTCTACTTCTAACTTATTTCTTATTACTAACATGTCGAGGAAAGGAATCCTGTTGTCTTTTTCTTCTTTGTGGGTAAATTTGATAGAGGGAAATTTTGAGTTAAGTTGTTCTATGAAATCCGTTATTGAACATTTGCTGATGTCAAAGATGCAAAAAATGTCATCGACGTAACTGATCCAAAGCCGAGGGAAAAAAGCCAAAGTATTCTTCAGGTCAGTTTCAAATTTACCCATAAAGAGGTTAGCCATAAACGGAGATAAGCTGTCACCCATTGCCGTTCCTTCCGTTTGTTGATAAAAAGTGTTGTTAATTTGGAAAAAGTTTTGTTTCATGCAAAGTTTTGTCAAAGAAATGAAGCTAGTAACTTCCTCTCTATCCATCTGGTTGTCTAACAAAGGTGTTTCTAAATATTCCAAAGTTAAATCAACCGGAACACTAGGGAACAATGAACTTACGTCAAACGATACTAAAATTTCTTTGTCAGTAAGCTTAATGTCCTTAGTTTTTTCAATGAACTCGTAAGAATTTTTAATAGCCAAATCTGGAAATTGTACAGGTAACTGGTTCAATTTGTCGGATAACCACCTGGAAAGTAAGTAAGTTGGACTGTTGATATTCGAAACAATGGGTCTCATGCTTTTTCCGGGCTTGTGTATTTTAGGTAAACAACACAACCTAGGTAGTACTGGGACAGATGAACTAAGGGAAATCATCAATATTTCTAACTTTAAAGGATTCTCTGAAGATGTCGTCTATAATACTATTAGGAAACATAAGAATAGATTAAGAATTAGAAATGTAAGCACATTAGAACGCATTGACGGCCGTAATAATAAGAAATATGTTAAATTACCTTTTTATCCATGTTTCACCAAGGGTCTTCAAAAAATCTTTCCAGAGCGTGGGGTTATAAATTGTAATCTTTGAAGTAGTGGAGAGCAGTCAATGCAGCCATTACACAATTTCCAGAGAAACACCAAACCGGAGGATATGCGCCGAAAGTTAAGAGAGGGTAAATTAAATCGGAACAACAGTAACATATGATCAACGCCTATCGGTGGGTACATTCCGTCTTGCCGGAACCAGAGGAGTTTAGCAAATCTGCGTTGGACCAATTCCAATTGGCGTTTATGCGTTGAATAGTAAGGGCACCATATGATGGACGCGTATTCCAGACGGGATCTAACAAGAGCGTAGTACAAAGATGTCAAGGCTACCTCATTGGTAAACCCTCTGCAATTTCGCACAATAAAGCTAAGAGATCTTCTAGCCGCATGGGAGATACTGATAATGTGTAGCGCAAAACTGAGTTTGCTACCAAATAAAATCCCTAGATCCTTAATTCGTTCGACACGTTCGATGTTAACTTGATTAAGCTCATAGTTGAAGTTTTAACACTAATTTTGAAATTACTTCGGCAGTACATTGCTGTACTCGTCTGGAAGCTAATAGAATTGAAGGTGACGATTGATGTGGTTCCATTGTACGTACCATTACATTAATCACAGAATGTTTTTTACGATCTGTTGTTTCGCCCACACATAACCACAGTTTTTTATCTTTCAACTCCGATTTAATTCTTTTTTCAACATGTTCACGAGCAGGTGGCACAGTTCTTTGTAACGATGCCCGACTTGGTAATTTGCAGTCCGAATATTTATTCCAAAAGAAGACATATACTTCCTTGTCTAGTAAATTAAACGGTAGATTACATGCAATAAAGGTAACACATAAATTAAATTTAAATTTGTCATAGTGTCGTGTGCAATTTTTTTTTAAGAATGCTCTTTACTATTTACGTGACGTAGACAATCCCCTTTGGACTAACACATTAAAGGGATATTACAAACTACACATTGAATTTTAACGCCGTCATAATTTAGGTCAGCCATTTCTGCTATAAATTCTGTAACTTTGTCCAACATTGGTCGTTTTCGCGACGTAGGCAACATTTTTAAAACAAACGTAGAACTACGAAATAGTATTTACGACAGCGTATATGTACACACAACAAATCTGGTTGAGACTCGCAGTTATACTAAGGGTCGTATCGAACCTCCACAACTGCCCGTTGGCGTTAGTGTGCAACTCCAGTTATCATTATGTCACGAAATTATTTTAAAAATTACGGCAGAATATTACAAATAGTTTCGTGCTCATTCCACCGATAATTTCACGCTACCCTATGTGAACGCACCTTTACACATCTAAGTCTAACAATCTAATAATCCCCTTTTTTTCCTAATTCTTAACTTTTCCCTACTCTCCTATCTATCTTCTGTCTTTTGCTTACTTTCTTCCTATTACATCTAAGTTGGAATCATAATTCAATACTTCAAATCGCGTGAATATCTTTCGTCAGCGTCGCTGTCGTCTGCTGTACATCCTGTACATATGGGATGCTGACGCGGATCTGGCGCATTGAATTATGATACCCACTATTTTGCATTTCATAACACCTTCGCGGCAATAAGAAAGATGTATTTCTTTGTTGCAAAGGTATTAATAATAAGAAAAATATTTTTCTACGGCAGAAATCAGAACGTTTTCAAATTTTAAAAAATCGAAAGTGCGCCGCCCAATTTCACGCAGCCTGTAGTCTTTTACTTTGAAAATCTCGCTCTAGAGCTCTAGTAATCGTGATAATATCTGTGTATGCATCTTTGTTATAGAGATCGTCAGCACGAGCTAGGAATGGGGATTTAGGGCTGAAGGATAACATCTTCTATTTCAGAGACTATCGTTGTAAGTATAGGCTAATTGTGAGAGAAGTTAGACAGATTACAAAGCGGTTGCCTTGAGACAGTCAAATATTGTAAACTTATAATTGGTAAACATTTGCTTTCGTTTATTGAAGAAAGATAGTAACTACACCAGTTAGACCCTTTCCGCATTAAACAACGTAAGAAAGTTGATTCGTCACTTTTGAGCGCTTTGCTATTAATAAAAAGTAGATTGATAAATTGATCAAAGGTTGACAGAACAACTTCTTTTGTCAGTTATTTGTTTTGTGAATTGGCAAACGTTATTCTTAAGGTTCTATATAGCTTGTGGTATTTGGATTATTTGAAGGTGTATTGTAAAAGCATGATGGATTAAACTGATCACAGTGAACATTCAAATGAAGATACAATCATCTCTGTTTCGTAGCTTAGTTTAGATTTTATTAATAGTTTTGCTAATCATACATTTTCACTTAAAACACCTAGACGCTTGTGTTTCTATATGACTATTAAATGTTATTAGTAACCTGGGAAAATATGCGGTAACAGCCAGAGGCGTGGCGAGCGCATTAAAGTTTACACATAAAATAGAAGATAAGAAATAAATTTTAAAACGTGCTGAAACATTTACCGTTTTAAAAGTCTTCCGTGAAATCATAAACTGGGTAACATCTGTTAAATATTTGAATCATTAGATATGTTTCCACAGCTGTTTCAGCCAAGTGAGTACGACGTGCGGAATAAATGTTTTTTAATGCCGAAAACGACCGTTCGACATCTAGCGATGTTATATTTGCATATTTAAAATAATCTTTGAAACAACTTAATGCATCTTCACACGCACCTTCACAAATTTGTCTTAATATACGAAAATCGGAATCTTTCTCTAAAACACTTTCAAATTTTCGTATTACACACCAATTTGTTTCGCCTTCTATAGCGCATAACTGTGCGTGAACATCATTCACAATTTGTACAGAATCCACTAGCGACATCGAAACATTTTGTAGTTTTTCTATTCCCTCCGCTAGTTCGAAGTAATTGTTGTGAATAGTTTGTAAATCTCTTTTAACCTGACTATCTTGAAATATTTCCTAGCTTTTCTTGATTGCTGCAGCCTCTGTGGGATTGAATTTTAAAACTACCTTCTTTACTTGATCAAAATATTTGTAGTAATAAAACGCAGCCTGCAACCATGTTCCCCAACGTGTAACAATCGGGTGTGGTGGTTCAGGTAAATCAGGACACAGTTTGTGAAATAGTCGGGTACGTTTCGGGGGCTTTGGAAACACTGCCTTTGTATTAGCAATCAATGCATTTACTAGTGGAAAACATGTAGGAATCGTTTGTGCCCTACGATTTAGAGTATGGATTTTACTCGTTACATGTAAGAAATTACCACTGTGTTCTTTAAGAGATCGGCCCAAAGAACGCATGTTTGCGGCACCATCACTCATAAACATTAAAAGTTGCTTAGTTGAAACTTCAAATTTGTTCAATGAGTTCAACACCACCTTTAAAATCTCATCGGCGGTACAATTTATAACTCTTTTGGAAGCAAGTAAGAAGGAGGATAACGGTCGATGTGGTTCCATTGTACGTACCATTACATTAATCACAGAATGTTTTTGACGATCTGTTGTTTCGTCCACACACAACCACAGTTTTTTATCTTTCAATTCCGTTTTCACTCTTTTCTCTATATGTTCACGAGCAAATGGCACTACATTTCGTATCGATGTCCGACTAGGTAATTTACAGTCCGCATATTTATTCCAGAAGGAGACAAATGCTTCTTTGTCTAGTAAACGAAACGATAGATTACATAAAATAAGAGTAACACATAAATCAAATGTAAATTTTTCTTGGTCTCGTATGCCACTTTTTGCAGAAGAATGCTGTTTGCTTTCGATGTGACGTTGACAATGGCTTCTGGACCAACACGTTAAAGGGATTTTACAAACTAGACATTGAATTTTAGCGCCATCAAAGATCAAGTTCGGCATGTCCATTATAAAGTTGTTAACTGTATCTGCCATTGGTCGTTTTCGCATACAGCATCGATTTAGTACTGACGCTGTGAACGCGTGAAATAAATAATCGCCGACTCCGCACCACATATTTACTACACTGACTGTTACCACTGTTTGCCCAGACCACTGATCACAGTGAACATTCAAATGAAGATACGATCATCCCTGTTTCGTAGCTTAGTTTAGAGTTTATTAATAGTTTTGCTAATCATACATTTTCACTTAAAACACCTAGACGGTTCGGAATAATTACTATACAAATGCCCAATCAAAAAGCATACACTGGTAAAGTGC
The DNA here is from genome assembly GCA_029619315.2 of Dynastes maya. Taxonomy (NCBI): domain Eukaryota; kingdom Metazoa; phylum Arthropoda; class Insecta; order Coleoptera; family Scarabaeidae; genus Dynastes; species Dynastes maya. The sequence continues at coordinate 4,084,825 of JAROYE020000003.1, forward strand.
CAATCCTACAAAACTAAAGTGGAGTATTTGAGTCGAATGATGCCTTACATTGAAGATCATTTTGATTTTTATAATAAAACGCAAAAACGATAAAAACTGAGTAAATAGAATCTATTTTAACTATTAATCTCTTTGTAATAATCATTTCTTTGTGTTTCTCTATGATTATTAAACGTTATTAGTACAAGAATTGTTTAAAATTAAGCATTTTATAAACAATAATATTTTATAATTTCTGCATTTATCGCTGAAAGGGTTTAAGTAGAAGTTTTGTTTTTCATGTGTTCAAGTGTTTGTGTATTATTAATAGATGTAAGAATTTCACATGCAATATACCCGATAGTCAAAAATGATCTTTGGTTAATATATGTCAAAATATACAGACTTTTTTTTTATCAAGACCACTAAAATGTTATTTAGTCCCTTTCTGAAATAAACGATTCATTTATATACAGGCTGTTACAACCTTCTGGAGTATTGTAGAATTGCGCCTATTGTGTAAACATTTCCGTATGTACGGGGTGATCGATAAGTAGCGAAACACACACTTACCTTGTTATTTTACATGGAACAGCTTGTATATAATTACGTAGTTGGCTTGCCTATTTAGAACTAAACCAATACAATATATATTTTATATGTTTATTTCTAACAGATTTCAATCTTGTCCTCAATCCACTAATTTTAAATACATCTACTTCCTTCCAAAAATCCGAAATGCAAATACATTTTATCCTAACTTTTTGAACGATTAAATTCCTCGCTTGGCTCTATCTAGATATTGCGTTAGAATCCCTTCGAAATATACAGGCTGTTCAGCATTAATCATCAAACTTTATCAAATTTAAACATCTGAAACTTAATTTTTTTAAATGGCACCATATTTTTTTCTGCACCCACCGTATGGGAAGTTTATATTTCTAACGTTATTGTATAAAAATGCATATGTCTAACATTGAAAGTAAGAGATATTTACAGTTAATATTTGGTTACCATGACAATAGTAAACAAAACATACTGACATTGCTGTTATTAACTATTGATTCAAAATTTTAAGCCTAAGTAGCTACTTACGAAATGAAGTACTTATAAGAGAGTTAACTTAAGTGTAGCGCAGGTCTCCTAGAGTGTAATACTTAGTATGTTAAGAAAAGTGCAGAATAGCTTTTACAAACGATTACGCAAATGTATCGAAACGGAAGGAAGGGATGTCGAGTGTTTACTGTAGGTAGATAAATAAGTAGATAGCTGTTAATTCATGAAGAACGAACAATCTCTCTAATATACTTGTTGCAGTTCCTGAAGTTCCACCAATAAATAGGCGACCACCAGCAGAAGATGAGGATGTGGTATAATGCGCCGGCGCGTAACCATCTACACCTTCTTATACATACATATTCTTATCCACAAGATTGTCAATGTTATTTTACGTTAATTAGAGTGATGTGTTTGTATTAGTAAAGTACGAGTTAAATAAATATGTTTAGCAAGACAGATACATCTTTGTTATACTACAGGTAGGGCAGATCAATTCATAACATGATGAAGCTTGCAAAATAGGTTCTCCTCTTCTTTCCCTTTAAATTTGTCCTTCTTTGAAAGTCTTGCAATTGTTTTTATGCGCACATTTCTACATAGCCTCAACATGATTTTTATGAAAGTATTAGTGCAAGTAATTGTCGAATACAACAACAAAAAATATATAATATATAGAGCCCGGTAACTGGAGAGCAATCGCAGCGGCGGTGTGACTGTGTTTAGGTGGGCGGGTAGGGCTGGTCGATTATGATACGACACGACAAATCATCATCACCCAGTTCAGTTTAGCATTGGATAGCGGATAGGGCGTGTTGATTTTATTGATATAGACGTAGTTATTAATTGTAGTTTTTAGTGAACATGTCGAAGGCTAAAAAACGACCCTTTCAAGACATAGTAAATAAGTTTATTTCTGACTTTCCCGATTTGTTTTACAACGGGAGTAAGATAGTTTGTAAAGTGTGCAAAATACATTTGATGTCAAATAAGAAGTGGAACTGTACAAGACACGTAAATTCCGCACAGCATAAGAAAACGAAAATTGGGCATGCCACCGAGTAGTGCAGCAGTCCTTTTGATGTAATTCTTATGTTAATAAACTGTAATTTGCCACTAGGCTTACTCGATAAACAACCGTTTAAGGACTTTTGGGACAAATACAATCCCGAGTTGCGGTTGCCAACGGCGAAAGCGGCACGGAAGCATGTTGCATTTGTACGCGATGACGTGGAAAAGAAAATGAAACGCATATTGAAAAAACAATTTCTTTGGTTATGTGTTGACGAGACAACAGACTGTAAAAAAATTCAATTGTAAATATTATGGTACACATGCTAGACCCGAGTAAACCTACATTACCACTGTTACTAGCTAGTCGAAGACTGCAAGAGTGTACTGCTGCAGCAATTACGAAGGTTGTACTTAGTACGTTGAAAAAATTTCAATTTTCAAAAGATAAAGATGTTTATGTGCGATGGCTCCGCGATAATGCGTTCTATAGGCCGTTCTCTTCTTGAACATGGTTGCAAGTGTTTACATAATACGTGTAAAGTGCATGCTTTACATCTTGTAGCAGAGACCATTCGACAATGCTCTCCCGAGGTAGATGCATTAATAGCAAGCACAAAAAAGTATTTTTGAAATCTCCCAAACGCCTACGATCATTTCACACAGAGTGTCCTGGTATTCGTCAACCACCGGAGCCAATTCTTACACGTTGGGGAACATGGTTGCAGGCGGCTTTTTATTATGCTGAACATTTCAAAATAGTAAAAGCTGTTGTTGCAGAATTCAATCCTGCCGAAGCTGCAGCTATTAGGGAAAGCCAGTCGAAATTTCAAGATATTTCCGTTGAAACATTTAAAAAATATTTGTAGCTACTATAAAGGATTAGCTGACGCAATAGACCAATTACAAAATAGATCGTTATCATTATTGCAGTCTCTGCAAATTATGGACGGAGTGCATACACAGCTACTGACTATACATAACGCAAAATATAATCGCGTTTTAGAAAAGTTCGAGAGTGTGCTATAGAAAGATCCCGATTTTAGCACACTGAAACAAATTTGTGATGTTGTATCGAATAATCCACTGATTAAGTACAAAGATTATTTTAATCATGCATGTATAACATCGGTAGATGTTGAACGCTCTTTTTCAAAATATAAACTCATTTCCTCAACACGGCGAACATCGCTCACCGAGACAACTGTGGAAAGACATCTAATGGTGTCAACCTTTTGCCACTCTTAAATATATGATGTTAATACTGATAATGGTGGTTCTAGTTTTACTGTTCCGTAGCCAAGTTTGCTTAAAAGGGTGCTTCACTACTGTTCACATATTATAATTATGTATTAGTTCTGTTATTTTTTTCTATTTTCTTACTATTGTTTTTGTATACTAAGCAGGTACGGCTATGGCACGGCTCCTTGTTGCCGGGCTCTAATAATATAGAACAGTATTTGTTTAATGTTAGCAGAATAGAGACGTTGTTAAATTGTCTATTCTAAAATAACTATTTTTTAACATCTCTGAATTCTTTTTAAATTGCAAAAATATGTAATTGTTTTCAGTCAAGTAATGCCCCAATGCTTACATTCTTTTAAAATTAACTTTATACAATTTGATTGTCTTTTTTGATTATTCAGATATGCATTTACATAAAGAAATTTACTAAAGAAATGTTGTTTTTTTTTTTAAACTATAATATATTAATAAAAATCCTTACATTTTGTTTATATTTAATTTATCGATTTTAAAATATAAGAACATTGTCATCTCTTTATATAATAATAATAATAATCTTTATTGTCCTACAGAAATACCATTTACAGGACAAATGAATATAGATATAAAAAGATATGTAAAACAGTGTTGGAAGGACAGTGAAATACAAATGTTTCCTAAACAAAAAATAAAAAAGACACAATGAAGTTATAAAATATCAGAGAAATGGACTCGCGTCAAATTTATTGCAAATAGTCGCCATGTGATACAAAGGAGTCTTTACTAACATATTGGTTCTGGCTTTAAGCGTTAGGAAGGTGTCGAAAGACCGCATTAAATGTGTCGGCACTACAAAATTTATTTGGGCTAGCAAAGAGGGAGAATCAACTTTATTATTTGGACCAGTTGCACTATAAATTTCGCACTTTGTCCTCTGTCTTCTGCTATCGAGTGAATCCAACGAATGTCGATCCAACAGACTGCCGTTTAAGCCAGTAGTTGAGACTATTGCCGCGTCAGAATTTGTAGCAATACGATTTGTTCAGTTCTGTAGAGGCGTTTGCAGTAATTTACTCGACAAAAGCGTACAAATGAGGATGTCTAATTAGATTTCCTCATGCGTACATGTAAACATCTACTTCGTATATATACGATTTAAAATATTGAAATGCCATTACCTTCCACAAAGCTATGCCGACGAGATGTATAACATCGAAACGCGCATCCATAGATGGTGGATAGGTGATGGCATTACTTTTCAATTAATGAAGGTATAAGTTGCAAAAAAAGTACTAGAGAAACCGAATGCATCCAATTTAGATATAAGTATGGAGTGATCTGTAGAGTCGTTATCGTGAGATCGATGTGAATGATGTCGACTTGGCTCCTAGTGTCAATGGCTTCGCTAATATATTGTGTAATTTCTATTAGATTAGTCGTAGTAGATCGGTCACTAAGAATACCATGCTACTGCCCAGAAAACTGATGTTTGCATTTGTTGAACAGCTAATTATACAACGTACTCTCAAATACCTTAGAGAAGTTGCAAACTACATTAATTGGTCGATAATTCTGTATGTCAGCTCTGTCTCCCTTTTTAAAAACAGGCGTGACTCTGCTAATTTTACATATTTCAGGAAACAAGCCAGTTCTTATTATCAAATTGAAGATGGTTGTTAACGGTTCTCACAATACTCACAATCTTTTACAAAGAAACTAGGACTAGCACCATGACCAGACGTGAAAGTAGATTTGAGCTTTGTTATGTTACAAAACACTTCTCGCTCAGAAAATTCTTATACTGTTATACAGTTTGATGTGTTATTGAAGGTGGAGGCAACCGGTGGCCAGGAATGGCGAGTAATTTGAGAAAACTTGCGGTTTTGTAAGTTCTTGATTGTTGCTTGTATATGTAAAAGATAAAATAATTGAATTATATTGTAACTTCATATTTAAAAAAATATTCTTTAGCAATTTACATACGTATTTGTCCAAGTTGATATTGTGTTATTTTTAAACATGATGCAAACAGCTTTCTACATTAAAATTAAAAGAAAGAATGTGTTAACGTAAAATTCAATTTTAAGAAATATCGAAAAACCGTTGTCATCCAAAACGTACTGCATTCTTTAAATACAGTAATTCTTATCCTCAACCAGAATAACAGAATGAAACACAAAAAAGAAAACGCTTAAACGTTCAAGGGCGCGAATTTGAACGCTCGTCCTAGTGAGCCACGGAACACTTGCTATAATCGGATATAATAAGGTATTTTAAATCTCACCGAATTACCAAACGCCGGTTAATGAAGTTGCGGGCCCCTTTTTTTGAACGAAAGTACGCCTATTTGTTGGGAAAAGTAGCCCTCTTTCGATCTACGTCGTTCGCGCGCGTCCATCTGGCTCGCGCTTTGTCGTAAATTGCGTACAGTTTATTCCTTTTTGATCCTCTTTCCCGTTTTTCTCGTGCCTACGGACGACCGAAATCTATAACCGAGGATGCAAAAGAGGTTATGTGATTTTTACAATCACATATTACCTATTCAGTATAACATGAAAAGAGACATGCAAACTATTTATATAAATTTTTTACCTTTATTTTATATAACAAAAAATGCTTCTTGTACAAAAATAGGTAGACACGTAAGTTGATTTTTTACACATTTTTAGAAAAAAAAAATTACTCTGTCACACCGTTAGTTTTCCCGTAGTAGTTTCTGGCGCCCACTGAGAAAACGTAAAAATGCACAAAGTGCATCTCGCAGATTTACTCTTCACTTCCTATTGCAACGGATAAAGTGAAATTCACCGGAAGTGACTTTTTAAATGAGCTCAACATCAAGTTCAAATAATGCTTCCCTCTGCTAGATCAAGATACCCCGAATAAAGCCAAGACGTTGCTGCTCGGTTATTTGAACAAGCGCCAAATGTAAATAGTCACGTCTTATACATGTTTTGTACTCGGCAATATAGTATACTACAACTATGTTCATGTATGGTAAATACACGGACCGGTTTTGGTTTGATCTTTCGGCTAGTAGAACACTGGCGAAATATATGACAAGACGAAGGAAGCTATTTTGTCAGCTTAACCCGCTCACTCTCACGTCCCTGTGTCCCGCGATAAATTGCAAACTTATACACAAACGGCGAACTATATAGTCGCTTCTAAATACGCCACGGCGAAAAGGAAATTGCCTTATGTATTCTATTAAACATTCAGATTTGTGTAAATATTAATGGGAGGAATTTGTTTACCGCTTTCGGGATTTGGACGGGAATTGTTTCGGATGTATGATGACGCGGCGTTGTTTATTTTGAAATGATTTAGATTTATTACCCTAAAACTGAAGAGTATAGAATAAAAATCCTATATTCGCATTTGTTTTTAATCGAAGATGGGTTATTAGTGCCATCTCATTTAATAAGTAATATGGAATGCTCATCGTAGTGAAATAAAATTAACCTTTTATCTAACCATTACCCTGATGTTAAATTAACTGGCAAATACATCTTCCATAATTCTATAGTTCGTTTTTGAATTTCGCTGTTGTCTTGTCTAAATCAGCGATTCTTAACCTGTGAGGGGAGCATATCGAAAATAAGAAAAAATATTATTAAAAACATTATTTAATTTTTACTGAAATAAAAGCAATAAAATACATTCCGACAAAACAAAAAATAAAATACATGTTTATACTGATATATATATATATATATATATTGCGGGTCTTCAGGCCCAGAGCTTTGTTATTGTTTTCCAAATTCTTCTGTCCTTGGTCTTCCTTCTCCAATCCATTATTCCCTTATCCTCTAGGTCTTCTTGAACCGCTTTCCTCCAACGTTTTCTCGGTATTCCCTTCCCCTTCTTATATTGCGGCTGTTTTCATGTTTTTTTTTTATTAACTGTTGTATCCTTCGTCATTCTCTCTGTGTGTCCCAACTACTGTAATCTTCTTGCTTTGATGAACATGTCTATTTGTGGCTCCTTGTATAAGTTGTAAATTTCCTCATTCGTCCTTTTTCCGTCCTTTTTCCGTCCTTTTCCCTCCTACTATTCTTCTGAGTATTTTTCGTTCTCATCTTCTTACTATTTCTCTTGTCGCTTGATTCAAAACCCATGTCTTGCATCCATATAGGGTCGTTGGTCTTATTATGGTTTCGTATAATCTAAATTTCGAGGTCCTTGACAGTTGCTTTGCCCTTAGTAGTTCATCACTCCGGCTGTTCTATTGGCTTTACTAATCCTTGCATCGGTCTCTTTCTTTTCTTCGCAATTACTCGTTATCCTTGCTCCTAAATATACGAAGTCATCCAGCACCTCGAATTTAACTTCTTCTAGTCATGTGTCTGCTTTGAATTTTTCCTTTTGCACTGCTACTCTTCCCCTACCTTTATAGCTTTACTCTTTCTCTGGTTTATCTGCAATCCTAGATGACTCGCTTCCTCTACATTATTCCTTTTAGTTCTTTTTCGTTTCTGGCAACCATCGCCAGATCGTCAGCGTATTCTACTAATTGGTGGTCCTTGTATAATATATCTCCTTCTTTGTTGAGTCCGCTGTTCCTTACAATTTTTTCCAACACCATGCTACAAAGCAATGTAGAGAGGGGGTCTCCCTGTCGGAAGTCATCACCGTTAATCTCAGTAACTTCGCGGGTATTGCAAACTCCTGAATCACTCTTATTACTTCGCATTTCCGTACCGAATCGTACGCCTTTTTGAAGTCCACAAAGATAATAATTGGTGGTATATTATACTCATAACATGTTATTACTTCTTTCATCACGAACACTTGATCCGTTGTTCCCCTATTTTTTCTGAAGTCGGCTTGGTATTCTCCTATTTGAGGTTCAACTATTGTCTTCAGCTTCCCTTTAATGCTGTTGCTAATATCTTATAAACTACGTCTAGCAGGGCTATTCTCCTATTTGGGACGATTGAAGCTTTCTCCCATTCTTCTGGCATCTGCTCTTTTCTCCAGACATATTATTAACTCGTGAATTTTTTTCCTTAGTTCTCCTCCAGCGTATTTGATATTTTCGACTGTTATACCATTTTGTCCCGGGCTCTTATTGTTCTTCATATTATCTAGTATTTCCTCTACCTCCTCTTAAGTTGGTTCCGTTACTTCCATCCTGTCTTCTCTTATTTCCTACCCTTCATCCTCTTCTGTTTAATAATTCGTAGAAGTATTCTTTCCATCTTCTCTTCATTTGTTCTCCTTCCCCTATTAAGTTTCCCTCCTTGTCCCCTTTATGAATATACTATGGTTATATCTTTTTCTAGCTTTTTTTGTTTCCCTGTAGAAGTTTCTGACATCCTTTTTTTTGTAATATTCCTCTATTTTCGATACCTTTTGTTCTTTCCTAGTTATTTTCTTTTGTCTATTCAGCCTTTTGACTTTTGCCCATTGTTCTTTGTACTATTCCTTATCTTTTCTTCGTTTTGTTTGTAGTGCCTTTACCCTTAACTTATTTCTTTTTTCGATTTCGGTTCTGCACTCTTGGTCCCACCATGGTTGCTCCTTCTGGCGTTTCTCGGGGGGTATTGTTTTCTCCGTGGCCCTCTTCATTACATCTTCTAGTTCTTCCCACTTTTGATTAACATCCTTGGTTCTATCCTGCTCTTTTTCCTAGCATCTTCCTTGCATTATCCCTTGCTCATATCGTTGTTGAATATCCATTAACTCTATTTTCCCCACATGAAATTGCTCTTTTACCATTTCTCTTTGTCTCTTTATTGCCTTTTTCGTTATTTTAATATTGATTTTAACTAAAAAATGGTCCGAGTTCATATCCGCCCCTCTACATGACTTCACATTCGTCATGCTTCTTTGTTGCGTATTATCTATGACGACGTGGTCTATTTGGTTAATGTGCTCCCCATCTGGCGCCGTCCATGTCCTCTTGTATATGTCTTTTCTTTTGAAATGCGTGTTCATTACCTTCATGCTCTTTTCTTCCGCGAATTAGGCCACCCTTCTACCATTATCATTTGATTCTTCATGCATACTTTCTCTTCTGACAGTATCCCTGTATCTAAGCTCGCTGCCTGTTTTGGCGTTCATATCTCCTATCACCACTTTGATGTTGTGCTTACTTATTTTATCATACTCTGCTTCCAATTCCTCTTTTAGCTCTCCCGTCTTGCATTCCGTTGGGACGTGTACATTTATTATTAACAGATTAACTTCGTCCTGTATTTCCATGTAGCGCATCCTGTCCGAAATCGCTTCAAGCTTCACGACTTTTCCTTCAGCTTTTTACTTACCAGGAAGCCCACCCCATTACGCTGATATAATAGACTTACAAATAGGATCGTATAAGTACTGCAAAATGTATTTAATAATTACTTTATCAACACTAAATTAAAAACTAGTTTAATAATTATTAGTGACCACCTTGCCCCTGTTTTGCAGAGCAAAGTTTTTCGAAAAAAATTTTAATATTAGAAATTGACACTGTCAGTTCTTTTTCTATATTTTTCCGAGATCTATAATTTTGTCTTAAGAGCAGCCACTGCAGAAAATTCGTTTTCGCAAAGGTAGGATGCTGAAAATGGTAATAGTATACGAAATGCTCTTGTTTTCAGTGCCGGAAATTCATCATCCACCCCTGCCCAAAATTCAAAGAGTGATTTATTACTAAATTGTCTTTTGATTTCGCCACTTGTCGTGAAGTTTATGAAGATCCTTCTTCAGTGGTTGAGGGACCTTCGACAGTATTTTGAAATGGGTCCCTAACCCACTCGTAACTTCTTATCAAGTAGTCAGCAAGAAAATACCTTTTAAAATTCTCCGCCAGTATGGCTAATTAATTTTCAATGGTTACAAGAACAACTTTCACATGTTGTTTTTTAGCATTGTAAGTTTTAACACGTTCCTTCACATTTGCAAACATTTCTAGTTTTCTTTTTGCTTTACATTTCTGCTCCACAATTCCATTTTTCTTCAGAAAGCATTAGCTTTACCATTGGCATCCAACATATCCAACTCCAATGAGCAAATACACGCTCATTGGAGTTGAGGATTTAAGGTATTTAGTTTCTCGAATATGTCCACCAAATAGCTCAATTTCATCACAAATAAATCATCTAGAAAATTCTCGGGTTCTGATCATCGGTTTTCCTCTTCTAGAAAAATTAGTTAACTTTAACACCGGGACTTGATCTTGATCTTCAATGGCATCAAACAACCCAACTTTTACATTTACTCAGCAATTTTGATTCGGAATGTTGTGAGAATTACAGCGGGGTACAGTGCAGAATTGACGAATATATTGCTGTTACCACGTGTTTCCCATCAACCGTAATTAATACGTTTCAAATAATAAAAAGCTTTTCTGATAGTATGAGGAAGTTTTTAGTTTACAGCGAAGTATCAAAACCGTAAATATAAATATAACCTATAATCATTGAAGGCTGTAGCTTTGTATCTTTGTAGTTTAAAGTCTAATACCTAATGTTTTCGATTTGAATGAGAAATGCAACAGATTTCTTGCCAAACTTAAACGTAGTAACAATTTGTTGAGTTGTGAGTTTGGTTTATCCCATTATCCTACACATAATGTGACATATCGATAAAAATCAAATAAATGAATTTTCAATTCTGACACTTGTGTCTGCTAAAATGCTTCTCCACGTCAAAATAATTCTTATTGTAGGTAAGTACTATGTTATCTTATTTTCGTATTCCATTTTCGAGGTAATTAAAGAAACGATGTAACAATAAAAGTTCAAGCAATCAAGATTAGGCTGGCATTTAAGACGGAGATCTATAAAATAGAATGAAACTGTGAATCTCAATTGCACAAGATATACGTTTTCAATCAATATCTTAGCTAGCAAATAACTTTAAAGCAGAACACGTCTTAGCAGCTTACTTTTACGTAATATACCTACTTGCTGTTTTGTAATTTTCTGTTCTTATTGTTTAATTAGCAAAATTCTCTAAATGAATGTTATAAGTTTTTGTCGTCGTTGTCAAAATTCAAATTGCCTGCTTAATAATTTATCCCTGGAATTTTTGCTTAGCCTGACTTTTTGTCGCGTGGTATACAGGGTAATATGTTCATTGTATTGAATAAAATTCCTATTACTCTTACAGGGTGCCTTATAAAAATTGAATGTACAGTACCGTGCAATCGAATTAGGGCCACTATATAAATTTGAGTTTTAGCTTGATAAATAATACAAAGTATCAACGTTTGATAAAATCAATTTTTATTTATTTATATATATATATATATTTATATTAACACGTACATTAATATTTCGTCGAACAACCCCTTGCTTTTATGACAGCAGCAATTCTTTTGGCATGCTTGCTATACACGCTGCTGCAAGTTCTTTAAGATGAGCATTATTTTGCCAGCTATTTATTGTGTTTGCTTTCAAAACGTCAACTGTTGTATTGGGAGATGCATAAACTGTACGTTTTAAAGAATTCCAAACATTTTCGATTGAATTCAGGGGGAATTGCCTGGCCATGGCAATATCTTTAGTTTTCTTGCTGAAAACATATTTAGAATTGTTTTTGCCCTGTGGCACGGTGCACCATCTTGCATAAATGTGTAAGAGTAATTTTCAGGGTCTAAAGATGTCATATACGGGATTAAGATTGATTCCATAACTTCTTTATATTGAATTTGATTCATGGTACCCGTTACGAAATAGAGCGGTCCAAGCCCTTCCCCTGATATACAGAACCAAATCATGGATGCCGGTGGATGTTTCACTGTTTTTACCACTGCGCTTTCATCATACCGTTCCGATGGTCTTCTTCTAACGAAACGAACAACTTTAGTTACAGCCTCTAGCTGTGACTCGTCATTAAAAACAACCTTTAGAAACAGAAATTTTCATTACATTTTCGAATTTATTAAAAATGTTCCAAATTTTGAAAATATACGTAAAATATTGATACATACCTTTTTCCAATCCTCAACAGTAAAATGCCGATGCTGTTACGTCCACTGCGATCTTGCCCTTTTCATCCTTAAAGTAAGTTTCGGCTTTTTTACAGGGCGTCTACTTCTGATATTGGCTTCATATAAGCGCGCTTTTAATGTTCGATCTGATATTTTTATATTATCAGCCTGTAATATACGCTGAAGTTCTTTAATGCACAATTGCCTGTTTTCTAATGCCCTTTTTATGATAATTCTGTCTTCCCGTGGCGAAGTTTTGCGAATACCGCCACAATGAGAACGACCACTTGAAGTCGCGGGTAAATTTTCTTTCTTTGACATCGCTACCCTGTCGACTGTTTGACAAGAAACTCGTTCTCTTCTGGCTATTTCCCGATGCGAATACAGCCCTGTCTCTAATAACACTTGAATCCTTTTTTTTTTCTCATTTGAAATGTCTTTACGTTTGCCCATTTCACAAATTTTTATCGATAAAAAAAGAAAACTAAACGTCACAAAATTTCAATGTAATTACACTAAAACAACATGTAAAACGAATATTATAGCACGAAAATATAATACTTGCACTTTACACCATCAAAACTACACGTACACTAATTTGAAGCAGGTAAAGCCAGTCACCGATTATCGACCCTAAACGTACCTTGGATAGAAAGGAATGTTTGGTGGGGGTTATAATAACGAGAATTGTATACCTACTTAAGAGGATTATCTCAAATACAATTAAAAACATTTTATTGCGGAAAATATTAAGAAATTTTGGTTATTGTAACATTAATAGCAAATATTTGTATAAAATCAAAGTGGCCCCAATTCGATTGCACGGTACTGTATAATATCTTCTTTATTACCGATTTTAGAATAGAATATTTTGAGTAAAAGTTTCATCAATTGAAAGCGTGCATCTTTTCGAATTATTTCTTATTGTACAGAGTGTTCCGTTAAGGCTGTGCCGAACCAAACTTCGTTATTTTAAATGGAATACCTTACATATTATGTTATTTTTTGATTCCCCGTACAATTCTAGGGTAACTTTATATAGCATACCATATATCAAGAACGCATCGTTTTCGCTCTATTCAACTGTTCTTATTAAAACTTTCAACTATGTACAAAGCTTAACTATTATGTCTGATATCATTTTAATGGGAAAAAGTGGAAAGCTGAAATTTTTGGCCTTTGTTTAGCTTATAAATGAGCAATCAATTCTACCATTAACGTTAGACAAAACGAAGACGTAAACAATTTGAACGATTTAAAGCATAAGTGTCAATTAAAAATTTCACCCGTCGTTTTTTTAAACGGAACTTTTCTTAATCGGACACTTTAAGGCTCACAATCAGCCAAAGACTGTTTCCAACTATTATTTCCAGTGGGCCATATTGAAAATTTCAAATGATTTCTATCGGCATTATGATCGTCATTGACTTACTTTTCAAATTATTCCCCAATTATCAATCACTGACTGTGAACAAGATAATTTATCGATTCCTGAACTAAAACGTTTAGATTAATAAGTGGAGTTTGTTAAAAAGGTGGTACCGGTAGTGGCGCACCGCATAAAAGTAGGTACGTAATATACAATATTAATGAAAAATAATATTGTTACCTTTTTTGTCGTCTTGATGTCCACTGTGGCAATTGGCAAAAAAAATTGGCACTTGTGAAAAATATTTTTGATAGTAAGATACTGCCTGGAGCCATGTTCCCCATCGCGTTATTACAGGCTGAGGTGGTGGTGGTAATTTCGGATACAATTGTTTGAATACACGGATGTGTTTGGGAAATTTGATGAACACTTTTTTGGTAGATACTATTAACTTATCCACCATCGGATACTTCTTTCGAATGGTTTTTGCTACGAGGTGACGTGCGTGTATGAGGCAAGTTATGTGAAGAAGAGTCGGAAAGCATATTTTCAACATCCTACCAACTCTCAGCATTGTTGCGGCTGCGTCAGTAACGAACGTTGTGACTTGGGCTCCTGCGATACAAAATTCTCTCAACGAATCTTTTTTTATCTTGACAACGGTTTCTGCATTCGTCTTCTGAATCCTTTTACTGGATAACAACAATGAAGCTGGTGGACCATCACGTTTTAAAGGACGCAACAACATGAATGACGCTGTGTTTCTGAGCATCAGTTGTTTCATCCACACATAGGTAGATTTTCTTTTTTCTCAACTCGTCTTTTATACATTCCTTTACCGTACCTTGCAAACGTGGCAAATTGTATCGTAATTGCATAGATGCTGGCAGTTTCCATAAGGGCACATGCTTAGCCCAAAGAAGACGAAAGTGTTCATTAGATACTAGATGTTGTGGGATGTTGCACATACTTAACATAAAAATAAAATCATATAAAAGTTACCAGTATGGAATACTGTTTCTTAAATTCAATAAATGACGTTTACTTTTACAATGTTTTCTACATTCAAACCTAACGCGACTTGGCAATCCGCTATTGCATATTGTGCAATAAATATGCGGACTTCTATATTCTAATCCAGGGAAATGCCTGAGATATTTATTCACATTCGAAAGGAACGTTACACCCTTTGGGCGTCCCATCTCCGCGTACTTATTTGGCGTGCAGCGCGCAACGCACTGTCGCTTTGAACTCTCTCGCGGTACTGTCGAGATTGACTACGAGTTGAAAATTACCCCTACACCCAAGCCGCTACCGCTACGCTACTGCCATCCGGTACCACCTTTTTAACAAACTCTACGTATGATATGTTGCATGAAGTCACCCTAAAATTGAACGGGGAATCAGAAAATGACATAATATATAGGGTGTTCCATTTAAAATAATAAAGTGTGATTCGGTACAGCCTTATCGGAACACTCTGTATAATAGAAAATAATTCATAAAGATGCACCCATTCAATTGATGAAACATTCATTCAAAATATTTCATTCTAGAATGGATAATAAAGAATATATTGCAAGCTGTTATAACCACCCCAAAAAGGTTGGTTTTACTGTGCGTCCAGCTAGGACAGGGCTCAGGGCGAGGTATGGCAGAGGTCCATCAAAGTTGAGGTAAATGATATGCACAAATAAGGGCGCCAGGAGCTTTTTTGAGAAAAGCGCCAAAAACTTTGTTGCACCTCTCCTTGATGTGTGGAAGTATTTATGAGAGGTGGATTTCGAAATTTTAACAACGATTTTATTTGAACAAAAAGAAAAAAAAATATATAACAATAAAAAAAAGATAATCGAATTTCAGTTATGTGTGGTTTTTCATATAAAAATCAAAATAATATTGCTGTTACTCTAGGTGTTCTTGTCTAAAAACCTGGCTCCTGGGCGTCGTTTCCGAGCAGGTGGATAACTCTTTCCTAACTCACGGTACCGCTTCTTAGGTCGTAACTTGCCAAGGATTTGCTCCCACAGATAGAATAATTGTTCTTGGGTTTATAAATACCTAGAAGTACAAAAATAAAACAGCAAAAACGGAAGCTAAGGTGAGCGAAATCAGGGAAAGAATAAAATGAAAACGTATTTGTGTTCAATGAATATCGAAAAGAAAAAAAAAATGAGAGCGAATTTATTTCACTAGTAATTTAATATAGAATCTAAAAATTCATTCAAATAAAGAGAGAAAAGGATCTTTAATAATTTGCTAAAGAAAAAAAAAATTATTAAATGTATAAAGCTTTTAAAATAAACCTTTAATTGCAAATACTACGAAGTAACATTCTACTCAAACAAAAGATAAATTTACTAGCAACTTAGCATAAAAAAAAATTACAAGAGAGAAGCCATCTTAACTTCGCACTAGGCTCGACGAAAAGAAACATGTGCGATAAGGTAAAAATGGAATTCGTGAAAAGCAATAAGATAAAACTTACGAAATCTATGCTGCAATAAAATTTTATCACAAATTAAGATATGTTAAGAAATCATCGCTCAAAAGTATTCACCCATTTGAGGTAATTAAGCACCATTCACTCAGGTACGCCTCACGTCTGATCCTTATCAGAGCTCGTGAGAAAAAGGGCGAAGGAAAATTTCATTCGGCCGAGGATACGCGTCAAAATCGTACGCAACACAAAAAAAAACTTAAAAGAAAAATTCAACGTTGCAACAAATCGAAATAAATATTGGTGCGCATACAGTACCGTTTAAAATAAACAGTCAGTCTCTCAATTCACACTTTCTCGTTGCGCTTGTGTGTATACGCTGCATGTGTAAGCGTGTATGTTTGTAATACAATAAAAGATGTGTAAAGTTAACGTTGTTTTGGACTTATACAGCCCTAGACAGGTGTTTCTAACCTAAAGCAGTCGCATGTCTAATTGTTGCAGTTACGGTTGTCACCGTCTGTCTGGTAACCTTACTCCCGGGCCGTGCCCACAGTCATGTATTAGAATTGGTACCTCTGATCGATGGGTAAGTTCCTTATGTTTTAAGTATCGGGACTTCACTGTATATTTTTAATAAATACTTGCATATCTTCTACCGTTACAGCCATAACGATTTACCATACAATCTGTACAGACTCCTGCAAAATAACTTGACAAACTTCAGCTTCCATCAGAACCTCAGCCAGGATTCTCTATTCGGTACAAAGAGTTGCATCACTTGTCACACGGACCTTCCTAGATTGCGGAAAGGCAAAGTCGGAGCGCAGGTACACCACATCGATACTTTTTCTTCTTTGTAATGAACGTTGCTAGCTCCTCACACATGTATTTTGGGAATATTTCAGTTCTGGGCAGCGTACGTCGATTGCAACACTCAATATAAAGATGCTTTGGCGCAAACTGTCGAGCAGATTGACGTAATCAAGCGGTTGGTGAAGAAGTACCCCGCAGATCTTGAGTTCGTTACGACTGCTGATGGTAGGTGTTTGGTTAGGCTACTTTAAAATTGGTTCACTTTCTCCTTCTTTCCATACTGTTTAGGTATAATGAATGCTTTCGAAAAAGGGAAAATTGGCAGCTTAATAGGAGTAGAGGGTGGGCACTCGATGGATTCACGTCTGAGCGCTTTGAGAATGCTCTACGAGTTGGGAGTGAGATACATGACTTTAACCCATACTTGTAACACTCCGTGGTAAGTTATAATAAACGGAATTGTGAAATAAAAATAAAAAAACTGTATGTTCATTGTTCAGGTGTATTTTAAAACAACTCCTGCCATAATTGACGTATGCATTTTCCCGAACGTTCCCAAAATGTTTTTAACACCTCGTACGTCGTTTGTGTTCTGCTGAAATTAAGCAGAATGTAGTTAAGTGCAATGCTTTCTCTATCGCAGCTACCAAAATGTTATTTTTGAATCTCAAAATTTTTGAATAAGTTCCTTCATTGTCCGCAACTCTATCTCAATCTTCAATCTCACTACAAGGGTGGTGATATTGGCTGTTTCTAAAATTGTTATCCACAATACAATAACTGTTTCAAATGAAAAGAAATATTTTCTTAGAGTTTTTCCTCCGCTTGAGAGAAGTATATACTTGTAATGAAATAATTGTATTTCTTTGCTTAAGACATTAGTTAACTTGATTTAAGAAAATCTTGCAGAAACCGATTCTTAGTATAAGTAAATGTCCGTTATAGCTAACCTGGGCAAATATGCGGTAATAGCCAGAGCCGTGGCGAGCGCATAAAAGTTTACACATAAAATAGAAGGTAAGAAATAAATTATAAAACGTGCTGAAACACTTACCGTTTTAAAAGTCTTCCGTGAAATCACAAACTGGGTAACATCTGTTAAATATTTGAATCATTAGATATGTTTCCACAGCTGTTTCAGTCAAGTGAGTACGACGTGCGGAATAAATGTTTTTTAATGCCGGAAACGACCGTTCGACATCTAGCGATGTTATATTTGCATATTTAAAATAATCTTTGAAGCAACTTAATGCATCTTCACACGCACCTTCACAAATTTGTCTTAATATAAGAAAATCGGAGTCTTTCTCTAAAACACTTTCAAATTTTCGTATTACACACCAATTTGTCTCGTCTTCTACAGCGCATAACTGTGCGTGAACATCATTCACAATTTGAACAGAATCCACTAGCGACATCGAAACATTTTGTAATTTTTCTATTCCCTTCGCTAGTCCGAAGTAATTAATGTGAATGGTTTGTAAGTCTCTTTTAACCTGACTATCTTGAAATATTTCCTGGCTTTTCTTGACTGCTGCAGCTTCTGTCGGATTGAATTTTAAAACTACCTTCTTTACTTGATCAAAATATTTGTTGTAGTAAAACGCAGCCTGCAACCATGTTCCCTAACGTGTAACAATCGGCTGTGGTGGTTCAGGTAAATCAGGACACAGTTGGTGAAATAGTCGGGTATGTTTCGGGGACTTTAGAAACACTGCCTTTGTACTAGGAATCAATGCATTTACTAGTGGAAAACATGTAGGAATCGTTTGTGCCGCAAGATTTAGAGTATGGATTTTACACGTTACATGTAAGAAGTTACCACTGTGTTCTTTAAGAAATCGGCCCAAAGAACGCATGTTTGCGGCACCATCACTCATAAACATTAAAAGTTGCTTAGTTGAAACTTCAAATTTGTTCAATGAGTTCAACACCACCTTTAGAATCTCATCGGCAGTACAATTTATAACTCTTTTGGAAGCAAGTAAGAAGGAGGATGACGGTCGATGTGGTTCCATTGTACGTACCATTACATTAACCACAGGATGTTTTTTACGATCTGTTGTTTCCTCCACACACAACCACAGATTTTTATCTTTCAATTTCGTTTTTATTCTTTTTTCTATATGTTCACGACTAAATGGCACTATATTTCGTATTGATGTCCGACTAGGTAATTTATAGTCCGCATATTTATTCCAGAAGGAGACAAATGCTTCTTTGTCTAGTAAACGAAACGATAGATTACATAAAATAAGAGTAACATATAAATCAAATGTAAATTTTTCTTGGTCTCGTATGCCACTTTTTGCAGAAGAATGCTGTTTACTTTCGATGTGACGTTGACAATGGCTTCTGGACTAACACATTAAAGGGATTTTACAAACTAGACATTGAATTTTAGCGCCATCAAAAATCAAGTCCGGCATGTCCATTATAAAGTTTTTAACTGTGTCTGCCATTGGTCGTTTTTGCGACGTACTTAACTGCGACATTTTTAAAGCAAACATAAGCGTACAATTACGAAATAAGTTACGACAGCCTACATACACACATAACAGTACTGACGCTGTGAACGCATGAAATAAATAATCGCCGACTCCGCTACCGACTACCTTTTACCTCCCCCTCACAAAAAGAGTTTCTATCAAAGGAGTCTTTATTTTATTGGTTGTTGGTTCATGAACGCTCCATGGAAGGTTCTCGAAGGTTCCAGAAAGCTCTTCGGCCATTGATCAGGTTTTCCAGAAAATTCCAGAAGGTTCTTTGTGCCTGAAATTTTTAAATTGAAATTGCTCGAAAACGCGAGCTAACTTTTAAAAACGGTTAACACCATTGGATTCACCGTATTTGGATTAGGTTTACCCCTCGGGTACCCAGTTTGTTGCATTTTGCAACTAGCACAGTGTTATTAAACTTAAAACTAAGTGATTTACTTGGAAGAAACATTTTTCTGTCTTGGATTTTCTTGATTTTCTAACCCTAAGAAAATATTTTTTTAATAGAAATAAAATTTCGAGAAAATTATTTTCTTATATTATACATTTTTATAGTCTTGAAATAAAAATATTTTCTTGAATAGAGACTGATTTTTATAAGAAAATCTATTTTCCTGCTGCAAGAAATCATTTGTCTGCGTGTAGGAGTGGTTCTAAAAAAGGATGGTTACATTCAAATCGATATAAATTAATAAACGATGTCTATACTCCATAAAATCCAATACTTCGATCTCGTGAAACAAGCTATAACAATTGTTTTTATATTTATATTTGTGTAGGGCGGATAATTCTTTCGTCGACGATGCTACACCCATCATCCATCTGACCAAATATGGTGAAGTAAGTGTATATTTTTATTTCTCACCAAAAATAACCAATATCTAACATTGTTTTATCAATTGCGAGATGGTAGTAAAGGAGATGAATAGATTGGGAATGTTAGTGGACCTATCGCACGTTTCCCATGGCGTTATGGACAGGGCGATTCGCTTGAGCAAAGCTCCTGTGATATTCTCACATTCTTCAGCCTACTCCGTATTCGCTCACAATAGGAACGTTCAAGATGACATCTTGGATCTTGTGGTATGCATTTTACGTTAAATTTCCATTAAGTTTTAGCTATTACAATGAGAATGAAAGTACAGTCGAACTCCTTTATCTATCTTTTGGATGACATTCCTTTGAATCGAAGACAACAAATGTGCTTTCAACACGATGGTGCTCCGGCGCATTTTTCGTTTGCCGTTAAAGAGCATTTAGTGCGTTTGAAGCACTTATAGCAGTGCTTGAAGTACTTTAATTTAATTTTTTTTCCCGGTACCGTTGTTAAGTTTTTATACATTTTAACCTCTTTAGCTCGAATATTTCTGTAACTCGAACGAAAATTGAAGAATGTATATAAGTTAAGACCTCCCTAACTCGAAATTTCCGATCAATTTCGCCAGTTATTTGTTTACAGTTTATTACGTGAGGGAATTGCCAATTTCTCGGGGAATTACCAATTTCTGTTATTGAGACTAGATGTTCGCTTTTCGCTTATATCGTCATTTGTGTGGTGTGTTTTGTGAGCGACAAATTTATTGTTGCGTCAATATGGCTCCGAAACGTAAATTGAAAAGTTTAAATATCGAAAAGAAATTGGAGATATTAAAAAAGGTGGAAACTAGAATTAAAAAGAAGATTATCGCTGCTGAATATGACATACCGCCCAGTATTTTGTCAACCATAACACTGGACAACAGCCAAAATGTATCTAAAATAAAATCGACTAAATCTTACCATTTTTGGTGTGCTAAAACCGAAAATAAACTTATCTTTTTAATATTAGTTCAAGTTTTAGAGATACGTGATGTCATGTGTCCCTATACATTAACACTGTAATCGCAAGTTCGCCTTGTACTGAACAGCCCCTGTATACAAACAAATGACAAACGCCACTATCGCGAATATTGTGGAATTGAATAGAAAATTCTCGAATCTTCTCGAATATTCTCTAAAAATCTAGAAGCCGTATTTGGGTATATAAGCAGCTACAAAGCGGATAGGTTAGTCAGTCGAAGTTAGTGAGTCTAATCGAATAGTTGACATTGTAAGATGTCCCGAAAGTGTGTAAACAATCCAGATCACTTCTGTTATGTTTGTGGTGAGATGATTTTTGCGTCTCAGGAAGCAGTCTATTACTCCATTTATAAAACAGGCATATCGGCTTTATTTCGGTTGCAAAATAGGGGATCAAGACAAACATTGGACGCCACATATCTGCTGGAATACATGCGCTTCAAGTCTGAAAAAGTGGTTAAATCATAAAAAAACGATCTATGCGGTTTGCTGTCCCAATGGTCTGGAGAGAACTTACAAATCATGTTAATGATTGCTATTTCTGCATGATACCTCGTGTTGGGCAAGGCACAGGTATATCCAAGAAGAAAAAATCGGTTATCAACTATCCAAATATACCATCTGACATGAGACCTGTGCCCCATAGTGACGAACTTCCTATTCCAGAACCCCCAGGAACATTCACTTACGAATCAGATAATAGCGATACAGCGATTTGTCATGAAGAAGATATGCCATCAACATCAAGAGATCCTGATTTCACACCAAGCACGTCAAACCGCCAACCGCACAAAATAATCCAGTCAGAACTAAACGACCTCGTGAGAGATCTAAAGCTTCCAAAAAGTAAGGCAGAGTTACTAGGATCAAGACTGCGGCAGTGGAACCTATTAGAAGACGATGTTTCGGTATGTGTTTTTCGTAATCGCCATAAAGGCCTAGTGCCATTTTTTGACATGGAAAATAACTTGGTTTTCTGCAATAACATTAGCGGTTTATTGGCGGGTTTAAATATAAACTACAAGCCAGAGGAATGGAGATTGTTTATAGACAGTTCAACATTCAGTTTAAAGGCAGTACTATTGCATATTGGAAATATTCTACCGTCTATTCCTGTTGGATACGCCGTTCGCATGAGAGAATCATACGACAATATGAAGTACCTATTGACAAGCATAAAATACGATGAGCACCAATGGCAGATCTGTGGCGATTTAAAGGTTGTTGCACTTTTACTTGGGTTAAAGAAGGGAGCCACGGATTCGAAATATTCTGAAAGACGAACATTTGGACAGCACTTTAACAGATATTGAAAAAAATGCTTGGAATGACTTTCGCCTCGTGGTTACTTATTTCCTGGGAAATAAAAAAGCTGACAATTACGTCACTCTTATTGAAAATATGCTGTCATCGTATCAAAAAATGGGTTGCAATATGTCTCTAAATATGCATTTCCTACACTCACACCTGGACTTTTTTCCTGGAAACTGCGGAGCTGTAAGTGATGAGCACGGCGAACGCTTCCATCAGTATATATCAACAATGGGGAAAAGGTACCAGAGAAATTGGAATGCTTCCATGCTTGCCGGCTACTGTTGGACTCTTGTTAGAGATGCTCCAGAAACAATTCACAAAAGAATAGCAAAAAGACGACGCATTTAGTGACTCTAAAAGTGTAAAAGTATCTATTTTTTATTATTTTGTTAAAAATAAAATAAAAAAACTTGCTCTTGAAAACTGCAACTAATTTGATTGTCATTTTTGAATTCAGCGCCCAAAAATTAACAAAAAAATGCACTTTTCAAACAAGATACAACAAATAAACTAAAATTTGTTGTCCAATGATAATTAAAAATAAAATAAGTATTCGAAATTTTGCGACTAGCCGAGGCAAAACAGATATGAAAAGAAACAGAGACGTTACAAATAGAAGTTTGAATACAGCCGTATTTAAATGGTTTACATCAACAACAGATGCAAATAGTCCTGCGTCAAGAACACTTTTACAAGAAAAGGCCATAGAATATGGTCAACATTTAGGAGTAACAAGTTTTAAGGCCGGTGCTGGTTGGCTTCATAAATTTAAAAAAAGGTAAAAACTTAGTGTGATATCTGTAATATCGGATTTTTTATTACAAAAAATTTAGATACGATATTTCGCAGAAGAACGTATGTGGGGAAAGTTCTGCATGAAAACCAGGTTGTTGACTGGATCAGAAATGTGCTGCCGAGGATATTGGACTCCTATAGCGAAGACGATATTTTCAATGTTGATGAGACCGGGTTGTTTTTTAAATGCATGCCTAACAAAACTTCAGCATTTAAGCACGGCAAATGTTTTGGTAGCAAACTTAGCAAAGAGCGTGTTACATGTCTCCTTGCTTCAAATATGAGCGATACAGAAAAACTAAAACCTGTGATTATTGGAAAAAGCGCTAAGCCAAGATGTTTTCGAGGAATTAAATGGTTACCAGTGAACTATAAAATTAACAGGAAGGCACGGATGACTAGCGAAATTTTTGAGGAATGATTAATTAAACTAGATAAACAGTTTTTAATGGAAAAGCGGAATGTAATAATGTTTGTAGATAATCGCCCTGTACATCCTCCAATACAGCATAAACTGAAAGCCATTAAATTGCAGTTTTTTCCACCTAATGCTACATCCAAATTGCAACCTTTAGACCAGGGTATTATAAGAAGCTTTAAGCATCACTACGAAAAAGAGAATTTTGAAACTTATTTTGGATAGCTTAGAAAAAAACATGTCTGTTCCTAAAATAACGCTTTTAGATTGTGTTAAACAGGTTACAATGACTGGGAATGTTGATTTAAAACAAGTTGTAATTCAAAATTGTTTCAAAAAAGCAGGCTTTAATATCGCTCAATATGAAGAAGAGGATGAAATTCTTCTATCTCAGTTAAGAGAAAGCTTGCTGATTGAGAAACAGGATGCTGTTGTTCTTGAAGAAATACACAACGATTTGAAAAGATGTAACGAATTATTAAATATAGAGGATGTGACATTAGAATCTTTTCTTGAAATGGATTCTAATGTGTTAACGACTGATCAGCCTACAGACCATGATATTTTGGAAAGTGTGTCAACCATTACATCAACCCTACAAGAGGAAGAAGAAAGTGATGAAGAAGTTCCTGTTCAAAAACCATCACATAGAGAAATCATATGCGCTCTTGATACTTTAAAAAACTACTTTATGACAGAGGAGACAACACCGGATTCCATTTACATGTCATTGAATAAAGTAGAAAAATGTTATGAAGCAAATCGCTCTAGAGTGTCGCGTCTAAATTTAATAACAGACTACTTTCGCAAACCATTAGAAGAAAGTGTTTTAAAACTTTGAAATAAACATGTCTACACTGTTATATATTGTTATCTACGTTGCTTTGTTATTTGTTCGGGTTCTTTATACATTAATCTCCAAATACATATCTGTTGTTTAAATAATATCTTATTAATATATATGTACTTTTTGAGTTAAATTAGTGTATAATAATGTATATTTCTCAATAAAAATGAAATTTTGAAGTTTTTTTTCGGTTCTTCTGTATCTCGAATTTTCCGCAACTTGAATTTTTAGGCAGGATTTTAAAGGTTCGTGTTAGGGAGGTTCCACTGTAATTAGCCTAATACACTAACGGTTCTTTGTTCTAATCTATAAAGAGAACAAGGGTATTTTCATGTGCATCATTCTACAGCGTAGTTAACAAACAAAATACAATCTCGTGGAATCCATTGCTGACGTGGCAGGTATGATCTGTTAACAACTACTACTAAAGGTTCAAATAACTTTAATTCCCTACGTCTTGATTCAGTGTTCTCATCCGCAACTTACTTTAGCACCGATAAATCACTGAAGCCAAGAGATGGAGAATGTTGGATTTGGTTTCCGATTCCCCCCCCCCCCCCTATGGGTTTCCCTTGTAAGTTTTCATATTTCTCTCAAGAGTTTATCGAGAGGCATGATCTGTTCAGAATTAAAATTTTTTTAACTGTTGAGTTTCCAATTTAAACAAATCTCTAGACCCAGATACCTAACAGAATAATGCGTACGAGGTAGGTGCATAATTCTCAGGCGCCCTAATAAAGAATATGATAAGTTCGAAGCGTCTCCAAACTGAGCGTTGCGTCAAAGAAGAGTAATAGTTTTTAGTAGCCAGCCAGACAACGTGACTAGTGCATGAAAATGTCTAGGTAACGAAAATTGAGTACCGCGACGCTGTTGCTATACATTTTAACAAAACAAGTGCATACGTCTAAGATAGAGTTCCTCATTAGCAGGCAACGGGCAGTGGAGAGGCCGTGAACCCTCGAGGCATATAACTGCGAGTCGAGAGACCAGATCGGTGGGATACCTGTACGCTGCGTAATAGTATATACATAAGAGAATGGACAGTGAGTGATATCGTGCGTTGAGAATCTTGACGCGACTAGGGCGCCAGCCGAGCGCACGGAAATCTCACGGGCAAACGATTAGACACTTTCCAGCGAGTTTTGTAAACTATTTCATACGACGCTGGAAAAAGTAGAGTATTGCACACAAAAACATTATTTTAGATAGAATCCAGATAAAAATGAATTGTTGGATTATAATTGATAGTATGAAAGGGGTTTGTCTTCGAAAGTATTTCTTTGTGGATGGTATACATTCCCATTATAGACGAGTCGCTGTTACGTCGCGAAAACGGCTAATGTGGACAAAGTTTACAGAATTACAGCAGAAATGCCTGACTATAAAATTATTATGCGTTAAAATTCACTGTGTAGTTTGTATATCCCTTGACAACAGTGAGGTTATCCAAATGGATTGTCTACGTCACGTAAATAGTAAAGACAGTACTTAAAAAAAAAAAAATGCACACGACACTATGACAAAATTTAAATTTAATTTTATGTGTTACCTATTGAATGTAATCCTACCGTTTAATTTACTACCACATAGGAAGCATAGGTCTCCTTCGGAATAAAATTCGGACTGCAAATTACCAGGAGCAGCAGTTACAAAGAATTGTGCATCTTCTCGCCCTGAACATGTTGAAAACAGATGAAATCGGAGCTGAAAGATAAAAAACTGTTCGTGTGTGTGGACTAAACAACAGATCGGTTAAAAAACATTCTTGGTTCAGTAATGTACGTACAATGGAACCCACCAATCGTCACCTTCACAATTCTATTAGCTTCCGGACGAGTAAACAATGTACTACCGACGTCATTCAAAGTTAGTATTAAATACAATGGAAAAGATTTGAACTTTAACAAACAACTGTTGATGTTATGATGGGAGGGTGCCGCAAACATGCCTTTCTGTAGGCCGGTTTCTTACAAAACATGGCCTAACGTGTTACATATTTATGTGTAAAATACATGCTTTCAGTCATATGGAGATAAGTATTAGAAAATGTTTATCCTGGTAGACGCATTAGACAAAGAGCAGCATGGAGGTTGCCAAATCCCCAAAAGAGCGTAGTTCGCCAAATTTCACCAGACTGTGTGGTCCCCCTACGCCGAGCGTCCGAAACTCTATTTCACACGTTGGTGGACCATGGCTACAAGCCGCGTTGTATATCAATAATATTTTGAGAAGTACGAACGGTTTACAAACGACCAAGAACGCTGCGGCTTATCAATAAAAGCCAGGTCGAAATTTCAGACATAATCAGGTTAAAACGGACTTAAAAACTATAAGAACAATTACTTCGGATAGTGGAGGGCAATAGAAAAATTACAAAAATATTTCGGGGTCATTAGGGAATCTCTGCAAATAGTGCAACATGTCACGCACCATACTATGCGCGATAGAAGACGCAAAAAATGTTGTTTTATGGAAAGGTTTGAAAGTGGTTTTAGAGAAGATTCTGATTGGCACGACACAAAATTTGTATGAAGGTGTCGTCAACAGAACCGTTAAGAATTGTTCAGATGATTATTGTAATAACGCAAATATAACGTCATTGTAACACACTTTTGCCTCTCGCGCACCGGTTGCCGAAACAACTGTGGAAAACATACTAAGCTATTTAACAGACATTATTCAGTTTGTGATTTCACGGAAGATTCTTAAGACGGTACGTTGTTTGAGGCACGTATTATATTTTACTTCTGACTATTTATTTTGTGTAAACTTTATGGCCGCCACTGGCGGTATGGCGCAAATTGAGCGAACCTCCCGATGATAATGATTGTATGTGGACGTATTATAAACAATAACGTGCCTGAGAATTCAAATGGCAGTTATCCAACTCAGCTTACTGAAAACAAACGGAGCAATCGTTTTAATTAACAATTGTCTAAAAGAAAACATAAAACAACCGATAGGCCTAGGTATTTAGATTTTAGGTTTGTTGTAGTTAAGTGTGTTTTGTGAATTGTGAAAAATATTTTTTTTTTGCCCGGGATAGTTTTGTAGAACATTGCACCGACAGTTTTGGATATCCCTTCCTTTTAATGGCTTTGCGTTGAATACTTGAAGATGCGCCTTCAGCTGTAGCGAGCCTGATGCTAGACATCAATGCGCCAAACAGATTCTCTTATACTCCATCTTCTTTCCCTTCTTGTCTTCTTGTTCCTTAGTGCTTGATGTAGACATTGCACTCTGATTTTCTTCTATGACAGGGATACAGTTGTTCGTTATTTTCGGTATGGACCCTAACTGTCGTTTGTTTATGGATTGCAGACTCACGTTAGTAGTTCAAGCGTTTCGCAAAACCAATTCTTCGTTTGGAAGAGATTTCAATAACAGAATTCTCGGTTCATTATCGCTGCTATGATGGTGAAAACTTTGCACACAGGATCAGAGTTCTAAAAAAATCGTAGAAATAACGATTTTATAGTAATTCATGTAAAAAATGCACTTACCATTGACAGAGCATTATGAGTACAAAGAAAGGATACCTGTAGCTGCGTTAGAAGATTGATAAAGCTATGTTTGGGTTGCTAAGGCATATTACGGTAATATTTCCCTGTAAAAAGGGTTAATGGACGCTTACCTGTATCACTCATTATTAACTTGGCAAAATCGGTAACTGAGCCTATTCTTTTTTTTTGGGCGAGCGCATAAAAGTTATACACATAAAATAGGAGGTGAAGAAAAAATTATATAAAAAACGGCTGAAACATTTACTGCTAAAAGTCCTCGCCGTGAAAACACAAACTGGTAACATCTGTTAAATATTTTGAATCAGCGGTAGATAGTTTCCACAGCTATTTCGCAGTCAAGTGAGTACGCACGTGCGGAAATAAAAGTTTTTTTTTTTTTTTGTTTTTTTAAAAATTTTTTGTTGGGGGGGCCGAAACGGACCGTTCCGACAACTAGCGGATGTTATATTATTGAATATTAAAATAATTCTTTGAAACAAACTAATGCATCTTCACACGCACCTCACCAAAATTTGTCTTCATATGTAGAAAAATCGGAGTCATTACTCTAAAACACTTCCAATTATCGTATACCACACATGTTCGACTTCTACAGGCGCAGTACAACTGTGCGTGAAAGATCCATTCACAACTGAACAGGAAGCACTTAGCGAACATCGAACTATTTTGTGAATTTTTCCTATTTCCTCCGTAGTCCGAGTGAGATTGTGTTGCGGAATAGTTTGTAAATCTCTTTAACCTGACTATCTTGAAATATTTCTTGGCTTTTCTTGAATGCGCGCTTTGTCGGAATTGAAATTTTTAAAGACCTACTTTTTAACTTGATCAAAAATATTTGTTGTAGTAAAACGAGCTGCAACCATGTGTCCCCAGACGTGTAACAATCACGGCTTGGGACGGTCAGCGTAAACAGGACCATAGTTTGTGAAAATGGAGCGGGTCGTTTCGGGGAACTTTAGAAACAGCCTGTTTAACTAGCAATCAATGCATTACTAGTGGAAAGAGCATTGTAGAACGTTTGTGCCGCTGATTTAGAGTGGGATTGTTTCACGGACGTGTACACGAAGTTACCACTGTGGATTCTTTAAGAGATGGCCCAAAGAGAACGATGTTTGGCGGCACCCATGCACTCATCAACATTAAAGTTACCTTAGTTGATGAAATTCTAATTTGTTCAATGAGCGTCAACACCACCTTTAAAATTGCCCCTTCCCCATCGCAGTTACAGTTTGTATAACTCTTTTGGAAGCAAGAAGTAAGAAGGAGGATGCAGTCGATGTGGGTTCCATTGTACGTACCATACATTAGAACACAAGAAATGTTTTGACGAGTATCTGTGTTTCGTCCACACACAACCAAGTTTTGTTATCTGTCAATTCCGTTTTTATCTTGTTTCTATATGTTCACGAGCATAAAATGGCATACATTTGTATCGATGTCCGAGTATGGTAATTTACAGAAGTCCGGCATAATTTATTCCAGAAGGAGACAATATGCTTCTTGTATAGGTAAAGGAAAACGAGTAGATTACAAAAATAAGAGGAACACAATAAATCAAATGTAAAGTGTTCTGGTCTTGTATGCCAGAGTTTTGCAGAAGAATGCCTGTTTGCTTTCGATAGGTGACGTTGATAATGGCTTCTGACCAATACGTTATAAGGATTTTACAAACTGGGACATGATTTAACGCAATCAAAAATTAAGTCCGGCATGATGTTGTGCCATTATAAAGTTTTTAAACTGTGTCTGCCATTGGTCGTTTTTGAGAAGTCCTAACGCGACATTTAAGCAAGCAATAAGCGTAGACAATTTACGAAATAAGTTACGACAGCCTACATGACACACAGAAGACTCGCAATTACAGCATTGATTTAGTACTGACGCGTGAACGCGTTGAAATAAATAATCGGCCGACTCCGCACCACATATGACAACGCTGGACTGTTTACGACTGTTTGCCCAGACTACTCAGTAGGGTAGAAGAGCACACACAACAATACTGCAGAAAATCACGTGGAACATTAAGGAACAGGACTGTGTTCACCAAAAACTAGGTCAAAGGAGGCTTAGAGCACTTTTTCCATACTGCAACTTTCACAGTTTAGACGAAGCACACTATGCATTGAAAGAAAAAGCTAGGAAATCACAATAGTGAAAGATGGACTTAGGCACGATTTATGCTCAATTTAAACATGAAAAGCTTGATGAAAGTGAAAGTATGTTGTTGAGAACTCGAATTTGTAAAGAATATGACTTGGGCAATGGCATTGGACCCTTATGTATAGCCTACTTTGTTACTATGGGAGTTTGCAAAATATGATAATAAAGGCTGTTGTGAGAGTTTTTGGTATGAAAGTGATAATTTTTTTCAAAAGGTGTGGCAATTTTAATCGAATAGTCCCTCTATTACATAATGAGTCTATTGTTAAATAGGGGTGCAGCTGGTTTGGCAAGACGTCTCCAATTTCCAAGCTCTCACTCGAGTACCGTCGAGAAGGGGATACGGAAGTTGTGCGACGGAGCAGCAATTAATCTAAAGAAACTAATCGGTCTCAACCTGTGATACGGGTCTTTAAGAAAGTTGAAGAGGTAGATTACAAGATAATTGTAATCTATATGGTTTAGAAGTGTTTAGGACGTTTAGCTTTAATAGGTAGGGGTCGGTAAACATTTCATTTTGAGGTTAGAGATAGTTTGGCCAACGGAGAGCCGCACCACGCTGGATATCGATGGCAGATTTGAATGCGACTCAAGATGAAAACTGTGGAGATGTCGTACGGTTTGGAAACGGCTCCAACCCTGTGACAGAGATCGATAGATCTAATGAGAAATAATAACGACAATAATAACGATAATAATAAACGACAATAATACCGTTAGATCATTGTAAATGTGTGATTATTTACCATTTCCACACGCCAGAAGTCATAGAAAAACGTTATCTTTTATGGACTTGGTTTTGCTTAGAGAGGACCTCATATCGTTAGAAAGTTAAGTTGAAGGAAAGATCAGATCTACAAAAGATACCAGAGGTACGAGATGGTGACAGAATCCCTTCCTTAGGGCAGCCTCCTGTTAGCTCTAATTGTGTGTCGTTTGGATCCCAGGATAGCGCTTATTCGCGATTTGGAGCAGCTTTAACCATTTTGTGAGACGGGCAGGAGCAAACCTTTGGGCAGAAGTGCACCTCTCAATGCTTTTGAAGGAGGGTTGTCAAAAGCATCTCCACGTCCAAAATGAACCCAGAGAGCTAATTCTTTTGCCATAAGCGACGCTCTTCAATTTGCTTGTAACAAGTTGGAGGGCCGTTAGGCTGATTTATGCCTTTCGGAAAGGATGGTGGTTAGAATGAAAAGCGAGTTGTTGCAAGTATTTCGTCCCTTGGATATTGGTCTAATACCTTTCCATTCGTTCGATCAAGAATGAGACTGATGGGATGATTCCTTTAGGTATAAGTACCCATTTACGTACTCTACACAATAATGGTATATAGGCGAAGCTATAGTAACGCTTTATAAGTCGACAAGTATTGGTAGGGAGGAGCGTCTATAACCTTCTTGCAATGGCATAAGGAAGACGCCCAATCTCCTCTAGGTGATTGTATAGGTATGAAAGTCATTTAAACGCCCATTATTCTATTGTGTGTGAAGGAGTTTACTTGCTTACAACTTCGGTCTCCTTTGATGAGACGACAGTAGTCCGTTCGGGTGATTAGTGTCTTTACTAGTAGATGCAATACGCGGCTGGAAAATGAGTATTTAGCATTCTGAAGCTTCTGAAGGTGCTCCGAGTACATTTACATGTGCTTTGCCGAGAACTTAGTATGCGAATCCTTGGAAATCACAGTACAGGTAACAAGTAAATAAATTAATAACATTGGTATGATTGAAAATATTGTCCTTATGAATAGTAGTATAACGAAAAAAATTTACAGAGAATTATCAGTATATCGACTGAATACCACCAGCAAGTGCTTTCTGTTTCTTAGTGGTTTTTTCGTTATTGTGAGGAAAATTGCTCGGCAACAATTGTCAAATTTCGATCATCAATTTATCAGCATTACTCCAGTTTTTGTAGGTAAGTAGCTTTGGAAAAACCTTGCCTGGTCTTGGATATTCGTCGTATTTAATTTCATTCTTTTTTAACAGTGCCTTCGTCCTGTTTTAGTCGAAGTTTTTTTTTATCGACTGCTTTAGCCGCGTTAAAGTTTATTGCCGCTTACTTATACAGGGATTCGAGATGAAATAAACAGAACTGGGTAGAGCACACATATCATATCCAGTTGAAGTATTCCGAATCCTACATTTCTTTTTGTCGCGGCTGCTGTGTGTTTGTTTAGTGTTCAGGGGTCACCAGGGACGGCCCCCTTGTGTTGTGAAGGGTATTGTCTTGGTTCTACTCCCTTTGTAAACTGTCACAATAAAAATAACCATGGATGTGGCTGCAATGTCTGCGTGGGAGTTTTTAATACCGAAAATGAGAATCGTGTGATTTGTTGCAAGGCATTTATCATACAACTGTAGCGGTTATCGAGCATGAGATTCAATGTTGAAATCTAAACCGCAGACTAACACATACTTTTGACATACTTGCTCTGATTTTAAACGGACAATGCGACTTAACCTAAAAGAATTGGACGTCACTCAAGATACAAAACCTTACAATGTATATAGCAAGCCCTCAAAATCACAAAGACAGCCATAAGTTTTGATTCGAACAATGGGATCCGTTCGATGGATTAGAAAACATCTTGTTCGAGAAAATTGCCTGAGCGGGGAGAAGCGTAGAAGCAATGTAATAATCTTAAACATTCCTGAATTGGATACGGGTACAAGGGTTGATCAATAGCCGCCGATAAGTATTCAGTAAGTGGCATTTGAGCCAGCGTCACTATATCGGGTTGAGTCTCTTACCACAGTAGGCGGGTAAATTTGGATCCAACGATCCTGAAGCAGCACCGTGAGCGTTCCGATAAAGAATTACTTTGTCGAATTCGGATGTGCATTACTGTTTTGCGTGGGTAGCAAGAAGCGTTAAAGGATACTGAGAAATATAAGTACTGTCTTCTTAGGAGAGATAAAATTCCATTAATTGTTCTTGAGATGAGTGGCACTGCAAATTGGCAACCTCATCAAATCGGCACCTTCAATTCTATTAGTCTCCAACGATGAGCAAACAGTGTCTGCCGAAGGAATTTCAAAGTAGTGTTTTAAATACATTGGACAAGTTAACTTTCACAAACCAACTCTATTATGTTAGGGAGTGATGTGCGTCAAACATGCTTTCTTTTAGGACATGCTCTTAAAAAGGGATTGTATGCGTAAATTTGTTACACATTACGTGTAAAGCATTCTTCTCGATGTTCGTCGTATATATCTCAAAATTTTACCTGAGTATCTCTTTGAGATAAGCGCTACAAAGCAGTATTGTCAAATCACGAAACGGGATTCGCGAAGTCAGAGACTGTGCCCCCCGTATACCAGATCACCCAGAACCTATTCTAACGTACAGGGGAACATGGTTGCAGGCCGCTTTTCAGTATCATAAATATTTTGACAATTTTTAAGAACGTGGTTTTACAATTCGATACAAAGGAAGCTGCCGCTATCCAGAAAAGCCAGTCGAAATTTCAAGATAGTCAGGTTGAAATGGATTTAAAAGTCATTCACGACAATTACTTCGGGCTAGCAGATGCAATAGAAAAATTACAAAACCCTGCGGTGGCCCTTAGAAGAATCCCTACAAATAGTGCAACATTTTTCACGCACGCTAAATGCGCGATGGAAGACGCAAATGTTTCTTCTCTACATTTGAAAGTGTTTTTTAAGAAAAATTCTAATTTTGGGCACATTAAAAACACATTTGTGAAGGTGCGTCAGCAGAATCGTTATAGGTTATTTGAAGATTATTTTACTTACGCAAATATTACGTCACTAGATGTAGAACGTTCGTTCTCCTGCATATAAACGCATTTGTCCTCATGGCCGTACTATTTTTTGCCGAAACAACAGTTGAAACATATCTAATGTTGAATTTAACAGACATTATTCACTTGTGATTTCACGGAGGTGTATTAAAATGAACATAAAAACAATTTAAAGGGCAATATCATAAAACAACAAAATCGTTATTTTTTCCTTGTTTGCCCAATTGATTTACATTCACTACCCTTCAGGGTTTAATTTACAAGCGTTTAAACGACGCGTTGCATAAAGATCGCAATCCCAAGCATGTAGCGCATACAGTTCATCACACGAAACGATCTTGAATGCCCTATTTATTGCTTTTTTTTCTCTGCTGCACTATATCTACAAATGCAAAGTTGCTTTGTTCAAATACGCGGCGAATAGGCGCCCCACCAAGTGTAAGGGGCCTCATTTCAAAAAAGGGGAAAGTCATTCAACGTTCTCTATATCTATATATTGTTGCACATTCAAGGCAAGACATTTTTAGATAAACACAATTTTACCGCGCCGAACTAGGTTGATCTTTTATTGACAGTCGTTTTATCTTAGGATCAGGTATAATAATACATTAGTATACATAGATTACATCAGAAATAAAAGATCATATATAATAAAATAAACCCTTTTTAATTTTCAATTGTGATAAAAAATTATATTGTGCTTGTTGAAATGTTCGTCAACGTTAAAGTTGTGGGGTATCGTAAGGGAAGTGACATTTTTTTCCTGTTTTAAATGTAAAAATAATTTTTGTTTTCAATATAATTTGTGGTGATTTACCGTTTGATTACCTGGAAATTTTTTTTTTCTTGTCACTTTTTATATTGGTAAGTGACTCATTTTATTTGGGTATTCTTTTAAAGTAAATATCTTAGAAAGGAAAAGAGTTTTACTGCAAAACGTTAAATAAAATTAAAGTAACATGTTACAACTGAGAAAAAGACGGGTTTAGATAGTGTAAAATATATTCAGGGAATTACAAAATTTTAATTATCTATTTGCAAAGCATTTTAACCCTAGATTACTGGACTAGTTTCGTCAAACGTAAACACTGGACTATCGTAAATTATACTACTTTCCAATAAAAGCAAAAATTTTTCTTAGTAAGATTTATTAGAAAAATAAAAAAAAAAAATAATAATATAATAATAATAATTTTTTTGACAATTGATCAAATAGGATATAGCTTCGTCGAACAATTTACAATATGGTAAAATAAAAAAAAACACACATGCAATCACAATAAATAAAAAAAACCATGAAAAATTGGTGTCCAGCAATCACAGGTGTATTTTGACAAAGAATTCAGAGACACTATCGTAGCAATTCTCAAGATGTTTCCTTTAAAAGGTTTTTGAAAGTAAAGGACCGCGTTTATTTTGGAAGAACCCAAACTGCCGAAAAGTCAGTGATATGTATGACCGTCTTAAAATATGTTTTACCAAAATACGCGGCTTTTTTAAAGTATACGAGAAGGTTAAACGTGTATTAAATTGTATATAATTGTAATTTTTTATACAAAACAAATTTAGATTCTGATAGTATTAACAGTTTTATAATTTATAGTATTTAGTAATAGCATAAATCTTACTTATGTGTATATTAATGTGTTTTTCCTTAATTTTTCATTTCGCTTTATGTATTAAATAATTTCTTTAAAAGAAAAATAGGAATATTCAGTGCTCAAAAAAAAAAAATAGGTGAGAAATGTTTGGTCTGTTGTTTATAATAATTAACATTTTTACTTAATAAAAAAGAGTAATCGGAATGTAATTACACCTTTATTTATTATACATTTAAAGATAATATATACATATTTAAATTAACTATATCAAACATAATTTTAATTTAATCATCATCAGAAGAAAAATCAAAATCGCTGTCACTGTCATCATCAAGGTTTATAATAAGTTCATCGGTAAGCTTATCCATTATGTGTTCTTTTTGTATATAATTTTCCTCAATATTCACTGCATGCCGACAAACATGTGACCATTCGTCTTTTGTGATTTTTCCAAATTCTTCTTTAACGAGTTCCTCGACATCATTTAGTTTAAAAGTTATATTTTTAGATGCTACTCTGCCCTTTAAAATTGCCCATATCATTTCAATAGGGTTGAGTTCCGGATGATATGGGGGCAATCTCAACACTGTATGCCCATCTTTTGCAAATATAGAATCTATAGTGTAATTCTTGTAACTTGGTTTATGCATATGTAGTACTACTCTATACAATTCAACTTTTGTCAAATTTTCATTAAATATGATGCCACGTTCACTTAGCCATTTTATAATTTCCGATTTTTTGCTGTTAGTAGTTGGATGTTTAACTGAGAGAACGTTGTGGTAGCTTGTATTATCCGTCACAACAACAGATTTAGGTGGCAAATTTGGAATCAACTGTTTTTCTAACCACCTTTTATAATTTATGAAGTTCATATCGTCATGATAATCTCCACTTTTTTGGCCGGACTTATCGATCAACAAGGCATTATCAATAAATCCATGTTCACTACCTAAAATAATAAATATACAGTACATGCTAAAAGAATAGAGAAGAAATTTTACTAATGTACCTGCATGTACAATTATTAAACGCTTCCCTTTTGATATAGGGCACTTAAGTCCATTGTTAGAGTTATCAACCCATTCATATGGAGTTGTGTGACTGGCATGGAGGTATGTTTCGTCTAAAATACAACACTTTAGTTTTTGAACATCAAATAAAAATTTATTTTGCTTCACCTGTATACACGATTGGTCGACCTTGTAACCGATAATTTGTAACATTTCGGATATATGAAGATCTTAGCTCACGTATATTTGATCTTTCCATCAAAAGCTTTCGGTTATCAGTAGTCTTCTTCCACCTGTTATTTGATAAATATATTAATTACTAAAATAATAATAAATTTGAATATTAGTACGTACCTAAATCCTAATTTTAATATTAACTTTCTTAAAGAGCTGCGCTTGCCTACAAAACCAATGGTATCATCTGACTGTATTTTATTATATACAGCATTTAATGTAGGCCTCTGTTCTCAGTTATGTGAAAATTGTGAATAACCTGACGTAAAACTGCTTCCCCAGCATTATCCACAGTAGATTTTAATGAATGTCTTACAACATTTTCTTTTGAAGAACTGCCACTTTGCTCTGCTTCAACAGAAGTACTCTTTCGAATAATTCTGACAACAGTACTTTTAGATATTCCTGTAGCTTCACTGACAATATCTAAAATGTTACCTGTAAACAAACATAATGACTTCACTGATATATGAATATGTAAAAATAGTATTAAAAATATAAAAAAATATATTATCATACCTTCTGTCTTATATTTTTTAAAATAGTTGTAGACATTAAAAACAATGTTTCGTGATTGCTCATGCAAAACTTGTCTCTTCTTAACGATGTTCGATGATTCGGACATTCTCACCTGTAACTTAATTATTTAATACAATTTAATTAAAATCTGTTTAAAACAAAATACTTACAATAGAATATTACCCCTAATTCAAAATGAGAAAAACTGATTTTTTAATAAATGGTACGCCAATAACAATATTAAGAGTAGAGAGCACGAAACGAATTCAACGACAAGACATCAACTGACGCCGAAATGAGGTAAATGTTTGTTGGTCTTACTGTAGGTAAGAAATACATAGCTATTTCTCTCGGTTAGCACCAACTTCTCTTTCTAATCCTAAAATGCGTCTTTGCGCTGGTGTCTTCCGAAAGTAAACGGACGAGTCCGTTTACTTTCAGTTGTTAATGTGTTGTCGTTGAATTCGTTTCGCGCTCTCTACTTTTAATATTGTTATTGGCGTACTATTTATTAAAAAATCAGTTTTTCTCAAAACTATTTTGAATTAGGGGTAATATTCTGCTGTAAGTATTTTATTTTAAACAGATTTTAATTAAGTTGTATTAAATAATTAAGTTACAGGTGAGAATGTCCGAATCATCGAAGATCGCTAAGAAGAGACAAGTTTTGCATGAGCAATCACGAAACATTGTTTTGAATGTCTACAACTATTTTAAAAAATATAAGACAGAAGGTATGATCATATTTTTTTTAAGTATTTTTAATATTATTTTTACATATTCATATATCAGTGAAGTCATTATGTTTGTTTACAGGTAACATTTTAGATATTGTTAGTGAAGCTACGGGAATATCTAAAAGTACTGTTGTCAGAATTATTCGAAAGAGTAATTCTGTTGAAGCAGAGCAAAGTGGCAGTTCTTCAAAAGACAATGTTGTAAGACATTCACCAAAATCTACTGTGGATAATGCTGGGGAAGCAGTTTCACGTCAGGTTATTCACAATTTTCACATAACTGACAAACAGAGGCCTACATTAAATGCTGTATATAATAAAATACAGTCAGATGATACCATTGGTTTTGTAGGTAAGCGCAGCTCTTTAAGAAAGTTAATATTAAAATTAGGATTTAGGTACGTACTAATATTCAAATTTATTATTATTTTAGTAATTAATATATTTATCAAATAACAGGTGGAAGAAGACTACTGATAACCGAAAGCTTTTGATGGAAAGATCAAATATACGTGAGCTAAGATCCTCATATATCCGAAATGTTACAAATTATCGGTTACAAGGTCGACCAATCGTGTATACAGGTGAAGCAAAATAAATTTTTATTTGATGTTCAAAAACTAAAGTATTGCATTTTAGACGAAACATACCTCCATGCCAGCCACACAACTCCATATGAATGGGTTGATAACAATCGACTTAAGTGCCCTATATCAAAAGGGAAACGTTTAATAATTGTACATGCAGGTACATTAGTAAAATTTCTTCTAAAATTTTTAGCATGTACTGTATATTTATTATTTTAGGTAGTGAACATGGATTTATTGATAATGCCTTGTTGATCTATAAGTCCAGCCAAAAAAGTGGAGATTATCGATATGAACTTTATAAATTATAAAAGGTGCTTAAAAAAACAGTTGATTCCAAATTTGCCACCTAAATCTGTTGTTGTGATGGATAATGCAAGCTACCACAACGTTCTCTCAGTTAAACATCCAACTACTAACAGCAAAAAATCAGAAATGATAAAATGGCTAAGTGAACGTGGCATCATATTTAATGAAATTTGACAAAGTCGAATTGTATAGATTAGTACATATGCATAAACCAAGTTACGAGAATTACACTATAGATTCTATATTTGCAAAAGATGGACATACAGTGTTGAGATTGCCCCCATATCATCCGGAACTCAACCCTGTTGAAATGATATGGGCAATTTTAAAGGGCAGAGTAGCATCTAAAAATATAACTTTTAAACTAAATGATGTCGAGGAACTCGTTAAAGAAGAATTTGGAAAAATCACAAAAGATGTATGGTCACATGTTTGTCGGCATGCAGTGAATATTGAGGAAAATTATATACAAAAAGAACACATAATGGATAAGCTTACCGATGAACTTATTATAAACCTTGATGATGATAGTGACAGCGATTTTGATTTTTCTTCTGATGATGATTAAATTAAAATTATGTTTGATATAATTAATTTAAATATGTATATATTATCTTTAAATGTATAATAAATAAAGGTGTAATTACATTCCGATTACTCTTTTTTATTAAGTAAAAATGTTAATTGTTATAAACAACAGACCAAACATTTCTCACCTATTTTTTTTTTTTTTTGAGCACTGAATATTCCTACTTTTCTTTTAAAGAAATTATTTAATACATAAAGTGAAATGAAAAATTAAGAAAAAATACATTAATATACACATAAGTAAGATTTATGCTATTACTAAATACTATAAATTATAAAACTGTTAATACTATCAGAATCTAGATTTGTTTCGTATAAAAAATTACAATTATATACAATTTAATACACGTTTAACCTTCTCGTATACTTTTAAAAAGCGCGCGTATTTTGGTCAACATATTTAAGACGGTCAATACATATCAGCTGACAATTTTCGCGCAGCATGGGTGTCTTCCGAAAATAAACGCAGTCTACTAATACCAAATGATTAATGAAGATTGCATTCACTATAACTTAGTCTCCAACTAAATAGGAAGGTACTCAAGGGCTCAATGCGTTGGCATAACCGAAAATCGCCAAAATCTATCGAAAAATTTCGGGCGTCGTAAATGTGACAAATGTCCAGTAATCTAGGGTTAATTATCCACAGAACATATTAAAAATAACTCCCTATTTAATTGCATCAAGTGAAACAGTATTTTTATAAGTTTTGTTCCAATGAAGTATTAAACGGTTGATCAACATTAGAAAGAGTTGGATAAACATTCGTTTAAAGTACACACAGAAGAACTACACTGAAAAAAGAAATTCCGATACGTATAACATGCATACTAAATTACCGGTTATCCGTACCTTAATTTTCCTCGCAACATGAAATTTCCCGCAGAAAAGTAAATTTCAATACGAAAATTTAGGTAGAATATAACACTTTTACATTGTATTTCTCCGACGTAAAAATTTGATAATTAAAAATTCCCCTGTACCTTTATTTATTTACTTATGTGCAGGGTTTTTCATTTTATTTTGACCACTACTTATTTCCATTGCTATTGCAGATTCAAAAAAATATTTCAAGTGAAAGTTGTAGCGTTTCACCTCTATCGAATAAAAATGTAATAAGTAGTAACCTGGGCAAATATGCGGTAACAGCCAGAGGCGTGGCGAGCGCATAAAAGTCTACACATAAAATAGAAGGAAAGAAATAAATTATAAAACTTGCTGAAACGCTTACCGTTTTAAAAGTCTTCTGTGAAGTCACAGACTGGGTAACATCTGTTAAATATTTGAATCATTAGATATGTTTCCACAGCTGTTTCGGTCAAGTGAATACGACGTGCGGGATAAATGTTTTTAATGCCGAAACGAACGTTCGACATCTAGCGATGTTATATTTGCATATTTAAAATAATCTTTGAAACAACTTAATGCATCTTCACACGCACCTTCACAAATTTGTCTTAATATAAGAAAGAAGCCTTTCTCTAAAACACTTTCAAATTTTCGTATTACACACCAATTTGTTTCGCCTTCTACAGCGCATAACTGTGCGTGAACATCATTCACAATTTGAACAGAATCCACCAGCGACATCGAAGTAATTGTTGTGAATAGTTTGTAAATCTCTTTTAACCTGACTATCTTGAAATATTTCCTGGCTTTTCTTGATTGCTGCAGCTTCTGTGGGATTGAATTTTAAAACTACCTTCTTTACTTGATCAAAATATTTGTAGTAATAAAACGCAGCCTGCAACCATGTTCCCCAACGTGTAACAATCGGCTGTGGTGGTTCAGGTAAATCAGGACAGTTTGTGAAATAGTCGGGTACGTTTCGGGGACTTTAGAAACACTGCCTTGGTACTAGCAATCAATGCATTTACTAGTGGAAAACATGTAGCAATTGTTTGTGCCGCAAGATTTAGAGTATGGATTTTACACGTTACATCTAAGAAGTTACCACTGTGTTCTTTAAGAGATCAGCTCAAAGAACGCATGTTTGCGGCACCATCACTCATTAACATTAAAAGTTGCTTAGTTGAAACTTCAAATTTGTTCAATGAGTTCAACACCACCTTTAAAATCTCATCGGTAGTACAATTTATAACTCTTTTGGAAGCAAGTAAGAAGGAGGATGACGGTCGATGTGGTTCCATTGTACGTACCATTACATTAACCACAGAATGTTTTTGACGATCTGTTGTTTCGCCCACACACAACCACAGTTTTTTATCTTTCAATTCCGTTTACATTCTTTTTTCTATGTTCACGAGCAAATGGCACCACATTTCGTATCAATGTCCGACTAGGTAATTTACAGTCCGCATATTTATTCCAGAAGTAGACAAATGCTTCTTTGTCTAGTAAACGAATCGATAGATTACATAAAATAAGAGTAACACATAAACCAAATGTA
This sequence comes from Dynastes maya, assembly GCA_029619315.2. Lineage (NCBI taxonomy): Eukaryota > Metazoa > Arthropoda > Insecta > Coleoptera > Scarabaeidae > Dynastes > Dynastes maya. The sequence goes on from JAROYE020000003.1 coordinate 4,126,811, forward strand.
CATTTTTCTTGGTCTCGTATGCAACTTTTTGCAGAAGAAAGTTGTTTGCTTTCGATGTGACGTTGACAATGGCTTCTCGACCACCACATTAAAGGGATTTTACAAACTAGATATTGAATTTTAGCGCCATCAAAAATTAAGCCCGGCATGTCCACTATAAAGTTTTTAACTGTGTCTGCCATTGGTCGTTTTCGCGATGTACCTAACGACATTTTTAAAGCAAACATAAGCGTACAATTACGAAATAAGTTACGACAGCCTACATATACACAGAACTACTCGCATACAACATCGATTTAGTACTGACGCTGTGAACGCGTGAAATAAATAACCGCCGACTCCACACCACATATCTACTACACTGACTGTTACCGTTGTTTGCCCAGACTAGTACAGATACATAAAGGTTAGTGATTCCTGTATCACTTTTGTTTGCAAAGAATATTACAAAACTTGCTACCTCAGTAAATTTCGTAGGAATCCTGAGAATCGCGAACGAGTGACAGAGATAACTATATGGTTAGGCGCTAAAAGGGTGCTAGGTATTATGACAAAAAGGATAGGAGATAGAACAGCAGATACGTCGGCAGACTTATGCATGCAAGCATCACTTGCCTTTGCTGAAATCCCTGTTATATCAAAAAAGGAGGAAATATACTAACAATTAGGTACTAAATATGAAAACGAAAAGATCAATGCATTGTTAAGTGTGTGGTGAATTGAATCACAATTTATTGAAGCTGCTAACATTGGTGTCACTGGCCTTGAAAACGATATCGACGAGATTTTTGTTATCCCATGATAAAAATATACAGATCCATTATCCTACTTATCTATTATTTACTTCATTTACATCTCACCACTTACGATCCACCATCTCACATAATCTAAACTAGGACTACGATTGCAATTGCCCTGGGTTCACGCAAAGGAAATTGGCAACGACACGATTCTAACATATATTTGTTTGAATTAAATTATGTCAAATAATATTCAATACATTGAAACAATTAAATAAATAATTTCAAAGAAATTTTTGTTCTCTGTACATGTGCAAAAATTCTTAAACGTACCTTAAGGATAATTTAAAAATATTTCGAATAGTTTTGTCTGTAACACCATTTGTGCATCGCTAAAATTAAATTAATTTTTGACATTTTGATTTCTTAATTGCTGGCAATGCCATGTTAATTGCATAAATTTTCAATGAACAGCTCATGTGGAAAACTTTGTGTATGTATATGAATCAAAATCTGAAATAGGTTATTATGAATTCTTCCTACATGTAGCTAGAAAACTATTGACAAACATTTCACCAAAGTTATCGGGCAGATATTTCCAACTTAAAGCAGTCGCTTGCTTGATTGTTGTAGGTACGATTATCGCCCTTCTGGTAACTCTACTTCCTGGAGGTAGTGATGCTCACATATTAGATGACGTGCCCTTGGTAGATGGGTAAGTTCTTACATATTATTGTCAACCTGTATACATATTTTTATTTAACCTATTGAATGTGCAAATACTAGCTTGATCAAACAAAAGATTTATCTATACAAACCGATAATGCATTAACGACATTTTGAGGTAGATACTCGAATATAAAAACAGGGCAATCTATTCAATTCAACGCCATCGTACTTTGTGTTCTAATTGTTGAAATCTAATCTTTTGGGGATTATATTCTATTGTTTACTCGTCTTTATCGAAATTACACTTAAATATTATTAGCGGTTGTAATACTTTGCTTAATTCGATTGTTTCGTTTTATATTAAATGCATTAAATGATAGCATCAGACACGGCTTTTTTATATACAATAGGAAATAATTTAAATTATACTGACAATAATGAAGTATATAAAAAATTATTATTGATACAGTATGATCATAAATCAACGCTATCGAGAGGGTAACGTATTTTTTGAATTTTTTTTATGTTGGTGCCCCACATTCAATGTTACAAGCGATATTTTCCTTATTTGTAGATATTTAAGATCCAGCAAGATGTCGTCGAAAATGGTTTACAGAATTCTAAAAGATATACCCTTAGTAAACCATCCTCCAAGAAATCTCCCCCAAATTAATTTTTATAAATTGAAATCTTCATCTTTTTGACTTCGTGACTGAGGTACGAAGAGTTTGGAATACAACGGTATAAACGAGAATTACATTCAAGAAATATTTAATACAAAATGATCTTATGAATAAAAAATAATTAAAAAATTCTTACAAAAATTAATTAAACATTAAATGCATCAATAACACTATGCTCGAATTGGAAACTTTTTTTTGTAACAAGCCGGGCACCCGGGGGGTGAACTCAATTCGAGTATGCTGAGTCCAATGGTGCTAACCGTTTTTAAAAGTTAGCTCGCGTTTACGAGCAATTTCAATTTAAAACTTTTAGGTCCAAAGACCCCAAAAAACGTAATTTTTATCATTTTGTTGACCATAGACATCGTATCGACGAATACACATCGAATAGAAACTATTTGAAACAAATTGAATCGATTCAATCGATTTTTCATCATTTTTTTGCAAAAAAAAAAATCATTTTTCTTAATTTTTTTTTCATTTTTCATTCTTGGATTGCCTCGATTCTTCTGTATTGTCAACATTCAGATTCAGACATCTACCGTCTCTTATTTTCATCCCACTCAACTGTAGAAAAATACGACGCAATTCGTTGAATGCATTTCCTTCTGGGTCCAATGCTTTTATGAAATTTTTAATAATTTCTAGTTTGATGTTGAGCGGTGGTAACAAATCCTTTTCGATCGGCACAAGTGGAATCTCAATAATGTTGCTTTGTCGCAATCAAAATTTCTCACGTAAAGGCCGATTCCGTTCGTTATATTGGTCGCCGGCAAAACTGGTATTCCACAAGCACATGTAGCACATATTTTTGGTATAACCCGTTCGCTTACCTCTTAAAAGAGCCACCGCTTTTAAGCCGGTACAGATTTTCCACTTTTAGTCATTATATTGCACTCTCTCTTTTGTATTGCTGTTCAGTGCAATCGGAATTTTTTGAAACGGTGTTGTGTAGCAGAACCGCTTTCAAATTGCTTTTTGACAGGTCGATAAACAATCGCCAGTGCTCGGGATTATATGCATCGTTAAAATCAAACCACCGATCAGTGTAATAAGCGAGTGAATTATTCTCAATGGATTTGAAAACATTCGCAAGACGATGATGACGATTGTTTGCTCCGTATATCCGAACATCTGCTGCCAAAATGTTCGTTTGTTTCAGGTCCTTTGCCAAAAGAATGGATTGTCGCTGTCATAGATTCAGGCTTCTTATCATATTATTCAAACGAGATTGCCTGATTTCAATGTGATTGCATGGCGCAGTGACATTTGATGGTTTATACATTGATACGCCTGCTTTTTCAGTTTTCATGGTTTCTAATGCTGATGGCTCAGACTGTATTGTTGAAATTGGTCTTGTTGGGACAGGAATTGTATTTGAACGCGGCAGCGGCAATTGAGTATATGTTGTTGGAGTGTATTTCAAAGAACCACTTTTTCTTCTGATCATACCGTCAGTATAATTCACGCACGCATAACATTCAGCTGGATCATGTTTTCTTGGATCTATCCAAATCATCGGATCACCAAATGGCATAGCGGCTCCGGATTTTGTCCATTTATTCAAATTCAAAACGCATGTTGTACAAACAATATATGGAGCCCAAAACACACCAGTAAAAACATTTTGTGAGAAATATTGTTGATACAAATCAACGGTTTCACCGCTTATTTTACGCCGAGTAGTCTTAATTACAAATTTTCCACACACGTAACAAAAGGTATTCAATTTAGAACATTTATCCATTTTTGATATTTCAAATTAATTGATTTTACAAATCAGCGGTTAACAACGCCACTTATATACCCATTTGACTAAGTGGCAGTAGCTGGGATGGAAGTTTCTAGAAGGCTCACGAATGGTCAATGGAAGGTTCTCGAAGGTTCCTGAAAGCTGTTCGGCTATTGATCAGATTTTCCAGAAAATTCCAGAATGTTTCAGAAGGTTCTTTGGGTCTACCATTTTTAAATTAAAATTGCTTGAAAACGCAATCTAACTTTTAAAAACGGTTGGCACCAGTGGATTCAGCGTACTCAAATTAGGTTTAGCCCTCCGAAGCCCAGATTGTTGCATTTTGCAACTAGCACAGTGTAATTCATAAAATTAATCGCTTACAGATATTGTACAAAATGACTATGAATTTATCCTAATTACATGTGTCATTAAACTAAAAAAATTAAAAAATATACAATCGCAGAGCATTATACAATACCAAGCAAAGATATATTCTAGTGAAAATGTCACAGGAAAGTCACATTGAGAAAGTTAGAGAAATCTGCGAAAAATTGAAGCTGCCGATTGAAACATATTATATTTCTAGCGGCTATAGATATATACCATATCTCGATATTCCAAAGATTTCTATTTCGTGAAAGTATTCATTATATAGTTTGCAAATTTTCGTTATGGGTGACACGTAATTTTTACTAATGTGAATAGGTGGAACCGGCTTGGTACTGTAATAAGGTACATGTAATCGAAACAGTGACAACAATCTTGCATTGCCAAATATATTATTGAAAACCTTGTGCAGCACATATGTATTGGGTATGTCGGAAAGTTCTGTCGTATTTTTTAAATAAAACAAATGTGAAATTTAGAATATCTTTATTAAATAATTAATCTACAATGTACTGACCATTATTTTGTACAACCGTTCTTCATCTTTCAGGTAGTCGATTAATACCGTCAGCGAAAAAATTCCCAGGTTTGGAATCGAAGTATTCGGTTGAAGCCGTTCGAACGTCATCTTCTGTATGAAAAGTTTTTCCATTCAAAACATTTTGTAGAGATCGAAAAAGGTAAAAATCCGAAGGTGCCACGTCAGAAGAATATGGAGGATGTGGCAAAACGTCCCAGCCAAAATCTGCCAATTTTCTTTAAGACATCAAAGAAGCATTGTGTTTCAGCATGATAATGCTCGACCCCATGCTTCTTTGATGTCTCAAAGAAAATTGGCAGATCTTGGCTGGGAGGTTTTGCCACATTCTCCATATTCTCCTGATTTTCAGATTTTTACCTTTTTTGATCTCTATAAAATTTTTTGAATGGAAAAACTGTTCATACAGAAGATGTTCTAACGACCTTAACCGAATACTTCGACTCCAAACCAGGGATTTTTTTTTTGCTGACGGTATTAATCGACTACCTGAAAGATGGAGAACAGTTGTACAAAATCGTCAGTACATTGTAGATTAATTATTTAATAAATATATTCTAAATTTCACATTTGTTTTATTTTAAAAATACGACAGAACTTTCCGACATACCCAATATATCATGGCAACCTCACATCTACATATCTATAAGCGGCAGCAACTGAAACTCTTTGCGAATGTTAAAGTATGATTGAAAAAGTAGATTTTTGCCATACTTTGTGTAATAAAGATAGCGCAGAAATGTATTTTGTACTTTTTCTAGAAGATCACTACCCTTTTTTACATGGGGAGACCAAACTGTGGATGAAAATTCCACTTTGGATCTTACTAGTGCATTGTATAGGAGAATAATTGACTTTAAATTAATGAATTTAGATGTATGTGCGCCTAATAAACCCCAAACTCCGACAGGCATCAGCAGTAGTCGTCCGTATATGTTCAGAGAATCGCAAAGATGAATCGAAGACAACTCCAAGATCTTTTACAGTACTCTTGCGAGTAAGAAAAAGACTATTCAACTGGTAATTAATAGAGTTTGTTAAAAAGGTGGTACCGGATGGCAGTAACGCAGCGGTAGCGGCGTGGGTAGGGGTAATTTTCAACTCGTAGTCGATCTCGACAGTACCGCGAAAGAGTTCAAAGTGACAGTACATTGCACGCTGCACGCTGCACGCCAAATAAGTACGCGGAGATGGGACGCCCAAAGGGTGTAACGTTTCCTTCGAATGTGAATAAATATCTCATTTCCCTGGATTAGAATATACAAGTCCGCATATTTATTGTACAATATGCGATAGCGGATTGCTAAGTCGCGATAGGTTTGAATGTAAAAAACATTGTAAAAGTAAACGTCAATTATTGAATTTAAGAAACAGTATTCCATACTGGTAACTTTTATGTGATTTTACTTTTATGTTATGTGTGTGCAACATCCCACAACATCTAGTATCTTATGAACACTTTCGTCTTTTTTGGGTTAAGTACGTTCCCTCATGGAAGCTGCCAATATCTATGCAATTACGATACAATTTGCCACGTGTGCAAGGTACAATAAGGGAATGTATAAAAGACGAGTTGAGAAATAAGAAAATCTGCCTATGTGTGGATGAAACAACTGATGCTCGGAAACACAGCGTCATTCATGTTGTAGCGGGTCCTTTAAAACGTGATGGTCCACCAGTCTCATTGTTGTTATCCAGTAAAAGGATTCAGAAAACTAATGCAGAAACCGTTGTTTAGATAATAAAAGATTTGTTGAGAGAATTTTGTATCACAGGAACCCAAGTCACAATGTTCGTTACTGACGGAGCCGCAACAATGCTAAGAGTTGGTAGGATGTTGAAAATATGCTTTCCGACTCTTCTTCACATAACTTGCTTCATACACGCATGTCACCTCGTAGCAGAAACCATTCGAAAGAAGTATCCGATGGTGGATAAGTTAATATCTATCAAAAAAGTGTTCATCAAAGCTCCCAGACACATCCGTGTATTCAAACAATTGTATCCGAAATTACCACCACCACCTCAGTCTGTAATAATAACGCGATGGGGAACATGGCTCCAGGCAGTATCTTACTATCAAAAATATTTTTCACACGTGAAAAATGTCATCTTGAAACTTGATTCAAATGATTCTGCAGCAGTTCGAGATGGTCAGCAGCTTTTTTCCAATTCGGACGTTCAACAACAAATAGATGAAATTTCCATGAACTATTCTGAAGTTGCACAAGCTAATTGAGCAATTAGAAAACACTCACTTATCTGCACGCGCCGCATTAAATTGCATAAATAATTTACAAGCCGCTCTAGAAAACTTGACGAACACTATAGGAGTCGATGTTGCTCAAAAATTTGGTGCAATTTTAATGAAAAATCCCGATTTACAAAAGGTTCGGTCTATAACTGAAAATCAAGGGTGCCCGAATGGGGAAAAGGAATATCTGACTTTTGCAAATCTTATTTCACTGGATGTCGAACGATCATTTTCGAAGTATACAACAACGTATTCACAACACCGTCGACGGCTGAATGAATCAACGATGGAAGCGTTCCTGATGTTGCAATTCTACGCAGCTTACCAGGGCGGTTGCCAATTGCTACAGTGGACATCAAGACGACAGGAAAAGGTAACAATATTATTTTTCACTAATATCGTATATTACGTACCTACTTCTATGCGGTGCGCCATTGCCGGTACCACCTTTTTAACAAACTCTAGTAATTAAGAAAGCAGGTTAATTTTTTTCTCGTAAAGCTAACAATCGCGCACTTATCAACATTCAGAGAAAGTTTGTTAAGTTGACACCAGTCGAAAGTTTTGTATAAGTCACTTTGTAAATGAGAGCATTTAAAAGGTGTTATAAATCTCCTATGAATTTTGCAATCATCTGCATAAAGTAAACATTTCGAATATTCAAGTACATCTACAATGTAATTAAAAAATAATAAGAACAAGAGCATCCACAATGTTATTGAAAAATAATAAGGACACGAGGAGTCCCAGATTACTTCCTTGGGGAACTCCCGTTCGAGATAGAAAAGGCTCCAAGTAAGCACCTTCAAAGAACACTACTTGCCTGCGATTGGATAAATAAGACCCAAAAAGATTCAAAAGATTATGTGAAAAGCCAAATCTACGAAGTTTCTTCAAGAGAATATCATGATCCACTTTATCAAACGCTTTGGATAAATCTGTGAAAATTACGTCCAATTGGGAATTATCAAGGCGTACATACATCTGAAAGATCATTCGAGAATATTAATAAATTTGATTGAATGGATCTCCCTTCAAGAAAACCATGCTGATCATTAGATAAGTAATGTTTAATTTGTGGATAGGTTTTGAAATATATGATATATTCGAACATTTTTACTACAGTTGATAAAACTGAAATGGGACTATAGTTAGTCATCAATTTTGCATCTCCAGATCTATATCGGCAAAACCGTAGAATGTTTCCAATCGTCAGGAAATGTACTGTTCATAATGGATAAGTTAAATATATGGGTGTTCTACAAGAACTGAAGCCTATTGATCACGTGGCGAGAGTACAATTGGTTTGAAAATCACATGAATTACAATTTTAACGTAGTAAAGGTAGATAAGGGTACAAAGTGTTTTAAATGCAGAAATAATTCGGATATAATACAAAAAAATCATTTATCACTTTCTGAATGGTAAATACTTGTTGTGATCGTTACGTTTTAGACTAATTGAAAGATATAATCTTGAAAATCAGGTAGACAATAGAATGTAATAAATTGTATGTGAAAAATCGTTTAGTATGACAACAATTAAAGTGAATCTGTTGATTTAGGATTGATTTATGATGCATATGGTGGCAAAATCGTATTAATATCTAGTCCTTGTTGATTAAACTTGACGTTATTAACAATGAAACATTTTTAATCCGATTTTAATGATATTTGGTGGATAGGTAAATTTCAGAAGTATGTAAAAGATCGTTTTCTATTCCGACCAAAACACTGAGTGTTTTAGTTTTCTATTTCGACTAAAACACTGAGTGTTGTAATTTATTTGGGAATGTTTCCTTAACTGTTAACTCTCAAAATAACTATAAAGGATAATTACTAGTACCTACTCTGTAGTCCAGGGGTTCCCAAACTTTATCAATCCGCGGCGCACTTACAGGTTTGGTACTTTGTCCCAGCGCCCTTTTCAAAATATGTGTACAATGATATAAATCAAGCACAGAATGGAAAACAACTCTTAAGATAAACCTCACAATGTAAAGCTCACGTTTATTAAAATTGAATTACAAGAACCATCACACTAAAATATGAAAATACAAAATAATATGAAATAAGTGACACACTGAAACAAAGCGGGCGCTCTTCTGGTAGCGGGCGTTCCTCTGGTAGCGGGCGTCTTAAAGCTGTTTACTTTTCTTCTCAGATGTTTACTTTTCGATTGTTACTTGGGAACTGAACTGGTTCGCCGAAGTGGTGCCGTATTTGTACTAGCCGCGCCACCTATTGGGTCAGTGCAAAAGTTCGTTCCCAATTTGTAAATAAAAATGTTACTGTAAAAAAACACTTTTATTAATCAATTATGTATTCACCACCGTTCTCGACAATCATTTTCCAACGCTCAGCCAATTTACGGATACCACATTTGAAAAAATCGCGTAGTTTAGCGTCAAAGAACGCGGTGATGTGATTTTTGACAGCCTCCACAGAATCAAAATTCTTGCCATTTAAATCGTTTTGCAATGACCGAAACAAATGGTAATCGGAAGGGTGCAATGTCCAGAGAATATAGTGGATGCAATAAGATTTCCCATTTCAACTGTCCCAATTTGTCCAGAGTCATTTTCGAAGTGTGCGGTCTGGCGTTGTCATGGTGGAAGATTACACCTTTACGATTAACCAAGCTCGGGCGTTTTTCTTTGATTGCTGCTTTCAATTTGGTTAGTTGTTGGCAGTACTTCTTTGAATCAATCGTTTGGCCAACAGGAAGCAGCTCAAAAAATATAACACCTTGGCAATCCCACCAAACGGACAGCAAGACCTTCTTCGGATGCAACCCGGCTTTAGCGACTGCATCTGTGATTCCATTTGCTTCTTTCCAAGTACGCCTGCGTTTGACGTTGGTATACAGGACCCATTTTTCATCGCCAGTCATTAAAGGATCCAAAAAATCCTCTTTTTCTAGACATCCGAGCAAAGAAACAGCTGCGGAGATGCGGTTCAGCTTGTTTTTTTCGGACAACGTATGCGGTACCCAAGTGTCGAGCTTCAGAGTGAGTCCCATCTTCCTTAAACGCCGATACGCGGTTGATCGATCAATGTTGAGGACGTCAGCAACCTCTTCCGTTGAAATGCGTGCATTGTTTGCTATTAATGCGCGTAGAACATCGTTATCGATGTCGGAAGGTCGCCCAGAACGAGGTTCGTCTTTCGGGGTAAAATGACCACGGCGAAATTTAGTAAACCACTTCTTTATCGTTCGAAGGGCTGGTGCACGGTCCAAATAAACTTCTTGAATGTTTTTTCTCGCAGCGCCAACGGTTATTCCTTTCCGAAACTCGTAAAGCATCACATGTCGAAAATGCATCTTCCCCTTGTCCATGTTCAATGATTTTTTCACGATTTAAATTCAGCCAAGCGAAACAATTCTAATGCACAAATGACAGCTATGAGTGTTATCTTTATTACTTAGAACTTTTGCGAAACTTCGACAATCTCCGATAGTATGCTGCTAAAAAGTTCTACAAACTTCACGAAAGTTCCATACTTTTGGAAATGTTCCATATCATTCTAGAAAGTTTTACAAGGTACAGGAACGATCTAGTGTAGATGTTCTAGAAAGTTCCATTAACTTCGAAGCCGTTTTGAAATATTTATTCTAGAACGTTCCAGACTGCTATGTCTGCCCGCGTTCGCAGGAGTACCTCGCGGGGCCCCTGTTTACTCTCTACGTCGCCCCAGGGTGCCGCGACGCATACTTAGGAAACCCCAGGACTAGTATATAATATTTTTTTTAATTTCCTTTACAGACACAACGATTTACCATACAATCTCTACAATCTCCTGCAGAACAACTTGGAGACCTTCAAATTCGAGCAAAATCTGACGGAGGATGCACTATTTGGAAAGGACCGGTGCAGTTCTTGCTTCACGGACATACCTAGACTTCGGAAAGGCAAGGTCGGATCACAGGTATACTTAATCAATGTCTTTCTGTGTTATCGAACTTTTTGCACGTGTATTTTGCAAACATTTTAGTTTTGGGTAGCGTACGTGTCTTGTCAGGTTCAGTATAAAGATGCCTTGGCCAAAACCATCGAGCAAATTGATGTAATCAAGCGACTGGTGAAGAAATACCCTTCAGATCTTCAATTCGTTACGACTGCTGATGGTATGTAATTTTGGAAAACAGTATAAATCCCCATCTTTGATTTTTTTTGCGATGTTTTTAAACAATGTTTTGTTGAGATAGCTTCGGAATATGATTGCATAGTATGTCTTGATTAAACCGGAAGTACACTGACAACAAAAAGTTCTAAATCAGATGTATTATGCGTCGTTACACCTACTTGCAAAGATTCACCAACACTATCGTTTCCGTTTTAGAGATATTTGCTTTGTTCCATACCTTATCCCAAGCCTGTATAACCTTGGCGAATAAATTCCAGATTGATTAACATATTATATCTTCATTTTTCTCAAAAGAATGCATTGTTAAGGATTATTAATTATAAAAATAACTTTCTTCTACTTTCCATACTATTCAGGTATTATGGATGCCTTTAATAACGGGAAAATTGGCAGCTTGATAGGAGTGGAAGGTGGTCATTCGATGGATTCACGTCTAGGCATTTTAAGAATGTTCTATGATATGGGTGTAAGGTACATGACCTTGACCCATTCTTGTAATACCCCATGGTAAGTGCCAGAGGCTTCTCGTTTGTTACACATCCCAAATTCATGTTGAAAATTAACGTATCACTCAATGTTTCTGATATATTTTCTATAATTTTTGTATTTTCTAAAAATTTTTAGTTTAACAAAATATAATCTAGAAACTTTATGCTACCACAAAGTTATTTTAACATTTCTGGTGAAAATGGTCGCAAGTTAATGTCAAGTTATATTAAACAGCTTTTCTTGAGATACTTCAAGCATCATTCGACTTTGTTAACATTTTGTGTGTATAAGATTTAAGTTGATAATGTTTGAATTGAAAATCATAAAGCGAGCACATCATTTAATCAATGATGAATGCGTAAGAGCTTCAATTTTGTTAGATTTGTTAATTTGCTGGGTGTTGATCATGTGACAGTCATTCCAATGGTTAGAAGATTCATGGAAACCGGATCGCACCCCAGAAGACGTGGTCAAAGTAGGAAACGAGTCGCAAGTGCCAGAGATGATCGTTTTTTACAATTTTTACAAGCCCGCAGAAATAGACGAATAACATGCACAGAACGCAGTAAGCTTGAAACGATTAGAAATGTCAGAGTTTCTGCTTCAACTGTAAAGGAGAAAGTTGATGGAAGTAAGATTGAGTACTAGGAGGCCTGTACTTGAACCATTACTTACCGCACTACACAGAGTACAACGTTTGAGATTTGTCAGAAATCATGCTGATTGATCAGTTGAAGATTGGAAGCGAGTTTTCTTTTCGGACAAGACTAGAGTAAGTTTAAAATCCCCAGATGGTCGCGAAAGAGTATGGTGAAGAACTGGAGTAAGATATCTTAACTGCACAAGCTCTTAAAGGGAGCCCTTTGAGGTCTAGAGAGGTCAATTATTCAAATCTTGGACCGACCAGATTTAAATCCGATTGAGCACCTTGGAGATGCTCTAAAAAGATCAGTAAGACGTCATTTACCAGCTCCTGGAAATTTCCAGGAATTGGAACAAGCCGTCCCTTTTTAGTGGGATAATATTCCCCAAGAAATAATCGAAAATTTGATATTGAACTTACCACGGTGAATCCAAGCAGGTATCGGTAGGTCGGGCACAGAGAGCTTCGCGTTAGATTAGAACTGAGGTTGCCGCGCCCACGACGCGACGTATGTATGCAGATGAATCGGCACGGGCTACCTCGGCGAATGAAATTATTGATTTATTGCAACAGTTTCTCATCGACCATTGACAGCGGTAGTTGTAATTGGTTGGCGCAAATTGAGTAACTCTATTAATCACTTACATCTTTTCATATTAGACCTAACAATATTCTATACTATAACTCGATAAATAAAAATAACATATTGTGAAACTTTTTTTTATTGCAAGTTTGCAAGTATACTATGCAACAATGTTTAAATAAGAAAACAGAAAGGAAAGTTCCGTGTTTCTTCTATTATTCATATACTTTTCTGAAAATAATAAAGAGGGATAAGTAACTCACATACCATTACAAATTTTATTTCTTTGTAGTTTCAAAATCATGTCATAACTAACCTGGGCAAATATGTGGTAACAGACAGAGGCGTGGCGAGCGCATAAAAGTTTACACATGAAATAGAAGGTAAGAAATAAATTATAAAACGTGTTGAAACACTTACCGTTTTGAAAGTCTTCCGTGAATTCACAAACTGGATAACATCTGTTAAATATTTGAATCATTAGATATGTTTCCACAGCTGTTTCAGTCAAGTGACTAGCGATGTTATATTTGCGTATTTAAAATAATCTTTGAAACAACTTAATGCATCTTCACACGCACCTTCACAAATTTGTCTTAATATAAGAAAATCACTTTCAAATTTTCGTATTACACACCAATTTGTTTTTGCCTTCTACAGCGCATAATTGTGCGTGAACATCATTCACAATTTGAACAGATTTCTCTAGCGACATCGAAACATTTCCGCTAGTCCGAAGTAATTGTTTTGAATAGTTTGTAAATCTCTTTTAACCTGACTATCTTGAAATATTTCCTGGCTTTTCTTGATTGCTGCAGGTTCTGTCGGATTGAATTTTAAAACTACCTTCTTTACTTGATCAAAATATTTTTTGTAGTAAAACGCAGCCTGCAACCATGTTCCCCAACGAGTAACAATCGGCTGTGGTGGCTCAGGTAAATCAGGACACAGTTTGTGAAATAGTCGGGTACGTTTCGGGGACTTTAGAAATACTGCCTTTGTACTAGCAATCAATGCATTTACTAGTGGAAAACATCGCTTGTGCCGCAAGATTTAGAGTATGGATTTTACACGTTACATGTAAGAAGTTACCACTGTGTTCTTTAAGAGATCGGCCCAAAGAACGCATGTTTGCGGCACTATCACTCATAAACATTAAAAGTTGCCTAGTTGAAACTTCAAATTTGTTCAATGAGTTCAACACCACCTTTAAAATCTCATCGGCAGTACAATTTATAACTCTTTTGGAAGCAAGTAAGAAGGAGGATGACGGTCGATGTGGTTCCATTGTACGTACCACTACATTAACCACAGAATGTTTTTGACGATCTGTTGTTTCGTCCACACACAACCACAGTTTTTATCTTTCACTTCCGTTTTCTTTCTTTTTTCTATATGTTCACGGGCAAATGGCACCACATTTCGTATCGATGTCCGACTAGGTAATTTACAGTCCGCATATTTATTCCAGAAGGAGACAAATGCTTCTTTGTCTAGTAAACGAAACGATAGATTACATCAAATAAGAGTAACACATAAATCAAATGTAAATTTTTCTTGGTCTCGTATGCCACTTTCTGCAGAAGAATGCTGTTTGCTTTCGATGTGACGTTGACAATGGCCGCTGGACCGACACACAGGGATTTTACAAACTAGACATTGAATTTTAGCGCCATCAAAAATTAAGAATTTGTTTTGAGTATTTTCTATAATTTTTCCATTAGAAAAGAGGTTAATTGATGAACTGATGTTTAATTTGCTTCCAGTTAAATTGTCAACAATCAAACAATTTTGTAAAAATTATATAAAGTTTTATGAGTGATGCGTTAATTTTGAACATGCGTGTAGGTATGTTAAACACAACTGCATAAAACTTTGAAAAAGGTTACTGTACCCTTAACATTTACATAGGGCCGATAATTCTTACGTTGACGATGACGTGCCGATACTTAATTTGACTGAGTATGGAGAAGTAAGTATACATTTGCAATTTTTTATCAAAAGTTACAAATATATGTTATTTCATCTACTGTAAGATGGTAGTGAAAGAAATGAATAGATTGGGCATGTTAGTGGACCTATCGCACGTCTCCCACGGTGTTATGAACAGGGCGATTGAAGTGAGTAGAGCTCCTGTAATATTCTCACATTCTTCGGCATATTCTGTTTTTCGTCACAATAGAAATGTTCCTGATGATACCCTGGATCTAGTGGTAAGTGTATATATTAATTTAGTAAGTAGTTTAATGTAAGGAGTGGATTGATGGTATTTTAAATGTCTTATTGCTAAAGACTTTAAAATATACATTTTCGGATTTCGGATCTCTTGAAATTTTGTTGGCGGATTCCTCAGGAGACATTAACTAAAATTAGAAAATATTGAATAATCTATGGTGACTCTGTGTTGATGAGTTGATTATGTTAACGAGTGGAAATGAAAAGGCCTTTTCCTCACAAAATTCTTGAAAATATTTGATGATTATTTAACAATAGCGACCGGATTCGTGCGTGGAGCACATCTTCAGGGCAAAATTATCCTTTCAGTAAAACATTACATTTTTGTGACAATAGTTAAAATTATTAAATTGCAAAATACAGCGTCATGGGGGGGGGGGAACTTCTTTATTATGGATTTTTCGAAAAAAAGTTATTCTTGATAAAAGTTTGTGTATCCCCTAAAATTAAACGTGTACCAATTAAATATGGAAAATTTCTAATATTATACGAGGTACGTGTGAAAACTTGATTTTGTCCCAAGAGTAAGGTACCCTTATATAAAAAAATATCGAACAAAACTATTTTAAAATGTTGTTTGGTATTAAAAATTATACCTAAATTTAAAGTCATGGCCACCTACGTCAAATTTTATTTTTTTTTTTACCTATTTTTTCAGATATCCTCTTCAAAGGACAAAATTTGTTTAGAATGATAAATAAACGATATTACGTAAATAACGTTTCATTTAAAAAGTTGATAATATTACAAATTTCGCCAAATGTTATGTTAACTCAAGTCAAGTTTTTTTTAAAAATGTGATAAACTTAAGATTTTTTTTTGTGCAAATTTTTTATTTTTGTCAACGCCTAAAATTTTTCGATATCAATTGTTCAATAAACTCGTAATAAGAAAAAAGCATTCATTAATACCTACTGGTTCTTCCTCTTCTACGGCACTGCAGCCCACCTTGAGCCTTGCCTTCCCTTAACTTTTGCCTCCATTCCTGTTTGTCTGCGGCTGCTGTTCTCCACGTACGGACTCTCAAAAGCGTTTGGTTACTGCGTTCTCCCACTGTTTCCTTGGCTTCCCAACTGGTCTCTTGCCCTACATTCTAATATTAAGCGCCCTTTTGGGTAGTCTGTCTTCTACCATTCTTACCACGTGCCTAGCCCGCCGCAGTCTTTGTATCCCAATGAAGTCTGAAATGGGCGGTTCTTTATATTGTTGATATAGGTCACTGTTGTATCTTGCTCTAAAGGTGCCGTTATCTCTCACTGGTCCCAATATTCGTCTCAGCAATTTCCTTTCAAATATGTCAAGTTTATTTATTGATATTTCTTTCAGGCCCCACGCTTCATTGCCATAACATGCAGTTGAGCGGATTAATGTTTTATAGATTCTTATTTTTGTATTTCGGTGTACGTTAGTTGATCGGAACGTGTGGAAGAGGGAAAAATACACTCTGTTTGCCTGCATAATCCTCTTCTGTATTTCCCCGTCCTCTGATCCGTTTCCACAGCGTTGGACTCCTAGGTATGTAAACTTTTCGACATTTTCGATGTTATCTTCATTTATAATGTTTTACGTCACTTCGTTTTTCCTGGTCCGTACCATTGTTTTTGTTTTTTCTGTATTAATTTCTAGGCCCAGACTCTTCGTCTACGTTTTTAGCTGGGAATATGTTTCTTGTACTCCTACTGACTTTCAACTCATAATATTAATGTCATCGGCATAAGCTGCTAGCTGCACTGTTTTGTTGGTCAACAGGTTTTCTCGCCCGATGTCCATTTATCTGATTGCATATTCTAGCACTGAATTGAAAAGTGTTGGGGCCACCCCGTCTCTTTGCTTTAGTCCCTGCGAGATTTTAAAAAAATCCGTCAGTTGGTTTTGTATTCGTACACATGCCTGTATCTCATCCATTGTGGTTTTAATGAGTCTAATTCAACCATTGTGTTGTAAAGTCTATCCCTTTTGACCGAGTCGTAGGCAGGCTTAAAGTCAACAAATACGATGTGTATATCGATGCCATGTTCCCAGAACTTACTCAGGATTTGCTTGACTGTAAATATCTGGCCCATCGTAGATCCTCCACGTCTGAACCCTGACTGATACTCTCCGATAATAATCTCTGTGAATGGCCGTTGGTTTATTATGTACGTGAGGACCTTATACGCTGTGCACAAGATTCCACGGTAGTTTCTACACTGGAGCTTGTCTCCTTTTTTATAGATAGGACATAATATGCTTTTCTTCCAGTCGTTGGGTATATTCTTTTCCAGAAAGTATTGTTTCCAAGTTTCTGTGACTTTTTGTTGGTCGATAATTATTTGACCCTCTCATCTTTGCATATGAGGTTTATATCCATTTCTTATCTTTTTTTTTAGGTATCCGTATGCCGCTCTTGTCTCGTTGATCTTTCCATTTTTTTCTACTTGGTTATTTTCATAAGATCTTTTCTTATTTCCGCACACCTTATCTGCTTTCCGTCTTGCAGCTTCGAATATTGTTCGTCTTTCTCAGGTTCTTCTCGTTGTGTATATTCTGTGTGCTTCGTTTCTTTCATCTCTAACTTGTCTACACTCATTATCAAACCATGTCGCCCTGCTTTTTCTTTTCTTATTTCTCAAGATAGAGGTCGCTGTCTCCATTACAGTTGTTTTGATATTACTCTATTGAGTACCCTATGGAGTGTGGTTTTGGTTCCATCAGTTTCCTTGTGACTTCCTGTATATACTTCTCTTTTAGTTCTTGGTCATTCAGCCTTTCTAAGTCTAGCTTGTCTGTTTTTTGTTGTCGCTCATTCTTTCTCTTGCTGACTCTTCTTCTAAATTTGGCATGTACTAAAAGATACTCCGAGCCACAGCATGCTCCTCGTCGAGTTTTGATATCTGAGACGCTGCTAGCTGCTCTTTTATCTATTAGGACATGGTCAATTTGATTATTTGTTGTTCCATCTGGTGAAAGCTTTGTGTATGTCCTTATGTGGGAAGCCGTGGAACTTATGACCATATTCTTGCTGGTGGCAAAATTATTTATCAGGAACTTTCCATTCTCACTTGTTTCTTTGTGCATAGAGTGTCTGCTGATGGTGCCATAGAAATGTGGCTCTTTACCTATTTTGGCATTCATATCGACCAGTATGGTTTTGATATCATTCCTTGGCGCACTATCATACGCTGCTTC
This sequence comes from Dynastes maya, assembly GCA_029619315.2. Classification (NCBI taxonomy): domain Eukaryota; kingdom Metazoa; phylum Arthropoda; class Insecta; order Coleoptera; family Scarabaeidae; genus Dynastes; species Dynastes maya. The sequence continues at coordinate 4,145,083 of JAROYE020000003.1, forward strand.
GAGTTGCTGATAGAAGCCAAAAAAAAAAGGAAGAAAGTTGTTGGTACTTGTCCTTACGTAATCCACTATTATTTTCTATTCTAGAAAGAAAATGAAGGCGTTGTCATGGTTAACTTCTATAGCGGATTCATAACAGCAAATCCATCCCAAGCAACGATAGCCGATGTAGCAGGTATTATTTTCACCGTTAACTAGCGATATTTAAAACTTTCTACTAATCTGCCATACTCTCATGTTATAAATTCCACATTTCTAGCTCACATAAATCACATAGCGAGGAGGATAGGTCCAGATTACGTTGGAATTGGGGGAGATTACGATGGTGTTAATGCGTAAGTTTAACATGGCTTGTAAAATATCTTAGGACGTGATAGTGTGGACTATATTAAGTGAAAAAATTCATACAAACCTAATTCCAATTCTTAGTGGTTAAAGAGATATTGCTGTTTAAATATTACCAAGAGAAACCTTCAGAAAATGTTTCAACATTGGGTGTGTTGTTAAACAGAATGCCAACCGGTTTAGAAGACGTCTCCAAGTATCCAGATCTCATTGATTATCTTCAGGATGAAGATCCAGAACTCTGGACGGATGATAATCTGAAGAAGCTAGCTGGGCTCAACTTGATACGGGTCTTCAAAAAAGCTGAGGAGGTAATTATGCGATTTGGAGGATTTATTTAAAATGCTTGTTAGATGTTATAAATCCTTAGTATAGATTGTCCAGGTATACCAAATTAGTATTTGGATGTTAAAATACACATGACCATATCCCCGAAAAATTTTTTTTACATGCATCATTTGATTCTGGCGGATAATTATAATACCTGGCTTTTCTATAATATCTTGTTATGTCCATGGTGGTTCCTTTCTTTCATTTTAGGTTAGAGATAGTCTAGAAAGTGAGCAGCCGTACCAATACTGGATACCAATGGAGGATTTGGATGCAGTGGAAGATGAGAATCTTTGGAGATGTCGTACACTTTTGAATAACACCAGTCCGGCAATGGTTGGTGAATTAGTTGTCGACAAGTGATAAATAATATGTAGTTAATAGCATTATGTAATTAAGAATGTACAGTTGTTTATGTTTTCTAGAAATAGAGTGCAATAAAATTGCTAGGTCATTGTTGTAAATTTTTTGCTTATTACAAAACTAAAGGCGAGAGTACACAGTGCGAGTTCCTGAACTGGCCAGTAGACAATAGCTGAACGTGGAAAGTGGGGAAATAAGACGGTCAGCTACTTGGCTGTTTATACTGGATTTGTAGCTGTACTGTCATTAATCAGTTTCTCGGCTTGCAGGTGTTGAAAAGTGTATGGTGATGCCCAAACAACAAGAAGTTGCGATCCCCAAAAATGCGATCTTTCTTCATGATTTTGTATAATGAATACGTTATTGAAAGAAAAAGAAAACGACGGATTCAGGTTAGAAATTGGCCGCGACAAAAATCTTCAGAGGCAACAAACACGATTATAAAAGAGCTATACCGTAAGGACTCTCGTGAATATCGAGCTGTTATGAAATTAACACCTTCATAGTTCGAAATTCTTTTAAATTTAGTTGCTCCACATATTCAACGTAATGACAGATACATGGGTGAAGCTATTCCAGCTAGAATAAAGCTAGAGATAACTTTTACTTTTCTGTCTTTCTGTTTTGCACATCGTAAAATTGCCCTACTCAAATTTGGATATAAATGTTTCGAATACATGATAACATTTTTCACTTGTGAAAAATACTTCTGATAGTAAGATACTGCCTGGAGCCATGTTCCCCATCGCGTCATTACAGGCTGAGGTGGTGGTGGTAATTTCGGACACAATTGTTTGAATACACGGATGTGTTTGGGAGATTTGATGAACACTTTTTTGGTAGATGCTATTAACTTATCCACCATCGGATACTTCCTTCGAATGGTTTCTGCTACGAGGTGACATGTGTGTTTAAGGAAGGCATGTTATGTGAAGAAGAGTCGGAAAGCATATTTTCAACATCCTACCAACTCTCAGCATTGTTGCGGCTCCGTCAGTAACGAACATTGTGACTTGGGTTCCTGTGATACAAAATTCTTTCAACGAATCTTTTATTATCTTGACAACGGTTTCTGCATTAGTTTTCTGAATCCTTTTACTGGATAACAACAATGAAACTGGTGGACCATCACGTTTTAAAGGACGCGCTACAACATGAATGACGCTGTGTTTCTGAGCATCAGTCGTTTCATCCAAACATAGGCAGATTTTCTTATTTCTCAACTCGTCTTTTATACATTCCTTTACTGTACCTTGCACACGTGGCAAATTGTATCGTAATTGCATAGATGTACGCAGCTTCCATGAGGGAACGTACTTATCCTAAAAGAGACGAAAGTGTTCATTAGATACTAGATGTTGTGGGATGTTGCACACACTTAACATAAAAATAAAATCCGCTATTGCATATTGTGCAATAAATATGCGGACTTCTATATTCTAATCCAGGGAAATGCCTGAGATATTTATTCACATTCGAAGGGAACGTTACACCCTTTGGACGTACCATCTCCGCGTACTTATTTGGCGTGCAGCGTGCAACGTACTGTCGCTTTGAACTCTCTCGCGGTACTGTCGAGATCGACTACGAGTGAAAATTACCCCTACCCACGCCGCTACCGCTACGCTACTGCCATCCGGTACAACCTTTTTAACAAACTCTACTCATCACCCTTTCTAATACGACGTCCTTTAAAGGAACACTCCTTCCCTTAGTCTCTTTCCACTAGCGGATATGTGGATATCGGCAAGAGGAGCAAATCGAAAGATTTCAGCTCCATTTCATCGGGAGGCAATTCACGCTCATATGATTATGTAGGTGAATTAGTTAATGGAAGATAATTGGGCCAGTAATTCAAGTAGCGGGATAGGAGACCGTCTCATGAAGGATATTGCGGGGAGGGATGATGGTGGTTAAGGAAGACGTTCGGACCCGGACCACGAAGCACGAGCGGATCTAATAAGAACAGACGCGTATACAGATCGTTTTTAGTAAGCTTAGCTATGGGGAATAGTTATAATTGTTAGGTAGAGAAATATACATTTTTAGATTGAGACAAAATATTGTTTTAAACGTATGTTTTATAATATCAATTCTCGCCCTGGTAGTGTGTTTTTTAGTTGTTTTAGCAAAAATGCATTTATTTTTTTTTATATCTCGCTTTAGTTAATTGCACCTTGCCCAACGTTTCTTTGAAATGCAATTCTAAAAGATTTACGAAATATCCATTTACAGCTTTTATCATCCCTTTATTTGATTCAAAATGCTTTCCAGCTACAAATTTCTTTAGATTTGGGAATAGATGAAAGCGGGAGGGAACCAAATCTGGCGAATAGGGTAGATGTTCCAACAATTCGTACTTCAAATCCCTTAATTTTCCCATTGTCAAAGCACCTTAGTGGGCTGGTGAATTGTCCTGATGGAAAATGATTTTTTCTTTTCTAATCCGGGCCTATTCTCACGAATCCTTTCATGCGTCTCATCAAGAAGATCTACGTAACAAGGGATACGGACTTATACGCGGTTCGGATATCAGTGCTTCACAAAAGCCAGCCTGAGGCCTTTCAATTGTGGAACACTGACTGTTTTCTCATCCAAACTTCGCAAAAGTCGGCGAAGGCCGTCCGAATGCGTAGCGTGGGTGAGTTTCCGTCGGCTATTGTAAAAGCCGGCTTTAAAATGTCGCTCGATTGCGCCGTTCAGGAGGGTTCCTTCTGCCCAGCTGGAGGCCGTTGCAGTAGAGACACAAACTATGAAATCTGGACGGTTTATATACCCGTATATGGAGTGACGTTGTGCTTTTTGTTAATGACGCATTGCAGCCTTGTACGTGACGCGTACAAGCAAAACAATTTACGAAAGTGCATCGTTGCACAAGTTCCGTAATGATTGAATTTACATAATATATACACGAAAGATCAACATAAAACAGCAAAATTCAAGATACACTCTTGCTCAAGATAATCGGACAAATTAATTAATAAAACAAAAGGTCACAAAAATTGATACATGATTTAACAACTGATTACAAAAGGTAAAAATATAATTTTACGTCCTTTTATAGATCAAACAGTCTTTAAATTGGACGGACTTCGATGGTTTCTCACATCTTCGCTTTCCCCTTCATCAGCCTTTTGCCCATTTCAGGGTGAACCTAACGCTTTTCCTCTGCATCTTTTAAAGTAATGTCGCTTTCCTCACCTAAACCTTCCTTGAAATCTTCTTTGTCTTCAGCCGGCTGTAAAAACGTTATCATTTCCCTAATATGATTAGCGTTTTTTTAATTTTTTTGCAGATCAATATACTATAACGATATAAATATCATGTTAGTTAGTTAGTTAGTTCTTTATTCGTTTCTATGATACTTAATAGTATAGAACACGTCAAATATATACAAAAAGATAATACATGTACACCACAAAACAACAACAAAAAAATATAATAAAATAATGGAGAGCTATTCCAATAACATTCCACAATTGAAAAAATCTTTTAAGCTGTAAAAAGAGTGTTTGTATAATATTAATTCTAATTTGTACTTAAACTGTCGGTTATTCAAAAAGCGTAATGCTAGGGGTATATAATTATAAATCTTAATCAATTGCAAAACAACATTTTTCTGGACTATCGTCAAATTAGGTCTTGGTCCCGATATATAAGCACTTACAGTTGTCGCTCTAGTGGGGTATGCATGGGCAAGTTCGAATTGTTTAAAAAAGGTGTGGTAATTCTTGCGAACAAACATTACACACTCAATAACATACAAACCGGTAAGTGTGTGTATCTTGTGGTTGATAAAAAGGTCCTTACAAGTGTCTCTACTTTTTAGACTAAACATGCTTCGGATACAACGTTTCTGGATAACAAATAATCGCTCAGCATCACTGCCGTTTCCCCAAAACACTATCCCATATCGGAGGCGGGCCTCCACATATGCCCGATACGCACATAAGCTCGCGAATACGTTCACTGAGGAGGCGATCACTCGCAGAGCGTAGCTGAATGGAGCGATCCTGGTAGCGATGTAATCCAAGAGTGTCTTCCAATTTAGATGGTCGTCAATTTTTAACCCGAGGAACATAGTACTAGCACTTGAACTGAGTTCCTCGTCTTTGTATTTTACGGTAAGTGTATGTGTTTGTGCTGTTGTGAATTTAATGAAATTAGTCTTTTTTATGTTTAATTTTAGGTTATAATTTTCAAACCACCTTTCATTTATATCTAGTGCTTGTACAATCTTCTTTTACAGGGTGTTCAGGTCTGCGGCTCTCAGAACAACTGACACATCGTCCGCGAAAAGTGTCACAAAGTCTTGTTGTATATCCGGCATTCGGTTCAGGTAGATTAGGAACAGCATAGGTCCAAGGACCGATCCTTGCGGAACTCCTCTTCGTACTATTTCCCAGGATGATGTAAGTATCTCACCGCTATTACTTTGCGCCTTCACACATTGCATTCTTCCTTCAAGGTACGACTGAAGAAGCTTGAGGCTCTGTCCCCGAATTCCTGCATCCTCGAGTTCTTGAATTAATGTGTGGTGATGAACACTATCGAAGGCTTTTGACAGATCTATATATAGACCAGCCACATGGTCACCATCATTCACGCCTTGCAGAATTTCAGATAAAACTTGATATATAGTTGTCGCTGTTGACTTTCCTTTCTGATAGCCACTCTGCTTATTGCTCAAGGGATTATATCTTTCCAGAAATGACATTAACCGTTTGTGTATAATTTTTTCGAATATCTTGGATATATTCGATAATAAAGTTATTGGCCTATAATTTGTTATCTGCTTTTTATCGCCTTTCTTGTGTATAAGGTTTACAATTCCTTTTTTTAAATAATTTGGAAAAGTACATGTTTGAAAACTTAGATTAATTATGTGAGGTAGTGGCTCGGCAATATACATGCAACATTTATGTTATTAAAATAAGATTGTAGTCTTCTTAACAAAGCAACAATTTTTTGATCGAAACAAATGAAATTTAACTAAAGGTTTTTCTATTTTTTAGTACACTTTTAGTAATGCTGTCACGGATTTATCCAGTTGGCTCGGTACATCGCAAGCAATCTGTAGGACCTACGGCGATTACTGAGAGGTAGTCGAGAGACGTGAATTCTATCATTTCCAATTTGTGGTCTGTTCTGCGGTCGCGATCGAACCCTCGAACCTTGATTACTTCCGATTGGATCGGCTCGTTTTAACTGTCCTCTCATCGGCGTCGTAGTCGATGTCATCCCTTTTGTCCACGCGCGCCTCTTACCCCATAATCGCCATTAATCAGGTTACCGTCGATGTTGATACTACACGTTTAGTTTAACGAGTCGTTTGACGTAATCTGCATTTAACGTTTTGCTGCACGGCCATGTACAGCGAGATATCGACAAAAGCCAGAAACGAGTGCGTTTGGGGAAATCAAAATTAAAAGCTACTGGTTTGGAGGGTTAGGTCAAATAGTTTTTGCTGTAAATTTTCAGTACCGCTAGATGCTCGTTTAAAAGATAGCGATGAGTAATTTCCGTAGAAACTGTCAGGGCTACAGGGACAAATGTTTCTTGAGAATATGTTGCTGTAGGTTTACAAATCGAAAATTGCACCGAAATTCCACACGTTCTGTTTTTGTCACTCGAAACCAATCGCCAAATCCCCTCAGTTCGTGTTTTTGTAAGACTCCGCTAAAGATTACGTGTTAAAGGTTCAGTTGGGAAGTAGTCCCATGATTTCGGGAGACCAAGGTCTGTGTCCATCACTGAGGCAGAAGACGCAATTTTAGCATGGGTAGGGCAGAATCTGGAGACGAGTTTGCGCAGAATATCAACCGAGATAGGAACTAGTGCTCCTCTTGTTTGGAAAATCCTCCACAGAGAGCAGCCCCTAAACACAATGATGCTGATTTTTAATTCCCAATGCTGTTATGTAATCCACACATCAGATACGTTTTTCGTTGAACATTTTGAATCTGTATTTTGGGCGACAGGTTACTAGGTCCGGTTGTTTTACCAAACTGATTACCTAAACTTTCTGCAGAACGCAATGGATGCTTTTTTAGGCTACATTCCGCAACTACAGCAAATGCAGTTCCAACATGATGGTTCCCCTGGACATTTTTCGATTGCCATTAGAAAGCATTTACATGGCAATTTTGGACAATCGTCTGTTTTAAACCCCTTGATTCCTTTCTATGGTGATATTTGGAAACTCTAGTGCGCGCTACGCCTGTAAATGACCTCGAGGAGCTGCAACAACGAGTAGATGCTAAAGATGCCACCGAATTTCAAAAAAGTCTTTGCAGCGGAGATGTCGTGGCTGTTATGTAATGCAGGGAGGATACTTTAAATATTTCATTTGAGTTTTTGCCTTTGTCGTTTGTTCATAAATTAAGTTGTGTGAACGCAAAATGTTTCGTATCTGCAAAATCGTCCATTTGTGGACCCATGTTCATTAAGAGTTTTCTGTGTGTTTTGAGCCATACAATCCTTTCTATAGATGCTTTTTTAACGCCCTGTAGCATTGAGATCCTTTTGTTTCTGTATGCAAATGTAACACATTCAAGCACAAAAGTCTATAATAAAAAATTGCACTTTTTTAAACTTAAAAATACCATGGCCATCAATTTAGAAAAGAACTTCGGAGCTAGGGTTAGTCGCAATAGATTCGGTAGATAATTATAATCATGAAAACATCAAGCAGCTCCATATGGCAACCTCAATCCCTTATGGGTTGATTATGACTTTGATTATTATGACTAGAGAGCGGAATTATATGCATCGGAAATCGACAAAATATGCGCATATATATGCAGAAAAATTCTTCGAAATATGCACATTTTTTGCTAAATATGCAGTTTTATGCACATGTGCTCCTGATACCGATTAACTTCTTGTTAAATGTTATAAAACAAGAATAATCACAACGAAGCATTTTACAAACGTTTATTGTTCTCACATTATTCCCACTTACATTTTAAAATCACAGTTATATAAACACATACGTATTTAAAATTTGCTAAAATACATACTTAGACATTACATATTTTTATTATTAAAACAATTTACAATTAAATGCTTTTCTAAATTTTCTAATGAAAAATTATGTCGCCTATCTGTGAGTCTGTCATTTATATATCGAAAAACTTCTTTCAACAGCAACGGAAGTTATTGCTGCGTACTTTAATGCATTCATAATCTCAGGACTTAATTCTATACTTGTTTCTGTTTCATCCATTTTTAATTCACCAGTTAAAATCAATCTGATTTTTGCTAAACTTTTGTATCCTACATTGTTATTAATTATTTCTTTAAACTTTTGACTTATCGAGTTTCGTATTCTACCCGGAATATTTGAAACACTATTTTCTAAATCATTGATTAATTTAACTGATTCAGTTAGTGGCAACGATTCCTTTTCAAGTTTTGTTATTGTCAAAGGAATAAATTCATAATTGGCTTTAATAAATATCAATTCATTAGGCAAAGAAGAGTTTTTCAAAATTCCTTGACATTTTGCAATAGAATTGCAGTTGTCAGTAGAGAATTCTGAAATAATGTTTTTGATCTCTAGATAATGGTTTGCATAAAATATTGCGGCATTTAACCAAGTACCTCATCGGGTAATGACGGGTTCAGGTGGTAAAGGAGTATCCGGCAGCTTTTCTCTATAAATCTTAACTCTCAATGGTGACTTTAAGAAAATTTTCTTAAAGTTAGAGATTAATGTATTTACTGCTGGAAATTGCCGCCGAATTTCCTCAGCCACCCTATTTAATTCAGAGCCAAACAAGTAACATGTATTAAATTAGGGTACAAAAGTTTAAGCTGTAGACCCGCTTTAATCATATATGCCGCTGTATCGGACAACATGACTAAAATTTTTCCTGTGGGAACAACATCGGGAAGAAAAAAATTTATGAAACTTTCTTTAACAAATCTTAATATGGTGAGATGGTTTGTTTTTTCTAATTGTTTACAAGCAATTAAATACGATCTACCAGGCTATTATTAAGATGACCAATTAATAAATTTGCTATATAGCGGCCACAGGAATCTGTCGTTTCATCAACGGTAAAATATATATACTCGTTTTTAACAATTTCCCTAATGCTATTGATTGTTTCAGAATAAATATCGGTTACGTAACATTTTCTGAGCAAACTTTCTTGCGTCTTCTATCGCGCATAGCTGTGCGTGAACATGTTGCACTATTTGCAAAGATTCCGCTAACGACACCGAAGAATTTTGTAGTTTTTCTATCGCATCCGCTAGTCCCACGTAATTGTTCTGAATAATTTCCAAATCTGTTTTAACTTAACTACCCTGAAATTTCAAGCGGCTTACCTTGACAGCCGCAGCTTCCTTTGGGTCGAATTCTAAAATCACGTTCTTTATATTCTCAAAATATTTAAGATAATAAAATGCAGCCTCTAACCATCTTCCCCAACGAGTAAGAATAGGTTGTGGTGGTTCAGGAATACCGGAGCATAGTCTATGATATTCCCGAATACGTTTTGGGGATTTTACAAACACAGCTTTTGTATGTGATATTAGAGCGTCTACCTCGGGATAACATTTTCTGATACTATCTGCTACGAGACTGAGAGTATGAATTTTACATGTAATATGCAACAAGTTAGCACAATGTTTTTTAAGAGATCGACCTACAGAAAGCATGTTTGCGGCACCATCACTCATAAACATCAACAGTTGATTTGTTGAAAGTTCAAACTTTTCCAATGTATTTAACACCAACATTGAAATTACTTCGGCAGTGCATTGTTGTATTCGTCTGGAAGCTAGTAAAATTGAAGGTGACGGCCGATGTGGTTGCATTGTGCGTACCATTACATTAACCACAGAATGTTTTTTACGATCTGTTGTTTCATCCACACATAACCACAGTTTTTTATCTTGCAACTCCGATTTAATTCTTTTCTCGACATGCTCACGAGCAGACGGCACAACTCTCTGTAATGTTCTCTCACTTGGTAACTTAAAGTCCGAATATTTATTCCAAAACGAGACGTATGCTTTCTTCCTTAGCAAATGAAACGGTAAATTACATGCAATAAAGGTAACACATAAATTAAATTTAAATTTGTCATAATCTCGTGTGGAATTTTTTTTTGAAACATGTCCTGCACTATTTACGTGCCGTAGACAATCACTTTTCGACCAACACATTAAATCTATTTTACACACTACACATTGAATTTTAGCGCCATCACACTTTAAATAAGACATTTCTGCAACAAATTCTCTTATTGTGTCCAACTTTGGTCGTTTTCGCGACGTAGGAAACATTTTCAAAACAAACGTAGAACTACGATATAGTATACGACAGCGTAGATGCATACACAACAGATCGGCTTTCGAGTCGCAGTTATACTGACGCTTATACCGAATTGTCCCGGCCGTGTTTATTTTGTGTAAACTTTAATGCGTCAGCCACTGGCTTTCAGCGCAGTTTACGTTGCTCTAATGATCATTGTAATTATTTAGGAATTTGGACACATACGACAAAATGTCATCTTATGAAACTTTTAATATACAATTTTTTAACAAAATTGTGACAAATAATGGTCTTTCTTAGATAGAGCTGGTTTATTCTAAAATTCCTTAAAAATCCCTCGCATTGTGATACTTTTTGAACGTGTACGGTATAAAATTGTAATTATAAAGCATTTTGTACAACCCACTCATGATATTCGCATTCTAGTGGTATTAATATTAATCGCAAGTCATAGTAATTCCAGGGGTAATACTGCAGCGCAAAGTTGTTGTTCCCCAATTATTAAAATAAGTGCCTGGCAACAATGGGTGTATAAAATATGCTTCTAGTTACATCTGAAAGCCTCTGGGGGTACTTAACGCAGAGTGCAGTCGGAATATATTTATCTATTGCGGCTCTATACGTATATATTGCGCCAACCGCTAATCGTATTGGAAGTGTAATTTTCACACCGTTGTCGAGCGTTTTATTAGGCGAATATACAGTTGCGGGCATTCTAAATTAAGAAACCACGTACAGATATCCAGATTTTTCTAGATCTTAGAAACTTGGTCGGAAATGGATGGTTTACCGAGCCGCGTAATGTTTAAGCCGGGCACAACCGGTCTTCGCAACAGAATCGGACCAGTGGCATGGGCCGCGGATTATATATGGTGTATGTGTGACTCACAGCCGACAGAAGTGATATTTTGAAATCAATACCCAAGTGTAAAAAATAAAAACTGACGCAATAGAAATGTTTGGTAAATAAAGCGAATATATGCGCATAACATGAAGTGTTTTTGCTGCCCATATCAGTTTTTTTTTTGTTTTAAAAGGGCATTTGTTGTATATGTAATGTAATAACTAGAGCCCGGTAACAGGGAACCGTGCTATAGCCGTACCTGGCTAGTATACAAAAACAATAGTAAAAAAATAGAACAAAATAACAGAACTAATACATAATTATAATATGTGAAAAGTAGTGAAACACTCACCCTCTTAAGCAGCCTTGGCTACGGAACAGTAAAACTAGAAGCACCATTATCAGTATTAACATCATATGGATAAGAGTGGCAAAAAGTTGACACCATTAGATGTGTTTCCACAGTTGTTTCGGTGAGCGGTGTTCGCCGTGGTGAGAAAATGAGTTTATATTTTAAAAAAGAGCGTTCAACATCTACCGATGTTATACATGCATGATTAAAATACTCTTTGTACTTAGTGGATTATTCGATACACCATCACAAATTTGTTTTAGTGTGCTAAAATCCGGATCTTTCTGTAGCACACTCTCGAACTTTTCTAAAACGCGATTATATTTTGCGGCATGTATAGTCAGTAGCTGTGTATGCACTTCGTCCATAATTTGCGGAGACTCCAATAATGATAACGATCTATTTTGTAATTGGTCTATTGCGTCAGCTAATCCTTTATAGTTAGAGTAACCTAAACTTGCGGACTCGCATGGGCGTCGGTATTACGGGTTAATATAAGAATACGAAAAATTCATGAATAAACTAAACCGGTAGAGAAGCATGTAGTGTCGACCTTGAATATAAATCATGTTAAACCGCGCTGAGAGAGATTTCGTTTTAGTGCCGGTTGAGCTGTTGCAGAGATTAGTCGAACGGTCAAGGTTATGTACTTACGTGTCGCTTTTGAAAATATAGCTGGTGTTTTTTGTGTGTTGTAGTATTATACCAAGTACATAATTGGTGTATCGTTTCATATAGAACTAATATTTACATACCTAAGAAAACAATGCCTCCTAATAGATTTGCTACTAATGTACATAAGTATGTGTCACTTTTTCCCCATTTAAAATATGACGGTAGTGCAGTTTTTTGCTTAATATGCAATGTTCGTTTGGCTGCATTGGACAGAACTGATTGCCAGAGGCATGTCAATGGTATTAAGCATATGAGAAATGCAAGAACTGAAATACCTTATACACTATTCCTCATACATTTATTAATTATGTTTACCTCTTGTAATCTTCCGTTGTCGTTGGTGAGAAAAGCAGCTTTGAAAACGTTTTGGCGACAATACGTTCCAAAGTACCCATTACCCTCACAAACACAATTACAGAATCATTTGCCGCGAATGAAAGAGATGCTAGAAAATGTGTGTAAACGTGATTTGTGTTCCAAAAAAATATGGATTACCGTGGATGAGCCGACCGATATAATGAAAAACAGTATTGTGAATGTAATTGTTCGCGTTTTATCTAGCGAGAACACAGCATCTCGATATTTGTTAGCTTGCAAACGTGTTCAACAATGTACCGCGGAAAATATTCAAAAAGTGATAATGAACGTTTTGAAAAAATTTAAAATTGTTCAAGATCAAGTTGTGATGATTGTGACAGATAGTGCAGCAACGATGTTAAGTGTTGGGCGATCCTTAAAACATATATTTCCTAAGTTAATACATATAACCTGCGTGCTGCATGCTTTGCATTTAGTTGGTGAAGTTGTTCGACAACATTACGGAAACGTTGATCGGATGATTGGAAGTACTAAAGCAGTGTTTCCTAAATCTCCTAAACGTTTAAAAGAATTTCGTAAATTTTGTCCAGGTATTCCAGAACCTCCTGAACCAATTTTAACGCGATGGGGTCCTTGGCTAACAGCAGCTTCTTACTATTTGATCCATTTTCAACAAATTCAATCAGTTATAATGCGATTTAATCGGAATGAATCCAAAGCAATTAGAGAAAGTCAAAGAGAATTTCAAATTCCTCAACTTTTAGAAGATTTAACAACAATATGTACCAATTATACAGTATTACTAGATGCCATCAGAAAACTACAATGTACTGAATTGTCATTGCAGGAATCATTAGACATAGTGGAGAATGTAAAAAATAAATTATACACATTAAATGATACGCTAGGATTATGCGCTAGTCAAAAGTTGGCAGATGTTTTAAGGAAAAATCCCGATGTTAATACTTTAGAGGCCGTTTATAATGAGTGTAAGAATAGTGAACTTTTAAGTGAGTTTGAAAAACAGTTTCTAAATGCAATTGTAACTTCCTTAGATGTGGAGAGATCGTTTTCTATGTATAAGAATATTTTTTCTTGTCGACGCACAAGGTTTAAAGAAGTAACTGTGGAAACATATGCAATGATGCAAGTTTACAGTAGTTCACATCCTGATGCCTCTAATTTGTTGAATAATTAGCAAGTAAGTTTATTTATGAATTTTTCGTATTCTTATATTAACCCGTAATACCGACGCCTATGCGAGTCCGCAAGTTTTGGTTACTCTATTTATAGTAGCTACGAATATTTTTTAAATCTGTTTCAACGGAAATATCTTGAAGTTTCGACTGGCTTTCCTTAATAGCTGCAGCTTCGGCAGGATTGAATTGTGCAACAACAGCTTTAACTATTTTGAAATGTTCAGCATAATAAAAAGCTGCCTGCAACCGTGTTCCCCAACGTGTAAGAATTGGCTCCGGTGGTTGACGAATACCAGGACACTCCATGTGAAAGGATCGTAGGCGTTTGGGAGATTTCAAAAATACCTTTTTTGTACTTGCTATTAATGCATCTACCTCGGGAGAGCATTGTCGAATGGTTTCTGCCACAAGATCTAAAGCATGCACTTTACACGTAATATGTAAACACCTGCAACCATGTTCAAGAAGAGAACGGCCTGCCGAACGCATTATCGCACCATCGCTCATAAACATCAACACTTTATCTCTTGAAATTTGAAATTTTTCCAACGTACTAAGTACAACCTTCGTAATTGTTGCAGCAGTACACTCTTGTAGTCTTCGGCTAGCTAGTAACAGTGGTAATGTAGATTTACTAGGATCTAGTATGCGTACCATAATATTTACAATTGATTTTTTTTTACAGTCTGTTGTCAACACATAACCAAAGAAACTGTTTTTCCAATATGCGTTTCATTTTCTTTTCCACGTCATCGTGTAGAAATGCAACATGCTTACGTGCCGTTTTCTCCGTTGGCAACCGCAACACGGGATTGTACTTGTCCCAAAAGTCCTTAAACGGTTGTTTATCGAGTAAGCCTAGTGGCGAATTACAGTTTATCAACATAAGAATTACATAAAAGAAAATGCACTTCTCGGCGGCATGCCCAATTTTCGTTTTCTATGCTGCGCGGTTCCCTTTAACAAAATGAATTTGGTTTTAGTTGTTTCAAACATAACACAGAAATGTTTTTGATTTATACCTCCACAACAGAGTCATATATATCTAAATATATTCGGAGTTTACGGCAATACATTATGTGGACCATTTTCCTACATTCCCCTGAATTAAAATATGGGTTTGCAAGTAATTGGTCTAGGGAATTTTAAAGTCCCACGCCTGTACGCCACGAAGCTTTATTTCATTTCATGACATTTTCGAAGATCTCCCATGACGCTCAGTTTTTCCTACGCAGTTCCATTACGGAATTTGCCCTGCGATGCATGTGACTACGGTGTAACATAGAAGTTGCATATTTTATTGGGAATAACGCGATTACTCTACACCAGTAATCCGTTCTAGGTATGTAAATATATTCCTTTGGGTCCTCTACAAAATCATCCTCCATAACTAAATCGTCCCTGTAAGATCTCTTTTTAGGATTTGAAAATAAAAAATAATCATAGAGTGCCAAATCTAAATTGCAAAAGCAATCTCGACGTGGGGTAACTATATCATTGACGTTCATTTGTTAAAACAGAATACTTCATTCGACGAAACCACAAAAGAGGGACGTCAATCCAGCTTAAGCAGCCTTCAACTAACAAGGGAACACCGGCAACCCGCACTTCTCGATTTCGATGAAACTGCAGAGACTGAAAGAGTACCTTGGTATAAGAACAGCATTTTTTTTTCTTACAGCCCCCTCCAAAGATTTTTGTGTTTTTTTTTATTTGTGTAAATATCTCGGAAATTATAACAGATATCTTTTTCTTTTTAGAATATAATTTGAAGTAAATTACATAGTTCCAAGCGAATTATTTTCGGAAAAAATTTATAACGGGGACCCCCCCCCCCTTTTTTTAATTTTTTTTTCTCTATTTTTCACAAATAAAGTAGTATTGCATAGTCTAAAGGATGGCGTGAATTATTTTTAAGAAAAATTAATAACGGGGGACCGGGTACCCCATACCCCCATATACATTTTTATATTTTATTTTTTCACAAATAAAGTCGGTTTTATGTAGAATATGTATGTGGTCAAATTGAGACAGTTAATAATAAAGATATTAAAAGACGATAATAAAACTGTACTTGTCATTGATTGTCGTTATAAATATATATTTATTTAGAAATTATTTATTATTTCGATACATGCTTTAAGAAATATTATAATATAATGTGATTGAAATGACCACAGGTGGCCGTTTAAAATAATGTATGAGAAGCGTTCTTTCGTGCAGTGTAAATTTACAGCTCGGCGTATTCTATAGAGCAATATTCATATAACTAACTTGTTTGTAACTAACACATTTTCGGAAAACAGTGGAGCAGAATAAAAAAGAAAGTGTAATGCTTATGAAACATTCAATACACTGCACACTGTAATGTATTTATTGAAATCATAATTATGACTGGTAGTATTACACATATAGTAATTATGCTATGTAATGAGTATAGTAATGGTAGTCAGTATAAAAGTGTTCAAAACACAGGTATTGCTTGCATCACGAACAACGCACAATAGCAGGTTTTTCACAAACACTACACAAGGGCGTAGACTCCGCGTCTTTAGCGAAACAAAACTGTACTGGATTTTAAAAGGATCCCGGTTTTTCATCCACGTATCCACTCTTATACCACCGAGTATTTGAAGACATCGAAAAATCTCGGTGAAGAAAACTGATTGTGGGTCAACGATTGCAGTTTAATAATACTATTTCTCTGATGCAAATCTATGTCGTAGTTCATAAGAATCACTGTATCAGAAAAAGTTCTAATAAAATTTTTCCATAATCTAAAACCAAACACATCTAGAGGTTGTACCATTGCTGTTGTTTTCTCAGGGATATTTAAAATGTTAACAGTTTTATCTTTTGACACCAATTTCTGCAGTTCAGCAACACAATGTCCACTCCAAGAATCAATGAAGAGAACACCTTTTGGTCCGATATTTGGTAAGAAAACATCTGTTAGCCAGGTTTTGAGATGATTTGAAGTGAGCTTTTCAGACGTCGAAGAAGAAATACACACATTCACTGGTCTAAACAATGATTGCGCAACTCGAGGTTCAAACGTATGCATAGATTCCTTTAATACAAAAAATAATGGCGAAAGTAACCGTCCATCTGCAGCAATAGCCGGTAAAATTGTATAACTATATGTTGTTGAGTGCAAAGATTGCACAACAGCATCAACGGTTTTCCCACCCTTTACTGCCAAAGTACGACCGGGGTGCATTTCTAGATTAAATCCACTTTCATCGGCGTTGTATACGTTGTTTCTGCCGATACTAGCGATATGGGGTTTGACTTCCTTAATAAAATTATTGCTTAACAATCGTAGGTCTTCCATACCAGCACGAGTCGACTTAGTAATAAATGTTGTTATTTTGCGTCACACAGTATTATGTACTTTCTTGAAATGCCATATTCACCAATGTCCTGCTTTAAACGTGTCGTGTCCAATTTCTTTTTTAGCTTCTAAAGCCCAGCTTCGAAGGTCCATGTCATGAATTATTTTTCCATCGTCTATGCTATTTTCAAATTTTGTATGAACGTATTCTGTAATAAACCGTAGTTTATCCGTATGCCTCTGTTAACACTTTCTTCCCATCTATATAATTGGCGTAGCGATTTTACCTTTTTGAATTTTTGTTTCACGCCTTCGACAGAACGTCGCTTGCTTTTACCACTTCTCCAGTATTCAACAGCTTTAGTTTTGTAATCTAGGTCAACAACGCTGCCTTCTTCTTCAGGAACGCATGCAATATTTTCATAATTGTCTTCTTCATTTTCTGCTACATCTTCCACAAATTGCGCTTCATGTGATTCTTCTAATCGTTCAAACTCCAATCCCGTGACATATTCAAAAGAGAACATGTTTTCTTGTTGGACACTTACAATCATCTCCTTCAACGCATCATGCAACTCAAGTTCTTCAGACGTCAAAGGAATTATTGCGATGTTGGCTACTTGAAACATTACAAGTAACATGTTCAACACATTAACTACATTAATCGCTGCCATAATGCCAAACTACAAATTTACACTGCACGAAAGAATACTTCTGACATATTATTTGAAACGGCCACCTTATATATGCTTCAGATAACTGTGTGTACGTGACACGAACAATCTAGTTTTAGTATATCGGTGTCTACTGTAAGCACTTATAATTAATCCATCTCAATCGGATTATTTTATGGCATTTTTTGGAAACGTTTTCGAACTAATTCATTAATATATGTCTATTTAGAACGACAATTGGTCCCGCGTTATCCTTGGGACTATGTAATTTACTTCAAATTATATTCTAAAAAGAAAAATATATCTGTTATAATTTCCGAGATATGTACACAAATAAAAAAAAACATAAAAATCTTTGGAGGGGGCCGTACCCCCAGATCGGCGAGATACGCTAGGTAAGGAAAAAATGGTGTTCTTATACCGAGGTACTCTTTCAGCCTATGCAGTTTCATCGAAATCGGGAAGTGCGGGTTGCCGTTGTTCCCTTGTAAGTCGATGAAGCAACATTTTAAACTACGAAACCTACGAGACATCGTTTATTTTCCAGTTTATTGATTTCTAAATAACTCCACATACTTTCCCCATTGGAAAGCGTAATTTTACGAAACGAAATAATACGACGTGAAGCCGTAGCGGCTGATTTGGCAATCCCCTTTTGAATTTTTCATGCAGAATCTCTACGTTACACACCTTGGCGCGATACAATAATGGCATGAGGTGTTCAAATTTTCATCCAGCGAAAGATATTTCGCAAACGTAAGGTGACGTTGTTCCAGATATAGGAGGCCATCAGATCAAAACGTTCTGCTGTTATGCGATCCTAGGTAGTCATGAATAGTTTACTAACGCCTTTTCGGACATAATTTTGCTTTGATTACGTTTACGACATGACAGGACTCTACGATGTTGAACATTATAGTCCTCTTAGTCCTCATAGTCTTCAGTGTTTCCTGTTGTTAAGTATTTGTTCCATGCTTGCTTCTTCTTCTTAACTGCCCTCTGTATTGTTTCGTTCCACCATGGCGTTCCTTTCGGTCTCCTATTTCCAATCCTAGTTGTTCCACATATCCTTTCTGCTATTTCCTTTATCTTTTCCTTGAAGTTCTTCCATCTTGTTTCTATGTCTTCATAGTTTTGAGTCCATTTAACTTCATTAAGGTCTGATATTTTTCTTTTATATTTATTTGTCTCCATTTTGTAGATCTTTATCTGTTTCTTAGCTATTCTTCTCTTGTTTGGTTCTTTCTGTTTTTTTTGTTCATTTTTTTATTATTACTTCAACTAAATAATGGTCATTGCCTACTTCTAATCCTCTCCTTACTTTTACGTCCCTAACTCGTTCCCATATTGCGGCGTTTACTATAAAGTGATCTATTATCGATTTCTCTTTTCTATTTGGTTCCTGTCTTGTGATTTTATGTATGTCCTTGTGCTTGAATTTAGTGTTTGCTATTATGTAATCATTTTCTCTCATTTATTTCTTAGTCTATTTTTTCATCACTTAGTATTATTGTTCCTAAATATTTGTGGTTGCCCACCTGTTTCTATTGTTTTTCCTTGTATCTTGATGTTATGCCTATTCTTTTCTCTTGTGATTATCATTGATTTTGTCTTTTCTATGTTTATTTTCATGTTTATCTTTGTGATTTCCTGCTTTAAGATTTCTAGGTTCTTTTTGGGGTTCATCTTCTGGTTCCTCTAGTATCGCCATATCATCTGCAAACATCATTTTACACAAGTAGGTCTCTTTCATTTTCCAGTGCCCCATTTTTAGTGGTCTCATTCGTTTCTCGGCTGTTTTTATGGCTTCATCTAGTACAATCGAGAACAGCCCACATCCTTGCTTTACCCCTATCTTTGATGTAATGTCTTTCGATCCTTCGTTCTTGGTTCTTACTAGATGTGTGTTTATTCCTATACATTTCTTTTATTATTTCGATTGTTCTTTTATCTATTTTCCTTTTTTCAAGGGAATTCCATATGTCCTTCCTTCTTACTCGATCAAACGCTTTTTCTAAGTCTATAAAATAGATATGTATTTCTTTGTTCTTGTTTATTAGTTTCTCACTTGGTTGCCTTATCGCAAATATCAAGTCTTGTGTGCTTCTTTCTTTTCTAAACCCACATTGCGTGTCTTCTATACTACCAACTAATATTTTTCCTGGAATGCTTGTTAGTGTAATTCCCCTATAATTCTTACAGTCGTCTCTCTTGTCTCCTTTCTTATAGATTGGTAATATTATTCCAGTGTTCCACTCTTTCGGGATTTTCACTTCTTGTATGATCTCATTCGTTAGTTTGGTTATTTGTTTTATTCCTGTTTTCTCCATATATTTAATCATTTCAGTTGTTATGTTGTCACATCCTGCCCCTCCTACTTTCAATTTTCTTATGGTCTCTGTTACTTCTTCTTCTTGTATTGGTTCTATCTTTTGCATTTCTTCGCTCTTCTCTTTATATTTTATATTCTCTATGTCTGTATTTGTCAATTATTGAAAGTATTGTCGCCATCTGTCCATAATTTGTTCTTCTTCCGTAATTATACGAGGGTAAGTCAAAAATAACTTACACTTTTAGTTCTACAGCTGTATTAAACAAAGATAGGTGTAGAACAAATGTATTATTTCTCGATATAGTCTTCACCTTTAGCAATGCACTTGGTCCAGCGAGCCACAAGCTTCCGTATGCCTTCCTGGTAGAAGGTTTTCGGTTGGTCGTGAAGCCACTTTTGCACCGCATCCCGAACGTCTGTGTCTGAGGCAAGTCGACGACCTTTCAATGCTTCGTTGAGCGGTCCAAAGAGATGAAAGTCTGAGGGAGCGAGATCAGGGCTGTAGGGAGGGTGTTTCAGGATCTCAAAGCCCAACCTGTTGACAGTTTCTATGGTGTTATGGGCCGTGTGCGAATGAGCGTTGTCTTGCAACAATAAAACTTTCTTTGAGAGTAGACCATGGCGTTTGTTTCGAATTGCTGGTTTCAGCTTAATCGCCAACAAATCACTGTACCTCGCACTATTTATGGTAGTCCCCCTGTTCAAGTAGTCGTCCAGTATAGGGTCTTTTTCGTCCCAAAACACGGTTAGCATCACCTTCCCAGCCGATGGCTTCAAAGCTTGTTATGGCGAAAGTGTAGATAATATTTGACTTACCCTCGTATATCCATTTTTGTCTTTTATATTTATCACATTGTATTTATCAAAGTATACATTTTTTTTTTAATTTAAGTTATATTGTTAGATGTAAATACCATCTTTTTCAATGTGAACATATTATATATGTATTATTTATTTTAACAAGACATGTAAGCATAAATAACGAAGTAGTATTTAATAGATCTGTGAAGCAGTTTTTGGCAAGTAATGTTTTTTATACAACGGATGAATACATTAACATATGTAAGCCAGTAGAATAGGTAGAATTATGTAACATGACTAGGAGGCTTACTTACACACTGAAAAGAAAATGTGTTTTTACTTTTTTTCTGTTATATTGTTGCTTTCTTTTCTCCACTCAATTTCTTTGTATTCTTGACTTGTCTTATACCGATTTTTTTGGTCTAATAGACAATAAAGTATTATTATTATTATTATTATTATTACTATTATTATTATTATTATTATTATTATTATTATTAAATAAATACATTATTTATGCTTACAACACAATAAGTTCATATAAAATAACGCGTTTTATTTTCCTACACATCGCACCTTTAGATTTAAAGATACCATCTAATACATTTAACAATACAACATAAACGTACAACATAAAGTTATTAATTATAAGATTTAAATCTTGTTATAATAACAAACCATACAGTGTATGTTTTAGTATATTATGTTGTAAAAGAATTAAAGAAAAGGTGTATTAATTTTAAATATACAAACTCAACAACAATTTCCTTGTACTGATTACAAGATAATGTTGCTGTGATCTATAGTATTAGAAAATATTGTAAAGAAACAATATTTATCTTTATTTTAACAATGTATTTCTCTCTGTGATAGATGTAATAGAGCGCGGTGTCGGTTATAATTAGAGCGGGCCAAGAGCGCCACGCGTAACTATTAAAAATAAACGGCCATTACCTACGAAAGTTAATAAATTTCTTAGTGAATTTGTGGATTTACACTACAATGGGAGTACAATTTTCTGTAAAGTTTGTAAAAAGAAACTACTGTGCTGGAGCAAACGTGATTGTGAAAGACATATAAATAGCGCACACCACAGAAATAAAAGAAATGGTGTGTCACAACAACGTCAATTTCAATTAGAATTGCTTTTAACGTTTATGGTATGTGGTCTACCACTTCGTATACTTGATAAGAAAGCATTTCGAAAATTCTGGGGTACATACAATACCGAGTGGATACTACCATCTCGGACAGCGTTACGGAGAGATATTCCACGAATACGTGAGGACATTGAAAATCGAATTAAAGCCGAATTAAAAGATAAACAGCTGTGGCTATGTCTTGATGAGACGACAGATTGCAAAAAAAATTCTATTTTGAATATAATAGTGCGCGTATTAGATCTTATTAAACCAAATTTTGCAATTCTATTAGCCAGCAGAAGATTAAAACAGTGTACTAGTAAAGCAATTACGGCCGTAGTTCTCGAAACGTTACAAAAATTTCAAGTGTCAACCAGTCAACTGTTGTTGTTCATGAGCGGTGGTGCAGCAACAATGTGTAGTGTAGGCCGTTCCCTTAAAGAAAAGTGTGAAGGACTTTTACATGTTACGTGTAAAGTCCATGCTTTACATCTTGTGGCACAAACTATTCGAGAGTGTTACCCGGAGATGGATGCATTAATAGCAAACACAAAAAAAGTGTTTCTCAAAAGTCCTAAGAGGACTAGGGCATTCCACAGGTTATGCCCTGGTATTCGAGAACCACCACAGCCCATTCTTACGCGTTGGGGAACGTGGTTAAAAGCCGCTTTTTATTATAATGAACATTTTCAAGAAGTCAAATCCGTTATTTTGCAATTCGTCCCTGCCGAAGCTAGAGTTATTAGGATGAGCCAGAAGGGATTTCTCGATATTTCTATTGAAACACATCTAAAGAATATTAGCAACAATTACAAAGGGTTAGTAGACGCGATAGAAAATTTGCAAAATTCTGGATTGTCGCTGGTAGAATCAGTGCAAGTCGTGGACGAAGTTAGTACATTGTTACACAGTATA
This sequence comes from Dynastes maya, assembly GCA_029619315.2. Taxonomy (NCBI): domain Eukaryota; kingdom Metazoa; phylum Arthropoda; class Insecta; order Coleoptera; family Scarabaeidae; genus Dynastes; species Dynastes maya. Next base: position 4,167,993 of record JAROYE020000003.1, read on the forward strand.
AACGATGCAACAAGTGGACGAGTTTTAGCTAAGTTCGATAGTGTTTTAAAAAAGAATCCGGACTACACGAGATTAAGACAAATGTGCGATGGGGCATCTGCAGATTCCTTGACTAAGTCTAAAGATTATTTTAATTACGCCTGTCTTACTTCGGTAGACGTGGAACGGTCGTTTTCGAAATATAAGAACATTTTTTCGTCTCGGCGAACATCCTTCACCGAGGCAAATGTGGAAACTTATCTGATGATGCAACTTTTTAAACAAGCCTATCCGCATTATTAAGAAGGATAGAATTTATTTATTATATCTTTATTTACAGTTACATTATTAAGTACAACAGAATAAAAAAAGCGTTCAGTTTCTCAGTTATTTCTTTATTACATCCCATTTACAACGCATACCGTTTTCAATCAAATAAAAAATCATAATGAAAATAAAAACACCTCAGCGTGTACATATATATATATATATATATATATATCCGCTCTAATTACGAAACATTATTATTGCGTCAGCTTTTATTTTTTTACTCTTGTGTATTAATTTCGAAATATCACATATCTGCTGTGACTCACATACACGCTATTTACAATAAGCGGCCGTTCCGCCTGATTCCGATTCTGTTGGATGGCGCAATTTGGCCCGCTCTAATAATAACAAACCATACAGTGTATGTCTTAGTATATTATGTTGTAAAAGAATTAAAGAGAAGGTGTATTAATTTTAAATATACAAACTCAACAACAATTTTCTTGTACTGATTACAAGATAATGTTGCTGTGATCTATAGTATTAGAAAATATTGTAAAGAAACAATATTTATCTTTATTTTAACAATGTATTTCTCTCTGTGATAGATGTAATAGAGCGCGGTGTCGGTTATAATTTTCTTCAAATCAGTCAGAGCCTTCTAAATTCCAGACATTTTACGAGCACAGTAGATATCATTCGCCAGCAGATGCACCCCATAATAACAGAAACGTTACGCTAGAAAAAGACCGTAGATACCGCGCCGTATTAAGCAGGAAACACACGTCCTTCCATAACTGCAGCGCCAGAATCCCATCAGGACACATCCCAGCGCTACTCTTGAAACTCCCCGACCAGCATAAATCTACAGCTCCGAGACGGGCTTGCCACGCGATATTCAGATTGTCCTTTAATTGAATAAGTATTTATCAATTTAAGTTGGCAGCGCTTCGAGAAAGATTCATGTGTGTTGGTCGCGTAACTGATATATTTTGTTTACGTGACGCGAATGCCCTACATGCCGCGAGGGTATCGATCAGCTTTCGGCTCGTAGCTTCACCAGAGAAGGAGTATGCGAGATGCAACGCTGAAGGAGGATGCGGAATGTCATCTATCGCTTAATATTCCGGAAAAATACGAAAGGATTATGATGGAACGGTTGCGGAAGCGTAATGAGGGTTGTTTCTATTATCGAGGTGTAGTGAGATGGAACGTGCGTGGTGATTTTTTTTGTTTCTTCTGCATTACTATTTCTTGAGATTTGTAGGATCATTTACTTGTGAGATTAATGAAGAATGACATGCTATGCCGGGTATAATTGAAATTAGACTCACCCCTATAATTTTTTTTATTTATTAAAATAGAAATCTGAAATTTTGCTATCATAAGTAACAAACAATTCAGAATTTAACCATAAATTGCCCAACTTTGGCTTTTTAAATGGAACACCCTGTATATTTTTATATTTTTCGAATGTAGAGATCACCATGTACATCGGAGTTTCTTTTGAAAATAATAATATAATAAATAAACGTAACTTAACAGTGTGGAATAGGATTGTTGAAAAACTTGCACCATCAGGTATGTTTCCACATTTGTCTCGGTGAAGGTTGTTCGCTGTGATGAAAAAATTTCGTTATATTTCGAGAAAGTCCGTTCAACATCTATCTAAGTTAAGTTAGTTAGCTATATTTATTATAAATAAAAAAACGCGATAAAATAAAACAAGTGTAAAAACAAATAGGACTAAAACATGTAGAACAAACAATCAAACAAGTAGACCAGGCGTTATTTGGCAATAAAGTCTGAAATATCGTAGCACTCTCTATCAATTAATATTTCCTTCACACTCTTCTTAAAATTATTGAATGGAAGATATTTAAGTTCGTTTGGCAATTCGTTATACAGCTTACTTCCCCAATAGTCGATTGCCTTTTGCGACGTTGTTAGTCGATGATATGGTGTTGTTAATGCATTTCGCGTTCTTGTTGGGTAATTATGGTATACTCCGTTTAAGGTGAATGATTCCTTGTTGCAATGAACAAAGTTTACCGCTGACATGATAAATACTCCTGCCAACGTAAGTATTCTTTGAGTCTTAAAAAAAATGTTCTGCAGCTTTCTCCGTACTCCAAATTATACAGGAATCTCATAGCTTTTCTTTGGAGTACGAATATTCTTTGCACTTCCGTTGTCATTCCCCAGAAGAGGATACCGTAGCACAGGTGAGAGTGGAAAATAGAAAAAATATGCCGTTTTTGCTGCTTCATGAGTGGCTACATGCTTCAATCTCTTAATCACAAAGAGAGCAGAAGCCAGTTTGCCAGCCAGTCCATCTATGTGTTGGCTCCATTTTAAATTTGCGTCGATTGTGACGCCCAAGAAGTTCACCGCCTGATTCCTATTGTTGTACACGGTGGAGAAGGTAAGATTTTGTTTTTTATTCATGTTAATTTGCAGTTTATATGCAGCGAACCAATTTTCAGCATCTGCGATCATTTTCTCAGAAATACAATGAAGTTCCACTGGATCACTTGCATGCACTAGCAGTGAGGTATCATCTGCATACAAGCAAATCTTGGCCTCCTTTATGTTTGATGGAAAATCATTCATATACACAATGAAGAGCAGAGGGCCGAGAATAGAACCCTGAGGTACACCAGCGCCAACGGTCTTAACCTTCGATTGGATATTGTTCCATTCAGTTAATTGTGCTCTGCCAGTCAGGTAAGATCGCAACAATTGTAGAGGTTTACCCCTTATCCCGTAATATTGAAGCTTATTCAGTAAGATGTCATGATTGACAGAATCGAAAGCTTTCGTCAAATCCAACATGTTTAGTTCTGCATACATACCATTATCAAAAGCATTGTATATATGTTCTACAAGCTGTAGTATTCCTGTTGTTGTTGAATGCTGTTTTCTATAACCATGTTGTTCCGGCGCTAGGTATTTATTTTGTTCGAGATACTTTATGATTCTCAAAGCGATAGCTTGCTCAAACACCTTTGATAGCGCTGGTAGTACACTTATTGGTCTACAATTTTCGCAGTTTTCTCGGTCACCGTTTTTAAAAATGCGTATGACTCTACCCACCTTCAGCAGACTTGGAAATATGCCTTCTTCAATGCATCTATTGAAGATATCCGCCAGTGGAACGCATATCTCATAACGTGTCTCTCTTAGCAGATGCATCGAAAACTCATACACATCTTTTGTATGTTTCGTCTTCATATGTTGCGTTATGGTTATTATTTCCTCAGGTGTTATAGGGGTCATATAAAATGATTGCATATTTTCCAATGAATTGTTACGTAATAGGTTATCTGCCGAGTAAACGGTTTGGATGCTGTTTGCAATCCGTTCGCCAATGTCGCAGAAATACTCATTTAATTCATCAGGTGATAATGGTGAGACATCTTGACTATGACTCTTAACAGTTCTGACTACCGCATTAATTATTTTACACACCGCTTTTGTTTTGTTTTGTGATCTTTCTAAATACGCAGCATTCGTTTTTTGTTTAACTTTGGTTATTTTTCCCAGATATTCTTGTTTAACTGTCCTATATTTGCTATAACACACCTGACTTTTTGTTGTTTTCGCTGCAATGGCCAACGCATCCAGTTTATTTCTTAGTTCTCTGATTTCTTCGTTAATTATGGGATTTTGTTCTTTATCATTTCTAATAGTTATTTTTTTTTTCGGGAAAACAATCGTGGAATGAATCCATGAAGATCTTGTGGAAACAGCAAAATAGTTCGTCGGCATCGTTGATATCGAGAGATACATATAAGTTCGTGTCTAGTAATTCCTTAAACCTATAAATTCTGCTTGTGTCAATCTTTCTTATAGTTTTTGTTGCAGGTGCGGTTTTACTATGCTTTGTGATATTGCGAATCATGATCTGTGCCATGCGATCGGACAAGTTGTGACGTTCACACGACTTTTTGAATAACGGCAGCTCTGTTTTTCTTACCAGGGAGAGCGGGTCGTGGATTATTAAAAATATTAAATAAAGATCGTAATATAAAAAAAAATTATTAGTATTGGGCGCCACTGACTAATGAAACGGTGTAATCAAGTTGTTGTCACCCCTAGTCAGAAGGGTGATAAATAGAGCGGGCCAAGAGCGCCACGCGCCAGGTTCGCAATCAGGCTGCCGGGCGCATATATGTATGTAAACATAGGTAATTTAAATATGTAATTATTAGGACGAGGACCAAAACCACTGTCTATTACGTCGTGAAGACGCGCAAATATACACCTGCAGTTTGGGTGTTCGTTGATAAATAGGGGCGTTGTTCACAGTGGGCCACTACAAAAAAAAAGTTCATTCATCGACGGCTACGAACTAACAGCGCGCTTATTCATTTACGGATGACGCGCTCTATTCATCAACAAATGACGAGTCTGCAGATGTTACGTTTGCACCACTTCGTGGCATACTAGAAACAAGCGTCGGTGTGCTCGCTTTAGTGATTATGTCTAACGTAACTATTAAAATAAACGGCCATTACCTACGAAAGTTAATACATTTCTTAGTGAATTTGTGGATTTACACTACAATGGGAGTACAATTTTCTGTAAAGTTTGTAAAAAGAAACTACTGTGCTGGAGCAAACGTGATTGTGAAAGACATATAAATAGCGCACACCACAGAAATAAAAGAAATGGTGTGTCACAACAACGTCAATTTCAATTAGAATTGCTTTTAACGTTTATGGTATGTGGTCTACCACTTCGTATACTTGATAAAAAAGCATTTCGAAAATTCTGGGGTACATACAATACCGAGTGGATACTACCATCTCGGACAGCGTTACGGAGAGATATTCCACGAATACGTGAGGACATTGAAAATCGAATTAAAGCCGAATTAAAAGATAAACAGCTGTGGCTATGTCTTGATGAGACGACAGATTGCAAAAAAAATTCTATTTTGAATATAATAGTGCGCGTATTAGATCCTATTAAACCAAATTTTGCAATTCTATTAGCCAGCAGAAGATTAAAACAGTGTACTAGTAAAGCAATTACGGCCGTAGTTCTCGAAACGTTACAAAAATTTCAAGTGTCAACCAGTCAACTGTTGTTGTTCATGAGCGATGGTGCAGCAACAATGTGTAGTGTAGGCCGTTCCCTTAAAGAAAAGTGTGAAGGACTTTTACATGTTACGTGTAAAGTCCATGCTTTACATCTTGTGGCACAAACTATTCGAGAGTGTTACCCGGAGGTGGATGCATTAATAGCAAACACAAAAAAAGTGTTTCTCAAAAGTCCTAAGAGGACTAGGGCATTCCACAGGTTATGCCCTGGTATTCGAGAACCACCACAGCCCATTCTTACGCGTTGGGAACGTGGTTAAAAGCCGCTTTTTATTATAATGAACATTTTCAAGAAGTCAAATCCGTTATTTTGCAATTCGTCCCTGCCGAAGCTAGAGCTATTAGGATGAGCCAGAAGGGATTTCTCGATATTTCTGTTGAAACACATCTAAGAATATTAGCAACAATTACAAAGGTTAGTAGACGCGATAGAAAATTTGCAAAATTCTGGATTGTCGTTGGTAGAATCAGTGCAAGTCGTGGACGAAGTTAGTACATTGTTACACAGTATAAACGATGCAACAAGTGGACGAGTTTTAGCTAAGTTCGATAGTGTTTTAAAAAAGAATCCGGACTACACGAGATTAAGACAAATGTGCGATGGGGCATCTGCAGATTCCTTGACTAAGTCTAAAGATTATTTTAATTACGCCTGTCTTACTTCGGTAGACGTGGAACGGTCGTTTTCGAAATATAAGAACATTTTTTCGTCTCGGCGAACATCCTTCACCGAGGCAAATGTGGAAACTTATCTGATGGTGCAACTTTTTAAACAAGCCTATCCGCATTATTAAGAAGGATAGAATTTATTTATTATATCTTTATTTACAGTTATAGCGATTGGGCAAGTCCAATTGTTCCTGTTTTGAAAAAGAATGGAGGAGTTCGCATTTGTGGCGATTTCAAAGTGTCTGTTAATCCTAATTTGCATATTCATAAGTATCCTATACCCGTAAATAACGGCGAAACTTCTCAAGATAATCCACAAAAACTATACGTACAAGGAAAAACAAGAAATAACTAAAAGTATCATATGAACATATATAGGATTTATCAAAATATAATAACAGCACAACAAAAGTAAATAAAACACTGAATTCAATTTAATTAATTTACCACAATTTGGACGATAGGTTTTTACGGTTTTGGATTGGTCGCGGTGGTCTTATTAGTTGGCCTCTAAAATCTCCAGACCTCACACCACTAGATTGTTGATTATGGAGCTGGTTAAAAAATGAAGTTTTTACAAGGATGTTAAAGGACGACATAAAGCAATCAGGAGAGCAACAGACCCCAGTATTTTTGAACAACTTTTATTTAAAACCGTTTTCCATATTTTTACAAATATGCCCATCAAATTTTGAACCACATCCAAAATTTATGTAATAATTCAAAATTATCTGGAAGAAATTCATAACGTTCTCCGTCTAGGCAAACTCAAACTGCACATTTTGGTAAATGGCGAGCATAAAATAGAGAAATATATATTTCCGACGAACAATACCAGCATACATTTTTTATCTACACATCGGGATGATCCTGCCATCGACTCGATGCATATTGCAGCAGGTTCGAGGTTAAAATCTTTGCACGTGTTATGTTCATCCTTATCCATATGGAACTGTGAATGCCGTAGAGTTTGACGGGGATTATCTGGGTCAGAAAATCCCTTGCGTGATGTGGGGTAGCGACGGGTCAGACACGTAGCGCAAGAAAGCGCAAGAAAGGCTATACACAACTGACGATAATACTGGGACTGAAAAGTAGCTTCGTATGTACTTCCTAGCATTCCATTTGATAAATCCAAAGATGTATGAGTGGGGTTTAAAACCAGTATCTCCAGTTACTATCCCAGCTATCCCGAGGTGCTTTCTGCCTCTTATAAATGTTCCTGTTTAAATGGTAATCATTTCTTAGTAAACTCTAGATTCTATGTGATCCCGGTCAAGTTTAATCGAACTGCAAAGTATCAAAAAATTGCAAAATGAAATAAGTGAATTAATATGGGTCTATTTAAAAGTAAATTCTCAGTTTGAAATGGTTGTTTTTTTGTACATATTAACAGTTTCATTTTATACAGGATGTCTCATGAGGAACTGCGTTGGTATATGAAAGAGTATACATTGGAAAATTCTGAAAACTTGGCAGAACACTAAAACCGACATGTACTATTGAACTAAAATATTTTCAAAAATCTAACACTTCCGGTTATACTGGAAGTAGCTGTCAACTTTGTTATTTTACATAAAACACCCCATATATTAATACATTTTTGAATTACCAATGTCGATCGCAATCTTAAGAAAATCCAACATAGGCTCTATGTCGCGATAAGAAATGTGTGAAACAGACACAGACAGACAGACAGACAGACACAGACAGACAGACACAGACAGACAGACACAGACAGACAGACACAGACAGACAGACACAGACAGACAGACACAGACAGACAGACACAGACACACAGACAGACAGACACAGACAGACAGACACAGACAGACAGACACAGACAGACAGACACAGACAGACAGACACAGACAGACAGACACAGACAGACAGACACAGACAGACAGACACAGACAGACAGACACAGACAGACAGACACAGACGAAGACACGACAGACAGACACAGACAGACAGACACAGACAGACAGACACAGACAGACAGACACAGACAGACAGACACAGACAGACAGACACAGACAGACAGACACAGACAGACAGACACAGACAGACAGACACAGACAGACAGACACAGACAGACAGACACAGACAGACAGACACAGACAGACAGACACAGACAGACAGACACAGACAGACAGACACAGACAGACAGACACAGACAGACAGACACAGACAGACACAGACAGACAGACACAGACAGACAGACACAGACAGACAGACACAGACAGACAGACACAGACAGACAGACACAGACAGACAGACACAGACAGACAGACACAGACAGACAGACACAGACAGACAGACACAGACAGACAGACACAGACAGACAGACACAGACAGACAGACACAGACAGACAGACACAGACAGACAGACACAGACAGACAGACACAGACAGACAGACACAGACAGACAGACACAGACAGACAGACACAGACAGACAGACACAGACAGACAGACACAGACAGACAGACACAGACAGACAGACACAGACAGACAGACACAGACAGACAGACACAGACAGACAGACACAGACAGACAGACACAGACAGACAGACACAGACAGACAGACACAGACAGACAGACACAGACAGACAGACACAGACAGACAGACAGACACAGACAGACAGACAGACACAGACAGACAGACACAGACAGACAGACACAGACAGACACAGACACCCTTTCAAAGAGTATCGAAAAGTTTTTAAGGGACAAGAGATGAACGTGTGTTTCAGTTCGCGAAATACACTCAAAAACCTTCTTGGCAATCCAAAAGATAAACCTGAAGTGAGAGAAAGGTTGGGAATTTACAAAATTGCATGTGGTGATTGTGATAAAGCCTATATTGGTCAAACGAAACGAGCGATAGGTACTAGATTTAATGATCACATCAGGTGTCACAGATACGGGAAGATAGAAGTGTCGCACAACATAAAACAATAAATAAACGATACCGGGCATAATATTAAATTAGAAATCCTAAAATTAATTAAAAACGTGATTTCGCCGAGTAAGTTGGGTGCCTACGAGACCATTTACATAAATAAGAATACAAACCTAATTAATAAAGAGAAGGGACCTCTACACTTTTCATGTCTATTCGATTTATTACAGTATGAGGCCAGTGATTTACGGTTGTGCTATGACCGTGACGTCGATCCTCTCGTACGTTCCGCATGCATCTTTAGCTTTAAGGGTAGAGAAGGAAAAAACATAAATTTGACGAACAGAAAGGACATAACCGTCTCACTCGATTTTTATTAGGGTAGAATGACCACATGTCTCGGTTCGTGGTGACAGACCTTTTCCGCCTTTCTCTTTATTTTAACTTGCTTTCTAGCCTAAGCGGTAAAAGTGTATATATCTTTCTTGAAAAGTAGGGATAGAGCGAGTTCGTTAGGTTTAACATGTGTTCTCTTACATCAATCGGTACGCGGTTGAGAATGATGACCAGGTGTCTTCGAAACGGCCTTTCCGGGTTAATTAATAACTTGTGTGGTGCGGAGTGTGCCGAGGATATTTTATTTGCCGTAGCTTATGTAGTTCTTCAAAATGTCAATCAACTTTCGACATATCTAACTTAGTCATGTCTATTAAAAAAACAATTCGGTACTGATGAAACGTTGAATTTTTTTTTTAATTAATATTTAAATTTTTTCCTTGTTTCAAACTTTTATTTTTTCCAACGAACACATTTTAACTCAACATCCCTTACTTCTCAAGTTCCGAAACACGCTTCGGAGTTACCTCCGCATCGTAAAGTTTAATTAGCGATTCTCGGTCGTTAGATTCGGCATTAATTAAAAACCGGCGGTCAAGAATTGTAGCGAAAAGTTGCAAACGCCGTTTCGCGCGGCGGTTTTACAAGATTCTGCCTCGCCCGTTGCGAAAGATGAGTTATGTACTTACCTATACCCGGCTGTTTTCCGAGGTATTCGGATAACCGCTCGCGAAAACAAACGCTGTGCTAATTAAAATTTGCTGAATGCGTGGAAAGGTTACTTAACTACAACGGTGCTGGCGTCCAGGATTAAAATGTTCCGCTTGAATTCTCATTATGGTAATAGTCACTTCGAAACTTGTATACAGTAAGTATTGTGAGGGATAATTGTAAGTTGTTTAGATTTCACAAAAACGGTGAGAGATGTCCATAAATGTTAAATCAATTCGATTTAACGCTTATGGATTGGTAGGTATTACATAATCTTCGTCCTGTAATAAATGTTCCCACCGGCGCTACCAACACTACATCGTCCTGTTTAGACAATGTTTTTCTTAACACAGACTATAGTGTGTGTAGTGTAATACGTGTGGATTTTAATTTGTCTGGCCATATTGCGCAGATATTGAAGATATCGTTATCAAGAAAGATAATAACGACCGATTACATCTACAAAAGGAAATGCAGTAAAACCTCTATTTTCGGCCACTTCTTAAAAGCCGTTACCTCTAAAAACGGCCAGCTTTTCAAATTTACAAAGCCAATTATATGAAACACTGGTAATAATGACCCTCCTAATAGCGGACACTTCCATAAAACGGCCACGGCTACTTCCATGACAATTTTCTTGCGAAAATACTGCAATTTTACTTCTCATTATCCGTCAATTCTGAAAAACGGTATTCGCCTTACCTACCTCATACATATTAAAGACATGCCATGCCGCCTTCCCGTAATTGACGATTATTCATTCAATTTAATACAGATGGAACGATTCTAAGCAGATTTATTTTATTGCACATAATTTTATATATATATATATATATATATATATATATATATATATATTTATAAATGGTTATTCTTAAAAATTTCTAAGATGTTGAGGAATTATGAACATAATACACATATATTGTAATATTTGTCTCAGGGGTTTTGGGGAGAAATGTTAAATTTTCTAACTTAATCTAAATTTTACAATTCTTAGTGGGGTCGGGAGTATTCCTGAAATACTCTTTTGGCAATTTTCTTGTGAATTTTGAAATTAATCGGAATTGAACGAATTTTGGAATAAAAATTTTTGACTAACCTTGAATGCGAATGAAGCTTATGTTATATAAACGTTATGCTTATGATAACCTCTACAGGAAACTGTCTGTACCAGACTTTAACCTTTTCTTCCTGAAAATTACACTTTGATTTCACTATCGAATACTTTAAAATGGGATCGTAGTTAAGATACACTTTAATTCAACGAAGGCTGAATCAAGATTGATGAAATTTTTGGCGTTGATTTTTTTTTAATTTGTAATCGCGAAAGATAGCGATTGTTTCATTCCACAGCAAATTCTAATAATTTAAACCCAAATATAAACTTTTGCGATGAAATGCGATGAAATGATGTTATTTATGGACATCGCATACGAGAATGAATGCAGCGACGCAACCAGCTAGTTCAATTTTGAGGACTCTATGACTTAAAATCTGACTGACAAGGTTTAAACGTGAAACTTTATCAACGATTTACTTAATAATGTTCTGAGAAGGATTTAATTTATGAAATGATGTATTAACATAATAAAATGTAACAATTATAAAACGAATTAAAAATATTGTAAATGGGACAATCACGACACGTTAAAATTCAGTTGTCAATGTAATAAACTATACAAAATTGAAACTTTATTACTATAATTATTCAAATGCAAAATTTATTAGTGACATCTATAAGTGATGTTCCCAAGTACAAACGCTGGTAAAAGTGGAAGACCTCCTATGACAGAAATCTCTACTCCAACAATGTCTGAAAAGTTGGGGTGGATTCGAAGTGTAATTGCATGTTTAGGCAATTGTTTGGGTTATTATACTGATCTCTCATAATCTCAAGAGACTCGAGATTATTCAAGAAACTTCCTTTATTAGCCACATGCAAGATGTGTTGGGCAAAGTATGAAAATTCAGAGGAGTTTTGGCAATCATTACAAGTAAGTTTTTAGACGTCTTTCTTTTTTATTTTTTCAACTTTATCTTTGTTATTTAACAGAGTATTATGTCGGGGATGGATCGTCCTGTAAGCAACGTTGAAATAGTTCTTTAACACCTCTGCTACAGAGTAGGAGATGGGACCTATGTATGGAATTGATATACCCATTTGAAAAAATGAGAAATTAGCTGTATCGGTATCCCCTTCTCGCTCCCTCGCCGTACAAGCGAGAGAGCGTGGAGGGAACTGAGTGAAATCCGAGCAATTCGATGCGGGACGTGCCACTACACTTAGAACAATGTCGGGATGTAGACCTACTGTGCGAAAAGCGCACGTAGTAATTTGAAGTCAATATCGCCTGGAAATGAGAGTTTCGCATATTTATTTTGTTGTTGCTACAAAGTTTAGACGAAATTATTAAGGAGTTCTAAAGACGAAAATAAAAACAGATCCTGATGAAATGAAAGAAAAGAAAAATAAATACTCCAGAAATTCTTACAAAGATCGTCCGCACATCACGCAATTTACCTCGTAACTAACCACATCGGTAACCTTGAGCCATCTACTGCCGCTAACTTTTCCGCTTGAGAGCGAGGAGGGGATAGCGATATGGCTAATTTCGAATTTTTCCAATCGGTATAGTGTTTGTCTTTATCTATTGTTGGTAAGGTGGTTTTTAAATAAACGTTTCTCTCCAACTGTCTTCTCTGAATTTTATTCAAAAGCTTGTCTATAATGTGTGGTTTATAGTGATTCATAATTGCTATTTGTTTAATTGTGTTTAACTCTTTACCATTATATGTAAGTAGCTGTAAAATGAAGAATATTTGTAACAGTATGGATGATTTGAGTATTCGGCAACTGTAATACCATTATGAGTGGGTTTTCTGTAAATGTCGAAAAGTAATTCTTTATTATTTTCTGATTTTGATATAGTGACATCTAGGAAATTGATACTATTATTATTTTCAGCTTCTAACGTGAATTTTAATGAGTTGTGAAGGTGTAAAAAAGATAAATTCGAGTGATTTCCTGATCAAATTATCAAAATGTTGTCATTTATATATTTTGTATGTTTTCTTTTTTTATTATTATTTGCCCAAATGTAAATTGATACTTTTTTGAAAAAGAAAATCTTCGTTTCTACCTGGAATTATACAAAACGTTCACTATTGACTCTCAATTAAATTGCCCATTATGAAGGAAATCGAGGTTGAACCAAAGGAAGGGAATAAAATTGAACCTATTTAAATGAGGATCGACTAAACGCGTTTCAGAGAATATTAAACGTCTACATTGGTTACTCCCGTCTCTGTGTGTGTATTTTTTTATTCTACCGGTCCACGTTTCGCCGCCAATTCCGTAAAATTTAGCGCGCAAGCACATTAGCGCTTAAAATAAATCTTTTCAACCCCTGCGTCGTAATAAAGGCTTTCGGAGGAGGGTACCACCTCGCGCCGGAATATCTAGTTGCCTATACTGACTACCCGTTGTTGTTGTACGCCATTATTTATATTAAAACGGTATGAAACGGGAAACGAACAAATTGCTGTGAAGTTTAGACGACGCAAGAGGACGCGCTATTTTTCGGCCTACCCACAGCAATAAATCAATCTCCAGCACTCTAGCGTCGCTTGTTTTATGCATAGGTACTTTTGTTTTACGGGTATTTTCTCGGGGAAAGATTACTTGGGAAAATGTTCGGTGTTAAACGCAAAATCTTCGGATACAAGCGCTTGAACAAGGGTCTGAAGGAAGGAGAAACTTCATTGAATCCGCTTAAGCGGTGGAAAATGTTCTTACGTGTTGTTTAGGAGATTTTAATACTATTTTGATGATTATTTTTTACATTGAAAAATATTTTACTCTTGGTTTCCGGGTTAGACCCGCGACACTCTTATGGGACATCTTCAGCGCTGTTACTGCACGCTGACCGGGAACTATTCATTCCGGAGAGGCTTATATAGGACTTGTTTCGAGGCAATGGAGCAGAAAAGATATGGATCAGTGAAGTGGAGTTGGTATTTCCACGTATGATGTAAGAGATAGCCATCCTCGCGATTTAAATTGTTGAAATGTTTGAAGATCTCTATAGAATCACTTACCGTTTGCCTTTGCTGAAATACCCGTTATATCAAAAAAGGAGGAAATATACTAACAATTAGTTACAAAATATAAAAACGGAAAGATCAAAGCATTGTTAAATATGTGGTGAATTGAATCGAAATTTATTTACAATTGGTGTTGCTGGCCTTGAAAACGATATCGACGAGATATTTGTAATTTTCACTAATTCCTAATACAAACAGGATTTCTGATATTCACCAATCCATGGCAGCTATTTTATTATGTTTTTTTATACAAGAAATTTTACCATTAGTTATCCAATGGTAGGAGTATATAAATCCATTATCCTACATACCTATTATTTTCTTCATTTATATCTCACCGCTTACGAACCACCATCTCTCATAACTAACGCTGGCCACGAGCGGTACCGCGCATCGGCGTAGAATCAGTTCGGACCGAGAGGAACGGTAGTATTACTTCGTCTGCGGAGCAGTACGGACATTTTCGCTGCCGGTCATTTGCGCAATTGTTTATCTGTCCTAGAAAAATTATGATTTCGTCAGCAAAACGACCGCGGTCGGACAAACTTCGAAAATTTATTGCAGAAATTCCAGACTTAATATATGAAGGTGCTAAAATTAAATGTGTAATCTGTAAAATCCCGTTAATGTGTTGATCCAGACAACATTGTCTACGACACGTAATTAGTGAAAAGCATGTCTCAAAAAGAAATTGCGCACGAGACAATGAAAAATTTATATCTAATTTATGCGTTACGTTTATTGCATGTAATATACCGTTTAATTTACTAGACAAGGAACCATTTATCTGCTTTTGGAATAACTATTCGGAGTGCAAATTACCAAGTCGATCATCGTTACGAAGAATTGTGCCATCTGCGCGCGAACATATTGAACAAATCGGAGTTGAAAGATCAAAAATTGTGGTTATGTGTCGACGAAACAACAGATCGGAAGAAACATTCTGTTCTTAATGTAATGGCACGCAAATTGGAACCTCATCAATCGGCACCTTCAATTCTATTAGTCTCCAAACGAATACAACAGTGTACTGCCGAAGTAATTTCAAAGTTAGTGTTAAATACATTGGACAAGTTTGAACTTTCAACAAACCAACTCTTGATGTTAATGAGTGATGGTGCTGCAAACATGCTTTCTGTAGGCCGGTCTCTTAAAAAGCATTCTGCTAATTTGTTACACATTACGTGTAAAATTTATGCTCTCAATCTTGTGGCGGATAATATCAGAAAATGTTATCCTGAGGTAGACGCTTTAATAGCGCATACCAAAGCAGTATTTGTCAAATCACCGAAACGTATTCGCGAATTTCACAGACTGTGCCCCCGTATACCAGAGCCACCAGAACCTATTCTAACTCGTTGGGGAACATGGTTACAGGCCGCGTTTTATTATCATAAATATTTTGACAATATTAAGAACGTGGCTTTACAATTCGATACAAAGGAAGCTGCCGCTATCCAGAAAAGCCAGTCGAAATTTCAAGATAGTCAGGTTAAAATGGATTTAAAAATCATTCACGACAATTACTTCGGGCTAGCAGATGCAATAGAAAAATTACAAAATCCTGCGGTACCGTTAAAAGAATCTCTACAAATAGTGCAATATGTTCACGCACAGCTATGCGCGATTGAAGACGCAAAAAATGTTTCTGCTCTAGAAAAATTTGAAAGTGTTTTTGAGCAAGATTCTGATTTTGGCACATTAAGACACATTTGTGAAGGTGCGTTAGCAGAATCGTTAAGTTATTTGAAAGATTATTTTACTTACGCAAATATTACGTCATTAGATGTAGAACGTTCGTTCTCTGCATATAAACGCATTTTTGCCTCATGCCGTACTAGTTTTACCGAAACAACAGTTGAAACATATCTAATGTTGCAGATATTTAACAGACATTATTCACTTTGTGATTTCACGGAGGACTCTTAAAATGGTAAGTGTTTGAGCACGTGTTATTTAATTTTTATTTAAAAGATGAGCGAAATTATTTGCGGCAGCAAACATCTCTATTAGCAGAATAAGTCTAGTGGAACGCAAGGCCTGGTCGACTCTACGCTACTGCGCGGTACCGCTCGTGGCCAGCTTTACTCATAACCTAAACTGGGATAACCGCAATTATATTGCGATTGCCTTGCGTTTACGCAACGGAAATTGCCGGGGGCGTGCGAAACGCACGATTCTAACAAATCTTTGTTTGATTCAACAAAATTATGTCAAATAAAAACGTTTGTTCAGGGTGAGTCAACGAAAGAGTAAAGTACGTTTATGATTTATCGCTAAAATTTGCGATAAAACTGTATATATCGTATCATATGGTTAGTAAGTCCGCACATTCTTTTGTAAATAATGTACATTTACTTTTGAACATGCCTGTCTATTCCGTATAATTTTCTCGTCCGAAATATTTGATGTGCAATTTCTCTTTTTGTCGTTATATTTGTATCTAATATGTTCACTTGTTTTCGGAGTATGTTTTATCGACTGACGTCTGCATATAAGAACTTGAAACGTCATAGCCGCTTTCCATATAAATAGGTGTCCGATCGACAGACGACACAAGACAGGACAGACAACAGAGAGATATCGCCAAGTTCGCTTTCGTAGACGGGCACCTGAATGCCGTCCGAGAGCAGTGTCCCGATAAATGTCTTGATTACTGAAAGATAAAGCGTGACAAACGGTTGTACCCGCAGAGGCGCCGTGAAAGGAGCTGTGTTTACTAGGTACATACAAGGAATCGAGTGGACGTTCGGTTATTATCGGTTGATCGGTGTGCGTGTACTATTTATAATGTTCGAGAAACTAGTGGAACCGTCCGGGGCGTACCGCGCAAAAGTATTAATAAAAAAATAATTGATTGTTATCTTTTATTGATATATCGATGACCACTGCGGTAATGTGCGACTGCCATGGTACGCCGCGTAGTACTGCAACATAGGCAATGCTTCCATTGTCGATTCGGTCAGGCCTCGACGACGGTCTGAAAACGTTCTCGTATACTTTGCAAATGATTCGTTCAGCATTTAATGAAGTAAGATTTGCGAAATTCAAATGCCCCTGTATCTCTTCTGTGCAGTATTGAATTCCCGAAATAGATCGAACCTTTTCTAAATCCTGATTTTTATTTAAAACTGCACGAAATTTTTGCGCCACATCTAATCCTATAGGATCCGTCATTACTGAACTCTGCATCCACATACGTACATACACCCCTTCGTACAGGCATCTCTGCGGGTACAACTGTTTGTCACGCAAATTTTACCGATAAATCATAAACTTACTTTACTCTATCGTTGATCCACCCTGTACATTCAAACAAATTTAATCCGTTCTTAAAAAATGTGCTTTCACTCAAATGAACCTTTGCTGAATTAAATAAATAATGTCAAAGATATATATTTGTTTGATTCAAGAACTTTTTTCCTCTGTGTATGCATTACAGAAACGTATATCTGTATTTGCATCTTTCAGTTTACCATTATTGCCAGACGAAGTATTCTCCTACAGAATACACGCTACTACCGTCGAACGCAGCGCCAGTGAAACCTAGTTTGTAAGGTTATTGTTCGTTTGGAAAGTCGTACAACGACTATGCATTAATGTATTGCTTATTGATTGCTCTAATTCTCCAAAATGAAGCGTCTGTACGAGAAACTGAATTGGATTGTGATGGTTCGTGTATTTTACTCGACGTGATTTTGCTGTTTTTCAGTTGTAGGATTATTTAGTTGTTTTGTATGATAAAAAATTCTTATCCTAACAGTATATTATTCAAAATATGTGTTTTCTAACCAAATATTGTAATGCAATTACCAGCCTCAGGTCACAATGATGCATCTTTAACATATTTAGCCTGCGACAGCGAGTTCAATCTAGGTCAAGTGTCATATAACGAGGTGCGAGATGTTATTGATTAACTGCAATCCTCCAATACCAAAGATTGAAACACTTCACTAAAACCCGCACACCACAATACTTCATTCGCACTGGACGCACTTTTCGATAGCCAAGCTATGATCATCAGCAACAAAGCTGAACTGTTCAGTTTTACTGCTGATGATGATCTCTGAATTCAGTTAATGGATTAATCAATGCGCCATCATAAATTTGCTTTAATGTGATAAAATCGGAATCTTTCTTTAACACTCTCTCGAACTTTTCTAAAACGTGATTATATTTTGTGTCGTGTACAGTGCGAAGCACCGTATATACTTCGTCCACTATTTGCAGTGACTCCACTAACGACAACGCTGTATTTTGTAATTGTTCTATTGCGTCATGTAATCCTTTATAGTAGCTACGAATAGTTTGTAATAATAATAATAATAATAATAATTAATAAAAACGTGGGTGCAGGTAAATGAACCCGAGAGCGATAAGCCGATAATTGAGGATATATCTTCAATAGGGTTAGTAATATAAATTTTACGGCAGGCAAATCCAAACTTTGCCCCTCACACAATAGACGGGAAAACCCATCGTTGTATTAGTTTATAGGATTTTAGCTGTAAAACTAAAATTTACATTTAAGAAAGATGCGGCTGTGTAAAAACCATATTTATTTAAAATTCAAAAAAAAAAATGTTTAGACCAAATAAATATGATTTTAGGACAAAATAGGCGAAAAACCAGGATTTAGGCTGTTAAAAGTCCAAATAGGCAACTAGGCAAAATAAAACATAGCTAGATCGCTTTGATTTGTTGAGAAACATATAGATTTTGTATTATTTTTAATTTGCGTTGAATCTAAACAAAAAGGCATTTTGCCTAAAATCCCGTCTCTATATATCAGTGAAGTCATTATGTTTGTTTACAGGTAACATTTTAGATGTTGTTAGTGAAGCTACGGGAATATCTAAAAGTACTGTTATCAGAATTATTCGAAAGAGTAATTCTGTTGAAGCAGAGCAAAGTGGCAGTTCTTCAAAAGACAATGTTGTAAGACATTCACCAAAATCTACTGTGGATAATGCCGGGGAAGCAGTTTTACGTCAGGTTTAAGAAAGTTAATATTAAAATTAGGATTTAGGTACGTACTAATATTCAAATTTATTATTATTTTAGTAATTAATATATTTATCGAATAACAGGTGGAAGAAGACTACCGATAACCGAAAGCTTTTGATGGAAAGATCAAATATACGTGAGCTAAGATCCTCATATATCCGAAATGTTACAAATTATCGGTTACAAGGTCGACCAATCGTGTATACAGGTGAAGCAAAATAAATTTTTATTTGATGTTCAAAAACTAAAGTATTGTATTTTAGACGAAACATACCTCCGTGCCAGTCACACAACTCCATATGAATGGGTTGATAACTCTAACAATGGACTTAAGTGCCCTATATCAAAAGGGAAACGTTTAATAATTGTACATGCAAGTACATAGTAAAATTTCTTCTAAAATTTTTAGCATGTACTGTATATTTATTGTTTTAGGTAGTGAACATGGATTTATTGATAATGTTGATCTATAAGTCCGGCCAAAAAAGTGGAGATTATCATGACGATATGAACTTCATAAATTATAAATGGTGGTTAGAAAGACAGTTGATTCCAAATTGGCCACCTAAATCTGTTGTTGTGATGGATAATGCAAGCTACCACAATGTTCTCTCAGTTAAACATCCAACTACTAACAGCAAAAAATCAGAAATGATAAAATGGCTAAGTGAACGTGGCATCATATTTAATGAAAATTTGACAAAAGTTGAATTGTATAGATTAGTACATATGCATAAACCAAGTTACGAGAATTACACTATAGATTCTATTTGCAAAAGATGGACATACAGTGTTGAGATTGCCCCCATATCATCCGGAACTCAACCCTATTGAAAAGATATGGGCAATTTTAAAGGGCAGAGTAGCATCTAAAAATATAACTTTTAAACTAAATGATGTCGAGGAACTCGTTAAAAAAGAATTTGGAAAAATCACAAAAAATGAATGGTCACATGTTTGTCGGCACGCAGTGAATATTGAGGAAAATTATATACAAAAAGAACACATAATCGATAAGCTTACTGATGAACTTATTATAAACCTTGATGATGACTAGAGCGGGCCAAATTGCGCCATCCAACAGAATCGGAATCAGGCGCAACGGCCGCTTATTGTAAATAGCGTATATGTGAGTCACAGCAGATATGTGATATTTCGAAATTAATACACAAGAGTAAAAAAATAAAAGCTGACGCAATAATAATGTTTAGTAATTAGAGCGGATATATATATTATATATATATATATATATATATATATATATATTATATATATATATTGTACACGCTGAGGTGTTTTTATTTTCATTATGATTTTTTATTTGATTGAAAACGGTATGCGCTGTAAATGGGATGTAATAAGGAAATAACTGAGAAACTGAACGCTTTTTTTATTCTGTTGTACTTAATAATGTAACTGTAAATAAAGATATAATAAATAAATTCTATCCTTCTTAATAATGCGGATAGGCTTGTTTAAAAAGTTGCACCATCAGATAAGTTTCCACATTTGCCTCGGCGAAGGATGTTCGCCGAGACGAAAAAATGTTCTTATATTTCGAAAACGACCGTTCCAGGTCTACCGAAGTAAGACAGGCGTAATTAAAATAATCTTTAGACTTAGTCAAGGAATCTGCAGATGCCCCATCGCACATTTGTCTTAATCTCGTGTAGTCCGGATTCTTTTTTAAAACACTATCGAACTTAGCTAAAACTCGTCCACTTGTTGCATCGTTTATACTGTGTAACAATGTACTAACTTCGTCCACGACTTGCACTGATTCTACCAACGACAATCCAGAATTTTGCAAATTTTCTATCGCGTCTTCTAACCCTTTGTAATTGTTGCTAATATTCTTTAGATGTGTTTCAACAGAAATATCGAGAAATCCCTTCTGGCTCATCCTAATAGCTCTAGCTTCGGCAGGGACGAATTGCAAAATAACGGATTTGACTTCTTGAAAATGTTCATTATAATAAAAAGCGGCTTTTAACCACGTTCTCCAACGAGTAAGAATGGGCTGTGGTGGTTCTCGAATACCAGGGCATAACCTGTGGAATGCCCTAGTCCTCTTAGGACTTTTGAGAAACACTTTTTTTGTGTTTGCTATTAATGCATCCACCTCCGGGTAACACTCTCGAATAGTTTGTGCCACAAGATGTAAAGCATGGACTTTACACGTAACATGTAAAAGTCCTTCACACCTTTCTTTAAGGGAACGGCCTACACTACACATTGTTGCTGCACCATCGCTCATGAACAACAACAGTTGACTGGTTGACACTTGAAATTTTTGTAACGTTTCGAGAACTACGGCCGTAATTGCTTTACTAGTACACTGTTTTAATCTTCTGCTGGCTAATAGAATTGCAAAATTTGGTTTAATAGGATCTAATACGCGCACTATTATATTCAAAATAGAATTTTTTTTGCAATCTGTCGTCTCATCAAGACATAGCCACAGCTGTTTATCTTTTAATTCGGCTTTAATTCGATTTTCAATGTCCTCACGTATTCGTGGAATATCTCTCCGTAACGCTGTCCGAGATGGTAGTATCCACTCGGTATTGTATGTACCCCAGAATTTTCGAAATGCTTTTTTATCAAGTATACGAAGTGGTAGACCACATACCATAAACGTTAAAAGCAATTCTAATTGAAATTGACGTTGTTGTGACACACCATTTCTTTTATTTCTGTGGTGTGCGCTATTTATATGTCTTTCACAATCACGTTTGCTCCAGCACAGTAGTTTCTTTTTACAAACTTTACAGAAAATTGTACTCCCATTGTAGTGTAAATCCACAAATTCACTAAGAAATTTATTAACTTTCGTAGGTAATGGCCGTTTATTTTTAATAGTTACGTTAGACATAATCACTAAAGCGAGCACACCGACGCTTGTTTCTAGTATGCCACGAAGTGGTGCAAACGTAACATCTGCAGACTCGTCATTTGTTGATGAATAGAGCGCGTCATCCGTAAATGAATAAGCGCGCTGTTAGTTCGTAGCCGTCGATGAATGAACTTTTTTTTTGTAGTGGCCCACTGTGAACAACGCCCTATTTATCAACAAACACCCAAACTGCAGGTGTATATTTGCGCGTCTTCACGACGTAATAGACAGTGGTTTTGGTCCTCGTCCTAATAATTACATATTTAAATTACCTATGTATACATACATATATGCGCCCGGCAGCCTGATTGCGAACTTGGCGCGTGGCGCTCTTGGCCCGCTTTAATGATGACAGTGACAGCGATTTTGATTTTTCTTCTGATGATGATTAAATTAAAATTATATTTGATATAGTTAATTTAAATATGTATATATTATCTTTAAATGTATAATAAATAAAGGTGCAATTACATTCCGATTGCTCTTTTTTATTAAGTAAAAATATTAATTATTATAAACAGACCAAACATTTCTCGCCTATTTTTTTTTTTGAGCACTGAATATTCCTACTTTTCTTTTAAAGAAATTATTTAATACATAAAGTGAAATGAAAAATTAAGAAAAAATACATTAATATACACATAAGTAAGATTTATGCTATTACTAAATACTATAAATTATAAAACTGTTAATACTATCAGAATCTAAATTTGTTTTGTATAAAAAATTACAATTATATGCAATTTAATACACGTTTAACCTTCTCGTATACTTTTAAAAAGCGCGCGTATTTTGGTCAACATATTTAAGACGGTCAATGCATAGCTGACAATTTTCGCGCAGCTTGGGTGTCTTCCGAAAGTAACCGTAGTCTCTCACAAGTTACCAACAGGTGCATGAGGACATTAAATCTTTCAAAAACAAGGGCTCGCAATAACTGAACTTCTTTAATATGCACGTACTTTGCTACTGGATATTCAGTATTTTACGCCTATCCAGAAAACATTGGTCATAAGGGGCCCAATAAAGTGTGCTCTTTTTTATTTCATTTTTTTTAATGAACCACTTGAATTCAGAAATTACAGACCTCCATATATTTTGAGATTCTGTCGGAGGGCAAAATGAAAACTTTACGGTATTTCGATTCTTATGGCAAATTAAACGCTAAACATTCGAATTAATTGTGATATAAATGAACTTCGTCAAATTTTTTCCTATGTAGAGACATAAAAATTATTATTGTCACTGAATGGTAGCTAACTACACTGTTTCCTTTGACGAGCCGGCACTGCATTTAAGTATATTTTGCACATTTCCATATACACTATTTCTACTTTTTATTTTATTTTATAGAGCACTACGACTCGTTTAATAATCCTCATTAAGTACATAAAGTGCGCATGCACAAATTCAAATGCATATATTCACTTTGAAGTAGGGTAATTAGTGTAATTTAACAAAAATAAATTAGACAAACATACAAGCTGTAATACATATATTAAAGCGAAATACTGTTTTATCTTCTCAAATCCTCTTTGCGATGAATTTAAACGTATGTACCTACTGGTTTCATGATGGCATTATTTATGCAACTTGCTCTAGTGTTCCGTTGTTATTTACTTTGAGATTACTGCACGTATGCAGGTTATAATACGTATAATGAGATTGTTTCGTCGTAAACTGTTGGAGTATTAAATAATGTTTTTTGTTTATAGTCATCGTTAAATTAAAACGGTAGTGGAGTGCAATAATTTAAAAAAGTCAAAATATTCCTCTTCGGAATAGAAGGCTTGTTCAACTAAAATTCCTTTTACATTAATTTTAAAGGCACTCCATCCAACACAAATTGTTAATATTCTCGGGAAGATCATTGTAAAACTTCGTACTTTGGCAAGAAAACATTTTTTGAGAACTTGAAATTTATGGATTAAATTATTTTTATTTCTTGTACTATAGTTACGAAAGGATGCATTAATTTCATAATCATGAATAGTCTGGGCAAACAGCGGTAACAGTCAGTGTAGTAGATATGTGGTGCGGAGTCGGCGACTATTTATTTCACGCGTTCACAGCGCCAGTACTAAATCGATGCTGTATGCGAGTAGTTCTGTGTATATGTAGGCTGTCGTAACTTATTTCGTAATTGTACGCTTATGTTTGCTTTAAAAATGTCGCAGTTAGGTACGTCGCGAAAACGACCAACGGCAGACACAGTTAAAAACTTTATAGTGGACATGCCGGACTTAATTTTTGATGGCGCTAAAATTCAATGTCTAGTTTGTAAAATCCCTTTAATGTGTTGGTACAGAAGCCATTGTCAACTTCATCGAAAGCAAACAGCATTCTTCTGCAAAAGTGGCATACGAGACCAAGAAAAATTTACATTTGATTTATGTGTTACTCTTATTTTATGTAATCTATCGTTAAAAAAAAGATAAAAAGATGAAATTTGACCTAGGTGACCATGACTTTAAATTTAAGTATAATTTTTAATGCTGAACAAGTTTTTCAAATAGCACTTTTCGATATTTCTTAAAATAAGGGCTTTACTCTTAGGACAAAATCAAGTTTTCAAACGTACCCCGTATAATATTAGAAATTTTCCATATTTTATTGGTACATCTTTAATTTTAGGGGATACGCAAACTTTTATCAGGAATAACATTTTTTCGAAAAACCCATAATAAAGAAGTTTCCCATATGGTGCATACTTTATATGTTCAATATTTTTTTCTATTACGAACAGTAAAGGTGTAATCGAAGAATCTCGCACTATTTCTCCAACTTTTATATTCACTACGTACGTGTAGCTGTCCGTATTTTTCCTTCGTCTTCAAAAGGAAACGATTTATCGTCTCACATACACACACCGATAACAACAACAGTTTAGATTGAAATTCTTCGGCATCCTACACAAGTTCCTCGACGTATTTCGTTTGAATGCGAAGTTTGCGTAGCGCACGGAATCACTATCTTGACGTCGCTCAAATAAACACGAACAAACGCAAATTGAATTCAGCATTTCGGATACGGGAACAAAAAAAAGGAACTACGTATTGTTTCCATCAGATACTGTCACTTTTACAAAGTAATTGTGAAAATTTGTTTACCTTATTATGTTTTCTTCTTCTTCTTTCTTGGTTGTGTTTTACAAATACGAGCTAGTAGATAATTCCTGAGAAAGATGCCTTTAATGAAAGCGTGGGTTGTCTTTCGAAAGAATATTGATGAGGGGCAAGCGTTTGATGAATTTTATATGAAAGAATCTGAAAAGACATACGAAAAAGTTCATTTGTAATTTCGTCAATAAATCTCTTTGATTCGGTGTGAACAACCATTATTTTTGAAATTTCTTTGTTATTTTTGTTATTTTACTTCATGGAAAACAGTAGCGTTTATTTAACAAAATATAGGATGTTTTATTTAAAAATTAATGTCATAATTAGAGTTGGGAAATGTTACAAATACAAGATGATTGATTGAAACCGTTCGTTAGAAGTTTTATGGGTTGTAGAAAGCCCTCTTTTTTGAAAATTTGGACTTAAGGTAATTGAACCATGGCCAATTCGATGAAAATATTTCCAAGATGGTACCTTTTCCAGTTATATGGACGTCAGCATCAGCTTCCGTTCAGAACAAGTATTATTAATCTAATAATAAGCTTTATTGCCCAACAGAGAAAATTCCAATTACTGGACAAGTAATTAATTAAACAAATTACAAAACGAGTACAAAAAACAAGTAAGAGTAACAAGTTACAAAAAATTATTAAAGTAAAGAGCAGTGACTATCCTTATTGTATGTAAAGTATCGTGAAAAATATCACATTGCGAAGATATAAGATTAAAGTTTGTACAAGTCACATAAATAGGTGATTTTAAAAGAGCATTTGTTCGAGGAAACGGCAGATAAAACGTATTCGAATACCGGACACCAGAGCGTGGGATTATAAATTGTAATCTTTGAAGTAGTGCAGAGCAGTCAATGCAGCTATTACACAATTTCCAGAGAAACACCAAACTGGAGGATATGCGCCGAAAGTTAAGAGAGGGTAAATTAAATCGGAACAACAGTAACGTATGATCAACGCCTCTGGGTGGGTACACTCCGTCCTGCCGGAACCAGAGGAGTTTAGCAAATCTGCGTTGGACCAATTCCATTTGGCGTTTATGCGTTGAATAGTAAGGGCACCATTTGATGGACGCGTATTCCAGACGGGATCTAACAAGAGCGTAGTACAAAGATTTCACGGCTACCTCATTGGTAAACTCTCTGCAATTTCGCACAATAAAGCCAAGAAATCTTCTCGACGATACACATGTACTTATATCGTTAATGAATAAGTTGAAAATCAAAGGTCCAAGATTAGACCCTTGAGGGACTCCCGAAGAGGCAATGTATTGACGAGAGCAGAAGCCATTATAAAAGAACATATTGAAGTCTATTGAACAAATATGATTGAAACAGGTGCACAAGCGAATCACTAAACCCAAAAGACATGAGCTTATATGAAATTAAAGAATGGTCAAGGCGGTCAAATGCTTTGGCAAAATCAGTATATAAGACATCAACTTGCACGCGAGAATCTATAGCATGAGACAAAAACTGAGTGAACTGACATAGATTAGTTACAGTAGATCTTTTCTCAGTAAAGCCGTGTTGGCAAGAAGAAATGCTGTTTTTAATGCAAGGATAAATAGCAGTGTATAAGCATTGTTTATACACTTTGGCAAAATTCGATAAAATAGCTATTGGGCGATAGTTGGATATGTCAGCCGCGTCCCCGGATTTAAAAATGGGTACAATGCGTCCAACCTTCCATAAACCGGGAAAAAGTGAAGTTTTCAAGACTAAATTAAAGATTTTGAAGAGAGGATGTACCAATAGGTGTTTACAATCTTTAATAAAAAACGAGGGAATTTGATCATGTCCAGAACTGTGACTATTCTTTAGCTTATTTATGAATCTACATGAGTTCACGTATATACAGCAACTACTATAACGTCAAAACTTATTCCTATTATACAGGCTGGCGCACCACATTCGCGTCGGTTTATATACGAAAAACGGCAAAATATTTTAAAAATATCTTTATTAGGAGCTATGTAGGTTCATTGGGAGTAAGTTTTAAAATTATTTTGAAATATACAGGGTGACTCAAAAAGAAGTTGCACACTAAAGTTGTGAACATTTAAACGGAATACCCTGTATATTATCGCATATTTTGATAGTACGGTCTAAATAAAGGCATTTTACTGTTATGCTTCCTACACCTAACTCAAGCCGTTTTTGAGATACTTAACTATTCTTCAAAATGTAGCCCAACATTTAAAAGATGTGCTTGTCTTACGTATTTAAGCTACATATTTCTAATTGTATTTATTTTTAGTTAAGCATTAGACTTGATGATAAAATAAAGATGTTCCCTAAAAATTATACAGGCTGGACGAAAATATACTTTTGATTTGGACTATCATTAAAGTCAAATAACTTTCTTATATTAAATGGAACATCCTGCATTCGTTATCGTATTTAGATTCTAATTTTAACCATTTATAAAATTCTTCGTCGGTGTTGTTTCCTTGTTTCTTCGTAAAGTAGTCGATGTGTTGGTTCCTGTTCTGACGTAGTGTTATGACCAGTTTCGGCGGTTGCCATTATCAACTGACTGATGGTGCGGTGTGTGCTTGTGCTTTTATATGGTGTAGGTGGAGTAGTAGGGAGAATAATGAACAGAAAAGCAAAAAACATCCAGATATACATACACAAACACACAGGAAAGTTGATGAACACGCAGATCAATAACACACAGGACGCATTATTCTCCCCACTACTCCACCTACACCATATAAAAGCACAAACACACACCGTACCGCCAGTCGAGCTACCGTCTGAGGAAATGGGAAGAGTTCGTTGAACGCTCCTAGGACGAGGATCCTCACAGGATCCCCAGACTACTGATGCGCAACAGGAACCCGATTCTTGAAATCCAATTCGGCTAGACTCGGTGCATCATGGACTCTGAGAAGGCGGAGGCGCTGATCGACACTATCATGGACCACTTCACCCCGACGAATGGTTATGATCCTCAGCTGGAGAACAAACTCCAAGACACCCTGGACGAGATCGACGCGATGGAACCGGGCGCCCCCATCGTAGTCTCTCCAAAGGAGGTCCTACAGGTTATCCGCAGGATTCCTGGCAGGAAGGCGCCAGGGGACGATGGCAACACGAACGCTGCCCTGAAGAACCTGCCGCTCAAGCTGCTTATCAACTTGACGGCACTATTCAACGCGGCGCTTCGGTTGATGCACTATCCGTCCAGATGGAGATCTGCCAGGATAATCCCCGCGAAGAAACCTAAGAAGGACGCAAGTTCTCCGGAAAGCCACCGTCCGATATCACTACTCGGGACTATCAGTAAGATTTTCGAATCTATACTGTTGGCCCGAATCAACGATCATCTGCACGACAACCAGCGGATCGATAACAACCAGGTCGAGTTTAGGTCGAACCGCTCAACCACACTCCAATTGTACCGAATCACCGATCACATCGGCACCGCCTTAAACAGGAAACAGGCCACTGTCATGGTGTCTCTGGACCTAGAAAAGGCGTTCGATAAGATCCGACACGAACGATTGCTTCAGAAGATGCAAGGAATGAACTTTCCGCCTAGGATAGTCAAACTTCTCCGCCTCTACCTAGCGGAAAGACGATTCCGCACAATCGTTAACGGGACCGAATCCCCCGAGAGACCGATGAGGTCAGGAGTCCCTCAAGGGTCGGCGCTAGGCCCAGTGCTATTCACGATCTATCTCCACGACATGTCCAAGTCCGAGGATGGCAGAGTTTTCAACGCTATCTACGCTGACGACACTGCCATGGTAGCAACATTCCGGGGCGTCAAGATCGCTGTCAACCTTGCGCAGGCGCAACGAGACAGGATCAAAAACTTCCTGGACGACGCGCGTACTCACCATGAACCCCCGTAAGATACAAGCCATCACCTTCTCTAGGACTCCGCGCCAGCCTGAATTGGACATCAACGTGGCCAATGCGGGGATACAGTGGAGTAACGAGGTAGAATACCTGGGCGTGACCCTTGACCGAAGACTGACATTTGGTAAGCACATCCAAAAGACCCGAAACAAAGCACTAGGAATGCTCGCGCAGCTATATCCTATCTTAGCCTGCCCCAACCTGAATCCTAAGATAGGAGTGCTTCTTTACAGGTCGCACATTCGCCTTATCTTAACCTACGCTAGCCCAACCTGACTAACCGCCGCCCCTTCCCACATCCTATCCCTCGCGAGAATACAAAATCGCTGCCTGCGATTAATATTCAAGCTCCGCTTCCACGACAGGACTGAAGCATAACGACCCACACCTATGTCGGGACAATTGCCCGGGAGTCCACAAGAAGACTTCCCACCCCACACATTCTGATTTATGTTACAGATAGACCCCAGGATGACCTCACCAAAGAGGTGGAACTGGAGGAAAACGAGGCTAAGGCTCAGCTAAATCACGTCGTGTCACTCGCAGTTCTACTTGACGTGCTACACAGAGCTGATCACCAGAAGATGGCAGATGAGATTCTGCCGAAACGTTGTGACAACGGTCATTCTCATGACCAACGCACCACGCAGGATGGAACCAGAAAACCAGAAGTTTCATATATACATGTATATATATATATACATACGTAAAATAGGCGCGCCTTTTAAATTTTGGTTTACATTTTCATGAATTATTAACTTCTTCTTTTCTCCAGAAGTCTGTTTCCATTTTTTTTATTTATAATTACTAAAGCATCTAATTTGGGAACTATTTATTGCAGATGTCATGCGCTACTGCATTTATCAAAACCTGTCAGCAAACGGAGGCGTTTAAAACTACGTTTCATGTCGTTAAATAGACACGACGGAATATAGAGAATCTGGACGGACGTTGGGCAACATTATGGTTGAATTATTGATGTATGACTTCGGTGACAAATCAGAATTCGTGCCATATACACCTGATATGTTTATGCATCCATGTATAGACTAGTGCCGCACGCTCTACACGTTTTCCGGTATAAATTGGATCTAATTAGATCACCCTCTGTGCGGACAATGAACGTTAAGCGCTGAAGCGACGCAATCAACTTATTTACCGACTCCGCGTAAATGTCTGCCTTCGTCATTGCGATTGCACTGACTGGTTTACCTTTGGAGATGATTGCAGTATGCTGCAGATCGTTAATATTTACGTAGTAGGTGCCATAAATTCTCGGCTTGGTATAGAAAACATAAACTTAACATAAACGTATTTTTATTGTAAAAGAAATTATAACACATCGACTTAAAATAACAAAAATATTTCATTATTTAAAACATAAGTATAATCCTGAATTGTAATTTTTATTCTGTGATGACGAAATGTAGGTTGGCGTTGCAACCAATAATAATCTACTTCCCGGCAATTTTGCCATTTGTCTCGCCTGATTGTTGGGGTTATTTTCTTTAATAGTTTATTTAAAATCGAAGGTTAGTTAGTGAAAGTGAAGTTCCCGGAGTTATTTGTGACGTTTCAAGGTAATAATAACAATGATAATAATAATAATAATAATAATAATAATAATAATAATAGATATTTATTAGTAGAGTTTGTTAAAATGGTGGTACCGGCAGTGGCGCACCGCATAAAAGTAGGTACGTAATATATAATATTAGTGAAAAATAATATTGTTACCTTTTCCTGTCGTCTTGATGTCCACTGTGGTAATTGGCAACCGCCCTGGTAAGCTGCGTAGAATTGCAACATCAGCAACGCTTCCATTGTCGATTCATTCAACCGTCGACGGTGTTGTGAATACGTTGTCGTATACTTCGAGAATGATCGTTCGACATCCAGTGAAGTAAGATTTACAAATGTCAGATATTCCTTTTCCTCATCTGGGCATTCTTGATTTTCAGTTATAGACCGAACCTTTTGTAAATCGGGATTTTTTCGTTAAGATCGCACCAAATTTTTGAGCAACATCGACTCCTATAGTGTTCGTCAAGTTTTCTAGAGCGGCTTGTAAATTGTTTATGCAATTTAATGCGTCTCGTGCAGATAAGTGACTGTTTTCTAATTGCTCAATAGCTTGTGCAACGTCAGAATAGTTCATGGAAATTTCATCTATTTATTGTTGAACGTCCAAATTGGAAAAAAGTTGCTGACTATTTCGAACTACTGCAGAATCGTTTGAATCATGTTTCAAGATGACATTTTTCACTTGTAAAACGTATGTCTGTTAGTAAGATACTGCTTGGAGCCATGTCCCCATCGCGTTATTACAGGCTGAGGTGGTAGTGGTAATTTCGGATACAATTGTTTGAATACACAGATGTGTTTGGGAAATTTGTTGAACACTTTTTTGGTAGATACTATTAACTTATCCACCATCGGATACTTCTTTCGAATAGTTTCTGCTACGAGGTGACGTGCGTGTATGAGGCATGTTATGTGAAGATGAGTCGGAAAGCATATTTTCAACATCCTACCAACCCCGTCAGTAACGAACATTGTGACTTAGGTTCCTGGGGTAAAAAATTTCAGAAAATATTGTAAAAAGAACAGTATTTATCTTTATTTTAACAATGCATTTTTCTCTGTGTAGTCACGTTGTCTGGCTGGCTACTAAAAACTACTACTCTTCGAGCCGTAATATATATAGCAGGCCGAGAATTTATGGCGCTTGCCTCGTAGTTTATTCAAGAAGTAGGATACACGTTGTAACGACTTTCGTTTGGTATAGAATAATTAGTAGATTTCAAAGAACTAGTTGACTTACGGTCGAACTGAAGGAATGGCAATAGGTAACAGCCTATCTCCTTTTATTTATCAATAATAATTAAGCATTAAAAGCAAATAAACTTGCCTATTTTTTAATGAAATACTAATAGTGAAGTATATAACGTTTGTGTTTTACATTGTTTGGTCGGTTTTCGAAGACGTTCCTTTTTAATTTAAAGCAAACATGGTGTGTTAAAAACAGAAGTAATCGTAGAGGGCTGGTACGTAATTTACGATAGATAATCTCAAGAAGAACTTTCCGTACAGCACCGCTGCATCGGAGAAATATGTACATCCGTTAAATTCAGCGCATATTTTAACCGAGATAATAAAATTTATTAAAATTGCCGGAATATAAATTGTGATATTAAACGCAGGCGCATGAGATAAAGCGCAACATTAACGGAATGCTCTTCGTTTTATTGCCTGGAACAAAGTAGCGTACAGCGCGACATGTTCTGGTATATATTTACAATTTATTTTTATTTTTATCAAAAAGGAAACGACCAACATAAAAATAATGATTATATTGGCAATTATTTGGACGTTATCAAGTATCTAAATTAACCTGCGGTAAATGATGATTAAGGTATTATTTATTTTAATTTTATTTTTAGCTAAATTAAATAGGCAATCTTTCTGTAGTATATTGGGTGTTCCAGATACAATGTTACACGCGATATCTTCCTTATTTGTAGAGACATAAGATCGAGCAAGGTGTTACCGGAAATGATTTGCAGAATCGTAAAAGATATATTTTTTAAATTTATGCCTAGTAAACCATCCTCTAAGAAACCTCCCCTAAATCATTTTTTTTTTAAATTGCACCCCTCATCTTTTTGACTTCATGATTGAAGTACCAGAAGGTGGGAATACAACGGTATAAACAAAGATTCCATTTAACAAATAGCTGCTAATAAAAGCGTATTATAAATTGTTAATTTAAATTTGGTTATACGTTCTTTACTTTAAAGAGCTTCAAAAGGAAGGTGAAGGACTTGCCAGTTCAAATGGAAGTTTCTGCAGTCCTTGTGTGTTTGTCATCTGTCTTTAAAATGCTTTAAAAAAACAAGAATCTGCTTCTATATGAAAAAACAAATGTTAGAGAAATTATAGTAAAGCTAATTTTAAATTTAATAAAACATATTTCCCGCTTGAATTAGAAAAAAAATCATTTTTTGATTTTAATGTTATTTTTAGCTAAATTAAATAGGCAATCTTTCTGTAGTATACTGGGCGTTCCAGGTACAATGTTAGACGCGATATCTTCCTTATTTGTAGAGACATAAGATCGAGCAAGGTGTTACCGGAAATGATTTGCAGAATCGTAAAAGATATATTTTTTGAATTTATGCCTAGTAAACCATCCTCTAAGAAACTTCCCCTAAACCATTTTTTTTTAAATTGTACCCCTCATCTTTTTGACTTCATGATTGAAGTACCAAAAGGTGGGAATATAACGGTATAAACAAAGATTCCATTTAACAAATAGCTGCTAATAAAAGCGTATTATAAATTGTTAATTTAAATTTGGTTATACGTCCTTTACTTTAAAGAGCTTTAAAAGAAAGGTGAAGGACTTGCCAGTTAAAATGGAAGATTCTGGAGTGCTTGTGTGTTTGTCATCTGTCTTTAAAATGCTTTAAAAAACAAGTCTGCTTCTAAATGAAAAAACAAATGTTAAAGAAATTCTGATACAGCTAATTTTAAATTTAATAAAACATATTTCTCGCTTGAATTAGAAAAAAAATCATTTTTTTATTTTTTGATACAAATGAAAAAAATATTTTAAAAACAAAAAAAAACATGTTTCCGCCCGGGATCGAACCGGGGACCTTCCGCGTGTTAGGCGGATGTGATAACCACTACACCACGGAAACTTATTATTTGAGTCTCTAGCGTATTGATTTATCTCGATGTATAGAACTTATTTAAGAATATACTTTCAATAAAAATGAAATATTATATACAGCGTGTCCCAGGATTGACGTTATCAGAGGTGCGCGGAACTAAAAATCTTCGAATCTTAATTTGATCTTTTGGAACTCAGGGCATAGTTCTTGATTTGAAACTTATTTTTAGTTTATTTTCAATTTTTTAAAATCAAGTAGGCCTTGACAGCTGGGAAAAGAACATTTTTGTTTCAGGTAAAGTATCTTTTTCGTTTACAGTCTGTCAAAATGTTTTTAAGAAAAGTCGTTTAAAATGAAAAGTTATGGCGTTGTGAATGATGGGCTTACTTTATTAAAATCCATTATTTGTTATTTTCGTTTCGGGTAAAGTGGCTTTTCGGTAAACAACGTAAATTCTTTGCTGTAACGTTAACAGGAATAACGGATTTTATCAAAGTAGGTCGATCATTTAGAAAATTTGCACAACTTTTCACTCTGAACAACATTTTACCATACTGTGAACGAAAAAGATACTTCACTTGAAACGAAACAAAAAGATTTTGCTCAACTGTCAACACCTACTTGATTTAAAAAAAAATCAATAGTAAACTAAAAATAAGTTTCAAACCAAGCAGGACTTAGTTCCAAAAAGATCAAATTATGATTCAAAGATTTTCGTTCCGCGCACCTTTTGTAACATCAATCCTGGGACACGCTGAATTTTTTCGAAAATTTAATCTTGATGTTAGTGGCTTTTCTTTCTTTCTTTTTCTTTTAATTATTATAATAGGTAATGTCAAGATTAAAATTTCGAAATAATCACCAGAACGACTAAGAAGCAAATTACATTATTATATATTTTTATAAATAAATACAATGTTGTTTTTTTACTGATTTGTGGGCATTGGTTAAATTTTACTAATTAAAATTATATTTATGTTGAGAATTATAATCTTGCTTCTGTCGTATTGAGAGCAGGCACGGCGGATCCGCCATTTATGTTAGAATTGACCCTAAGTCAAACATCAAACGGGTAAAACTTATAAACGCACTTTCTGTTGAAACAGTCATTGAATGTTCGGCAATTTCCCTTGGCAGTGATTTATGTATTACTAATATATAAAGCCCGGTAACTGGAGAGCAATCGCAGCGGTGGTGTGACTGTGTTTAGGTGGGCGCGGAGGGCTGGTCGATTATGATACGACACGACAAATCATCACTCAGTTCAGTTTAGCATTGGATAGCGGATAGGGCGTGTTGATTTTATTGTTACAGACGTAGTTATTAATTATAGTTTCTAGTGAACATGTCGAAGGCTAAAAAACGATTCTTTCAAGACATAGTAAATAAGCTTATTTCTGACTTTCCCGATTTGTTTTACAACGGGAGTAAGATAGTTTGTAAAGTGTGCAAAATACATTTGATGTCAAATAAGAAGTGGAACTGTACAAGACACGTAAATTCCGCACAGCATAGAAAACGAAAATTGGCCATACCACCGAGAAGTGCATTTTTTTTTAATGTAATTCTTATGTTGATAAACTGTAATTTGCCACTAGGCTTACTCGATAAACAACCGTTTAAGGACTTTTGGGACAAATACAATCCCGAGTTGCGGTTGCCAACGGAGAAAACGACACGTAAGCATGTTGCATTCGTACGCGATGACGTGGAAAAGAAAATGAAACGCATATTGAAAAAACAGTTTCTTTGGTTACGTGTTGACGAGACTGTAAAAAAGAATTCAATTGTAAATATTATGGCACGCATACTAGACCCTAGTAAACCTACATTACCACTGTCACTAGCTAGCCGAAGACTACAAGAGTATACTGCTGCAGCAATTACGAAGGTTGTACTTAGTACGTTGGGAAAATTTCAAATTTCAAAAGATAAAGTGTTGATGTCTACGAGCGATGGCGCAGCGATAATGCGTTCGGTAGGCCGTTCCCTTCTTGAACACGGTTGCAGGTGTTTACATGTTACGTGTAAAGTGCATGCTTTACATCTTGTGGCAGAAACCATTCGACAATGCTCTCTCGAGGTAGATGCATTAATCGCAAGCACAAGAAAGTATTTTTGAAATCTCCCAAACGCCTACGATCATTTCACACAGAGTGTCCTGGTATTCGTCAACCACCGGGCCCAATTCTTACACGTTGGGGAACATTGTTGCAGGCAGCTCTTTATTATGCTGAACATTTCAAAATAGTAAAAGCTGTTGTTGCACAATTCAATCCTGCCGAAGCTGCAGCTATTAAGGAAAGCCAGTCAAAATTTCAAGATATTTCCGTTGAAACAGATTTAAAATATATTCGTAGCTACTATAAAGGATTAGCTGACGCAATAGACCAATTACAAAATAGATCGTTATGATTATTGGAGTCTCTGCAAATTATGGATGGAGTGCATACACAGCTACTAACTATACATGACGCAAAATATCGCGTTTTAAGAAAGATTCCGATTTTAGCACACAAAACAAATTTGTGATGGTGTATCGAATAATCCACTGACTAAGTACAAAGAGTATTTTAATCATGCATGTATAACATCGGTAGGTGTTGAACGCTCTTTTTCAAAATATAAACACATTTTCTCACCACGGCGAACATCGCTCACCGAGACCACTGTGGAAACACATCTAATGGTGTCAACTTTTTGCCACTCTTATCCAGATGATGTTAATACTGATAATGGTGCTTCTAGTTTTGCTGTTCCGTGTAGCCAAGGCTGCTTAAAAGGGTGACTGTTTCATTACTCTTCACATATTATAATTATGTATTAATTCTGTTATTTTTTTTTCCATTTTCTTACTATTGTTTTTGTATACTAGGCAGGTACGGCCATGGCACGGCTCCCTGTTACCGGGCTCTACTTATATATATGTACCTCCTGAATAAGACAAAATCAGTTTTGAAAATGTTACTGTTCATTTGCCAGAAATATTCTCTCTTGCTGTGAGACAATTAATAATTTTTATAATGTGCGGCGATCTAAACGTTTATAGCTCTGTAAATAGTATACAGCAAGCATGTTGTGTGAAGTATTGGGTTCGTTTGACTTTGCTTCCCTGCTTGTTGACTTTACACGTATAGTAACAACTTCTGCTTATATCAGTTGCATATCCATTGATTACGTAATAATTAATGCGCCACAACTTATACAGTTGATAATATTAATCCTGCACGTAGAGAAATGGTTTCTTGCAAAAATCAATCTCTATTCAAGATATATTTATTTCAAGACTATAAAAATGTATAATATAAGAAAATAATTTGCTTGAAAGTCTCTTCTTCTTCTTCTCTGTATTCCTTATGTCCTTTAGAACGTCGGATCGAATTGCAAATTACTCGTCTCGCGTTGCCCATGCTTTTGATCCCTTCCGGTCCCTTGCACATATTTTCATCTCACCCAAGGTTTTTCTGCGTCCTGCACCTATTTCTTTTATTCCTTCAATCCATGTCTTTCTTGGCCCGCCCCGCTTTCTCCTCCCCATCCTTGCTACATGAGGACGTGCATTATCTTGCTGGAATAATGGATCTTCGAGCCCTTGTAAGTATGGCAGAAGATGTGTTCCAACCACCTCCGCTATGTACCGTTGTGCTATCGTATTGCCTCGAATGAACACCAAGGGAGACCTGCTGCCATAAGTAATCGCACCCCAAACCAGAACACCCACAGTGCGGTGTACGTGCCTCTCAACGGTAAATCGAAGATTCCGTCGTTCACCCCGTCTTCTTCTGACTCTCTGACGACCGCCGTGCATGCCTAAACAAAATCTTGATTCGTCACTAAACACAACACGACGCCATTCAAGATTCCAATGAGATCTTTCGTTGCACCATTGTAACCGTTGCTGATAATGTTCCGCAGTCAAAGGAAGCACGTGTTGCGGACGATATGATGTTAACTCAAATCTTCAGATTCGGCGATAAACTGTTCTGAGGGTTCGATGGCGACCTTCTTCACCAAACCATTAGTCACCAATTGCCCGAGTAGAGGAAAATCTATCTCTAAATGCCATTTGTCTTAAGCGACGATCTTGACGCTCATTCGTTCTTCTCTTGAAGCCCCGGTTCCTCTTCTACGACGTTCCTGGCCATCTTCAAACCATGCACGACACACTCGCATTACAGTATACCGATTTCGATTTACACGGTTAGCAATTTCCCCAAATGAAAAACCAGCTTCGCGCAAACCAATAATTCGACCTCTGTCGAATTCGCTTAATTGTCGATACACTGCTCGTCTTCTTACTCTAGGCATAGCTAACACTTAACTGAATCGCAGTTCAATGAGAACAACAACATAAATCGAGAGAACAACAACACAAATAGAGAAAGTTATAAAAATCACCGCAAAAAACATTCAATATCAGTGCTGAGAGAGAGGTAAAAACCTCAATAACAACTTTATTGCTTCACTGAGAAGATTCAAATTTTGATCATTTATTACTATTACATAGGTGAATATTCCGGAAATTCTAGCCTCTTCTAGCTGTTGCAATTTCTATGTTACTGAGTATATTTAATGTGATATCTTTCTTTTACTTATAGGTAAATAATTACACCCCCTAAATAACAATAAATAAATAATTTTATAAAATCCAAGCAAGAATATAGGTAGGCTAATAATTATGGTCGACAGTGTACACGATTGATATTGATTTCTCGTATTTAAGCGTAAGTATATTGAAAATTCGAAGCAAAACTGCTAGATCTCACAATGAGACTGTGATCTTCTTAAAATAACTTTATTTTTGTAATTTCGCAGAATTTTCTTCTCAAATCCTTTGATATTTCGTCTTACTTGCATCCGAAAATATCCTACATACCATCAAAATCTAGTTTATTGGAAATTGGACCATCATCTATCTATTTTAATCTATTTTTCCAACTCTCCACCGCGCGCCACTGATGTTTTCCACCTACGGAAACAACGCGGGACCTCTACAGACCACCACCGAACGAGATAAACGAAAAAGCTCCCCAGTTTTCCCGAAAGATATCGCCCTTCTTTGTATATAGTCCGATTTACCAAGCACGCGGCGCAGGTCGCCATGCGCAAAGGCGTCGCGACGTCCGTCGCGTCAGTGCAGCATCGAAACGACGCCACAGTACGGTTTTCTAAACGACGCCGATTGGCTGTCATAGTTGATGGTGAAATCGACGGGTGAACTAATTACTTTAACTAGGAACCCATTTTAAGCAATTTAAAGAGCTGTTCGGTTTGAGTGCTTAAACGGGAACTTCCCGGTGGGAAAACGAGAAGGAAGAACAGCGGAGAATAGGCGAGGATTCGGTGGCGTTGTACGAGGTTTGTGTTGTTGGATATTTTTCGCTTGATGTAAGGGGTGGAAAGTCGGGTCGATTCCCGACGAAATGCTTTAATTTTTTATACTGGCTTTGCTGGAAAGGCTTTTTTGGTTTGGAAATTGGAAACCTATCCTGCAAGGAGGAACGAGAAAGTTGTTAGTTGTCCCAAAATCTTCTCAAAGTCCATTTTATTTTAACCACCAGCGAATGTACATTGACTATTAAACAAAATGATTATAATTTTTTTTTATTATATCTATATTTCAAGTTCATTTTGAAACAAAACATGTTGGGATTACAAAAATGTTGACTACTACCTATTATGTAATACAAACCATAAATTGAAATGAGCAGATATCTATTTGAATTCAAGTTACAGGAAAAATTAAATAATCCCTTAAGCACTATAGTTAATATATAAAAAATTTATATTAGTGGTATATTTTACATAATAACCATTGACGTCACATCAAAAATTAATGGAATCGATTATGAACGGACTCATATGTAGTCATTACGTGTGAATTTATCCCTTGAAAACGCAATATTTCCATCAATAAACGTATTATGTGTATAGAATGGTTGACGTTTTATTTTTGAATTGAAACAAATTTCTTTATTGGTGAAGTTTTATATGTTCAAAGCCTTAGAAATCATATGATTATTATCTATAGATAGACGAGAATACAAGGGAAATTTAAATATTACACATTTATAGGGTGTCATTGATTATTAGTTTGTAGGATAGTTTGTGACTGTCACTCCATATGGATTCATGTATATACCACGATGGGAAAATTAAATGTCTAAATTCATTCTATAGTCTAAGTCACTGGTTCTCAAAGTATGGGTCGCGACCCTCCGGGGGGTCGCGTTAAAGAACTGAGGGGGTCGCGAGAGGATTTCAAAAAAAAAAAGAAAACGCCTTACTAAGACATTTATTTCCATCTTTCGAAACGTAAATGAAAACATAAAAAAATAATGCTTTAACACTTAATTAACCTAAGTGTTATCGTATATTCAGGAACATAAACTTGACTACCTTTGCACCTTGTGGAACATAAACGAAAACATTAACACTTTTATACATAAACAAATTACAAAGTAAAAGAATCTTATTGCGACGTGTGCGCCTGTTTTTCAAAAACAAGCACCTCAAATCTGGGTTCTGTAATTGATATACACACAATGATATTATTTTCAAGTTCGAGACGATTTCTCGCTTTTGTTTTGATGACAGTCATAGACGAGAAACTCAACTCGCGTAAATATGGTGTTGCAAGTGAAACCAAACACTTTACAGCTTCGTTCGCGAGCTGGGAGTATTCTTGCATTCTTTTGGTCCAAAACTGATCTGGGTTCTGCGAAAAAAATTCTAGTTTTAACATGCTATCACTTGATATTTCAATAAGTTGTTCCTTCATGTTTATTGCAATCTCAGCGTGCTGAAAAGCATTGTCTAAAAACGGATTCTGTATCCATCTGTAATTATCATAACTGTTTTGAATTTCTTTGGGGAAATAGTCGTAGAGCTGTTGCTTCAAGTTGTGCATATCTGCAAAAGCATGCTCAGAATTTATCGCACTGTACTTAGTTAAATCTTCCATGAGTTCTTGAATGCACTGGAATGAATTAAACTTCTTTTTCCCAACTGAAGTCGACCATAAATCAAGTTTTTTTTATAAAATTGTAGCTGATTATTAGAGCAACGCAACTGCGCTGAAAGCCAGTGGCGGACGCATAAAAGTTTACACAAAATAAATTAAATGTGAAACGTGCTCAAGCACTTACCGTTTTAAGAGCCCTCCGTGAAATCACAAAGTGGATCATGTCTATTTAATATTTGTAACATTAGATATGTTTCCAAAGTTGTTTCGGCAAAGTGAGTGCGGCGTGAAGAAAAAGTGTTTTTGTATGCCGAAAACGAACGTTCTACATCTAGTGACGTTATATCTGCGTAAGTAAAATAATCTTTCAAATAACTTAACGGTTCTGTTGACGCACCTTCACAAATTTGTCTTAATGTGCCAAAATCAGAGTCTTTATCTAAAACACTTTCAAACTTTTCTAAAACACAAACATTTCTTGCGTCTTCTATCGCACATAGCTGTGCGTGAACATGTTGCACTATTTGCAAAGATTCCACTAACGACACCGAAGAATTTTGTAGTTTTTCTATCGCATCCGCTGGTCCCACGTAATTGTTCTGAATAATTTCCAAATCTGTTTTAACTTGACTATCCTGAAATTTCAAGCGGCTTACCTTGACAGCCGCAGCTTCCTTTGGGTCGAATTCTAAAATCACGTTCTTTATATTCTCAAAATATTTAAGATAACAAAATGCAGCCTCTAACCATGTTCCCCAACGAGTAAGTATAGGTTGTGGTGGTTCAGGAATACGGGGACATAGTCTATGAAATTCCCGAATACGTTTTGGGGATTTTACAAACACAGCTTTTGTATGTGCTATTAGAGCGTCTACGTCGGGATAACATTTTCTGATACTATCTGCTACAAGACTAAGAGTATGAATTTTACATGTAATATGCAACAAGTTAGCACAATGTTTTTTAAGAGATCAACAGTTGATTTGTTGAAAGTTCAAACTTTTCCAATGTATTTAACACCAACATTGAAA
Organism: Dynastes maya; assembly: GCA_029619315.2. NCBI lineage: Eukaryota > Metazoa > Arthropoda > Insecta > Coleoptera > Scarabaeidae > Dynastes > Dynastes maya. The sequence goes on from JAROYE020000003.1 coordinate 4,209,652, forward strand.
TTACTTCGGCAGTGCATTGTTGTATTCGTCTGGAAGCTAGTAAAATTGAGGGTGACGGTCGATGTGGTTCCATTGTGCGTACCATTACATTAACCACAGAATGTTTTTTACGATATGTTGTTTCGTCCACATATAACCACAGTTTTTTATCCTGCAACTCCGATTTAATTCTTTTCTCGGCATGCTCACGAGCAGACGGCACAACTCTCTGTAATGTTCTCTCACTTGGTAACTTAAAGTCCGAATATTCATTCCAAAACGAGACGTATGCTTTCTTCCTTAGTAAATGAAATGGTAAATTACTTGCAATAAACACATAAATTAAATTTAAATTTGTCATAATCTCGTGTGGAATTTTTTTTTGAGACATGCCCTGCACTATTTACGTGCCGTAGACAATCACTTTTCGACCAACACATTAAATCTATTTTACACACTATACATTGAATTTTAACGCCATCACACTTTAAATCAGGCATTTCTGCAATAAATTCTCTTATTGTGTCCAACTTTGGTCGTTTTCGCGACGTAAGAAACATTTTCAAAACAAACGCAGAACTACGATATAGTCTACGACAGCGTAGATGCGTACACAACAGATCGGCTTTCGAGTCGCAGTTATACTGACGCTTATACCGAATTGTCCCGGCCGTGTTCATTTTGTGTAAACTTTTATACGTCAGCCACTGGCTTTCAGCACAGTTTGTATTGCTCTCATCATCATTGCCACTATTAGTTTCTTTTCTTGAAAACGGCATTTGTTGTAATATGTAATGTAATAACTGCAAAAAATAAACAAAGTAGTTTCTTCAAAAATCTGTTCTACTTAATACTGTAATAATAAATAATTATATAATAAATAAAAGTATTTTTTTTAACAGAGTGAATAAGATTGTTGAAAAAACAGATGTCACGTTGTGGGCGCGGCAACCTCACTTCTAACCTAGCTCGAAGCTTTCTGTGCCCGGCCTAGTTATTAGATAACTTTTCAATCCAGAAACAAGAATGTAACAAACTCGAGTTGGGAAAGTTCTTCCATTCGTTGCATCACCAACTGCATTGCATTCAATCATTTATATCTCCAAGAAAGTATACGGCAGACTACCGCAAAGCTTACGTGAAACAGAAAAATAATAAATTCTTAATAAATTTCATATTTTGAAAACATTACTGGAACGCCGCAACTTCCTAAATGAAACACTGCGGTAGAACTACGTGCCCGACATGTCAAAAGAATTCCGTCACCGCCTACTTGTCACGTCGAATAAAAACGCGTTTTAAATTTTCAAGGCGAACTCGACTAAAGAGAGCAGCAACAGCTGCGCCTTCGTTGAAAGTTTACGAAAAATACAATTAAGAATAAGATAAAAATGAGACGCGGATTCATTAAAGTGTGCGAGATTAATGGTTTTGTTTATGGAACGTGTACGCGATTGATTAAAATTATAATTTCGTTATGAGAACCGAATTAAAAGTTCGCGCAATAATAAAAAGTGAGATTGTTTTGTATCATTTTTATCCGTGCTTTACCGCCTACATGGATAAATCGTTGCAGAGTGTAAATGTAAATGGTACAAAACAAGTGAATACTAAATATACTGCGTGGGATGATTACTTCCTCCCTGGGCACTTTAGTAAAATTAAAAATTCTTTAAGAAATATTAGTGAAGTTTGCGTGTTATCCTTTTCATTTGTGCCATAAATCCTCGGCCGCTTTGTTTTATATATTAAAGAATTTCATGAGTAGTCACCAACGAACATTCAACATTTACTACATTTGTTTTGTAGTTTTGCCCAAAATAGTCTCTTTAAAACTTGGCTTTGACAACAAATGAATGTTTGACAGAAGGTACTTACATACAAAAACTAAGGAAACATATTTTCAAAACATGGGAAATTTTAGACTAATGATTAGCTCAACGTACACAGAGCTCTAGAATTTATACAAAGTGTTAAAAAATTAACGGCGCACATTGTATTTAAATATGGCAAATTTCAATTATTTATTTTTATTTACGATTTATACAGGGAGTTGCAAAAATGAAGGGTCCAAATTTTTTAAAATATGGACAATTTTAATTAATACTAATGATTAATTGAACGTACACATAGAGGGTGTTAGAAAATTAAGAACACATTTTGTAAAACATGAAAAATTTAATTATTATTACTGATCAATAGTAGAACATATATAGGGTGTTACAAAAATTAAGGATACATTTTTTTAAAATATGGAAAAAGGTAATTATTATTAATGAACAGTTGAACACAAGCAGGGCTTCATAATTTATACAGGGTCTCAGATATTTTAAAATATGGGAAATTTTAATCAATACGTATACAGGGCTTCAGCATTTATACAGGGCCTCAATAAATTAAGGGCATACATTTCTTTAAAATATGGCAAATTTTCATTATTTATTTTTATTTACGATTTATACAGGGTGTTACAAAAACGAAGAATTCATATTTTTTAAAATATGTACAACTTTGATCAACACTAACGATTAATTGAACGTTCGCAGAGCCCTACAAATTATACTGGGTGTTACAAAATTAAGGACACACTCTGCAAAACACGGAACATTCAATTATTGTTACTAACCTGGGCAAATATGCGGTAACAGCCAGAGGCGTCGCGAGAGCATAAAAGTTTACACAAAATATAAGGTAAGAAATAAATTATAAAACGTGCTGATACACTTACCGTTTTAAAAGTCTTCCGTGAAATCACAAACTGGGTAAAATCTATTAAATACTTGAATCATTAGATATGTTCCCACAGCTGTTTCAGTCATGTGAGTACGACGTGCGGAATAAATGTTTTATAATGCCGAAAACGACCGTTCAAAATCTAGCAATGATATATTTGCATATTTAAAATAATCTTTGAAACAATTTAACGCGTCTTCACACGCACCTTCACAAATTTGTCTTAATATAAGATAATCGGAGTCTTTCTCTAAAACACTTTCAAATTTTCGTATTACACACCAATTTGTTTCGCCTTCTACAGCGCATAACTGCGCGTGAACATCATTCACAATTTGAACAGAATCCACTAGCGACATCGAAACATTTTGTAATTTTTCTATTCCCTCCGCTAGTACGAAGTAATTGTCGTGAATAGTTTGTAAATCTCTTTTAACCTGACTATCTTGAAATATTTCCTGGCTTTTCCTGTTTGCTGCAGTTTCTGTCGGATTGAATTTTAAAACTACCTTCTTTACTTGATCAAAATATTTGTTGTAGTAAAACGCAGCCTGCAACCATGTTCCCCAAAGTGTAACAATCGGCTGTGGTGATTCGGGTAAATCAGGACACAGTTTGTGAAAAAGTCGGGTCCGTTTGGGGGACTTTAGAAACACTGCCTTTGTACTAGCAATCAATGCATTTACTAGTGGAAAACATGTAGGAATCGTTTGTGCCGTAAGACTTAGAGTATGGATCTTATACGTTACATGTAAGAAGTTACCACTTTGTTCTTTAAGAGATCGGTCCAAAGAACGCACGTTTGCGGCACCATCACTCATAAACATTAAAAGTTGCTTAGTTGAAACTTCAAATTTGTTCAATGAGTTCAACACCACCTTTAAAATCTCATCGGCAGTACAATTTATAACTCTTTTGGAAGCAAGTAAGAAGGAGGATGACGGCCGATGTGGTTCTATTGTGCGTACCATTGCATTTACCACAGAATGTTTTTGACGATCTGTTGTTTCGTCCACACACAACCACAGTTTTTTATCTTTCGATTCCGTTTTCATTCTCTTTTCTATATGTTCACGAGCAAATGGCACTACATTTCGTATCGATGTCCGACTAGGTAATTTACAGTCCGCATATTTATTCCTGAAGGAGACAAATGCTTCTTTGTCTAGTTAACGAAACGATAGATTACATAAAATAAGAGTAACACATAAATCAAATGTAAATTTTTCTTGGTCTCGTATGCCACTTTTTGCAGAAGAATGCTGTTTGCTTTCGATGTGACGTTGACAATGGCTTCTGGACCAACACATTAAAGGGATTTTACAAACTAGACATTGAATTTTAGCGCCATCAAAAATTACGTCCGGCGTGTCCACAGTTAAACACTTTATACTGTGTCTGCCATTGGCCGTTCTCGCGACGTACCTAACTGCGACATTTTTAAGGCAAACATAAGCGTACAAGTACGAAATAAGTTACGACAGCCTACATATACACAGAACTACTCGCATACAGCATCGATTTAGTACTGACGTTGTGAACGCGTGAAATAAATAATCGCCGATTCCGCACCACATATCTACTACACTGACTGCTACCTCTGTTTGCCCAGACTAATTATTAGTGATCAATAGTGGAACATATACAGGGCGTTACAAAAATTAAGGACACATTTTTTAAAATATAGGAAATGATAATTATTATTAATGAATAATTGAACATACCCAGGGCTTCACAATTTATATAGGATGCATAATTTTTAAAATATGGGAAATTTTCATCAATACTAATGATTAGCTGAACGTACACAGGGTTCTAGAATTTATACAGGGTGCCAAAAAATTAAGGACATATATTTTTTTAAAATATGAGAGTTACAAAAATGAAGGGTACATATTTTGTTTTAATAATTCAACTTTAAACGGATAAATTATCCAATTCATAAATAAGTGTTAAACTGATTTAAGAGGAGAGATTTTCCAGGAATCAGCAGTGACATTTGATTGTGAATTCCCATTTTGATTATGAATCTTCTGATGTGTTGAGTGAACATTTTCAATTACAGGGATGTTCTGCAATAAATTATGCGTTGGAATTTACTAAAATTAACGAATTTTGCAGGATTTCCACCAACTTAACGCCAGTTCAATATCAACTCATCAAAAGCGCCAACGTAATCGCTGTATTATTCTCTGAAATGTCCCTAGACGCGGATAACCCAGCATTCATCCTCCATGCTGCGGCAAATGCGACATCCTTATGCCGCAACGTCGCTTAACAACCCAGAATATAGAGAGTTCGTTTAGAAAAACCAATACGTATAGCAGGGCTTTTTATTTAATCTGCTTAGTGCAAGCGTTCCGAGCTGAAACTGGCCAAATCCGACTGGATATGCGCATTCATGCAAATTTGCATAAATACCTACATTGTTTTAATGGTGCACCAGCAAGATGCGGTATTTAGCTGTCCCCTTTTAGCGTATGTATGTACGTACGTATGACGCTAATATCGAAAATCCCTCGGTTGAAGATCACGTTTAGGACGTGATGGGTTCGTGTATCTTGTTGCTTATTATCGAAGCTGGCAGTCTTATATCTATTGAATCTATTACGATTGTCCACAGGGAGGATTGTTCATGTTAGGAGCTTTAACTAATGATTCATCGGTAAAGGGAGGTAATGTCTTTGCGCGGCATAGGCGTACGCTCCCTTCAGTAAGTACAATACCAAAAAAATAAGTAATAAATCGAATAATAATAACAGAACCAATCGGGTACTCTAAATCTGTGGCACTGGAACACTGAAACCCTTACCATAATACTTAACTCGTACTGGACGCACGTTTCGATAGCCAAGCTATCATCATCAGTAGTAAAACTGAATTGAGTTGAATTCAGGTTGGCGGGCTGCATCGGAATTACCGAACCTTAAAAGTAGGAGCACGATTATCAGCATTATCACCCGTTGGATAAGAGTCATAAAAGTTGACAACATCAGATATGTTTCCACAGTTGTCTCGTTGAACGATATTCGCCGTGGTGAAAAAAAATGTGTTTATATTTTGAAAAAGATCGTTCGAAGTCTACGGACGGAATACATGCATGATTAAAACACTTTTTGAATTCAATTAATGGATTAATGGATTAGTAAAAGACTTTTCCAGTCTTTTACTAGCTGGTAACAGTGGAAATGTCGGTTTATGAGGGTCCAGTACACGTACTACAACATTTAGAATAGGAGTTTCTTTTACAATCTGTTGTCTTGTCAACACATAACCAAAGCAACTGATTTTTTAATCGATTTTTGCGCACAGCTCGCTACTCCGGTGAAACGTCTATGTATCGCAGAGACGATTACCTTGCTCTAGTTTATAATGTATCTATTAGTGTTGGTTCCCTTTCTAAAGAAGTCTCTTTCCAATGAAATAAATTTAGTTGATTCAAACATATTCGAATAAATCAATACACATTTCTTGAAACTAAATAATTAACATTAAAATGTCTCACAGACTGCATTAACTAATTCCGAAAACCCACCACTCACTAAAAATTTTAAACTATGATCGATATCGTCTTCCTATATACATTAAGCTACAAGGAAACTCTACCGAATGCTGCAGTAATTTGTCTAACAGGAAAAAAGGCGTTTCTCACAACTGCAGGCCGTAAATCAGCGAGCATTATTAGTCTCCAATTTCTTGGAAAAGCAAATTTCGTTACGTAGCGACATTCTTTTTTTCCGCCAGTTGTTCGCTTGTTATTAGGACGATCCACTTAATTTCCTTTGAAAATTTGACATCCGAGAATTATTGCTGTCGTTGAAGCTGTCGCATAGCCGGCTATGGTTACACTGGAAATTAATCTAAAAAGTGTTTGCAGCTCATGTTTCGCTGTTTTGAAGGTTGTACTGTGAATTTTGCATTATTAAGTATTCACTAAGTGTTTTGTTTGATAGATAAATGGAACAGCATTTTCCTAATCAATAACACCTTCGGAAGTCACGCGTTATCAGCAGAGAGGGAACAAACCTTGACGCATTTTACGTCTCAGTATAAAGCTGCATCTAGAAATATGGAGGAATTTTTGCAATAAAAATCAATCTTGGCTTGATGGCAACATAGCCATCTCCTTGTGACACAGAATCGCATAATTTGTAATGCAAAAAAACCTAGAAATGTTTGCAAATGTGGAGGAACGTGTTAAAACTTACAAAGCTGAAGAACAACATGTGAAAGTTTGTTTTTTGTAATCATTGAAAATCATTTAAGCCATGCTGGCAGAGAATTTTAAAAAGTATTTCCCCAGCATAACTGCGAGTCTCAACCAGATCTGTTGTGTATACATGTACGCTGCCGTAAATACTGTTTCGTAGTTCTACGTTTGTTTTAAAAATGTTGCCTACGTCGCGAAAACGACCAATGTTGGACAAAGTTACAGAATTTATAGCAGAAATGCCTGACCCAATTATGATGGCGTTAAATTTAATGTGTAGTTTGTAATATTCCTTTAATGTGTTGGTCCAAAAGGGATTGTCTACGTCACGTAAATAGTAAACAGCATTCTTCAAAAGAAAATTTCACACGACACTATGACCAATTTAAATTTAATTTATGTGTTACCTTTATTGCATGTAATCTACCGTTTAATTTACTAGACAAGGAAGCATATGTCTTCTTTTGGAATAAATATTCGCACTGCAAATTACCAAGTCGGGCATCGTTACAAGAATTGTGCCATCTGCTCGTGAACATTGTAGCAATTGTTTAATGCTACAATTGTTTTTAATGTTATCCCTACTTTAGCTGTTTGCATTCAATCCAATTGTTCTGCATTACCTCGATTTAGTTGTATGTATTTAAGGGATACTCAAATATTTAATGCTTATGAATATTATTATTTGAATTTCAGTTTACAGTAAATGATAGACCGTAGCGGATCCTTTATTTATCTCTTTCCGTTATTACTCTCAAAGTTGTCGTGCTCTTGTTATTTCCCTTCTCGCTTCAAAAGCGTCAGTCCCTCTCTCTCGTGATTCGTTTCAGTTTTACATTCAATATTCGAGATTTTGGTCCCCGATTTCTTACCGTAATTTTTGCGTTTGTTTTTTTGGTCATGGACTTCGTGTTCGAAGTTGTTGTAGGAGAGATAGAGGATTTAAAAGACAGAAAAGTGCACGAGTGGTAGTGAATACCTTTAAATTATCACGTATTAGCGTTTCTTAGTCAAGCGGAAATAGAGTTTTTCGCGCTAAGTTATTAGTTGAGTGAAATCCCAGAAATTATTCGGGGTAAGCTTTATTTTTCTTAATATTTGATCGCGTCTACTTATCTTCCTTTTTTTTTTTTTTTGTTCTTTCCAGATTTTAATTTGACCCTTCCCTGCTATTTATTACTTCAGAAAACGTTAATAGTCCGAAATTGAACTATTCTTACGTTCCTGTTCTCTTATTGAACAATATACGGAAGCTATCAGCCTGAGGCACCCCTACCCGCTTCCGCGGATATTTTTTTGGTCGCTTGAGCCGGAATTAGCTTGAAAAATCCTAGTTCGAAGCTTACCGGAAAACGAAACAAAGGAAATTCGAGCCGTGACCCAAGGATTCCCTATCTGTTTCAATAAAAAACCGAATCGGATCCGCTAGGCGCACATGGTGACCACGAGGTGTCCTCCTGGCCGTTCCTTAACCTTCGATGAGTATTGAATTTAATATTACACTTTCATTTATCGATTTGCAAAGCAATAAGCATTAAATTTTAAGCATTAAATTTTAAGCATTAAATTTTAAGCTAGGAATTTTCTTGTATTTTTTTAATATAAGATACCGCCTAGTAGCGCTTTACAGTAAACCTTTTTTTTATGATTGCATCTACCTGCTTTAGTCCGTCAATTATATTTGTATATTTTGTACTCAATTTCCTGAGTTTTTTTTTTATGTACCATCAGTTTTTTTTTTGTTTATCACCCTTCTGACTAGGGTGACAATAACTTGATTACACCGTTTCATTAGTCATGGCGCCCAATACTAATATTTTTTTTTTATATTAGATCTTTATTTAATGTTTTTAATAATCCACGACCCGCTCTCCCTGGTAAGAAAAAACAGAGCTGCCGTTATTCAAAAAGTCGTGTGAACGTCACAACATGTTGAAAAAAGAATTAAATCGAGTTGAAAGATAAAAAACTGTGGTTATGTGTGGATGAAACAACAGATCGTAAAAAAACTATCTGTGGTTTAATGTAATGGTACGTACAATGGAACCACATCAATCGTCACCTTCATTCTATTAGCTTCCAGGCGAGTACGCCATATATTGCCGAAATAATTTCAAAGTTATGTGTTAAATACATTGGAAAAGTTTGAACTTTCAACAAACCAACTGTTGATGTTTATGAGTGATGGTGCCGCAACATGCTTTCTGTGGCCGGTCTCTTAAAAACATTATGCTAACTTCTTAGATATTACCTGTAAAATTCATGCTTTCATTCATGTGGCAGATAGTATAGAAAATTTATCCTGAGGTAAGACGTTTTAATAGCGCATACAAAAGTATGTTTGTCAAATCCCCAAAACGCATTCGCAAATTTCACAGACTGTGCCTCCGTATGCCTGAGCCACCAGAACCTATTCTTACACGTTGGGGAACATGGTTACAGGCCGTCGTTTTATTATCATAATATTTGAGAATATTAAGAACGTGGTTTTATAATTCGATCCAAAGGAAGCTGCGGCTATCAGGAAAGCCAGTCGAAATTTCAGATAATCAGGTTAAAATGGGTTTAAAAACTTTCAGGACAATTACTTCGGGCTAGTGGAGGCAATAGAAAAATTACAAAATCCTTCGGTGTCGTTAGTGGAATCTCTGCAAATAGTGCAACATGTTTTACGCACAGCTATGGGCGATAGAAACGTAAAAAATGTTTCTCTGTTCTAGGAAGGTTTGAAAGTGTTTTAGAGAAAGATTCTGATTTTGGCACATTAAAGACAAATTCGTGAAGGTGCGTCCACCGAACCGTTAAGTTGTTCCAAGAGATTATTTTAATTACGCAAATATAACGTCCTAGATGTAGAACGTTCGTTTTTCTGCATATAAACACACTTTTTCCTCACGTCGCACTCGGTTTGCCGAAACAACCGTGGAAACATATCTAATGTTGCAGATATTTAACAGACATTATTCACTTTGTGACTTTACGGAAGACTCTTAAGACGGTAAGTGTTTGAGCACGTATTTATATTTTATTTCGGACCATTTATTTTGTGTGTAAACTTTATGCGCCCCGCCCACTGGGTGTTGGCGCAAATTGAGTAACTCTAGTTATTAATTTGGAAAAAAATTATTTCATACAAACTTTTGCCAAAGAAATTAAACTAACAACCTTTCCTCTATCCATTTGGTTATCTAGCAAAAGTCTCCAAATATTCCAAAGCTAAATCCACCGAAACATTAGGAAACAGACAGAATTTCTTTGTCAGTAAGTTCAATATCCTTAATTTTTTCAATGAACGCCTATAGAATTTTTAATAGACATATTGGAAATCCGTACAGGTAACTCAATTTGTCAGATAACCACTTGGAAAGTAAGTAAATTGGACTGTTGATGTTCGAAACAATAGTCTCATACTCTTTCCAACCTTGTCTATCTTAGGTAAACAATATATTCTAGGTGGTACTGGGTTTGATACCGTTTAGTCTAAATCTTAAGCCATCGCTAATGAGAGCCTTACAGTCTAACATGGTCTTTTTGGTTTCTGTGATCATTTTAGACAAGGATTTTTCGATAATTTTTAAACCAGAACTTTGTGACAAAGTGGTGTTTGACTCGATCGGTGGGACGCACTTACCTGTGTTTCCTTGTAAGTTGACCACAGTATTACCTTTGTCAGATTTTAAATAAAAACAATTTTTTTAGTCTTCTAGCATGATTGAATCTTTTCGTACAACATCGGATGCATTTTATTGCATGTTCTCTAAAAATAAATTCTCCTCGGTTTTTATAGAAACTAAATGATTTCTTTTCTTTCCGCAGTAATCCTAGAAGACTCCCCGTCAAAGTTAAGCAACCACCCCACATTGGGCTTCGATTTCTCGCGTGTGAGTGTTTGAGTGCGGGTCACGTACAAAACAATTATATTCAACGGAAATTGTGGCGCATTATAACCCCACCAATAGCAACACAAACTTTATTCAATCGAACTACGATAGCAATGACATACGAGTGAAAGAGAATCAATTCCCCCTTATCGACTCTAATCTTCCCAATAGGAGGCATGAATTGTTTCCAAATACCATCATCAAAGATAGCTATCACGTCCTCGATAAAATTAGCTGTCATAGTAAAACAGCGGCGTGTATTGGAATTAGGAATGACCCTCCGAAGATCGTTTACGTCAAACGACGATAAACAAGTTCAATAATTGAGTTACATCTTCATTATTTTCTCAATAAAACAAGATGCGTGTCGCAGTGCTCTATTACGCGATTTCCATATGCTTTTTTGCTGTTTTATCCCGCTGCTTCTTCCTGGACGGTTCAACCAATTCATACTCGCAATTCAGGAATGGGGTGGAGGTACCACGGTAGTTTAGAGTTCGAATTCAAAACTGACCAACCCAATGGTCTCTTGCTATACACCGATGACGGAGGCACCTATGATTTCTTCGAAATCAAGCTGGTCGAAGGTGCTTTGAGATTGAGATATAATCTAGGAGGTGGCGCCCAATTATCATAGTTGGAAGGGATCTCAATGACGGACATTGGCATAAGGTGCACGTTCAACGTCATGAAGATCGCACCATTTTATCGGTAGATGGCGTTTCGCAGATGCGCACTTCTCGCGGAAAGAATTTAATTTCGGACGTTTTTTCGACCAACTCAGACTTTTTATTGGAGGTATGCCGACTTGGTACAACACCAAATTAACACTATTGGCCTTGCCGAGCGTCATTTTCGAACCTAGATTTATCGGATCCGTGCGTAATTTGGTCTATCCGGATAGTGAGGGTGGACCGCCGAGACGTCAGGAGACCAGGCCTAGGATCATCGGTAAGTTCTAATTTCAACTTTTCTTTTATTTATCCTTCCTATTTTTAAGTTTAAGAAAGTTGTATGCTCAAAGTCAAATGAAATATCATTATTTCTTTCATGAACAATAAAAAAAAGGAATATTCAGATACAACTAAATTACCTAGGAAATGCATAATTTCCCATACTTTCCACAATAATCGGTGTAAAATACTAGTTGGAAAATCTCGTTTTTTAGTAATAGAGATGTTTTTAACAAATAAACTTTGCCGTTGGGAATGAATAAAATTTGCGTCGACCTAAATGAAAAAAAACGTAAAGGTTTGGAATTTAAGCGAAAATAATGGTCCTAACATTGATCCCAGAAACATTCCAGATTTTAAAACTTTGCAGTCTCGTTTCATAGAAGAATTTTAGTTACAACTAATAAATGATACATAAAGTTTTGACTTACTCTGAAAAATATGGGTAATGTTTTTTTTTTATTATTATATAAGATACGAGGGACACGCTAGATATTTTGAGATGCCACAAAGTAGAGAAGTTAGAGCTGGCAACACTGCATTTCTAAATACCACCATCCTTAAGTAGTAAAACTCTGACTGTCAGTTGAGTCGCTGCTGTCATAAAGTAAACGTGGTAGGTACGATTTGTTCATCGAAACATGGACTTTTCAAGAGAACATGTACGCGCAATGATTTACTACGATTTTAAGGTCGGTTTAAGTGAACAACAAAGTCTTGAACGATTGCAACTCGCATTTGGTGATGAAAGGCCTTCACGTGCGAACTGTGTTTCCCTGGTATAGCGAATTTAAAAAAGGACGGATATCGCTTGGTGATGAGTAGAGCGGGCCAAGAGCGCCACGCGCCAGGTTCGCAATCAGGCTGCCGGGCGCATATATGTATGTAAACATAGGTAATTTAAATATGTAATTATTAGGACGAGGACCAAAACCACTGTCTATTACGTCGTGAAGACGCGCAAATATACACCTGCAGTTTGGGTGTTCGTTGATAAATAGGGCGTTGTTCACAGTGGGCCACTACAAAAAAAAAGTTCATTCATCGACGGCTACGAACTAACAGCGCGGCTTTATTCATTTACGGATGACGCGCTCTATTCATCAACAAATGACGAGTCTGCAGATGTTACGTTTGCACCACTTCGTGGCATACTAAAACAAGCGTCGGTGTGTGCTCGCTTTAGTGATTTAGGTCTAACGTAACTATTAAAAATAAACGGCCATTACCTACGAAAGTTAATAAATTTCTTAGTGAATTTGTGGATTTACACTACAATGGGAGTACAATTTTCTGTAAAGTTTTTTAAAAAGAAACTACTGTGCTGGAGCAAACGTGATTGTGAAAGACATATAAATAGCGCACACCACAGAAATAAAAGAAATGGTGTGTCACAACAACGTCAATTTCAATTAGAATTGCTTTTAACGTTTATGGTATGTTTGGTCTACCACTTCGTATACTTGATAAAAAAGCCATTTCCCAAAATTCCTGGGTACATACAATACCGAGTGGATACTACCATCTCGGACAGCGTTACGGAGAGATATTCCACGAATACGTGAGGACATTGAAAATCGAATTAAAGCCGAATTAAAAGATAAACAGCTGTGGCTATGTCTTGATGAGACGACAGATTGCAAAAAAAATTCTATTTTGAATATAATAGTGCGCGTATTAGATCCTATTAAACCAAATTTTGCAATTCTATTAGCCAGCAGAAGATTAAAACAGTGTACTAGTAAAGCAATTACGGCCGTAGTTCTCGAAACGTTACAAAAATTTCAAGTGTCAACCAGTCAACTGTTGTTGTTCATGAGCGATGGTGCAGCAACAATGTGTAGTGTAGGCCGTTCCCTTAAAGAAAAGTGTGAAGGACTTCTACATGTTACGTGTAAAGTCCATGCTTTACATCTTGTGGCACAAACTATTCGAGAGTGTTATCCGGAGGTGGATGCATTAATAGCAAACACAAAAAAAGTGTTTCTCAAAAGTCCTAAGAGGACTAGGGCATTCCACAGGTTATGCCCTGGTATTCGAGAACCACCACAGCCCATTCTTACGCGTTGGGGAACGTGGTTAAAAGCCGCTTTTTATTATAATGAACATTTTCAAGAAGTCAAATCCGTTATTTTGCAATTCGTCCCTGCCGAAGCTAGAGCTATTAGGATGAGCCAGAAGGGATTTCTCGATATTTCTGTTGAAACACATCTAAAGAATATTAGCAACAATTACAAAGGGTTAGTAGACGCGATAGAAAATTTGCAAAATTCTGGATTGTCGTTGGTAGAATCAGTGCAAGACGTGGACGAAGTTAGTACATTGTTACACAGTATAAACGATGCAACAAGTGGACGAGTTTTAGCTAAGTTCGATAGTGTTTTAAAAAAGAATCCGGACTACACGAGATTAAGACAAATGTGCGATGGGGTATCTGCAGATTCCTTGACTAAGTCTAAAGATTATTTTAATTACGCCTGTCTTACTTCGGTAGACGTGGAACGGTCGTTTTCGAAATATAAGAACATTTTTTCGTCTCGGCGAACATCCTTCACCGAGGCAAATGTGGAAACTTATCTGATGGTGCAACTTTTTAAACAAGCCTATCCGCATTATTAAGAAGGATAGAATTTATTTATTATATCTTTATTTACAGTTACATTATTAAGTACAACAGAATAAAAAAAGCGTTCAGTTTCTCAGTTATTTCCTTATTACATCCCATTTACAACGCATACCGTTTTCAATCAAATAAAAAATCATAATGAAAATAAAAACACCTCAGCGTGTACATATATATATATATATATATCCGCTCTAATTACTAAACATTATTATTGCGTCAGCTTTTATTTTTTTACTCTTGTGTATTAATTTCGAAATATCACATATCTGCTGTGACTCATATATACGCTATTTACAATAAGCGGCCGTTGCGCCTGATTCCGATTCTGTTGGATGGCGCAATTTGGCCCGCTCTAGTGATGAGGAACGTACCGGTAGGCCCTGTTCTTCAGTTACCGCTGGAAACATTGAGAGTGTGAGACGTATGATCGACGAAGATCCAAGATGCACCTATAAAGTGATTGAGGCAACTCTTGGTGTTGGATCCGCAACAGTAAATTCAATTTTACATAATCATCTTCGGATGAAAAAAATTGTTACTCGTTGGATGCTACACACGCTTACCGATTTCCAAAAAGCAGAGCGAGTAAGAATCGCTCGGGAAACATTGGAAATGTTAAATAATGGTGGACATCGCATTCTATCAAAAACAATAACAGGTGATGAAACTTACATCCCATTTTACGACCGATTTTACTACCCGACAGGAGAGCCGCGTGTGGATCCACGAAGATGCACCAACACCAACAATGGCCAAAAGGCTGTCAAGAAAGTTATGTACGCAGTTTTCGTCCATAGTGCCGGATTAGTAAAAGCAATGGAGATGGAAAACCTACGTACAGTCACAGCAAACTGGTACACCACAAAATGTTTATCTACAGTTCTTGAGTCAGCCAACATTCGCGGGTTAATGTTGCATCACGACAATGCATCGTCACACAGTGCACAGCAGACAGTTGAATTTTTACGTGAAAATAAGGTAAAAGTCATTGAACATCCACCCTATTCGCCTGATTTGGCCATGTGTGATTTCTGGTTGGTCTTCAACCTAAAGAAACATTTACGTGGTCGACGTTTCACGACGGAGAATGAGATAGATGAAGCAATTCGTCTATGTTTTTAGAGCATTCCAAGAGATGACTGGCTTCACGCTTTTACGTTGTGCAAACTTCGGTTACAAAAGTGCATTGATGCAGGAGGAGATTATTTTGAACATAAATAAAATCATTTTCGTAAAAAGACTTGTAGTTTTCTTGTATCTCAACATATATAGCGTGACCCTCGTATATACAGTACTCTACTATTGTTGTTCTAATAACGTATTTGGTTCTGTGATGGCAAAATAAACATTTCTTGTATAGAATCATGGGAAAATTAAGTTATATACAGGGTGAATCAATGGTTTGGCAATGTCCTATTACCGATAAGTATATACCGGGTGTCCCAGATTCAATGTTACAAGCGATATCTTCCTTATTTGTCAAGATATAAGATCGAGCAACGTATCAACATGATAATGATAATGACTTTTGTGATAATTTTAGTGCGGATGTCGAACTACATATAGATCCAAGAACATGTTAAAAATTCCAGCATTCTCCTATAACATTAGTCGACGTAGAAAGGATTTTTTCGGTGTTCAAACATATGTATACCGACAATCACCACAAATTTTTAATAGAAAATTTTGAAAAACATTTAACTGTTAATTACTTTGAAATATTAGTTCATGTAATTCTTGTATTACATTTTTTACTTATCATTTTTTACTTTAATTATGTTACCTTTCTTGTGTAGCCTTATAACTAAAGCGTGACAAGCGGGTGCACCCGCAGAGGCGCCGTGAAAGGAGCTGTGCTTACTATGTACATACAAGGAATCGAGTGGACGTTGGGTTATTATCGGTTGATTGGTGTGCGTGTACTATTTATAATGTTCGAGAAACTAGTGGAACCGTCCGGGGCGTACCGCACGAAAGTAGACACAGTATTAATAAGAAAATAATAGATTGTTACCTTTTATTGATGTATCGATGACCACTGCGGTAATCTCCGACTGCCGTGGTACGCCGCGTAGTACTGCAACATAAGCAATGCTTTCATTGTCGATTCGGTCAGGTCTCGACGACGATCTAGAAACGTTCTCGTATACTTTGCAAATGATCGTTCAGCATTTAATGAAGTAAGATTTGTGAAATTCAGATACTCCTGTATCTATTCTGTGTAGTCTTGAATTCCAGATATAGATCGAACCTTTTCTAAATCCGGATTTTTATTTAAAACTGCACGAAATTTTTGCGCGACATCTAGTTGTGTAGGATCCGTCAAGCTTTCTAGAGCGGCTGCTAAATTGTTGATGTTATTAAATGAGTATTTTCTAACTGCGAAATAGTTTGTGTCACTACAGAATAGTTTATGGAAATGTCATCTATTTCTTTTTTGAACGTCCGAATCGGAAAAAAGTTGCTGAATTTCGCGATCCGCTTGAGAATTAGAAGAATTAAGTTTGAAAATGACATCTTTCACTTGGAAATAATATTTGCGATAGTAAGATACTGCCACGATCCATGTACCCTATCGCGTCAATACAGGCTGAGATGGTAGCGGAATTCGCGGGTACAATTGCTTGAATACGCGGATATGTTTGGGAGATTTCACAAACACTTTTTTAGTAGATGATATTAAATCATTCACCCTAAGATACTTGCTTCGAATTGTTTCTGCTACGAGATGACATGCGTGTATGAGGCATGTTATGTGATGAAGAGTCGGAAAGCATACCTTTAACATCCTACCAGCTTTCAGCATTGTTGCGGCTTCCTCAGAAACGAACATGGTGATTTGGGCTCCTACGATACCAAATTCTCTT
The DNA here is from genome assembly GCA_029619315.2 of Dynastes maya. Classification (NCBI taxonomy): domain Eukaryota; kingdom Metazoa; phylum Arthropoda; class Insecta; order Coleoptera; family Scarabaeidae; genus Dynastes; species Dynastes maya. Next base: position 4,226,901 of record JAROYE020000003.1, read on the forward strand.
AACATATTTTTTATTATGTTTACAACGGTTTCGGCATCAGTTCTTTCAATCCTTTTACTGACTAACAACAAGGAAGCTGCTGGACCATTACGTTTTAAAGGACGCGCCATAATATGAATCATGCTGTGTTTCTAACCATCAGTAGTTTCGTCCACAGTGAGCCAGATTTTTTGATTCCTCAACTCGTCTTTTATACAGTCTTTTACTGTACTTTGCACATGTGGTAAATTGTACCGCAATTGTCTTTTTGTTGGTAGCTTCCATGATGGAACATATTTATCCCAAAAAAAGACGATAGTTTTCATTATCTACTAGGTGTTGTAGGATGTTGCACGTGCTCGACATGAAAATAAAATCATACAAAAATTGTCAGTACGGAATATTGTTTCTTAAATTCAATACATGACGTTTACTTTTAATATGTGCTCTACATTCAAATGTCGTGCGACCTAGCAACCCTATACCGCAAAATTTGCAACGAATGTGCGAACCTGTAAATTCCAAACCAGGGAAACGCCAAATATATTTCTTCACATGCTACGCAAGAGGTATACCAGGCTTACGTCCCATGTTTTCGAAAACACAATGAGAATCCGATAAATAACCGAACGGCCGAACTCCTCAATGTCTACCGCATTACTGAACTCTGCATCCACATACGTGCATACACCCCCCCCCCCCAGTACAGACGGCTCTGCGGGTACAACTGTTTGTCAGGCTTTACTTATAACTTTATGAAAAATAAATATATGTAAATAGGTTTATATACACATGAAAAGATTGACTAGTAACAATATGTTCTTCACCTCTCGAGTATATGAACAGAATACGATATATCAACCTATGCCACCTAGCGTCGAGAAACACAGACATGCTGTTTAGAGAATAGCGACAACAACTCGGGATGCAGACTCCTACCACATTTTTAAACGATTCCTGTAGGCTTACCACGATGTATTAAAGTACACATGAAAAGATTGCCTAGTAACAATAGCGAACAATAGAGAGGGTGAAGGACAGGTACGGAACCACGCTGTTGGAGCCAGTTAGGCAGAAATATGTTCGCGGGTTTACGCTGTCCCTTTTCCCTCGCTTTGTTTTTTTGCCAGAAATGATTCCACCAATACCATAAGCTATATTAGTAGAGACGGGATTTTAGGACGTAAAAAACAGCTAAAAAGGCCCTTTTTTAGGCCTTAAAAACTATGTATTTAGGACGAAAAACTGTGATTTAGGCATGTTAGGCAAATACTTAAAAAAAAAACGGTAAACACAAAAATCATTTTGTTTTAAAAAAAACATGAATAAGAAGACGATATTTAATGTAATTTTAGGTACATTTCAGCCATAAAAAGAAATAAAACATACAAATTTTAACTAATAACTAAAATATGTAGATTCATTTGGTTTAAAATAATAAATAAATTAATTAATCGCCCTGTAACATGTCCTCAAATTTCGCGTCTGCGTAGCACACAAGATGTTTTTCCAAGTTGTCGTTAGTAAAATTTGTTCTTCGGTCGGAAAACAGCAGTTTGTACGAAGAAAATGAACGTTCTACGTCACACGAGGTTGTAGGACAAAACTTAAATATGGACCAGTCAGCTGTGGTATGAGCGGCAGCTTCAACTGCTTCGCCACTGAGTAGCTCAGCAAACTCTTTAAACCGTTTTGAAACCTGGATTTTCGAAATCACTTGGTTAAACTTTGACAAAATTATTTTGCCAACTTTTCCTGGGGCATTCTTGAGAGCTGCTTCGGCATTATTAATTACTGCAACAGAATCTGTAAGAGGAAGGCCGAATGTTTCTAATCTTTTGATGTCATCAATGAGAAATTTATAATGCGACTTGATGTATAAAAGATCGTTTTTGACATTTTGATTGGAAAAGTATTCTTGCGCTTGCTCAATACAGATAGCTGAATCTTTGTCAAACGATATTACAACCTAAAACATAAAGCGTTAAATAAAAACAATCTTATTTAAAAATTTTGCTAAAAAAGTACTTACTGATTTTATTGCTTCGAAATTATTAGCATAAAAAACTACCGCCTCTAACCAAGTTCCCCAACGTGTTAAGACAGGTTCGGGAGGCAAAGGGAGATCTGACAGATTTTCTTTATACACTGCCACACGCAGTGGAGCTTTTAAAAAGACTCTCTTGGTATTTGAAATTAAACCGTTAACATTAGCATATTGATTTCTTAGACATTCACACACCAAATTGAGTCCATGTGCAAAACATGTTAAACGATTAAGATTTTTATAAAAAATCTTCAAATTTGTACCACATTTGAGCATATAAGAAGCACCATCCGTGACTAAAAGCTTGACTTTTTCGTACTTAATTCAATCTGTTGGCCATAAAATACCTAAAATACGAGAGTTGCCTTTAACTTGAATATCTGGCATTAAATTTACAATATTATTAAAGTAAGTTTTTTGCATAATATATCTTACCTAAAGCTTGGTTCACGAATCTTGCCATTGTATTGCAATTTGTTCTTTCAAGTTGCTTTGTAGCCAGTAAATACGGTTTTCCTGGTGTTTCAGAACAAAGCTTACCCACAATCATATTTGCCATAATACGACCTTTAGAGTCAGTCGTCTCATCTATAGATATCCAAATATCGTTGTTACCAACTTCTTCGCGAATAGTATTAATAGTCTTAAAAAATTAATAAAAATATTATAGGTGTAAACAAAATCTTAATGACACTCAAGTATGAAAATACATTTTTAAATTATTATTTATTATATTAATTACCTCATTGTAACATTTTGTTACATATGTTGTTCTTAGGTTTTCACGCTTGCCACATTCTTGTTGCAGTATTTAGTGAGAAAATTTCGCAGTTTTGAATAGTTTAATCTGTCCAGAGGAATATTTTCAGACATAAAAGCGTCGCATAAATCTCGATTAAAAACGTCGATTTCTCTTGAATTTTTGGTGTCTATTAACATTTGGTTCCTCAACGGTTTCCTAAGATTTGCCTGATGTCCAGGAGCAGTAGCATGTTGCTCTAAATGATTTTTCCTTTTTGCAAGTTAACTACAATAATATTTTTGAAGCAAGTTAGGAAAGAAAAACAAAAACGTCCTTTACCATTTTCCGCACGCTTTACAAAACAACTCTTCACTGTTGCTTGGATTCAGCTGAAAGACAGTAGTGCCTCCAATTGCCTTCAGCCATTTTTGAACTTTATCGCTATGTGATTCCTTGGATTTTGGCATTGTTGTAGATGGAAATACACAATACACTGAGTAGATAAACAAGCACAAACCGACAGAAAACTATCGAAAAATATTCGTTGCAAGCTACGATATAAATGAAAATTCAAAGTACGTCTTCCACTATATACTGATTCGTCAATAGTCCACCTCGCTATAGGAACACACACATATACGCTCCAGAGAAACATTAATAGAATAAATATAAAATCCATACTGCAATATCAAGATGTCCATTGTATAAACTATGAATGGGCATCGTGTATTCATTAATCACGTTAAGAGGGAGAAGAAATTTGCTTATATGGTTTAAATTACAGGGCGTAAACAAGCCGATAGGGATTCCCGTAAAATAAAAACGTGGGTGCAGGTAAATGAACCCGAGAGCGATAAGCCGATAATTGAGGATATATCTTCAATAGGGTAGTAATATAAATTTTACGGCAGGCAAATCCAAACTTTGCCCCTCACACAATAGACGCGAAAACCCATCGTTGTATTAGTTTATAGCATTTTAGCTGTAAAACTAAAATTTACATTTAAGAAAGATGCAGCTGTGTAAAAACCATATTTATTTAAAATTAAAAAAAAAAAACGTTTAGACCAAATAAATATGATTTTTTGGACAAAATAGGCGAAAAACCACGATTTAGGCTGTTAAAAGTCCAAATAGGCAACTAGGCAAAATAAAACATAGCTAGATCGCTTTGATTTGTCGAGAAACATATAGATTTTGTATTATTTTTAATTTGCGTTGAATCTAAACAAAGAGGCATTTTGCCTAAAATCCCGTCTCTATATATTAGCAATAAGGTTTATATACTCTATTATTTCACATAATCTTTCTTCCTACAGCAAAATTCAGTTTTTATGTTACAATTGTTTAAGTTAATACGATATCTTTTAAAAAATAGTGCATATTTTAAATTCATATCTTAGACATTTTTCTGCATATTTAGCATATTTTTCTTCATATTTTCGTAAAAAATATATATATATATATATATATATATATATATATATATATATATATATATATATATATATATGTATATTTCAACCGTTTTCTTTGCATAAAGTCCTGAGCCTAGTTATTACATATTGCTCTCTTCTTTAATATCATTTAATATCGTTTTCAATTTAATTACATGGATTTACCAGAAACCCTTGATTTCAGCGCTTATTGGTAAGAGCACATAAAAAGATAGGCATATAAAATAGTGTCAATAAATAATATTTTCTTGATGAAACAAATTTTTATTGATTTTAAATTTAAAAGTTCAGCAATGAAAAAAAAATATATAGTGATTGAATTTAAAAGAAGTAGTATTCCTATTGTTAATTATATATAACTATAATCTTCTAAATAGAATCTAGAGAGTTAGTTGGACATGCAAAATCTATATAAAGAGATTTAGTGCAGTTTATATTCAATATAACGCATTATTTAGATATCTCAATCGATGGAAATATACGTGTGTACGATTCAATTAACTCTGCTAGCTTTAAAATACGCAAATTTCAATCAACCACGTACAAAATTGATTTACATTGAGCATAGAACTTTAACCACATATATATGTAATAGATGTATGTATGTACATATTTACATATCCGCTGTAGTATGTGTATATGTAGTTGTAACTTGTACCTGTAGATATCCAACTATAATAGTGTAATACAAATACCCCTGTCACATAGAAAAAAATCAATATTGATGTGTGCTGTTTTCTATCACAATTTTACACCGATTTTTTTTTTACTTTAATAGGCAAGCCGTAATACACACAAACACTAACGAATTGTGAAAATAATATACATCAGGTGCGCCTTTCCACATTACCTAACTCTATTTATTTACATTTATTTACCTAACGGTATCGCACAGGTTTTTGTTTGGATAACCTAGAAGTATTTGTCTTTTCATGATGAATATGTTATCCTATTATACTTTTTAGGTAATTTATAATAGTAGCAATATATTGTTCAACCAATTCTTCTTAATCACTTGACGATTCAATCCTTCCATAGCGGTAATCAGCTATGTGTTCTTTGAATTTGGTGCCTATCGGCTTCGTTTGTCACCGCATGCGATTTTAGTTCCCCAACTTCCCTTCGTATCCGACATATTATAATATACATTTTTATTTGGTATACCATACTCTGGACGTATTTTTGACACATTACGTTACATTTATTACCATTCCTTCAGACCAAATGTCCTAAATTTAACTTGATAAGCTACAAGTGCCAATATATACAGTTTTTATTTTCTTAGAAATATCCATTGAGTGGCTAAAAATTGAATAGTGGCGTAGAGGTTAGAGACTAGATTCTCAACCCGTGGGGCGCGTGTTAACATTAAATGGCGAGCGTGAGCATATAGAAAATAAAAAAAAATATCATTAAAAAAGTCATTTCATTTTTACTTGTTACTTGTTACTTCTTACCTCTTATCTCCTTACTTACCTCTCCACCTACTTTCACCTTTCTTTACTTTACTTTTACCTTACTTCTTTTACCTTTTACCTTTTACCTTTTACCTTTTACCTTTTACCTTTTACCTTTTACCTTTTACCTTTTACCTTTTACCTTTTACCTTTTACCTTTTACCTTTTACCTTTTACCTTTTACCTTTTACCTTTTACCTTTTACCTTTTACCTTTTACCTTTACCTTTTACCTTTTTACCTTTTACCTTTTACCTTTTACCTATTTACCTTTTACTTTTACCTTTACTTTTACTTTTAACCTTTTAAACCTTTTACCTTTTACCTTACCTTTACCTTTTACCTTTTACCTTTTACCTTTACTTTTACCTTTTACCTTTTACCTTTTACTTTAACCTTTTAACCTTATTTACGCTTTTACCTTTTACCTTTTACCTTTTACCTTTTACCTTTTACCTTTTACCTTTTACCTTTTACCTTTTACCTTTTACCTTTTACCTTTTACCATTTACCATTTACCTTTTACCTTTTACCTTTTACTTTTTACTTTAACAATAAAATACATTCTGATAATAAACCAGGGATTGGTAGTGCGGTGCCTACCGCGCCGGGCTACCAGTCTTGGGGTACGGGGTTCGAAGCCCGGGCCCGTCACTCTCAAAGTAGGGTTTTCCGTAGTTTCCCGTACTTCAAATTTGGCGAATGCTGAGGGTGAACATCTTAAGACGCTCTATTGTCGTTGGCGTAATAATATCTCATAGCTGGCCGATGTTTCCTGTAATTAGCGAAAGCTGTTGGGGGATGTGAAGGCATGAATTATTGAAAATAAAATATACGTTTACACTGATGTAATACACTTATAAATAGGATTGCATCAGTAGTACACAATGTAATTAATAATTAACTTATCAGTAAAGACCGGATTATATCCACAAACAACCGAACAAATATGCAACCGAAAGTTCCAAATAAAAATGTAATTCAGGTCTATTAAAAACAAAGATGGTGTACTAAGATAATATAATATAATGCAGGTAACAAACTAACACATTTTAAATTGCACTAAAGTCTAAAAAGATCTTAAAATACATCCAAATATTAATAAACATGATTAATTTATTATTAATTTTTATTATAAAAACACTTTATTACTAAATATTTCTCAAAATTTTCTACAATGCCGCACTATCGCTTTCAACGATCGAGGTAAACACAAAGTGGCTATTGTCCTTTCCAATTTAAGGTAATTTTTGAGGCTTACACGTGCACTTGACTACTATTAAGTAGTAAAACCGGGAATTCCTACTATTCACAATCTATACGAACTGAGAATTCGTACATTATTTAGACAGAGTTGTAAATTCGAAAGTTGCTGTGTACTGCCCACCCTCCAAATTTTTCTGCCCGTGTGCAGCACAACCGAAAAGAAAAAGCCGGCGCTGTTGGTGAAATAATAAATTATGCAAATTTTAAGCGGCACTGTCATCCCCCGTAACACGAAGGGAAAGCCCAGAGAATTTTGTTTACATTTGATTATTATTTAAATATGTGAACCAAAAAGAACAGAAATTATACATTAAAATACAAAATTCTTTCAGATATGCATTAAAAGGGATAAATGCAGATTATGTGCTAAATATGCACATTTGCATATAATCTCCCTTGGGCCTGTCTTGCAGAGCAAAGTTTTTCGAAAAATCGTTTAATATTCGGACTTGACACTCAGCTCTTTTTATTTAGCCGAGATCTAATGTTTAAAATAGTGACAGTATGCAAAATGTTCTTGGTTTCAGTGCAGAAAACTCATCATCCACCCCTGCCCCAAATTCAAAGATTGATTTAATACTAAATTATCTTTTGATTTCGCCACTTGCCATAAAGTCGATGAAGATTTCTTCTTCAGCAGTTGAGAGACCTTCTGGAGTATTTTCAAATGGGTACCTAACCCATTCGTAGCTTCTTACCAAGTTGTCGTCAGAAATAAAACACTTTTTTAAAATTCTCTACCAGCTTGGCCAAATGATTTTCAATGGTTCGGAAACAACTGCGACATGCTTTTCAGCCTTGTGAGTTTTAACACATTCCTCCACATTTGCAAACATTTTCATGTTTTTTTGCTTTACATTTCTGCTCCACAATTCCATTTTTCTACAAAAAGAATTAACTTTATCATTCGCATCCAACAAATTTGTATTTGTTCCTTTGGAGTTGAAGATTTAAAGTATTTAATGTCTCTAATATGTCCACCAAATAGCTCAATTTCATCACAAATAAATCATTTCGAAACTTCTCGGCTTCCGGTCGGTTTTTCTCTTCTAGAAAAATGGCGATTTCATCTCTTATTTCATAAACACGTTGCAAAAATCTCCCATGTGATAACCGTCTCGTGTCCTAATAAATAAAGTGTAGAAAAGATTCTTGATTTTAGAGGTCTCATTTTTATATAATTTATTACGGTTACAACCGTCGTTAGCGCAATATTCAGACCAGGGTTCATTTCTTTGGAAGCCAGAGCTTCTCTGTGGGTCTTGAAATGCGTCCAGATATTTTTTGGAGATTTTTGTTTCACAAGTATTGTATACTTTAGAATCTTCCAGATATTGTACGAGTACTATCGGTGCATATTCCATATTTTTCCACTCTGTTTTCCTCGTTTACCAAATCATTTAAGATGGCAAATAATGCAAGCGCTGTTGCTTTGAGTTAAGTATTTCTTCTACCGCCGACATACCATCACAAAATCGAACATAGGCAATTAAATGAGCATCTTTATTGTTATCTGTTGCCTCATCAAGCTGAATCTAAAACAATTTGTCACGCAGCTTCCCGAAAAGCTGATGCTGTACATCTTCAGCTATATCACCAATTCGGCAACAATATCATTTCATAGAGGTATGGACTGCAATTGTTTAGCAAAATTATCTCCCAACATAATTTCCACAATCTCAATTGCAGCTAGCAAATTGGCTCGCCAATACTAAAACTTAGACAGAAGCAAACAGTACATACATATTTTTGGCAAACCCCTAATTAGCACCGAAGCAATCAACATAAAAGTATGAATTTCCCTGTTGATAAATGCTTTGATAACAAAGATATTTATCTTTTTACTAATAGTAAGACAATACCAAATTTTTAACCTCTATAAATCGATTACCACTCTATTTTCTATCCTACTTCAATGTCAAATACAGCGCAATGCAAATCAGTCACTTATCAAGCTCGTGCTTTTAAACTTGACCCAGTTTTCTTGAACGGCACGTTGCGTGACAATCCCTTTTCCCGAGATGCAAGTGCTATTTTCCATGCGTATTATATGGAAATTACTTTTTAAAACAACCGATATTTCATCGTTTGGACACATTTTTATACGCGCAGGTACCATAATCGACCCGCATACTGGAGTGCCGGTCGGAATAAATAAATAAAAATAGGAATAAATTGCGCAGTAACACGCTTTTAAGTGTGTAATATACATTTTCTCTGTAATGAACAGCAAACTAGATGATGACTATAATAGTTACACGAAAGAAATTATTCTACGTACAACGTACTTAAGTCTATTTGTAGAGGTTCATGAAAGTTGAATTTTGGTGGAGCTGCCGGTGGAATTGTGTTTAGAAGAACATTATTGTGATTGATTGACACCAGATTGATGTCAGGATCATGCATGACTGCATTTATTTACAAGTGCATGGGTAGTTACATTTCTATTCAGTCAATTTAATTTCATATTGTTAATTCTGCGTGAAACTTATGAACTTGTTGTCAATTTACACCTCACCGAGTTTGATGGATGTCTTTGCCATTTTATTTCTGAGAATCTACAGACAGAACTACGATCGGGAAACAAATAAATTAACAACAATTATACTACCAACATGATGCGGTTTCTCCCCACTTCGCTTCACAGTCCCTGGTCAAATTACTTGAAACACTCAATATTTTGTTGTTTCTTCATAATAAAATATAAATTATACATGTATTATATTTTTTATTTATAAAATATATTGTAAAAATATGTAACATATGTAAATATTAAATAAGTAATTAATATTTAATCCATAACCAATGATTTTTAATAACACCCTTAATTCTTCGGGGCATGCTTTCAATGCAAGATATGATTTTCTCTTTTATATCTTCATCGTTATCCCATACATCCTTTATATTCTTCATTAATATTTCCTTTGTAGGGTTTTCTCTTTCATATACCTTACTTTTCAGTCGATTCCATACGTCCTCGATGGGATTGAGGTCCGGTGAATTTCCGGGCCAACGTAAAAGAGGTATCTTCAAAGAATTTCTTAACCTTTTTTGCCACATGGCAAGGAGCATTATCTTGCATAAATATACGTCCTGTCGGTATGCGACGTCCTAGCTTAAAATACGGTAATAACGTGTTTTTTAACACCTTTACGTACTGCTCTTGACGCATTGTACCTTCTACAAAATACAAAGGGCCGGGTCCGTCTCCACTAATCACTCCCCAAATCATTACCTGCGAAGGGTATTTTACAGTTCGAAGAACCGTGGACTCTGTGAGATGTTCGCCAGGTCGTCTACGAACAAATTGTGCTCGCTGCACTAACACACAGAAATTCAGTAAAAATCATGTTGTTAAGTTATTCACCTTTTTCCAATTCTCGTCTGTGAAATGTCGATATTCTCTTACAAAGTTGAGACGAGTAGATTTCATTTTTTCAGCTTATTCGCCGACAAATCACTGTACCTCGCACTATTTATGGTAGTACCCCTGTCCAAGTATAGGGCCTTTTTTGTCCCAAAACACGGTTAGCATCACCTTCCCAGCCGATGGCGAGGCCTTGAATTTTTTCGTGCTAGGGGATCCTGGGTGTTTCCATTCCATACTCTGGCGCTTCAAAAAGGCTTTTGGTTGCGTAGGCGTGACCTTTGCAGTTGAGAAGCTGTTTGCTTAAACCGGAAGTACAGCAACAGCAACAACAAAATGGAAATCAGATTCGTTACACTTCATTACGCTTACTTGAAGGTTTCATCAAAATGCTTGGTTCCATACTTTTATTCCAACCCTGTACATTGCAATGTCTTCTTCAGGAACGTGTCCTGCTATTTGCAGCAGTAGTATCGATTTGAAACTCGAAAATTTTGCTCTCGAACTTTGGACAGATCACAAACCAACGCAACGCAGTAAAGTTTCCGGGACTTTTTTCCTGTCTCTGACCCAGTTTTTCCGCTATCTGATTGTGCAAGAGGACTATAACTGTCGCAGTGAATTTAGCCACTTTCCGCCGAATTTATGGAATCTCTTTCGGATACATTCGAATCCCTCTGACCACTATAACGGTAAATGAGATTGTAGGCCCTGTTATTGGTTGTATATACATATGTGTGTGTTATATATATGCATATAGCTGAATATAAAGGGTATATTTTATTGACTTACGAAAATTGGATGGTCTTAATATTACTACATTTATATTTATTGGATTTGAACAACTGCCTGATACATTTACGTAAAGAGATTGTCTGATTTTATATGCAAAGAGCCTCCATATTAATTTTGGAATGATCTATATGATTACAAAAATAAAAATAACACTGGGGAACAGCAATTTCGTTGTCTTAAATCTGTGAATTGTTTTCAACTAACTTTTGGCATCTGGATCCAAAACTAACCGCAGTTTTTGTCAATCACGTCGACTTTTTAAGCCACAGGATACCCTCAAAAGTCATACAAATTGTGCATATAAAGGAAAATAAAAAAATTACCAAATACACTGTTTATAAAGAATAATTTTATTCATACAAAGGCTATAATAGTTACTGCAAGTTAAATTGTGTTCATACAAATAGTTGTTTTTTTATCGAACGGTAATTACATATTAAGGCAAACATTTTCGCTTATAGCTCTTTCTGGAATGTTTAATCTGTGGACATTCTCGCTTGATGCTCCAACAATAGTCAGCCATCATATGTACATCCCATCTACCTTGATACCGTGTCGCCATGACCTTCAAATCCTGGTGAAATTGCTCACCCTGCTCATCACTGACTGCACCAAGATTTTCCGGGAAGTTAGCAAGATGGCTATGTAAAAAATGCAATTTGGTGCTCATGTTGCAACCTAGCAGTTTGGAGCTCTCCAAGAGTTGCTGGACAATTTTGGCGTAATTCTGTGCTCGTGTATTTCCAAGATAGTCTTTAACAATGTTTTTGAATGCTAACCAAGCATTCTTTTCAATTTCTGACATTGCTCCTATGGAATGTTCATCTTTAACAAGCTGCCGAATCTGTGGACCATCAAAAACACCGGCCTTTATCCTTTCAAATGACAGGTTAGGGAAAGCCGAAATTAGATACTTGAAACAGTCTCCTTCAATTGGCAAAGCTTTAACGAATTGCTTCATGAGACCCAATTTTATATGCAGAGGTGGAAATATAATGTTCTTTCTGTCGACAAGTGGCTAATGTACAATGTTTGGATCACCAGGTTTCAGGTCAGATCGCGGCAGCCAATTCGACTGCACCCAATGCTTCCCACGAGCTCTGCTGTCCCACATACACAAAAAGCAGGGATACTTGGTATATCCGCGTTGCTGGCCAAGAAAGAAGCTAACCATTTTAAGGTCAACACAAATGATCCATTGGTGCATGTGGTATTGCGACAAATCAATGACTCTCTTTATGTCTTCATATTCTTCACTCAAACGAACTGAATGGCCTATCGGGACTGAACCAAATAAATTTCCATTTTGGAGACGAACACGCTTCAAGCTCCGCTTTGAGCTATCGATAAGCAGTCGCCAGTCAGTTGCGTTATAGGCCTAAATTCCCAACTCTTCCATTAAACCATGTACGTTACGGCAATCATCACTTCGAAAGTATTGTAGAAACGCGCTTTCTCTTGATCGAAAATAGGATACCTTAGCTCCCTTTTCAAGCAAGTTTTTCTCGTGCAGTCTTGATGCTAAGATCTCTGAAGCTTTTTTGGGTAGTCTCAAATCTCGTACCAAATCATTCAACTCACGCTGGTCAAATCCATTACGAACGGAATCATCTTTAATTTCAAAATCTTCATCGTTGTGATCACTTTGATCTTCACCAGACTCGTATTCCCGTATTTCCAAAGAGGGTAATTCATTGAAAACTGCCACTGGGATTTCGGCTGAATGAGGCACTGGTCGTATAGCTGATGGTAAACTAGGATACTCTATTTTACATTTGTTTTTCTTGTTATATCCTGACGTTTTCACTATACAAAAGTAACAATCACTTAAATGATTTCTGGGCTCTCGCCAAATCATAGGTATACCAAATGGAAGTTTATCACGTGTTCCCTTGGTCCACATCCGTAAACCTTTAACACACTGCTTACACACTTTGTGAGGGGCCCATGATTTATCTTGATCGCCAATTTTCACAGACTTGCCTGACAAATGTACTGATGTTTGTCCTTTGACTGGGAATGCTAAAACTGCCACATATGTAACAAAACGAATCGGGGCTGTTTAAGCACTTACAACGTGAACTAGCAGAGGTAGACATAAGGAAAAGTTTCAGTTCATATATAAATAAACACTAAACACTGCTAACCTTGTATATAAACAAGAACTCAGACTCCACGTCGGAATGGGCTGCATCGTTTCAGAGTGACACACAACGTCTCACTACAGTATCTCAGGCGTAACTGAACAAGCCCAGACAAGTATAAACCTCTCGCTGTTCTCCTATGCGTCATTCACCCGGCGCCCATCGGAGAAGGTTTGTGTTAGCCAATAAGAGAGCAATAGTGCTTCCTATGATCCATGCTCGATTTCGCGGAGAGTGATCACATTCTCATAAGGTGTAGAGATAAAACTTGACGTGGTAGAAGAAAACTAACTACAGTTTTGAAACCAGCATGGCTAATTAACTATAAAACAGCTCAAAAAGCAAACTCAACAGAAATTGTGTTACAAATTGTTCCCCAGTGTGAAAACAAATGTTTTCAGTCAGCAAAAATATATATTCAGGGTGGGGCAATAGAAGGAAATTCTTCGATAGCACGTCTGGAACGAATAATGCCGTTAAATCATCAAATTTACTAATGTATGCGGACGACATTCAGATCTATTATTCTTTCAAACCGGCAGATTGGCAACAGGCTGAACAAATTATAAATAACGATCTATCAAGTATAAGCGCGTTCCCAAAAAAGCTATGCCTAAACTTAGATAATTCAAAATCTCAAGCTATTTTATATGGTAAAACGAACGTTGTGAAGGGTTTTGAACACTTTGTATAATGCCAGCATGAACATCTACAAATTTACCGCAATTTACAATTTCTCATACATGAAAACCTTTAGGAATTACCATAGCTTAACATCTCATCATCTCATCTGCAAGCAATCGAACGCTTTTACATATAACCATGACGCGTAGTCTCGTTCGCCTACGCACACCATTCTTCGGCCTTCGTAGAAGGACGGGAGGAAACTCTTTCCGCGGTTGCGGGGGCGTCGAAACACGAGAAACCCGCGTCGCACGAAATACGAAGGGATCGCGTGTTCGAAATCCAAAGAAAATATCAGCATGGAATCGAATCGCATGCTAGCGGACGATATTCTCGTCCGAGTAATTTCGTTTCACGTTATATACCATTTTTTTCGCCCCCTTCCAGACCGCTGTTGTTATTGTTCCTAGCCTTTCAACGTTCCTACCAACCGTCGCTTGTTTCTTTTTCGGTCGGTTACCTACGGCGAACGGAGCAACCGAAAAAGAAACAAACGACGACGACGACGCCGATCATTTAGCCGTTGGAAACGTGGGACTGCTCGCTTGGAAGTTATTCAAAAGTTCGGAATGGAGCAGTCGTTGATTGATCGCTTCGCGTCTAACTTGACTCTTGTGCTCATTTCGGTGTGTAATCCATCTTTGACAGGCTCGCTACATTAACGCGTTGTTGAATGTACCAGCAAATTAAATTAGGAGCGTTTCAAGTATGAGTTTGTACTCTTTGCGAAGGAGAAATTTCCATGCCCTATAAAAGTAACTAACTTCTACAAGGTCCCGACGTTTATTTGACAGTTTACCGACGAGGTGCAAGCGCGATGTTGCAATCTAATTCGGAGAATGCACCATCCCACTATGATCTAAAATCATTAAATTTGGTGAAAACCCATTTTGTAAAGTTTAAAATTCTGTGTAATTATCAAACACTGAAACAATTGACAAACAACACAGAGTATCGGCACACTCCTCACCACACAAAATATTATTAATTAATTCGGAACAGCTGCTTCAAAGCCTCACTGGGCCCCTATTTTCAACCGAGTTACCGAATAAACCTGCACGAAAAAACTAAAAATTTTTTCTTTAATTCTACCATGCATGTCTATCCCTCCTCTCGAGGAAAAAAGAAGGATATATATGTACAAATGTGTCTAAACATGTATCTGTGTATATCTATTTCCGAATACCTACTTTTCTATCGCTTAACTCTAACATGCTGGGTATATGTGAAACGGCCAAGGAAAGGAAGGTTACTTCCCGCTAATTCTCTATCTACGCACAAACAAATCAATACATGTATTGCAAAACACCGAGACTCGGTCTTCGTCAAGTGTGGACTGAAAAGTTCTTTTACCCTAATAAATCAAACAAGCAAGAGAAATGAAGTGGCGCATTCTCCTTGTTCAGGAGCCGCGAATGTTTTTTCAAGTACACTGTCTCAAATGCGTCCAATTCCCGAGGTGAAGTTACGTTTTTAATTAATTTGAGGTTTTCCAATTTGATTACATGCCCTGTGTTATTCATATGGTCAGCTACACTTGACGCTCCTGTTCGACCGAATCTATAGCATCTCATGTGTTCATTAAATCTAGTACCTATCGCTCGTTTCGTTTGTCCAATATAGGCTTTATCACCGTCGTTGCGTGCAATTTTATAAATTCCCGACCTTTCTTTCATGTCCGGTTTGTCTTTTGGATTACCAAGAAGGTTCTTAAGTGTATTTCGTGAACTAAAACATACGTTCATGTCTTGTCCCCTAAAAACTTTACTGACGCCTTTCGATATTGTATGGAAGGGGAGTTTCACAAATTTCTTGTCGCGCGTTTCTACCGGTATCAAGGTCGTAGAATTTCTTACATAATGCCTATATTGGACTTTCTTAAGGATGTGGTCGACATCTATAGACGAGTAACCATTATAAATAGCCACATTTTTTTATGAATTTAAGCTCTTTCTTGTACCTATTTTGGTTTAAGGGAAATTTCACTAGTTTATTAATTAAGAAACTAATCGCGGCCATTTTACGTTGTTCGCAGTGGTTCGAATCAGTCATAATGAATCTACTAGTGCTAAAACTAAAAGCATCGATGACTCCAGTAAAACAAGGTCCTTTATAGTACGCAAAAATATACAGGATGTCTCATTTAAGCAAAAAAAATATTTCGATTCAATACGATTCAATACCTTTTCCCAAACCCAACAATCGGACCTCATAACAAGAAGGAGATCGTTTTGACAAATCTCCATTCACAAATGCACAATCTTCCAAGCCTGCAGATATGACTCACCCTGTATACTTTTGAGCAGATTTTAAACAACGCTGAAGCAATTTACCTCGTCAACGTTCGATAGAACGAATCAAAGACCGACTTTGCCATGCTGAAATCCCTAATCAATTGCAAACAAAGCGGTGCACCAGCACTGGAGAATCAACTGTGAAACGTTGCCTTTTATGACTGTAAATGATGTGTCTGGGTATCACGCTTCCGTTTAATAGGGATCGAATTGAACCGTAAACGATCTTTTGTACGCGGCGATCCTTTGTTTTTCGCTTGGCAATCTCTGCTAGTGTCTCTCTTTTCCCTTTCAACCGAGACCCTTCACGTCATTCCGCTTAGATTTGGAAGGGCGTCGATACCCTTTAGGGTTCGCGCAAACGTCGAAAATCGAAAGAGGGTTTTTTAATTCCGCGCTTTTACGCGCTTGAATTATTTTCCTTTAACGTTGAAATCTTCTTCCTTTATCATTTAGGGTTACTTTAAAGATCTTGACAAGCGTCATTCAGAGGTGAAAATTGTGGTTTTCTAACTCTAACCGTTTGGATGCTAGAGTGCTTCAAAATTTGGAAGTTTTGTGTGTTTTTGCGGACTTGTTCCGATTTTAAATGATCACAATTCTCAACAGATTAGAGTTCAGTGATTTAAGACAAAAATGGACGCGATTTGGAACCCTGTTTCTTCAATAGTTTTCATATTCCCAAATTTTTCGAAAATGATTAAAATTGGCGAGGCACACATTTTTTTTTGGTGTATATTCGGGTATAGATTTACAAATGGCACGGTCGGATTAGCAAATTCCCACACAGTTTGTTTTTGTCTTTCAAAAATGTTTGGTTTCAAATCGTTACAACATTCTGATAATCACTGGATAGCAAATTTTGAAATTTCATTTGTCCTGTGCATAATTTCTATCAATTATCCACAAATTAACGCTACTGTATCTAAATATAATAAAATAAAATCTGAATTGGTTATAGTTTTTGTGTAACAAAGGTTTGCATAGAGAAAGAAAAGTTCTTGGCCCAAACAAATATGCATCCACCCAACAAAACCGTAATTTTAAATGAGGACAAAGATATATTTCTTTAATTCAAAGAAATAATTTTTTGGACATCGTGGTAGTAACGTAGTGCTTTTATTCTCGTTGTTTCGGCAAACCGAGTGCGGCGTGCGTAAAAAATGTGTTTATATGCAGAAAACGAACGTTCTACATCTAGTGACGTTATATTTGCGTAATTAAAATAATCTTTGGAACAACTTAACGGTTCTGTTGACGCACCTTCACAAATTTGTCTTAATGTGCCAAAATCAGAATCTTTCTCTAAAACACTTTCAAACGTTTCTAGAACACAAACAAGGTAGGGTTTCGCTTTCGCTAATGTCTCTTCTCCATTAGGGAACTATCTTGGTGGAATCTTTCGCCATGTTTATCGCTGACACGTCCACAATTCGTCGGAAAGAAGTCAAGGTGGGAATGCAAAATGTGCAGTTTTAATGACATACTGCACCCCATATCTTCGTACTAAATCTTTAAAGTCTTCTGCTCTATGGTTACCCAAGTATTTAGTAACCACTCCTTCAAACGCAATCCAAGCAACTCTCTCAGTGCCTTCAACAATTCCATCGAAGATTTCATCTTCCGTCAGTTCTCTAATTTGAGGACCTACAAAAATCCCTTCTTCTATTTTTTCCTCGCTGATTCGAGGAAACTTCTCGGGAATATATTGGAATTCATTACTCTCCCGATTCATCCCCTTCACAAATTTTTTTTCATTAAAAACCCCAAATTTTATATGTAATTAAGGCAGATATACTTTATCTGGATCTACTAATGGTTCAAATGTCACATTCTTTATTCCAGGTATTAGTGACTGACGTTTAGGCCAGTTTTTTGTTTTATAACGCAACTCTCTGGCTTGGCTGTCCCACTCGCACGAAAAACTACAAAATTGCATGTATCCAAATTGTAATCTAAAAAATCCCAACACAGATCCCATTGGTATTTTGAGTATTGAATAGCTTGCAGAAGTATCTTTATATTTCCCTTCTTATGTACAGCATGTGGAACTCCATTATGAAGAAGCACAGCTTTTAAACTTAGACAAATCAATAGACAAACGCCATTCGTCTGGTTCCAATCCAAACGCATTTATAAGACCGTCAACGTCTTTACAGATCACCAAATCATTTTCCATTCAAATAAAGTCTGTATAGAGTTTATGTCGGTTTCGAAAAGTTGGAACCTTAACATCGCAAGACACAAGATTCCACCCTAGTAGACGAGAAGCCAACAACGCTGCTTTAGCCTTACTCAAGTCCATATCCCTAACCAAATCATTTAACTCAGTTTAAGTAATTCAATTTGGTTCTCTTGAAGCATTGCCGTCATAATCAAAGTCAGGTTCCCCAGCAGAAGTTGGGGAGACGCTTTCCGCTTTCGAATCATCGTATTTTTCAAAATTGCAATTCTCTTGCCATTTTCTAATTTTAGTCTGGGCCTCTTTGGCTCAATCGAGATCACCTTAAAGATCTGTGGCTGCCTAGTTAGTGTTGCTAAAGATTTAATAACGTCGTGATCCAAAAAAACATTTTAGCAAATAGTTTAATTAACTTTTGTTTGTAATAACGCCAAGCGATTATATTTAGCGTTTTTTCTTTCTTTTTAGGCCAAACACCGTTCCAAGAACACGACCGAAAACTGTTTAGTCAAAGAGAAAGTGAACAAACTCGGGATATTTCTGGAAATGCCCAATAAGGTGCACCTTATTTCAATTGAATTTGTTCATTTAGTTAGATAGGCTAACACATAAGTGACTGCTTATAATGTTTTACTAGAATATTGCGAATCTTGTTTGTTAAGATTCTATTTAATCTTTCCTGCTACAGTGTGTATTGTTGTTACATAGTCTAGATATTTTAAACTCGTATTTGTTTTTACATCAGCATTAATAAGTTTTGAACCTAATTTTTATATTTGCATGAGAAAATTTCATGAGAAAACCTAAAGAAATTTAAAATTTTATCTAACACGTACCTATTTTTGTTCTTAGAAGCCTTGTACTAAGTGTATTTACTTCACTTCTTTGAAGTTTTGGTGTAATTTTGCTTTAATTGCTTTTGAAACTGGGATCCTTTTAGACTTTCAGTTAAAAAGGTCTTGTTACACTCACAGTTTGTTAACCTAATTAAAAGCAAATAGACATTTTATAGTTTCAATTACAAAAAAAAAATTAAATAAAGCAATATCTTCACAACTTTATTACTAGACTAACCAAAACTTGCGGACTCGCATAGGCGTCGGTATTATGGGTTAATATAAGAATACGAAAAATTCATAAATAAACTTACTTGCTAATTATTCAACAAATTAGAGGCATCAGGATGTGAACTACTGTAAACTTGCATCATTGCATATGTTTCCACATTTACTTCTTTAAACCTTGTGCGTTGACAAGAAAAAATATTCTTATACATAGAAAACGATCTCTCCACATCTAAGGAAGTTACATTTGCATGTAGAAACTGTTTTTCAAAATCGCTTAAAAGTTCACTATTCTTACACTTATTACAAACGGCCTCTAAAGTATTAAAATCGGGATTTTTCCTTAAAACATCTGCCAACATTTGACTAGCGCATAATCCTGGCGTATCATTTAATGTGTGTAATTTATTTTTTACACTCTCCACTATGTCTAATGATCCCTGCAATGACAATTCAGTACATTGTAGTTTTCTGATGGCATCTAGTAATACTGTATAATTGATACATATTGTTGTTAAATCTTCTAAAAGTTGAGGAATTTGAAATTCTCTTTGACTTTCTCTAATTGCTTTGGATTCGTTCCGATTAAATCGCATTATAACTGATTGAATTTGTTGAAAATGGATCAAATAGTAAGAAGCTGCTGTTAACCAAGACCCCATCGCGTTAAAATTGGTTCAGGAGGTTCTGGAATACCTGGACAAAATTTACGAAATTCTTTTAAACGTTTAGGAGATTTACGAAACACTGCTTTAGTACTTCCAATCATCCGATCAACGTTTCCGTAATGTTGTCGAACAACTTCACCAACTAAATGCAAAGCATGCAGCACGCAGGTTATATGTATTAAGTTTTAAGGATCGCCCAACACTTAACATCATTGCTGCACTATCTGTCACAATCATCACAACTTGGTCTTGGGCAATTTCAAATTTTTTCAAAGCGTTCATTATCACTTTTTGAATATTTTCCGCGGTACATTGTTGAACACGTTTGCAAGCTAACAAATATCGAGATGCTGTGTTCTCGCTAGATAAAACGCGAGCTATTACATTCACAATACTGTTTTTCTTTATATCGGCCATCTCATCCACAGTAATCCATATTTTTTTGGAACACAAATCACGTTTACACACATTTTCTAGCATCTCTTTCATTCGCGGCAAATGATTCTGTAATTGTGTTTGTGAGGGTAATGGGTACTTTGGAACGTATTGTCGCCAAAACGTTTTCAAAGCTGCTTTTCTCACCAACGACAACGGAAGATTACAAGAGGTA
The DNA here is from genome assembly GCA_029619315.2 of Dynastes maya. Classification (NCBI taxonomy): domain Eukaryota; kingdom Metazoa; phylum Arthropoda; class Insecta; order Coleoptera; family Scarabaeidae; genus Dynastes; species Dynastes maya. The sequence continues at coordinate 4,247,656 of JAROYE020000003.1, forward strand.
AACATAATTAATAAATGTATGAGGAATAGTGTATAAGGTATTTCAGTTCTTGCATTTCTCATATGCTTAATACCATTAACATGCCTCTGGTAATCAGTTCTGTCCAATGCAGCCAAACGAACATTGCATATTAAGCAAAAAACTGCACTACCGTCATATTTTAAATGGGGAAAAAGTGACAGATACTTATGTATATTAGTAGCAAATCTATTACGACGCATTGTTTTCTTAGGTATGTAAATATTAGTTCTATATGAAACGATACACTAATTATGTACTTGGTATAATACTACGACACGCAAAAAACACCAGCTATATTTTCAAAAGCGGCACGTAAGTACATAACCTTGACCGTTCGACTAATCTCTGCAACAGCTCAACCGATACTAAAACGAAATCTCTCTCAGCGCGGTTTAACATGATTTATATTCAAGGTCGACACTACATGCCTGCTTCTCTACCGGTTTAGTTTATTTATGAATTTTTCGTATTCTTATATTAACCCGTAATACCGACGCCTATGCGAGTCCGCAAGTTTAGGTTACTCCATTTATTACTCATTTGATATGATTACTGGAAGTTTTTGTCTTTGAATCTACTGGCAACGATTTGATCTTTACGTGCAACCTTAGGTACATTCTATTGTTTGTTGTATTTTATGAGCTGTGGCATTGTCTTGTTGGAAATTTGTATTTGAAAGAAGTTGTATATTCTACCCCCTGTTTTATTGCTAGAATTGCAAAGGCGAGAATCTGAAAAGTCGAGCTTATTAGATGAATAAGATGCGCGAACATCACGCCCGTCATAAAATAGCGGCGGTAAACAGAATACTGGCGGAAAATTAATGCGAAACTTACGCGAAATAGAAGCTGAAAGCTTCTATGGCACCTGAGGACCACTTAGACGCATATACACGTAACGAGAGTAATCTACTTTGTCACGCGAGGAAAATGCCTCTACGGAAGCGAATGCTACTAGCCGGAATAATGCCCGTGATATACGGGAAAGGAAAACGAGGCGTCTCAGTTGTCAGTTTTGTAATGTTTTTTGTAATATCCATTTACCTATTGTATTATGAAGGAAGTCGAAGAGTTGCATGCTATAACAGAACAGAGCTTGGTAGATTTAAGCATTGTTCTCGGTAAGGTAAAGATTTCGTGATTGGTGCGGTATTTACACGTTAAAACTATTACCGAAATCGAAGATGTTGTTTGAATAAATTGTTGTAAATCCTAGATTGAAATTTTGACAATTCAAACTATGTATGTATATTTTATGTTTGCTGACGTATCTTATAAGTTCTGAAGCATATTTATTACAGATTTTCAAACATTTACCATCGACAAAAGCAAAAGAATAAAGAACGGTCTTACTGTATGCAACTGTATGTTTAAACGAAAGTGAACCTAATTTAGAAGTACACGATCGGCGTCCATATTACACCGAGGAAATATATCGGATAGGAAAACAGCGGTGAATTCGAATTGTTGATTGACAGCGTCGTAAGCGTTAAAAGTTTGGTTATCAACATTTTGTAATAAATAGCAAAGTGTAATATCGCATGAAATTATAGTTCTTTGTATTTTATGTGCGGTATGTTATGGTTATATTATGACGTGATAAAATAAAATAAGTGAACACGTCTCTGAAATCAATTTCAATATAAATACATCTAATCGGGTACTCGGGTAAATACATCTTTCGGTTGTTTGATTTGATGGAATAGTTGGAGCTTGTTTAATTGTATTAGTAAATAAATGGGATTACATTTGGCGTTAATTGAATAAACTTTTGCACGTATTACAAATTTATATAGTTTTCTCCCCTTAATATTTGAATTAACATTAATAAAAAAAGATTTGTTTAGTTTCAGCATTGTATTTATAAAATAACTGATGTATACATAAAATAAATATGTAAATGTGATAGTATGAACAAGATGAACAGATAATTTCAATTTATTATGCAAATGTGATTAACTTAATACACATACGAATGAATATTCAGATTCTGATGACAGGTTTGACGATGATGATGATGATGTATTTGCTGTTATGATAAATTCTTCAATCATATCTTCAATGATATTATCCAGCTGATACATCTTATTCTCTTCTTCGATAACATGTTTGATACAATTTCTCCATGCATCACTACCCACAATGTTTAGCCCCTCAATTAGCAACGTTTTGACCTCGGATAATTTAAAAGTTTTGTTATTGGCAGCGACATAATGTTTCGCTTGTCCTCATATAAGCTCGATGGGGTTTAGGTTGCAGTGATATAGAGGTAATCTTAAAATTGTACGACCACTGTCTAATACCATTTGATCGATAGCATATGTAATGGAATTATCAACAATATATTTTTTTGCAAGTTCAAGTAACTCAACCTTTAATCAAGTATTGTCAGCACCAATTTCTTTCGCAAGAAGCCATTCAATCAATTCTTGCTTCTTCCAGGCATAGGTAGGCAATTTTTCGGTTATGACTGAGTGGTAAGGAGCATTGTCCATGACAATAACAGAGTTTGGTTCAAGAAAAGGAAGTATATTTCTCATCCACTCAGTGAACACTTTGCTGTTCATGTCATAATAATAATAATAATAATCTTTATTCGCCCAATAGGATACCCCAATTACAGGACGAAATAATAATACGAATACATGTGCACATAATACAAAGAGAGAAATAAAATATAATACTTAATAAAAGATAACTGAAAAATAATAGAAAAAAAATACTATATATATACTTCACCGATTAATGCATCGCGTCACCGACAAAAATATCTGCATAATATTTATTTGCATTCGCACACGTTTTGAACTGGCGATTTTCGCAGCACATTAGTTCTTGCAGCTAAAGGCCGAAACGATTGAACACTACGCGAAGACAAACGAGGAACGTTCAAATTAATTTTTGACAGCAGATATGCGCAATCGATTTGATTGTCAATAAGTTTGTAGAGAAACCGCGCACTGCAAATTTGCCTTCTTTCCGAAATACTCCGGACCGCATGTCGTTCCAATAATGTGGCATAGTCTATACCCCTCACCGGATATATACCGTCGATCCTAAAAGATAGGAATTTCAGGAACCTTCGCTGTACTCTCTCAATAGAATCCTCGTAGGATTGATAGTAAGGATACCATACGATGGAAGCATACTCTAGCCGACTTAAGACAAATGCTCTATACAGCGTTTTCAGAAGATGTTGATTCGTGAAGTATTTCGAAGATCGTATGATGAATCCTAACATGGCTGCGGCCGTGGAACTCGTCTGCGAAACATGCTGTTTAAAGGATAGTTGACTATCAAAGATAACTCCTAGGTCTTTTATGGTCTCGCTCCTCTGCAGCGGGTAACCGCTCAAACTGTACGTAGTAGGCAAGCCTTTTACTTTGCGAGTATATGTTACATACGTGCATTTTGCTTCATTTAACATAAGACTATTTTCTTGGCACCAGCGAAATACGTAATCAATACTCATTTGCAGATTAATCATATCATTAATGGAATCAATTCTTGCGTACACCTTTACATCATCTGCATAAGCTAGGGTATCACAGGTCAACGCTTCCAGCAGATCGTCGAGGAAAAACACAAAGAGCAAAGGTCCTAAATTGGATCCTTGTGGAACACCTGACGTAATAGCATATTCACATGAGCTGAAGCCATTATAGAAAACATAACATGACCGCTTTTTTAAGTAGGACTCCATCAGATCTCGAAGGCGAGGTGACATGCCAAAAGAACTTAATTTAAAGAGCATAATATCATGGTCAATTCTGTCAAAGGCCTTAGAAAAATCCGTGTATATAACATCGACTTGCCCTCCATCATCCAGTGTGTCACTTATAAACTGTGTAACTGTCCCTAAGTTAGTTGTTGTAGATCTTTTAGGTATAAAACCATGTTGCTTCGCAGATATATACGGCTGTACATTGTTGAACATAGAAAAATATCAAAGTTGTTCATATACCTTGGCGAAATTAGATAAAATAGATAAAGGACGATAGTTAGTTACATCAATGCTGCTTCCCTTCTTAAGAACTGGCGTAACTCTTGCTCGTTTCCAGCGCCTAGGAAAGGTAAAAGATCTCAAAGAGATGTTGACAAGAAGCAAGAGTGATTTGACAAGTACTATGCGTGCTTCCTTCACTAAAAAACTAGGGATGAGGTCATCACCAGCTGTGTCCGTATTTGCTAGGTGACTAATTATAGTTAGCAGGTCAGTCTCACTCACAGGCTTGACGTCAAAAGATGGTATGTTGCTGAATACATTTTCGATTACTCTGTTGGAGTGTGGCAGATAAACAGAAGAAAATTTTCTAGCAAAGGTGTCAACAATTTCCTGGGGGTCCTGATATACCACATCCCCATCAGTGATTGTGTTTGGTATGCGTGAAACACCCTTTAGTGTATTACTATACCGCCACAGCTCTTTCGGATTTTGCTTAATTGTGTTTTGTATTCTTGACATGTAAGCGTTGTAAGCTTCTTGAATCTGTTGCTTAACTAATCTCCTGATATCTCTAAACTTCATGTAAAAAACATGGTAATCTCCTGTTTTCTTCGATTCGAAAAAGAGGGGACCATTTTCAACGAAACCATCATCGCTACCAATATGCAATATAATTAAACGTTTGCCTTTTCCTGCAGGATTCCTTAGTCTCGTGGTAACCCCTTCTACAAATGCTTGTCTTGCCGTAAGTACTGTGGTGTCTTCCCATATTTGTCGTTTTGTATGACCTGCGTTGACCCAAGCTTCGTCTAAGTAATATATCTTTCTACCATCTGCACGAAATTTGCTGATGTTGGTTAAATATCAACGTCTCCATAATACAATATCTTGCCGTTCCATTAAAACACTGTTTCGACTTCGCTTCATCCACTTAAACCCCAACTTCTTCGAGATCTTCCATAATGTTGTTCTTTTCAATGTGGGCAAAGTATCGTCTGCATTAACAACCTATAAGATTTAGTAAGGTGATATGTGTAAGATAAATGTATATATTATATTTACACTCAATATTTTTGTGCATGTTGGTAATTCGTTCTTCAAGAAAAAGGAATGCACGTGTCTTCTAATTATTGACTTTTGCGTTTCGTCCAAAGAATCACATATTGTATGACGAAGTCGTTTTTTAGGGGGTGAACTAACGAGTCCCGTGATATCCATTTCTTTTACAATATCCCACATTGTTCTTTCACCTAGCCCGAGCTGCTTTGCAGTCAGTTTAACAGCTGCCGACTTAGAATTGTCCTGCTTAAGGTCCAGATACAAATTATAAGCCATAAACCTTTGCTTACTGCTAACACGCTTTCCCGGAGGATTTTTTGATGGCCCTGCTGGTGGGTTAAACACCTCTTTATCAGCCATACCAAAACTGTTGTAACAAATACTATGTTATCAGTATCATTTTATATAATTCTTACAAGAATACCTTCAAATGTTTAACAGTAGCAAGTAGAGCTCTAAAAAGAACTATTTTGCGACAATTTGCTTGTAAAAACACACCGAACGACAACAAAAAGCAATAAATACAAAACCAAAGCCAACAAAGATGTTTGATAAATGACATTAGATATCGGTGAGATTTCGTTTTATCCAACTTAATTTAATTTACTGAATACCACTGAATAAAATGCTTTTTGTGTATGTGAATTTGCCTCGCCTATTAGCCAATCACAAGCCAGGAATTTTTCGCCCATCTATTTTATCGCTGCAGTCTTACAATGAATGAAGTATAGAAACAATAACCAAGATAATGGTAATAAATAGCCCCTGGTATTGATGAAATCGCTACCAGCAAAAACAATATGAGAAGAGAAAAGCTTCTTGCACCTGGCCACATTGCTCTTACATCTCTCAGTTTATACCACTAATCTTCAAAAACAGCAACTGAAATATTTCTTGGCGCCACCTAGTGCCAGTAATTATAGTCATGCCGTAATAGATAGTAGCGACGGAACTTGTTACACCCTAATTTGCAAATTTCTTAAATTCATATTTTAAATACTTTAAATATTTAATTTCGCGCCAATTCCTCTATTTTAATGTATAACGAAACTGAACACCTGCGAAGGATGACTTCATCGCGTCTATAATGCGTAGTATTCGTGTATGTTTTAGCTAAACCCATTCCCCTAGTTTGTCCTAAGACTTGATCTTTATTATTTAATAAAATCATTAATATTAATCATTTCAAAATACTACACCGCTAATAATCTTCCCCGTAGCTTCTTTGTTTATCAAAGAACATAAATGAAACTTTCTCAACATTCAGTATTAATCCCGCTTCACATTTTGGTATCAGTTAAATTAGATTTCATCCGTAGCTAATTGTTGCAATTTGCAATTACCCAGTTCAATAAACGTACAAATACGTCGCTAAACACCGATCTCACATACGTCATCATATCTTTGCTTCCGCATTGGTCCTTCGGATCTCACGATCCAATTGGATTCTCGTAAAATACATAAATAGAGGCATTTTCCTATCAAAGATATGAGTCGTTTGGCAGAAGTTAACGTATCAAGTAGTAAGGCCGTAAGTGGCCCAGTGAGTGAAACAATGTTATCCTGGAGTACTTTTGTCGTCGGACATAATCCCTGATGGGTGATCTTCCTTGGTATCCATGGTGTACGTTCCCGGAGATTATATGGTTTTGCGATTTAGTCGCCTTTGAGCAAATCGTCGGGAATAACGCTCTATGCGGATCTGGACATTGATTTCCTCCATTGACTTCCGATTTTGGAAATTGGCTTCTTCCGTAGAGTTGCGGGATGTGGAAATCGATTTCTTCTGTTGAGTTGCGTTCATTCGTTGTCTGCTGCCCAATCCTCAATCACACATCACCCCTGTTCCCGATCTATCAGCGCGGCGTCTTTTGCGAATCAACGCCGTCGAGAAAGTTCTACCACTGTAACTAGCTGACCAATCTCCTCCTTTTAGCGTGTCTACCTGAACCTTTTTTATGTAAGTTAACTTATGATGTTTTCTGTAACGGTACGAACTATAACTAACATGTTGCTATTTTAGTTGAGCTGTTTCGGGTATTTAATAATCATTCCTTTTGGTTAGTTATAAATCGTATTTTAAGATTTAAGAACTGCGCTTCACGCAAATGTTGTTGCTTATTTTGAAATTTGGTAAATCACTTTATTAACTTTGTTGTTTAAATTAGTGTTAATCTTTGAATATTTCTTTGGCCCTTTTACTAATTTCTTTGTAAACTTTGTCAATATTTATAGTTACTATTTTGGCCCTGAGATATTAACAGTCTTTTTGTAACATTTTGTCAATACCTTTTCAATAGTGCTCTTTCACTCAATATACAATTTGATCAAATATTTTGCTACATGTTTTGAATTTCTTTTGTACACTCCTTTCTTCCTTTCCCTCGATGATTTCCGACGGAATTATCGACCACCAGCGGGGCGACTAGATGACACAAAACATTCAGTGGCGTCCTATGAACATCGAAATTCTTACCCAAGAATTCAAATACCGGGTCGTCGTGTCTATGAAGAAACATACAAAGAACGTTCACGACTACAACAACAAAGATAAATAAATTTTAAACGCTGTTGTATTATTACACTCCTTGAATCCTCTCCTTCTAACTTCTACGTTTAAATAGCAAAACTGAGCTCTATATCACCTTTAATTAATTCTTTTTTTCCTTTAACCGTAACACACTACACACTATTATCAGCAACTAGGAAATTATAATTTTATTTAGAAAATACCACCAAAAAATACAGTTAAAACGCGGAACACTTAACATGCTACTCGTCGGTCGTACTGCTTTTTTATTATTATTATTGTAATTTTTCTTTTATTGGGTATCCTTGTAGCTGGCCTAATGATGTGTTTTTTGAACACGAAACCGATCGCCTAATTTCTCAATAGAACCTTGTGAGATCTAGACCATTTTTTCATTCCTACCTTCAATATGAATATTTTCTTAACTTAAAACGAAATGATTTACTTTTTGTATAATGGTGCATATGTCTAACATTGAAAGTAAAAGAGATATTTACAGTTAAACGCTAATCTTGCATTTAGATATTGCATCCAAGTGGTTTCTGGTGTTAGTACTGTTTGGTTACTATGATAACAGTAAACAAAATATATCATAAATGCAACAGAGAAATCCATTTGACATAATTTCCAAAATTTGAACTGATGCGTAACCTCGGATGGTATTATCACCTATTTTTTGAATGATCTTACACACTGTATTCTCTTAACACTCGGCCATTCAACACAACATGTTCAAAAAGAGGACAGGAAGGAAAAGTTACACATACAATAATGTCAGTAAGTTTTAATCGATGAACTGACACATGTGAGAGGGGTGTTCATTCCTTAGAAGCTTTGATTTTCCCATTACTTTTAGTTCAGAGTTTAGCTTTATCATAATAGTGCAAATAACCATTTCACCTATACCTGAGTTCGAGTATTCGTTCGAAGCAGACCAAGAGTACAGAACACGTGGACTAGATCAGGAGTAGAGTAAGAGTGGATCACTCAAGCCATACTTCTAAGCGAATGGATAGAGTAACTCTGTCACATTTCCGAACGTTAAAGAGCGCGAGTAGTGTACTTAGAGTAAATGGAGTTACTCCGAACGAATACCCGAACTCGCCTTATGAATTTTATTGTTTTTTTTTTCTAATAAACTCTTTACTTGAATTAGAATTAAAGAATTTCTAAACTTTGAACTTTGTGAAGGAAGAATATATCGATTTGCGCATTATACCACTCATGGTTAGAAGTATATAATTGACAGTTCATGTAGTAGTTGTCTAGCACATCAACCTTTACATTGATTCATACGTGGGCAGATTTAATGGAATTTGTAACGCTCAAATAGATAGATATCCATCCTAAATTCCAATACGTTGGCGTTTATCGGTGAAACGGTAAAGTAAATTATTCATTATTGACATTTCCGAGTTTTGTGCAAACATTGCCGCCTACATCAGCTATCAAGAATTAGCGAGCTATTAGCATATTGAAACATGGCTTGTCGTAACACTTAGAAGCATCAGAGTAAAGTGTTAAGTGCTCTCTCAATTATACCAGATTGATTTTAGGATAGAAAAATAAAACTCTTTGTAAATAAAATATTCAAAACCTGCCCTTCTCGAAATGTCAGATATCCAGTTTAGGCGACTTCTTTGACGGTAAGGGCTTCTTCGCAATACACTTACTAAATAACTGACCTAGACAAGTCTTTTTTGAATTGTTACAGCGCCAGTTTCAATTCCTGCAATCTTCTTTCATGTTTTCAAAAAAATTAGGATTAGATTTTGCTAATTTGCATATCCTTCAGTTAGTATATAATCTGAAATTTTCTTAGGTTGACATATAACTGTTATCATTACAAATGCTTGTGTGTATATTCAATACAATACACAATTGACTAAATTGACTAAACATCACCGGAAATTGATTTCAAATTAGAGTATATTTAAAAGCTAATATAGCTCATGGTATTGGTGGAATCATTCCCGGCAAAAACAATGTAGCAGAGAAAATAGCGCTAACGCATGGACATGTTTCTGCCTACTCGGCGTCATCAGCATGGTTCTGAGCACTATCTACTGCCGCTATCATTGAGTTTGCCTCTCAGTTTATATTGCTAATCTCCAAAGCAGCACTGAATACGTCTCTCGGCGACACCTATCGCCATCAAACACAGTCACGCCGTCCCAGAGGGTAGCAAGACAAACCGGAGTGTAGATGTCCACCACCTATCGGGCAGCTCTTGGGCTGCCAAACGCAAGGGGGCGTTGTGCCTAGGCACAGCGACATCTATACATGCTGATGACGCCGAGTAGGCAGAAACATGTCCATGCGTTAGCGCTATTTTCTCTGCTACATTGTTTTTGCCGGGAATGATTCCACCAATACCATGAGCTATATTAGCATTTATTTTATGGTTATTGTATTAGGCATTCTTTCCACGTGTATTTCTATACATCATGGTAAGCCTGAGGAATCATTTGCACGTATAGATGTCGCTGTGCCTAGGCACAACGCCCCCTTGCGTTTGGCAGCCCAAGAGCTGCCCGATAGATGGTGAACATCTACACTCCGGTTTGTCTTGCTACCCTCTGGGACGGCGTGACTGTGTTTGTTGGCGATAGGTGTCGCCGAGAGACATATTCAGTGCTGTTTTGGAGATTAGCAATATAAACTGAGAGGCAAACTCAATGATAGCGGCAGTAGATAGTGCTCAGAACCATGCTGATGACGCCGAGTAGGCAGAAACATGTCCATGTGTTAGCGCTATTTTCTCTGCTACATTGTTTTTGCCGGGAATGATTCCACCAATACCATGAGCTATATTAGCATTTATTTTTTGGTTATTGTATTAGGCATTCTTTCCACGTGTAGAGTATATTTGTTGTTTCTAAAGAAGCACCCGTTAGTATAATTATGTTTAAGCCGGGCACAGAGAGCTTCGCGCCAGGCTACCTCAGTGAATAAAATTGTTGATTTATTGCAACAGTTTCTCGTCAACCTTTCGCGGCGTTAATTGTAATTATCAAGATAAACGTATGTACGTAAGTGCGTCTAACGTACGCAAGGAAAATAAACGACCGTTGGCTAATAAAGTCACTCAATTTATCAGCGAATTTCTGGATTTGAACTATACTATACTGTGTCGCTGTACCGTTGTGTTGTGGCGCGCCAAAAATTAGAAGACGACGCCAACCGTCGTTCACATCATCACTAGGTGTGTTTATTTGCGTTGCACTTACTTGCACTAAGTTGAAATATATACGTCATCGATACAACTTGAACTGAACCTATGCAACTACAAATTCTAGCCAAACGAACGCTGTATGTTTACAGTTCATGTAATACATAACCTATAATACTGTTGACAACCGATAAAACTGATTTTCTTTAATTATGTGGCGATGAAAATGGAAGGAAATACTTTTTTAGTCGCTAGCATAGTCTTTTTCTGCATTAGAATTGTTTGAAAATCTAGCAAAATATAGGTAGTCAAATCATACTGGAATTTGCATCTGCAGATTCATTAACTAACTCTAAGGATTATTTTAATTATGCTTGTATTACTTCCGTACATGTTGAACGCTTTATCTCGAAATATAAGAACATTTTTTCATCACAGCGAACAACCTTCACCGAGACAAAAGTGGAAACATACCTGATGGTGCAAGTTTTTCAACAATCCTATCCACACTGTTAAGAAGTTACGTTTATTTATTATTATATTATTTATTGTGTTTATGGTATTAAGTACAAGAGATTTTTGAAGAAACTATTTTGTTTACTTTTTACGGTTATTAGTTATTACATTACATATACAACAAATGCCGTTTCCAAACAAAAAAAAAACTAATAATGACAATAAAAACTCTTCAAGGTGTGTATATATATATTCGCTCTATTTACCAAACATTTTTATTGCGTCAGCTTTTTTTTTTACACTGGTGTATTGATTTCGAAATACCACATCTGTCGGCTGTAAATCACACATACACTATTTATAATCCGCGTCCCATACGACTGATCCGATCCTGTTGCGAATTGCGATTATGATCAATATTGAATACCCTTAAAATTAACACTTTTTTTTAAACCATGCCCAAATAAGGATTTCCTCAGCATAACAAGATACAAATAGTGCGATTTGGCATTTAAAACAACTTTGAAAATAAGAAAAGAAATCTTCTATTTTATATTTAAAGGTGACAACAAGGATAGAAGTGTTACTAATACTACACAATAAGAATTTGCACAAGCACTGGGACATATTCCATATTGAAAATAGTGGACATTACAATAAAACTTGATAAGGATTATTTAAACATTTTAATTGACTAATTCAGCGCAAATTGTAAGATTTGATGGCATTTCTTTGTTTCTTATTAAATTGCTTGCTACAAAAAGTTAGCGTGGCGAAATTGATCAAATTCAGAAAAAAGCGGTACCAAAACAAACGGAAGACCATTAGATCATCCAATAAATTTTGATAAATCATCCTGGGGATACTTGTGCTGAAATAAATTAATCCATATATTCTTCCTTCAAAAAGAAAAAGACAAAAATAGAATATAAAATACTACTAACACTCGCGCAATATTGCCCGAAACATAAGTCCTAATAAATTACCCATCCGTTCTAACGAAACAGAAGGACTAAGACACGAAAAAGCAATGAATTAGTCATTCTAAAGAGTCCGTATTACCCCTTCCCAAAGGCCATATCTCCGAATGTCTACGATACTATTAGGACCTTGTGCCGTTGTCCGGATAATTCTTTGTGGAGAGTTTGGAGTTGATTAAGACCTGTTGTTGCAGTGTGATGGCAGGGTATTAGCTGGGACGGAGGGCGTCTGCTTGCCACAGACACGGGTGAGTTTTAATACATATACGTGTTGGCATGTTGTGCGAGAGAAAGCGAAAATGTGTCTCTATTGGGACTCCTTTGTCCTGTATGCTATACAGATTGTTGATGTTAAACTTAGACATTGGGAATGTTGTGATACATGTTAAAGAGTAGTATTTGTCTTAGGCCATGTTGAATGTTTAGTATTTGTTTGGAAATTATTCAATTTGTTAAGAGTTTCCTAAGATTTTAATAGATCGAGACTATGTCTAAACTAAATAAATTATACTATCATTATGCACGTGAGAATTTTTTAATGGTCAAATTTGACAAACACAGTTTCACTTTTCAAGAGTCTGTAAAAAGTCAAAGAAAAAAGTTGTTTATGTAATCTATCGTTTCGTTTACTGGACAAAGAAGCATTTGTCTCCTTCTGGAATAAATATGCGGACTGTAAATTACCTAGTCGGTGGTCAGTGGTAACTTCTTACATGTAACGTGTAAAATCCATACTCTAAATCTTGCGGCACAAACGATTCCTACATGTTTTCCACTAGTAAATGCATTGATTGCTAGTATAAAGGCAGTGTTTCTAATATCCCCGAAACGTACCCGACTATTTCACAAACTGTGTCCTGATTTACCTGAACCACCACAGCCGATTGTTACACGTTGGGGAACATGGTTGCAGGCAGCGTTTTACTACAACAAATATTTTGATCAAGTAAAGAAGGTAGTTTTAAAATTCAATCCGACAGAAGCTGCGGCAATCAAGAAAAGCCAGGAAATATTTCAAGATAGTCAGGGTAAAAGAGATTTACAAACTATTCACAACAGTTATTTCGGACTAGGGGAGGGAATAGAAAAATTTCAAAATGTTTCGATGTCGCTATTGGATTTTGTTTAAATCGTGAATGATGTTCACACACAGTTATGCGCTGTAGAAGGCGAAACAAATTGGTGTGTAATACGAAAATTTGAAAGTGTTTTAGAGAAAGACTCCGATTTTCTTATATTAAGACAAATTTGTGAAGGTGCGTGTGAAGATGCATTAAGTTGTTTCAAAGATTATTTTAAATATGCAAATATAACAGCGCTAGATGTCGAACGGTCGTTTTCGGCATTAAAAAACATTTATTCCGCACGTCGTACTCACTTGACTGAAACAGCTGTGGAAACATATCTAATGATTCAAATATTTAACAGATGTTACCCAGTTTGTGATTTCACGGAAGACTTTTAAAACGGTAAGTGTTTCGGCACGTTTTATAATTTATTTCTTACCTTCTATTTTATGTGTAAACTTTTATGCGCTCGCCACGCCTCTGGCTGTTACCGCATACTTACCCAGGTTACCAATGAAAAGGCCCTAGCACTCAATCCATAGAATACATAATAAAAGGGCACATTCTAAAACCTACCTAAAATTTCAATTTACGGCCAAGCCACTGAAATAGACAATGAGGCGAAACTGATACGACCACACTTACTCTAGCTGCATCCAACCACCGTCTAAATAATGTTGGCGGATCCCAGCGAAACAGATATATGGTAAACTTGCATTAGCTGCATTTCTTCGGTCGCATGGGAAGTTGTATCCGCACATAATCTTGAGCGCGCGGCTTCTCTGTTTAGTAGGTAAATATAAAGCGATATTACTAGAATTATTCCATGTAAAGTACATAGGAGAAGTTGCTCTATACATGGAGGTAAATATATGCTATATATATACATGTGTACACTTCCATATAAACGCGTATAACTCCTACAGACCGCTTTTGACGTAAATCTTCTAAGTTGTACCCGATAAGCTTCCGCATACATCTGCGAAGGTAATTGTACAACGTAAGATATTTGGTGTGGTATCTATCATCCTGCAGCAAACAAATTACTTGGAAAATAGAAGCGCATTACGAGTAGCTCAGTTATTTAAGATTAAATATTTGATGTTTAGAGAATATTGAAACTACACGTGGAAGATTGTGTATTATATTATAGTTTAGCCTTTAGAAAATATGATACAGCATAAGGTACTTCATTTTGCAAGTAAGAGCCTTAAATCCATTATGAAACCCCCTTTATTCGCAATTTACACCAGCAATATATTCACGAATATTGCCTAAAATTACTATAAACGTCCTCTCCAACATTTTAGCAAAGAAAAAAATTAAGATCTCACTTGTTGATGTGACTACATTTATTCTTAAGGACAAACAACTTGTTCCTGTTGAAACGATCAAGAACTTGGGTGTTTTAATTGATACAAAATTAAGATTAGAAATGCTGTTGCTTATTAAATGAAACATTTATTAAAGCAGAAATGGAAATAATTATCAAATTAACCTTAAAACTCTATACTACTGGTTTCCGGATTGGAACCGCGTTGTTGTCGTAGCTTTTGCCGACGTTTCGTCCACATCCTTATGGGACATCTTCTTGAAACTGTCTGATAGTTTGATAAAAGCCAAATACATGTTCTTATCCGATTTTCGACTTAAATAAAATAAAAACATCCTTACATTAACTATCCATGCAAAAGGGAATGAAAGGTACGTTCGACATTAAAAGTATTTTTCGCTTCTTATCACATATGACTAGAGTTTGTTAAAATGGTGGCACCGGCAGTGGCGCACCGCATAAAAGTAGGTACGTAATATGCAATATTAGTGAAAAATAATATTGTTACCTTTTCCTGTCGTCTTGACGTCCACTGTGGCAATTGGCAACCGCCCTGGTAAGCTGCGTAGAATTGCAACATCAGCAACGCTTCCATTGTCGATTCATTCAGCGGTCGACGGTGTTATGACGTATACTTCGAAAATAATCGTTCAACATCCAGTGAAGTAAGATTTGCAAATGTCAGATATTCCTTTTCCTCATCTGGGCACTCTTGATTTTTAGTTATAGACCGAACCTTTTGTAAATCGGGATTTTTCGTTAAAATTGCACCAAATTTTTGAGCAACATCGACTCCTATAGTGTTCGTGAAGTTTTCTAGAGCATCTTGTAAATTGTTTATGCAATTTAATGCGTCTCGTGCAGATAAGTGACTGTTTTCTAATTGCTGAATAGCTTGTGCAACTTTAGAATAGTTCATGGAGATTTCATCTGTTGTTGAACGTCCGAATTGGAAAAAAGTTGCTGACTATCCCGAACTGCTGCAGAATCGTTTGAATCAAGTTTCCAGATGACATTTTTCACTTGTGAAAAATATTTCTGATAGTAAGATACTGCCTGGAGCCATGTTCCCCATCGGTTTATTACAGGCTGAGGTGGTGGTGGTAATTTCGTACACAATTGTTTGAATACACGGATGTGTTTGGGAGATTTGATGAACACTTTTTTGGTAGATGCTATTAACATATCCACCATCGGATACCTCTTTCGAATGGTTTCTGCTACGAAGTGACATGCGTGTATGAGGCATGTTATGTGAAGAAGAGTCGGAAAGCATATTTTCAACATCCTACCAACTCTCAGCATTGTTGCGGCTCCGTCAGTAACGAACATTGTGACCTGGGTTTCTGTGATACAAAATTCTCTCAGCGAATCTTTTATTATCTTGACAAAGGTTTCTGCATTAGTTTTCTGAATCCTTTTACTGGATAACAGCAATGAAGACGGTGGATCATTACGTTTTGAAGGACGCGCTACAACATGAATGACGCTGTGTTTCTGAACATCAGTTGTTTCATCCACTCACAGGCCGATTTTCTTATTTCTCAACTCGTCTTTTATACATTCCTTTACTGTACCTTGCACACGTGGCAAATTGTATCGTAATTGCATAGATGTTGGCAGCTTCCATGAGGGAACGTACTTATCCCAAAAGAGACGAAAGTGTTCATTAGATACTACATGTTGTGGGATGTTGCACACACTTAACATAAAAATAAAATCATATAAAAATTGCCAGTATGGAATACTGTTTCTTAAATTCAATACATGACTTTTACAATGTTTTCTACATTCAAACCTATCGCGACTTAGCAATCCGCTATCGCATATTGTGCAATAAATATGCGGACTTCTATATTCTAATCCAGGGAAATGCCTGAGATATTTATTCACATTCGAAGGGAACGTTACACCCTTTGGGCGTTCCATCTCCGCGTACTTATTTCGCGTGCAGCGTGCAACGTACTGTCGCATTGAACTCTCTCGCGGTACTGTCGAGATCGACTACGAGTTGAAAATTACCCTTACCCACGCCGCTACCGCCATCTGGTACCACCTTTTTAACAAACTCTACATATGACGTACCAGCTATCTGGATTAATCCCTTCGAGGCTTAAAATTATTTCAATAATTTTGTTGTTCTGATTTACGTATATTGTGACAATGATTTAACGTTTATTTTCGAGTTTGTGCATTATTTTGTTAGAAAAGGCCACACACTTATTCAAATTTAGAATATGCAAATACAGTGTTTGTTTATGGTTTTGTAATGGGAATGCTGTAGCTGCTGTTGATGAATACCATCAATGGTTTCCACATTGGAGAAATCCTGGTAGAAACGTATTTATCAGTTTTCAACAAACTGTGCGAGACCGGAATACTTCCCAGCGCTAACCTAACATCTGAACGAGCTACTCAACAAGATTTAGAAGAAGTGGAAAATATTCTGGATTTAGTGGAAGAAGATGCAACGACCAGCTCACGAAGAATTGGTACTTAAGTGGGAGCAAGGCTTATATCCAAGAGCAAGGCTTATATCCATACTATATTCAGCGCAATTTTATGTTAAGTGTCAAATTTTGTCCATTTTATGAATGAAACAACATTCACCCGTGACGACATTAATAATACTCGGAACTCACATATATTGTCAGACGAAAATTACCACGCAACAGTCGAAATTAATTTTTAAGTTTCCGGTAAACGTTTGGTGTGGTCCATAGTTATTTAATTGAGCCTTTCATTTTGGAGAATTGTCTCATAGGAGAGCACAACTTAAATTTCTTACTAAATAAATTATAAGGAGTACTAGAGGATGTTCCCCTATGATGGAACTCCTGCACATTTCGCTCGTGAGGTTAAGCTACAGTTGGACGATAGATTTCCAGGGCTTTGGATTGGTCGCAGTGGTCTTATTGGTTGGCCTCCAAAATCTCCAGACCCCACAGCGGTAGACTATTGTTTATGGGTCCGGTTCAAAAATGAAGCTTTTTTTATTACGCACAACAGGCCTTGTAGGGCTAGGGCAAAAGTTTAATTTTACAATTCATTGATTTTAATACCATTTTTTTTTATATTTCTCCATTGTCTTCTATCCATTGTTTCTTTTTCCAGTCCACAACATTCGCCTGCTTCAGATCGTTTTCTGTCCTTTTTATCCATCTCGCTCTCGGTCTTCCCCTTTGCCTTCTTCCGATGGGTTTTCTACGTAGAACCATCTTACTCATTTTTCCATCTGACATTCGCTCTGTATACTCTAGCCATTTCAATCTCTGCGCCTTGACAAACGTTATAATTCTAGGCTCCCCATGTAACGCATACACTTCTTGGTTCGTTCTTCGCTTCTTCGGTCTGTATCCCCCCAAGATACCCTTCAGAATTTTGCGCTCCCACCTTTCTAGTAGTTCCTCCTCCATTTTGTTGAGCACCCAAATTTCACACGCATATGTAGCTGTTGGCCTTATGATCGTTCGGTATATTCTTAGTTTTGTTTTTCTGGATATGTATTTGGATATCAGTAGGGTTTTCAAGCTTCCGTATTTTTGGTTTCCTCTAGCACTTCTTGCATGTATCTCCTGTCTTTCAGATACGTGAACTCGTCCACTCTTTCGAATTCGTAGTTCTTACTTCCTCTAGTTGTTATCTTTAGGTTTTTTTCATGTTCTTCTCTGTTCCTTCCAATTACTATATATTCCGTCTTCTTCAATCCCAGCCCATAGCTTCTTGCTTCTTCTTCTATCTTTTCTGTTATTGTTATTAATTCTTTGTTTTGGTTAGTAGCGTAACGTTGTCCATGAAGGCTAGGCATTGCTGCTCGTTACTTAAGATTGTTTCCTGCCTTATCGTTCCATTGTTTCTTATTATCGCTTCTAGAACAGGATTAAATAACGTCATGGATAGTGGATCGCCCTGCCTCAATCATTTTTTTCCTTTCCAGAGCACTTCGTTCCTTGTTTGATTAAGGATCATTTTTGTTAGCTTTTTTAACTTGCAGGGATACTCAGCTGAATCATTGCTTGATACACCTTTTCTCTCTCAATTCTGTCGTACGCTTCACGGAATTCTATGAACAGAGCATACAGTTCTTTTTTATAATTTGGTCCGTTGCTGCGGAACCTCGCTTGGTACTCTCCTGGTGTCTTTTCTGAGTATTCTGTTATTCCTTTCCTCAAGATTCTGCTAAAAATCTTGTAGCATGTGTCCAGTATTGCAATACCTCTATGATGAAGTTTACAAGGTAAAAGTCGGGATGCACTAATTCGACGTATTAGAAATACTGCAACCAATTTTAAAGAAAGACATGAAGCAATCGGGAAAGCAACAGGCGTCCTTCGTAAACGAAGCATAAAATGTTTAGAGGTCAATAGCGGTATTTTTGAATATTTATTAGAAGAACGCTAGGATCAAAAAAAAAATAGGTACGAAATTTTGTTTATTTGTAATTACGCTATAACTTGAAAACAAATGAAAATCGGATAAAGATACACTCCTGAAGTTTGGTCGGTTCTTCTAGATTCGCCCTGTATATTCAACCTACAACAATTTGTTCCATTCTTATCGCAACCAGAGTTCCACGTCGAATCGCTACGATTGGATTTTACAAGTGGAAATTTCTCTTCAAATAGAATTGTATTTTTTCTTTTGTCGAAAGGAAAATTGATTAAATACAAAAGAGGCAGCGTCTCGGTATTCAAATCACGTATTCGTTGTAGAACTTTCCAGCCCGACGTGTCTTCTAGTTTAGTTGCGAATTGATCAGAAAACAGCTACGGAAATCTTATCGAAATCTTTCGCAATTTCACAAAGTAAACAGAAACTTTTCATACGAATTGAATTAGAGTGATATCAAACGTAATCTTTGTCAATATGTAGAAGCAGTTTCTTGTTATTATTTTTTATTTGTGAATTTTCCTTGTGCTTGGAGTATCAATTAAATATTGAGTCATAAATAGAGTTGGTCACGCGCGCCAACAGGCAGCTGCGTCGTATCTATACGGTTACATACAAGCCTCAGTGTAGCTTCCATTAGCGCGGTACGTGTTGTTTAGAAATGTTGCGTACGTCGCGCAAACGACCCAAGGCGGACCAAGTTAGAGAATTTTTAGCCGAAATTCCTGACTTAACGTATGATGGCGCTAAAATTGAATGTGTAGTATGTAACGTCCCGTTGATGAGTTGGTGCGAAAGGAACTGTCTACGGCACGTAAACAGTGAACGGCATTCTTCAAAAAAAACTTGCACACGACACTATGACAAATTTATATTTAATTTGTGTTACTTTTATTGTATGTAATATACCGTTTAATTTACTAGACAAGGAAGCGTTTGTCTTGTTTTGGAATAACTATTCGGAATACAAATTACCAAGTCGGACATCGTTACGAAGGATCTCTTAAAAAGCATTCTGTTAACTTGTTACACATTACGTGTAAAATTCATGCTCTCAGTCTTGTGGCAGATGGTGTCAGAAAATGTTATCCTGAGGTAGACGCTTTAATAGCGCATACAAAAGCAGTGTTTGTCAAATCCTCGAAACGTATTCGCGAATTTTACAGACTGTGCTCCCGAACAGTTCAGTCTTACTGCTGATGATGATAGCTTGGCTATCGAAACGTGCGTCCAGTACGAATTAAGTGTTGTGGTCAGGGTTTTAGTGAACTGTTTCAGTGTTCCAGTGCCACAGTTTTAGAGTACCCGTTTAATAATTAAGTTTATTTATCCCTTTTTCTATTATTATTTATTATACATTAAAAAAAACTATTAACCGATATCTTTTGAAAATGTTTATGAAACGTTGTATGTTAAAGGTTATATCAATGTATAAGTAAGTCTGGTATCTGTATTCCAATTCCGTCGGTATTATCTAGGACGGCATGACTATATCTCTTGGCAGTAGGTGGCACCAGGAAATGTTTCAATGATGTTTTTGAAGACTAATAGCACAAATTAAGAGATGAACAACAATGTGGGCAGGAGCAAAAAGTGTTAGTGCTTTTCTCTTCTCACATTGTTTTTGCCGGGAGTGATCAATACCATGAGCTATTTATTAGCATTATCTTGATTATTGTTTCTAGGCACTTTTTTCATGTGTACCTCTACATTAAGTTCACTTCCGTTTGAACATTGTTCTGTAAATAACCTCTACCTTAGCCTTTTTAAAATTACAGGCATCGCTTTTTTCAAATTTTCTGCCAGATTTTCTTAAATCAAGTTAAGAAATGTCTTAAACGAGGAAATACAATTATTTCATTGCAAGTATATACTTCTATTAAGCGGAGAAAAGAACACTAAGAAAATATTTCTTTTGGTTTAAAACAGTTATTGTATTGGGAGAAATTGAAACACCAATTGTCTTGAATTGAGGCGAACAGCCTTGATACAAGTAAATGTTTCTCTGCGTATGGGCATTTTGGGAAATCGCCTCGTAGGACCAGTTATGCATGAAGAAACATTAAATGGAGGAAAGATACTTAAACCTTTTTCACACATACGCAACTTCTAAGATAGCAATATTCCATTAAATCGACTATAGTATTTGTGGTGACAACAAGACGGCGTACCGCCTCACTTTGCGGCAATTGCGAGGAATTACATAAGTCAATAGTTTCATTGTTATATTATATTTACACAATCCTAATTGAAGTATGCAATAATGAACGTTATAATACAAGGAACAACACAAATTCTAAAGAAAATGGAATTCTCAATTAAATTACTTTTGTATATTGTACGTTTACATTGTTGTATCGTATAGGATTAACGCTCTGACGATATACATTGTGCACCTAATGCTGTCATCAAACTTAGTCGAAATAGCGGACTTTATTACCATCATTAACTTAAGCAGAGCAATTTTATTCTTATCTTGTATGGAGGCGATGAGTGCCTAATACGTGTTAATGGATCAGTAAAGGGATATTCCTTGGGAGTAATAAATTTTCAGGTCGTTTACTTTAGACAGGACAGATGCTTTCCTGATAGCTATGATACAGCCATGTTTGAATTTGACGTAACATAGTAATCCTTTTTTGTAATGAAATAATTGTATTTCTTTGTTTAAGACATTTATTAACTTGATTCAAGAAAATCTTGCAGAAAATTTGAAGAAAGCGGCCGTTATAACACAAAACAATACTTTCTCAAGGATAGTAAATAGTTTTCTTAATTCCAGAAAATGTTTGGGTATTTATAAAGCTTTTTTTTTTGTTTAGAATTATAGAAATGCATATTATTTATATCCGCACTATTAATTGCACTTACCCTATTTAAAACAGTACGACATATCCGTACACAATCCACCAAATTATTCACACTGCTTATGATTTTAGAAAGGCTAAAGTATATGTTATCTACAGAATAATGTTCAAACAAAAGCACTAAGGCTTTCTGCTCCTGCCCAGCTTGCTGTTACATCTCTCAGTTTGTGCCACTAATCTTCAAAAACAACAACTGAAATATTTCCTGGTGTCACCTGGTACCGGTAGATATACTCCTGCCATCCTAGATAATGGCAACGGAACCGGAATACAGATACCATACTTACCCATACAACGATATAACCTTTAACGTACAACGTTCCATAAACATTTTCAAAAGATACCGGTTCATATATTTTTTTTTCTTTTCATTTGCAAGAAAATCTATCTTCGTGATGCAAGAAACGATTTCCCTGCGCGTGCAACGTTTTATCAATTGATAAAGCATATTTTCAAGCTATCAAATAGTACACAACTTCCGTTAAATATCAAGAAACTCCTTAGCAGAAGGAGACGAGCGCTAAAACGGGCAAACACCACCTTGTGCCCAGGCTTTAATTGTTGTTTCGGATCCTAGACGACTTTGAAGCATGGATTTGATCCATTTTGTGGGCGACGACAGGGGAAAACCTTTGGCAGAGGTCGCTCTTCAATTCTTTCGAAGGAGATGTAGTCGAATGCACCCTGTATGTCCAAGAAAGGATAGAACGTTATTTCTTTTGCCGTAAGTGGCTCTGTCAATTTGCTTGTAATAAATTGGAGGTCGTTATTATTGATTTTGCCTTCTGATAGGCATGTTGGTTAGAATGAAGCGGGTTTGTTGCAAGGACTTCATTCCTTATGCACCTTTCCATTCCCTTAAGCAGAAATTAGGAGAAACTGATGGGTCCTATACGCTTTAGACCATGCGGATGATAGCCTTCCTTCTTTAGGTATAAAAATCACATTTACGTCTCTCCACTATAGCTGGCTTTGTACAATCTCACTAGTATTAGAAGGAGAACATCTATGCCTTTCTGCAGTAGCACAGGGAGGATGCCATCTCCTCCAGACGATATGTAGGGTTTGAATGTCATTAAAGCCCATCTTATTCTCATTGTTGTAAAGATTTTACTTGCTAGGACTTCGTGTCTCCTTTGATGGACGACTTGAGTCCATTCCGAAGTGATAGTCTTCACTGGTATATGCTGAAAAATGAGTATTTAACATTACCTTCCAATGCCTCTGGAATTTTCGGTAAAGCTATCATCAATTTTCTGAAGTTGGCCGAGTTCATTTGCTAAAAGGGTACTGTTGGCGCCTTCGCAGAAGCTCTGTCAAGTTCTTCTCTTAGCTTTCCATATTTCGGAATTATACTTATTGTTAGTTAGGGCTTGTTTATATAGTTCGCATTGGTGCTCGAGCTTTAAGTTTTTGGCTTTGTTAAAAGTCTTATAGCTTTAACTTTATACTCAATAGCATAGCATTCAATTACATTCGAAACAGAAACATTATTAATATAATTTCTAATTGTAACATTCAGAGATTTCTGTGAGTAAACAGCAACATCGCCATGACGTCCAACAGGACGGCAAACGAACGATTTTAATGGGAAAATCACTAGATACAATCTGTTTCAATTGCAGTTCCGATTGTCAATGTTCAATAAATTGAATAAAATGGACATGCACAGAGAAAAGTTCTTGTATCAAATATAAATCTTTGAAATTATTTATTTAATTCAACAAAGATTTATTTGAGTGAAAGCACATTTTTTAAGAACAACAGAGCGAATTCGTTTGAATGTACGAACGTTTTTATTTGACATAATTTTGTTGAGTCAAAGAAATGCGTGAACGCAGGGCAATAGCAACCGTAGCCCTAGTTTAGGTTATGTGAGATGGTGGTTCGTAAGCGGTGAGATGTACATGAAGAAAATAATAGGTAAGTAGGATAATGGATTTATGTATTTTTACCACTGGGTAATTAACGTTAACATTTTTGTATAAAGAAATATTATAAAACAGTTGCTACAGATTGGTGAATATCTGAATTCCTGTTTGTATTAAGAATTAGCGAAAATTACAAAAACCTCGCCGATATCGTTTCCAAGGCCAGTAACACCAACGTTAGCAGTTTAAATAAATTGCGATTCAATTAACCACACATTTAACAATGCTTTGATTTTTCCGTTTTCATATTTTGCAACTAATTGCAAGTATATTTCCTCATTTTTTGATATAACTGGTATTTTACCAAAGGCATATGATAAGACATGCTTGCATGCATAAGTCCGTTGAGGGTACCTGCTGTTCTATCTCCTACACTTTTTGTCATAATACCTCGCACCCTTCCAGCACCTAACCATACAGCTATCCCTGTCACTCGTTCGCGATTCACAGGATTCCTGCGACATTACTGAGGTAGTAAATTTTGTAACATTCTTTGCAAACAAAAGTGGTACAGGTATCACTTTAAACTTTAAGTATCTGTACATACAACGCGTAATTTATTTTGTGGTTACGTCATCTTCATCGAAATAATTTTGTACGTATACAATTACAAAATTACGTATATATGGATAATTATTGTTTTTATAGATGCCTATATGAAAGTGCATACCTTTTAACAATTTTTTGTCGACGTATTTTTGTAGCTATATATTATAATTAAAGCGTGACAAACGGTTGCACCCGCAGAGGCGCCGTGAAAGGAGCTGCGTTTACTATGTACGTACAAGGAATCGAGTGGACGTTCGGTTATTATCGGTTGATCGGTGTGCGTGTACTATTTATAATGTCCCAGAAACTAGTGGGACCGCGCAAAAGTAGACACAGTACTAATAAAAAAATAATAGATTACCTTTTATTGACGTATCAATGACCACTGCGGTAATGTGCGACTGCCATTGTACGCCGCGTAGTACTGCAACATAAGCAATGCTTCCATTGTCGATTCGGTCAGGCATCGACGACGGTCTGAAAACGTCCTCGTATGCTTTGCAAATGATCGTTCAACATCTAATGTAGTAAGATTTGCGAAATTCAAATACTCCTGTATCTCGTTTGTGCAGTCTTGAATTCCAGATATAGATCGAACCTTTTCTAAATCCGGATTTTTAAAACTGCACGAAATTTTTGCGCGACATCTAGTCCTATAGGATCCGTCAAGCTTTGGTACGACGCGTAGTACTGCAACATAAGCAGTGTTTCCATTGTCGATTCGGTTCTCGTATACTTTGCAAATGATCGTTCAGCATCTAATGTAGTAAGATTTACGAAATTCAAATGCTCCTGTATTTCTATATAGATCGAACCTTTTCTAAATCCGGATTTTTATTTAAAACTGCACGAAATTTCATCTAGTCCTATAGGATCCGTCAAGCTTTCTAGAGCGGCTGCTAAATTGTTGATGTTATTTAACGAATCTGGTATAGATAAGTGAGTATTTTCTAACTGCGAAATAGTTTGTGTCACTACAGAATAGTTTATGGAAATGTCGTCTATTTTTTTTTGAACGTCCGAATCGGAAAAAAGTTGCTGATTCTTACGAACCGCTTGAGAATCAGAAGAATTAAGTTTGAAAATGACATCTTTCACTTGGGAATAATATTTGCGATAGTAAGATACTGCCACGATCCATGTACCCTATCGCGTCAATACAGGCTGAGATGGTAGCGGAATTCGCGGATACAATTGCTTGAATACGCGGATATATTTGGGAGATTTCACGAACACTTTTTTGGTAGATGATATTAAATCATTCACCCTAAGATACTTGCTTCGAATTGTTTCTGCTTCGAGATGACATGCGTATATGAGGCATGTTATGTGATGAAGAGTCGGAAAGCATACCTTTAACATCCTACCAGCTTTCAGCATTGTTGCGGCTTCCTCAGAAACGAACATGGTGATTTGGGCTCCTACGATACAAAATTCTCTTAACATATTTTTTATTATGTTTACAACGGTTTCGGCATCAGTTCTTTCAATCCTTTTACTGACTAACAACAAGGAAGCTGCTGGACCATTACGTTTTAAAGGACGCGCCATAATATGAATCATGCTGTGTTTCTAACCATCAGTAGTTTCGTCCACAGTGAGCCAGATTTTTTGATTTCTCAACTCGTCTTTTATACAGTCTTTTACTGTACTTTGCACATGTGGTAAATTGTACCGCAACGAATGTGCGAACCTGTAAATTCCAAACCAGGGTAACGCCAAATATAATTCTTCACATGCGATGCAAGAGGTACACCAGGCTTACGTCCCATGTTTTCGAAAACACACAATGAGAATCCGATAAATAACCGAAGTACCCAACTCCTCAACGTCTACCGCATTACTAAACTCTGCATCCACATACGTACATACACCCCCGCGTACAGGCGTCTCTGCGGGTGCAACCGTTTGTCACGCTTTAATTATAACAAATTGGACATACTACAGTCTGTTTAAAGTTATCGGCGCACTATACCTAACTTTTATGTTATTAATATTGTTAAAATCAAGTTACAACTTCAACATCGAGACCTAACCTAACCAGATTCACTCTACAGGTTCCTGGGAAATATGAGTAATCTCGAAGGAACTTGAAGAAAAAAAAATGTATCTGCCGCCATTTCAAATTACTATTTGGTTACCCAAATGCATATTTGTTTGGCTCAAATTTTTCTTCGTGTTCTTATCTAAGCTCATCTTTTGATCAAAGAAAATAGAATCAATAGATTAGTTGACTTCTAATAAGAAAACACCATTTTACGGACATAAAAAACAGAAATTTTCTCGACTGAATGCAAATTTATTTCAGGAAGCTACATATACAGTGAGGACCTAAGATATCCCCCCCCCCCCCTAACTGACTTTTGAACAACTGAGGCTAGCGTTTTCGGAAAAAATCGATCGATTTTTATTTTTTTTAAGCTGACTTTTGGTATTATCGAGAGTTCAACTTTATTTCTGGTTTCACCGGAAGTGACATCAACTTTTTTTATTTTAAATAAAACATCCCATATATTTTTACATTTTTGGAAAGGCAATAGAAAGACGAATTCAACCGTACCACATTTATTGTACTTTAGCATAATAAATATTACGATATGGAGCAATAAAGTTGGTAGTAATCTACACAATAATAGAAATTTAAATTGATAGACATTAATAGTTTGACAGTTGTCTTTGCGTTGCCTAGCAACAAGATTTTTACATGAAAGAATCTCAGGGGACAATTTGCAGTTTTCCTTTTAGCCTACTTGAAAAGTATAGCATGTGTGGTATTGTTGAATTCGTCTTTCCAAAAATGTAAAAATATATAGGATGTCCTATTTAAAATAAAAAAGTTGACGTCACTTCCGGTGAAATCGGAAATGCAGTTGAACTCTCGATAATACCAAAAGTTAGCCCAGAAAAAATAAAAATCGACCTATTTTTTTCCGAAAACGCTAGCCCTCAGTTGTTCAAAAGTTAGTGGGGGGGGAGGGGGGCGGATACTTTAGGTCCTCACTGTATATTTCTTTGCGTGTATAAAATGAAATGATAGGTATTAATATTTGTGAAATTTTAGTAGACCTGACCGTGATTGATGAGAGTTTCGTCAGTTAATACGAAACAAGGACGGGAAAAAAAACCGTTTTATTAGTTAATAAAACATTGCCCTTTCAGAATCTAAATGACAAGTTTCGTGATTGATGCTCGCATTAAATCTGAAAACAAACGCGCCGCGTAATTGTCCCAGACAGTTTGCCAGGCGATTTAATTAAATCACCGGTGTTGTAGGTTGTGTAAATGATTAGATTAAATATTTATTTAATTATGAATGTGTATACATGTATGGATGTAATCTATTAGCGATCTTACGCCTGCATTATTCGCTTTCATAAAATAATTAAATGCTGCTGAAGGTACAAAACGCTGATTTCAATCTGGGAATAATGTGGCACGTTGGAATAATAACAATAGTCCATAAAATAAAAATGATTAGTGTTGAGAAATTGTTAATTATTTGAAGTTTAACCAGTAGGTATTAATAAAGGAAGTTATTATTTTGAACAATTTTAGGTGATAATGAAATTAAAAAGAACCTCGCAGCAAAAAAAAAAAGTTTGCAACACAATTTATGATGCTCATTATTTATAATAAAACTGAAATGAATTTTACATTGAAATCCTTTTCAAAGTATTATGTTCGATTGCATTTACCATCAAGGAATTTTTGAAATATCCATATTACGAATAGCATTCATTATTCAAAACGTCCGTCTTCCAGTGGAAAATTAATAATTTGCTATACTGTTTTTGATCTTCTTTAATAATCACTGAAATCTAGAGCTACCAAATAATACACGAGATCTATGTATAAAAACGGATCATTCTAAATTATGCGCCAAGGGAGAGATTTGGTGGCGTGCGGTTGCCAACATTGTGTCCGCCATAAGCAGTGTTGCCAAGTTTGGTGATTTTTCAACTAATCTAGTGATTTAGTGAAAACTTCTGCTAAAATTGGATTTTCTAGTGATTTTTGTAACAATCACTGCACGACCGGATACAACAACGAATTAATGTCCCATTTCCGAATGTCAAACAAAAAATGACTGGATAGGGATTTTGACCAGCTCAAGAAGCTGTTGAAGGCTTCAAAATCCATGTTTTTAAGACACCACCTTCTGAGTGGGAAAATATTTCAGGAATTGGTTCGAACTCATGCAAAAGTGTGTAAGTCTTAATGGCCAATATTTTGAAAAATAATAAAACGATTTTTACTATAATTTTTTTTCTTTCATTGTTTTCGTAAAAACTTAAACTATAACTTCTTAATTAAATTTCAAACCATGTAAACGCTGCATTTGTATATGGTAGGAAACTTTTTCAGCAATGTTCTGGAAATGAATCAAAACAAGAATTGGCATTCATGTCATAGAATATAGACTACAAAACAATAACTAATATAAATGAGCAAAGGTGGAATAGAACAACATACTAAAGATATCAGCAAAATTAGGATCAAAAACTGGTCAAGAAAGTGTCAGGAGATTTTAATTTTCTATTCAAATATTTGAAAGGGTTTGCATTTATTCCCAATAGTGATGTTTGTGCTATATTTTATGCTAAATGAAACAGATGTGTAAGGGTTGGTGCCCCACAAGGTTCTGTCCTCAGACCCGCCCTTTTCTTAATGCCGGAAAAGTTATGGCGACGGTTTTTTGGGATTCGCAAAGCATAATCTTAATTGGTAATTTGATTCGACGTTGAACTCTTTAGTTCAGCTCTTTTCTCTTTAGAAAAGAGCCCCACCTAGCGAAGAAAAAAATTCTCTACCATCATGATAACGTCCCGGCCCATTAATCTGGAATTGCGACAGCGAAACTAGTCCAGTTAAAGTACGGATTGGTATCTTATCCACCATATTCGCCAGATTTGGTTGGCCCTCTGTGACTTCTTTCTTTTTCCAAATTTGAAAAAATGGCTTGGCAGAAAGCGGTTCACGTCAAATGAAGAGATCATTGCCGAAACAGCTCTTTTAACCTTTCTAACAAGAGAATTACCCGAAGTGTTAATCGCCGATTTTAATGAAACTTTGTCAGTTTTTAACGTGCAATGCAACCGCCTAACAATACACAGGATATCTCGTTAAAATAAGGAAGTACTTGAAAAGTCATCATTGTGTGGACACCTGTATAATTATTGTGTATGTATATACATAATTTAATAGCAAATACAGCCTTTACAACCGCTTTTCTAAAATTCCCTCTTTATTGTAACACCCTGTTTAAGTATATCCGCACTAGCCGAAAGAATTCATTAAATAGTATAAGTCCGTCGTTAATACTTTTTCTCTATCTTTAACCATTCAAAGCTTGTTTTGAGAAAACGAAATTTGAGACCAATTTCAAGAGCAAATTTCACCCCATAAATATGCAGCTCTGCAGCAACGGAAGATACCGTTGAGCAACACTCGATGGGGTCTACAAACTGACAAAGTTTCATTAAAATCGGCGATTAACATTTCGAGTAGTTTCCCTGTAGGTGATATAAAAGCAATATTTTACGCTTCCAAATTGATCCTGCCATCAGCGTTGTAGTATCTGTAGTATTTGGTGACGAAACGCGAGAGCATCGTAGTGGCCGTAAAATAAACGAAAAGTGGGGAGATATAGGTTAGAATATGAAACCAGCATAAGAATACAGTCATAGGTAGATACACCTAGGACGGCATGGCGGGGTAAACTGAGAGAGAGACGGTGACAGCGAGTTCGGGGGGCAAGGGCGGGCAGATCAATATATGCTAGCCAGGCGCTGGGCGTGTCAAGACGACGACGACGTCGACCGTGGTAGTAGAGTAGAATTTTCACTACTACCACTTCCACCACCACCACCCTGTACTGTCCGTCTTATTATCCGTTCGACAAACATGCCCGAGGACCCGCTTCACGAGCAAGAAGAGAAGACCGAAGGACATTACGGTAGTAATAGGCCTGGGATTCTTAATTCGATCGGTGTGCCCTTCTTCTATACCTTTTTTTTTGTTTCGAGGAGGTCGTTAATGGTCAAACGGCTGTTTGAACTTCGTTGTAATCTATCGTAACTCTTCTGAGGAAAGATTCGTTGAATGAGTGGATACGATGGCAGCATTTGTTTTGAACATAGGTACTTACATCATAGCTGCAACCAAAATAATATTCATATGTACAGAAAAAAAAAATCCTTGAGTTAAAGAAATATGAACTCAATCAACAAATTCGTAATTTTAAATGGCGGCAAAGACATATTTTTTTTAATTTAAAGAAATATTTTTTGACATCATTACTTGATTTAAACATATGATTAACCTGGGCAAATATGCGATAACAGCCAGAGGCGTGGCGAGCGCATAAAAGTTTACACATAAAATAGCAGGTAAGAAATAAATTATAAAACGTGCTCAAACACTTACCGTTTTAAAAGTCTTCCGTGAAATCACAAACTGAGTAACATCTGTTAAATATTTGAATCATTAGATATGTTTCCATAGCTGTTTCAGTCAAGTGAGTACGACGTGCGGAATAAATGTTTTTTAATGCCGAAAACGACCATTCGACATCTAGCGATGTTATATTTGCATATTTAAAATAATCTTTGAAACAACTTAATGCATCTTCACACGCACCTTCACAAATTCGCCTTCTACAGCGCATAACTGTGCGTGAACATCATTCACAATTTAAACAGAATCCACTAGCGACATCGAAACATTTTGTAATTTTTCTATTCCCTCCGCTAGTCCGAAGTAATTGTTGTGAATAGTTTGTAAATCTCTTTTAACCTATCTTGAAATATTTCCTGGCTTTTCTTGATTGCTGCAGGTTCTGTTGGATTGAATTTTGAAACAACCTTCTTTACTTGATCAAAATATTTGTTGTAGTAAAACGCAGCCTGCAACCATGTTCCCCAACGTGTAACAATCGGCTGTGACGGTTCGGGTAAATCAGGACACAATTTGTGAAATAGTCGGGTACGATTCGGGGACCTTAGAAACACTGCCTTTGTACTAGCAATCAATGCATTTACTACTGGAAAACATGTAGGAATCGTTTGTGCCGCAAGATTTAGAGTATGGATTTTACACGTTACATGTAAGAAGTTACCACTGTGTTCTTTAAGAGATCCGTCCAAAGAACGCATGTTTGCGGCACCATCACTCATAAACATTAAAAGTTGCATAGTTGAAACTTCAAATTTGTTCAATAAGTTCAAAACCACCTTTAAAATCTCATCGGCAGTACAATTTATAACTCTTTTAGAAGCAAGTAAGAAGGAGAATGAGGGTCGATGTGGTTCCATTGTACGTACCATTACATTAACCACAGAATGTTTTTGACGATCTATTGTTTCGTCCACACACAACCACAGTTTTTTATCTTTCTATTCCGTTTTCATCCTTTTTTCTATATGTTCACGAACAAATGGCATTACATTTCGTATCGATGTCCAACTAGGTAATTTACAGTCCGCATATTTATTCCAGAAGAAGACAAATGCTTCTTTGTCTAGTAAACGAAAGGATAGATTACATAAAATAAGAGTAACACATAAATCAAATGTAAATTTTTCTTGGTCTCGTATGCCACACTTTTAGCAGAAGAATGCTGTTTGCTTTCGATGTGACGTTAACAGTGGCTTCTGGACCAACACATTAACGGGATTTTACAAACTAGACATTGAACTTTAACGCCATCAATATTGAAAATAAGTTGTTGTTAAGGTAGTGCTTCTAAAATCGAATGTTTTGGAGGTTTTACACAGAAGTGTTTCAGGAATTCCCAAGAGTTAAAATTAATGTTTCTTTAACTTGTTAATAAATGACAAGGGCATTTTATTTGGTGTATCGGAAAATTGATGAGAATATCGATTGATCTACCGAAAAATCGGTAAAGGTGGCAACACTGGGTTTACATTTCATCTAGTCTATATCAGATAGCCACCGATCGATCAGATAGTGACGGTGTTAAACACAAAGCGTATGAACCACTATAACATACCTAGTCGCCCACGTATGTATATCACGTAGTACATACATACATCGTACATAAAGTGGGTTCTCAATGAATATCAAAGCACTCTTGGTAAATACATGCGTTTCATTCTGTACGCAAACAGAATATCCGATGATAGTTTTCGTATTAATGAAACCGCAGCAATCGCTACAGCCACTTTTTTGGGGGGAAAGGGTGGAGAGAGGTCTATTCGACACTCGCTACTATAATTAATAGTTAATGAAGGATGTAGCCTATATAATATACCTCGCGCGGGAGATGCTCAAACGGAATCGTAAATTTATAGGTTACGTTTTGATAGAAAATTGAATCTTTGCGCTGCGCAAAAGTGATAAGGGGTTTCACAAACATATTAACAAACAATGAGTACAACTGGTGCGTACTTGTTTCATGTTCATATAAAAGCCAACACAAGAGGTTCGAGGAAACAGGTTTTATACGATGGTATTTTGCTAATTTCAGACGCGCGGAAGACAAAATGCCTTATGAAACGAGTCTTCTATACTATTTTTTCTATTTTGCATTTCTATGACTTAAAAAATATATTTCTGTTATATATTTTTTGACAACTATTGGAGACATTTAACCTTGTGTGATATGAAGGTTGGTCACATTGATCAACATTTACATTGAAAAGAAGGCAGTGCCTCCATTGCCGGCGCCGCACTATGGGACCACGCGATTGAAATCCGATCAAAAATGATTTTTACAAAATTTCACAATTTATGTTCAATAGTGACTCGTTGCGAGTTGCTCATATTAGGAAGAAGGGTTGATAAAAAGGTCCGTTTATTCGCAAAATTCTTTTTTAATATAACTAAATAACAACCGGTTTCGGAAGAAGAAGAAGAATTTTTATTGAATAGAACTGTTATTAATAAAAATGCTTAACCTGAGGATGAGCTTTGACCCGAAACCGGTCGTTATTTAATTATATTAAAAAAGAATTTTGCGAGTAAAAGGACCTTTTTATCAACCCTTCTTCCTAATTCACAATTTATGCCGAAAATAAGCTTACATTACTCAGAAAAGGTCAAAGTCTAACATACAGATGTTTGTGTTCCAAAAAAATATGAATTACCGTTGATGAGACGACTGATATAAAGAAAAACAGTATTGTGAATGTAATAGCTCGCGTTTTAACTAGCGAGAACACAGGATCTCGATATTTGTTAGCTTGCAAACGTGTTCAACAATGTACCGCGGAAAATATTCGAAAAGTGATAATGAACGCTTTGAAAAAATTTAAAATTGCCCAAGATCAAGTTGTGATGATTGTGACAGATAGTGCAGCAACGATGTTAAGTGTTGGGCGATCCTTAAAACATATATTTCCTAACTTAATACATATAACCTGCGTGCTGCATGCTTTGCATTTAGTTGGTGAAGTTGTTCGACAACATTACGGAAACGTTCGTAAATCTCCTAAACGTTTAAAAGAATTTCGTAAATTTTGTCCAGGTATTCCAGAACCTCCTGGACCAATTTTAACGCGATGGGGTACTTGGCTAACAGCAGCTTCTTACTATTTGATCCATTTTCAACAAATTCAATCAGTTATAATGCGATTTAATCGGAATGAATCCAAAGCAATTAGAGAAAGTCAAAGAGAATTTCAAATTCCTCAACTTTTAGAAGATTTAACAACAATATGTACCAATTATACAGTATTACTAGATGCCATCAGAAAACTACAATGTACTGAATTGTCATTGCAGGAATCATTAGACATAGTGGAGAGTGTAAAAAATAAATTACACACATTAAATGATACGCCAGGATTATGCGCTAGTCAAAAGTTGGCAGATGTTTTAAGGAAAAATCCCGATTTTAATACTTTAGAGGCCGTTTATAATAAGTGTAAAAATAGTGAACTTTTAAGTGATTTTGAAAAACAGTTTCTACATGCAAATGTAACTTCCTTAGATGTGGAGAGATCGTTTTCTATGTATAAGAATATTTTTTCTTGTCGACGCACAAGGTTTAAAGAAGTAACTGTGGAAACATATGCAATGATGCAAGTTTACAGTAGTTCACATCCTGATGCCTCTAATTTGTTGAATAATTAGCAAGTAAGTTTATTTATGAATTTTTCGTATTCTTATATTAACCCGTAATACCGACGCATATGCGAGTCCTCAAGTTTTGGTTACTCTACTAATGATTCAAATATTTAACAGATGTTACCCAGCTTGTAATTTCACGGAAGACTTTTAAAACGGTAAGTGTTTCAGCACGTCTTATAATTTATTTCTTATCTTCTATTTTATGTGTAAGCCTTTATGCGCTCGCCACGCCTCTGGCTGCTACCGCATATTTGCCCAGGTTACTAATGATACTCATAGATGTCCTGTATAATATCCTAAAAGAAAATTTTGCGGTTTTGCTGCGTTTATTGTACAGCTAACGAAAAACCGTCAGCATGTGCTTAGTCTACAGTAACATTACAATTTCTACCTTGGGAACTATTACACCTGTATCTTTTATTTTGTTGCCTAATTTGTTGCTGCGAATTTCAAATCAGTATTGGGGTAAATTATAATTTGTTAAAAAATTCATAAATGATTGATTTTCAATTTGTCTTGATAATATAACTTTTGTAACTTTTAATTATTTCATTTTGAACGAACTTATTGGTTTTTATAAATTTTATTCTTGTACTTTTACTTATATCTTTAAATTCAATAAGTGGCTGCATCTAGAAAATGCTTTTTTACAGTTATTTGTTTGTTATACAGAAAACCTAAGCAATATCGGTATTTGTCGACTTGATTAGCATCAGTACCTATTTACATCATAACAAGATTGCAAGCAGTCTACGCGTGCGACATATTCTCTGTATTTTTATTTTCACTTTGCTAGAGAACGGTAAGAGACTCCTCCAGTAATAATTACGTTTGCCGCGATAGTTCTGCACGACGACATTGGGAAATCTTCTAATGGTATAAGTATTATGAGGACGGTGCTCGGGAATTGCAATTAAGCTAGCAGGGCTTCAAAAATAAAAGTATGGAGCGTAGAATGAGTATGCATACCTTAATTGCTTTTTCTGTCTCCTTATCTAAGAGCAAAATGGAATCTAAGATGGCAAAAATATCATACCGTTTATTTAACCTTATTGCAGCTTTGGAAATATAAACTACCGCTCATAGGTATTTGGGCACCTCAAATTTCAGAGTAAATCATTAAATATTGAAACAGAAATATTAAAATATGTATTTAGTATTTAAGTATAGACAAATATACAACTTTAACAATCAAAATTATTTATTTGACCTAAATTTTAGATTCGTCTATGTGACCTCCTTTCCGTTTAATGATTGCGTCGCATAATCGGGGCATTCCTGCAATTAATTTTAACAATGTTTTCGGAGTTATTCGAGCGTATGCTGCCTGTAGTTTGTTACACATGTTATCTGCTGAAGCTGGAGCAGTTTTTCTTACTTCCCGATCGAGTTCTTCCCATAATAGCTCGATGGGATTCAAGTGTGGGTCTTGGGGTAGCCATTTCATATTGCTTGCATAATTTTGAAGTGTGTTTTGGACCATTGCCTTGTTAAAACAAACAATTCTGACCCAAAATTCTTATACCAGAGGGTATTGTATTTTCCTCTAAGATGCGTTCGTATTGCTCTTTTCTCATCATGCCTTGAATTTTTACGAGATCACCTGCGGATGTACCAGCGAAATAACCCCAAATCATTACCGAACCACCGCCGTATTTAGGGGTAGAGACTGTGCGTTGCTCTAGTGCACGTTCACCTACAGATCTTCTTACAAATACTCGTCTTCGCGAACCGAAAACCTCAAATTTGGATTCGTCGGTCCTCAATACCTTGTTCCAATCTTTTACCCTCCGATTTCGATGTTCACGTGCCCATCGCAACCTCCTTTTCTTATTAATTTGGCGAAGCAAGGGCTTTCGCTTCTCAATTCGTCCGTGAATGCCGGCTTTTTGGAAACGGCGTTTAATTGTGGACACGCTAATCGACTTCGGAAGTACAGTATTGATTTCTGCGGCGATTTCTGGAGCTGCTTTTCCTCTATTTCGCTCGCTGAACACCGCGATTACAATATCTTGAGCTGATTTTATCGCCTTTGGTCTACACTTCTTACTTTATTTAGAAAACTGCCACTTTCACTGTATTTTTTGATGTTGTAATCAACAGTAGATGGATTTAAATGTAATTTTCTAGCAATTTTACGACTGCTTATGCCTAAGTTATGTTGTGCTACTGTCAGAGCACGCGTTTCAACACCAATTTCTTTCATTTTCGGTATGTTTTAAAAATTTTAATGAAATTATAAACACTATTCGTTAAGAAATGTTCTCGCTACTAACATGGAACGATAACTGATCATAATTTAAAAATATTGCTTCAAATGGTTTCATTATAGCTTCATGATTCATAGTAAAATTACCAACTGTTACATTTTTCCTGGAATTTCAAGAAATACGCTCTTTGTTGTCGCTTCTATCTGCGCTTTTATGACGGTATTACCTCTCATACAGATAAAAGAAGTAAATATACCGATATTATTTAATTAATTTAAGTAAAACTATTCAATAATGCTGGATTTTTCCCGACTATGTAATATCCTTTATATGTGAAAAATAAAGAAAAAAATAAAAAAAAGGGGCGGGGAGTTCCCGGTTCCGCGTTATAAATTTTTTTCGAAAATAATTCACGTAATCCTTGGAACTATGTAATTTACTTCAAATTATATTCTAAAAAGAAAAAGATATCTGTTATAATTTCCGAGATATTTACACAAATAAAAAAAAACATAAAAATCTTTGGAGAGGGCTGTACACCCAAATCGGCGAGATACGCTAGGTAAGAAAAAAATGGTGTTCTTATACCAAGGTACTCTTTCAGTCTGTGCAGTTTCATCGAAATCGAGAAGTGCGGGTTGCCGGTGTTCCCTTGTTAGTTGTTAAGTCGTTGTCATCAATCCAAAATACCAACATTAAAAAATAAAATATTGCGTGTTGTAATGAAGTTCATTTCGACACGGATTTGCCTGCGGAAAAGTACATATTTCGTATGCAAAATAGGTAAATCTATGTATTACTCTCTCAAAACATCTGTATGGTAGCAAACACCCCCTATATATTTTTATTTTATTTTAGAACCAATCGTGATTGAACAACAAATAAATACCGCGCAAAGAACATGCTACACTTTTCCATTCCATGTTCTGTTGCATTAAATCGGTGCACACACATTATGTCCCGAAGCTAAATGACCCCGAAACACCATCGCGCGTCCCCTGAGATCTCAGTTACACTATAACATCGTGTATGTACTACATACGTTTCCATTATATGCGTTCAACTCCTCATTCGTTTCACGTCAGTTTCCCAGCGCACGAAACAGCCTCGGAACAATGAAGGATATCGCCTTGACGCGAAGTAACATAAGTGGAAGGGAGGGTAAACAGAAGAGAAGGGTAGTATGCGGCGGATCTCGACGGTAGACTTTCCCCACGGGAAATTCGCAGACATTACTTCCGTAGTGTACTCTCTCCCCGCAAAACGTTGTATACAGATTAAAAGCAGAAACGATGCATGTATGGAGAGGAATACAAGGTTAGATTGGAAAGTTCTTCCTAGTAACGTCAACTGTTAGATTTCAGATCGCAAAGTTTGTTAGAAGTTTGGTTTTGATAGTTTGTCGTGTTTAATTATTGTTGAATATGCTAATGATTGAAATTGCAATACTATTATTAGGTCTAGGGTTTTATGCATTATACAAGTCAACAGTAAAATATATAGAATGTAACAGTTGGTAGTCCGATATCACCTGATATACAGTAAAACCTCTAAATAGCGGCCACAAAAATTTATTGTAAAAATGGCCGTTATTGGGAGGTGACCGTCATTGGGAGGTAGTCAGGAATAAAAAAAAAAGCTATTTTTGTATTTTCTGCTTTGAAAATCTAAAAAAAATATTATTTCTAAAATTGTTCGTTTGTGTATGTATCTAATATTCTCTCCAGTTACCGGTAAAAGATCGCAAATTACCGGTAAACGTTTTCAAAG
Source organism: Dynastes maya (assembly GCA_029619315.2). Lineage (NCBI taxonomy): Eukaryota > Metazoa > Arthropoda > Insecta > Coleoptera > Scarabaeidae > Dynastes > Dynastes maya. The sequence goes on from JAROYE020000003.1 coordinate 4,286,027, forward strand.
AATTTTCGCAATTTACCGGTATTGCAATCCCTAACTCCTAGTAAACCACCCTCTAAGAAACCTCTCCCAAACCAATTTTCTTTTAAATTGCACCCCTCATTTTCTTGACGTTTGAAGTATTGGAAGCTAGGAATACAATAATATAAACAAAAATTTCATTTAACCGGTAGCTACTAACAAAAACATATTATAAATTGTTGTTCGAACAAAAAAGATTCTAATATTTATTTGCGAAAATAGTTTACGTAATGCTGTGGTTAAATACGTAGTGAGGGCGATCTCCTAACAGAGTGGTACCAACAGAGCGCAATGATTTGTAGTGGCAACAGGATGGCGTTCGGCCTCATTACTCGCGGTTGGTTTTTAAATGACGTATATCCCAATAGATGTATTGGTACTAACGGTCGTATTCAGTGGCCAGCTCGCTCGCCATATTTAAGCCAACTACACTTGTTTCTGTGAGGGTATTTGAATTAGCAATTGAATTATTTGAATAAAAATAAATAAAACAAAAACCAACACAGGAATTCACAATTCCATAGAGGGACGGAGCACGAATAGTTAGTTGTTATTTTAAATAGAACTAAAGTAAAATTCATAAAATCCCAAAAAGTGAATAAAATGGCTTGAAAGCGGGCGTACGTATAATACATTTGCAGCGGTGACGGCAGTGATACTCGTTTGTTGCAAGGTCATCTAAAATGTGCGCCTTTCTGGCTGTAAATTTGAGAAAATCTAATTAAAAGACAATTTTCAGGATCGTAGGTCCGGAAGTGTCGCCTAGACACTCCATCGGCACTTAAAAGATAATCGTAAATTGCAAATAAAACGTTTTATAAAAATTAAATTGATAGAATAAAACTAACCTCAAAATTTGACGTTAAGCCGTTACGTAAGAGCAACCGCGCGGACCTTTGGATAATCAAACTTCAATTAAATTTGTACTTGAATTATAATTTGAACATCACAACGTTTGAATTTGTTAGAAAGATTAATCACATATTCAAATAAATAGGTCTTTACTCAATGGCAATTTGGATTAAAGTGAGCCCGTTTGTCGTAACGCCTCCTTGCTCCTTTGCTCCAGATAGCATTTGTTAAACATCATAACTATCCTGGGCAAATATGCGGTAACAGCTAGAGGCGTGGCGAGCGCATAAAAGTTTACACATAAAATAGAAGGTAAGAAATAAATTATAAAACGTGCTGAAACACTTACCGTTTTAAAAGTCTTCCGTAAAATCACAAACTGGGTAACATCTGTTAAATATTTCAATCATTAGATATGTTTCCACAGCTGTTTCAGTCAAGTGAGTACGACGTGCGGAATAAATATTTTTTAATGCCGAAAACGACCGTTCGACATCTAGCGATGTTATATTTGCATATTTCAAATAATCTTTGGAACAACTTAATGCATCTTCACACGCACCTTCACAAATTTTTCTTAATATAAGAAACTCGGAGTCTCTCTCTAAAACACTTTCAAATTTTTGTATTACACACCAATTTGTTTCGCCATAATTGTGCGTGAACATCATTCACAATTTGAACAGAATCCACTAGCGACATCGAAACATTTTGTAATTTTTCTATTCCCTCCGCTAGTCCGAAGTAATTGTTGTGAATAGTTTGTAAATCTCTTTTAACCTGACTATCTTGAAATATTTCCTGGCTTTTCTTGATTGCTGCAGCTTCTGTCGGATTGAATTTTAAAACTACCTTCTTTACTTGATCGAAATATTTGTTGTAGTAAAACGCAGCCTGCAACCATGTTCCTCAACGTGTAACAATCGGCTGTGGTGGTTCAGGTAAATCAGGACACAATTTGTGAAATAGTCGGGTATGTTTCGAGGACTTTAGAAACACTGCCTTTGTACTAGCAATCAATGCATTTACTAGTGGAAAACATGTAGGAATCCTTTGTGCCGCAAGATTTAGAGTATGAATTTTACACGTTACATGTAAGAAATTACCACTGTGTTCTTTAAGAGATCGGCCCAAAGAACGCACTCATAAACAAGTTGCTTAGTTGAAACTTCAAATTTGTTCAATGAGTTCGACACCACCTTTAAAATCTCATCGGCAGTACAATTTATAACTCTTTTGGAAGCAAGTCAGAAGGAGGATGACGGTCGATGTGGTTCCATTGTACGTACCATTACATTAACCACAGAATGTTTTTGACGATCTGTTGTTTCGTCCACACACAACCTCAGTTTTTTATCTTTCAATTCCGTTTTCATTCTTTTTTTTATATGCTCATGAGCAAATGGCACTACATTTCGTATCGATGTCCGACTAGGTAATTTACAGTCCGCATATTTATTCCAGAAGGAGACAAATGCTTCTTTGTCTAATAAACGAAACGATAGATTACATAAAATAAGAGTAACACATAAATCAAATGTAAATTTTTCTTGGTCCCGTATGCTCCTTTTTGCAGAAGAATGCTGTTTGCTTTCGATGTGACGTTGAGAATGGCTTCTGGGCCAACACATTAAAGGGATTTTACAAACTAGGCATTGAATTTTAGCGCCATCAAAAATTAAGTCCGGCATGTCCACTATAAAGTTTTTAACTGTGTCTGCCATTGGTCGTTTTTGCGACGTACCTAACTGCAACATTTTTAAAGCAAACATAAGCGTACAATTACGAAATAAGTTTTGACAGCCCACATATACACAGAACTACTCGTATACAGCATCGATTTGGTACTGACGCTGTGAACGCGTGAAATAAATAATCGACGACTCCGCACCATATATCTACCACACTGACTGTTACCGCTGTTTGCCCAGACTAATCATAACCAATTACGATATAAATTTCAATTTGTAACACCCTTAGTGAGGCGCCCGGTATAATACAATACTTGAATTAAGAAAGGAGAGTATTTCCCAGAGAAAACAAGACAAATTGGCATTACGATAAAGTATTGGGAAACAATTTTGTTCCGCTGTCGTTCCGATCGAAAAAGATATTAGAGATTACCCGTATAAGCACATAAAACAAAATTGTACCCACAGATAAGGATTAAGTAACATGATGTATATGTATATCAATGTTTGCCTATCTATGTTAGTGTCTAGCCCGGCTACTAGGCGGCGGCAGCGTTTGGAATCAATCCATTTATCTCTAATACCCAGAAGTCCTACGAGAGACATCACGGAAATCCTTTCTCCGATATCGTTTAACTTTTAGGACCCAAAAGGAGAAAAAAGGCCAACATCTCAGATTAAATCTTTATGTTATTATGACATCTCTATCTCTACGTGTCATCTATACCCTCAACGGTGATAGGGAGAGTATATAAGATTGAATGTCTACCTGAGAATCTCTTTCAGCATTCGAGCAAAAATCCTTGAAGTAAAAGGGAGATGTACGCGAGTAATAGGTAAATGTAAGTTATCCCAAAATATTTTACTTACGTCGAATGAACGAAACGGAAAGGCCAATCCTTCGGCTTACGGAAATGAGGTATAAAATCAGGATTTACGTGCACATCGTAAAAGGGAATATTACAATGTGGACACTAATGTACATAGAATTTCTTCTACGAAATTGCTTTTCGTTTATACAGTATGTTCCAGTAATGATAGCAAGGACTGTAGGGTAGTATGGCAAACAATACAAAGTATCGGTACACTCCTCACCACACAAAATATTAATTAATTCATTCGGAACAGCTGTTTCGAAGGCATCTGGGCAACCTCACCCTAAATTAAAATGTAATTTTTTTTTTTTTTTTTTTTTTTTACTTAAACTAAGTACTTATCCCACGATAGTCACTCAGGTTCTGGTATAGTGGAGTCACTTTGTTCTTGTGTTCTTTTAAGGTCATTGTCACTGCACTAGTTCAAATGGTTTTGTTCGCTTCAATCTTCTAACCAAGCCAGCATTGTCCAGGAGCTGGAGGGCCTCAACGTTGACATGCTGATGAAGTCGTTGTTCATGCTTTTGAGCAAATTGCTTGATTACTAGAGCGGGCCAAATTGCGCCATCCAACAGAATCGGAATCAGGCGCAACGGCCGCTTATTGTAAATAGCGTATATGTGAGTCACAGCAGATATGTGATATTTCGAAATTAATACACAAGAGTAAAAGAATAAAAGCTGACGCAATAATAATGTTTAGTAATTAGAGCGGATATATATATCCGCGAGGTGTTTTTATTTTCATTATGATTTTTTATTTGATTGAAAACGGTATGCGTTGTAAATGGGATGTAATAAGGAAATAACTGAGAAACTGAACGCTTTTTTTATTCTGTTGTGCTTAATAATGTAACTGTAAATAAAGATATAATAAATAAATTCTATCCTTCATAATAATGCGGATAGGCTTGTTTAAAAAGTTGCACCATCAGATAAGTTTCCACATTTGCCTCGGTAAAGGATGTTCGCCGAGACGAAAAAATGTTCTTATATTTCGAAAACGACCGTTCCACGTCTACCGAAGTAAGACAGGCGTAATCAAAATAATCTTTAGACTTAGTCAAGGAATCTGCAGATGCCCCATCGCACATTTGTCTTAATCTCGTGTAGTCCGGATCCTTTTTTAAAACACTATCGAACTTAGCTAAAACTCGTCCACTTGTTGCATCGTTTATACTGTGTAACAATGTACTAACTTCGTCCACGACTTGCACTGATTCTACCAACGACAATCCAGAATTTTGCAAATTTTCTATCGCGTCTACTAACCCTTTGTAATTGTTGCTAATATTCTTTAGATGTGTTTCAACAGAAATATCGAGAAATCCCTTCTGGCTCATCCTAATAGCTCTAGCTTCGGCAGGGACGAATTGCAAAATAACGGATTTGACTTCTTGAAAATGTTCATTATAATAAAAAGCGGCTTTTAACCACGTTCCCCAACGCGTAAGAATGGGCTGTGGTGGTTCTCGAATACCAGGGCATAACCTGTGGAATGCCCTAGTGCTCTTAGGACTTTTGAGAAACACTTTTTTTGTGTTTGCTATTAATGCATCCACCTCCGGGTAACACTCTCGAATAGTTTGTGCCACAAGATGTAAAGCATGGACTTTACACGTAACATGAAAAAGTCCTTCACACTTTTCTTTAAGGGAACGGCCTACACTACACATTGTTGCTGCACCATCGCTCATGAACAACAACAGTTGACTGGTTGACACTTGAAATTTTTGTAACGTTTGGAGAACTACGGCCGTAATTGCTTTACTAGTACACTGTTTTAATCTTCTGCTGGCTAATAGAATTGCAAAATTTGGTTTAATAGGATCTAATACGAGCACTATTATATTCAAAATAGAATTTTTTTTGCAATCTGTCGTCTCATCAAGACATAGCCACAGCTGTTTATCTTTTAATTCGGCTTTAATTCGATTTTCAATGTCCTCACGTATTCGTGGAATATCTCTCCGTAACGCTGTCCGAGATGGTAGTATCCACTCGGTATTGTATGTACTCCAGAATTTTCGAAATGCTTTTTTATCAAGTATACGAAGTGGTAGACCACATACCATAAACGTTAAAAGCAATTCTAATTGAAATTGACGTTGTTGTGACACACCATTTCTTTTATTTCTGTGGTGTGCGCTATTTATATGTCTTTCACAATCACGTTTGCTCCAGCGCAGTAGTTTCTTTTTACAAACTTTACAGAAAATTGTACTCCCATTGTAGTGTAAATCCACAAATTCACTAAGAAATGTATTAACTTTCGTAGGTAATGGCCGTTTATTTTTAATAGTTACGTTAGACATAATCACTAAAGCGAGCACACCGACGCTTGTTTCTAGTATGCCACGAAGTGGTGCAAACGTAACATCTGCAGACTCGTCATTTGTTGATGAATAGAGCGCGTCATCCGTAAATGAATAAGCGCGCTGTTAGTTCGTAGCCGTCGATGAATGAACTTTTTTTTTGTAGTGGCCCACTGTGAACAACGCCCTATTTATCAACGAACACCCAAACTGCAGGTGTATATTTGCGCGTCTTCACGACGTAATAGACAGTGGTTTTGGTCCTCGTCCTAATAATTACATATTTAAATTACCTATGTTTACATACATATATGCGCCCGGCAGCCTGATTGCGAACCTGGCGCGTGGCGCTCTTGGCCCGCTCTATTGATTACATTGTCGACAGTCTCTACTTTTAAGAAAATGTAAATGATCAGGAAAACATAAGTTATTAAAATCCTTGTTTTTCAATGAAGCGGTTCATTGCACATGGTTATAATTACAGCTGTAATTAACTAAACATGATGCGACAAAGGATAAAGGCTGGAATTTAGTAGTTCTACCTGAATACCCTATATCGAAATCTACATCCGACAATTTCAATGTGATTCCGTACCATCCTAACAACTTTATGAATACCGGTGCAATATAATGGCCATTTTTAACTCCATGTACTATCAACAACTGACAAGGGAACACCGGCAACCCGCACTTCTCGATTTCGATGAAACTGCACAGACTGAAAGAGCACCTTGGTATAAGAACACCATTTTTTTCTTACCTAGCGTATCTCGCCGATTTTTATGTTTTTTCTATTTGTGTAAATATCTCGGAAATTATAACATATCTTTTTCTTTTTAAAATATAATTTGAAGTAAATTACATAGTCCCAAGGATGACGCGAATTGTTTTCGGAAAAAATTTATAACGCGGGACCGGGGACCCACCCCCCCCTTTTTTTAATTTTTTTTTTCTTTATTTTTCACAAATAAAGTATATTACATAGTCTAAAGGATGGCGTGAATTATTTTCTGGAAAAATTAATAACGGGGGACCGGGTACCCCATACCCCCATTTTTTTTACACTTTTATATTTTATTTTTTCACAAATAGTGTCGGTTTTATGTAGAATATGTATATGGTCAAATTGAGACAGTTAATAATAAATATAATAAAAGACTATAATAAAACTTTACTTGTCATTGATTGTCGTTATAAATATATATTTATTTAGAAATTATTTATTATTTCGATACATGCTTTAAGAAATACTATAATATAATGTGATTGAAATGACCACAGGCGGCCGTTTAAAATAATGTATGAGAAGCATTCTTTCGTGCAGTGTAAATTTACAGCTCGGCATATTCTATAGAGCAATATTCATATAACTAACCTGTTTGTAACTAACACATTTTCGGTTACATTACAGTAATGGTAGTCAGTAGTATAAGTGTTCAAAACACAGGTATTGCTTGCACCACAACAACGCACAATAGCAGGTTTTTCACAAACACTACACAAGGGCGTAGACTCCGCGTCTTTAGCAAAACAAAACTGTACTGGATTTTTAAAGGATCCCGGTTTTTCATCCACGTATCCACTCTTATACCACCGAGTATTTGAAGACATCGAAAAATCTCGGTGAAGAAAACTGATTGTGGGTCAACGATTGCAGTTTAATAATACTATTTCTCTGATGCAAATCTATGTCGTAGTTATAAGAATCACTGTATCAGAAAAAGTTATAATAAAATTTTTCCATAATCTAAAACCAAACACATCTAGGGGTTGTACCATTGCTGTTGTTTTCTTAAGGATATTTAAAATGTTAACAGTTTTATCTTTTGGCACCAATTTCTGAAGTTGGGCAACACAATGTCCACTCCAAGAATCAATCAAGAGAACATCTTTTGGTCCGATATTTGGTAAGAAAACATCTGTTAGCCAGGTTTTGAAATGATTTAAAGTGAGATTTCCAAACGTCGAAGAAGAAATATACACATTCACTGGTCTAAACAATGATTGCGCAACTCGAGGTCCAAACATATTCGTAGATTCCTTTAATACCAAAAATAATGGCAAAAGTAACCGTCCATCTGCAGAAATGGCCATTAAAATTGTATAACTATGTGTTGTTGAGTCCAAAGATCGCACAACAGCTTCAACGGTTTTCTCACCCTTTACTACCAAAGTACGACCGGAGTGCATTTCTAGATTAAATCCGCTTTCATCAGCGTTGTATACGTTACTTCTGCCGATACTAGCGATATAGGATTTGACTTTCTTAATAAAATTATTGCTTAACAATCGTAGGTCTTCCATACCAGCACGAGTCGACCTAGTAATAAATTTTGTTATTTTGCATGACACAATATTATGTACTTTCTTGAAATGCCATATCCACCAATGTCCTGCTTTAAACGTGTCGTGTCCAATTTCTTCTTTAGCTTCTAAAGCCCAGCTTCGAAGGTCCATGTCATGAATTATTTTTCCATCGTCTATGCTATTTTCAAATTTTGTATGAACGTATTCTGTAATAAACCGTAGTTTATCCGTATGCCTCTGTTAACACTTTCTTCGCATCTATATAATTGACATAGCGATTTGACCTTTTTGAATTTTTGTTTCACGCCTTCGACAGAACGTCGCTTGCTTTTACCACTTCTCCAGTATTCAACAGCTTTAATTTTGTAATCTAGGTCAACAACACTGCCTCCTTCTTCAGGAACACATGCGATATCTTCATAATTGTCTTCTTCATCTTCTCCTACATCTTCCACAAATTGTGCTTCATGTGATTCTTCTAATCGTTCAAACTCCAATCCTGTGACATATTCAAAAGAGAACATGTTTTCTTGTTGGGCACTTACAATCGTCTCCTTCAACGCATCATGCAACTCAAGTTCTTCAGACGTCAAAGGAATTATTGGGATGTTAGCTACTTGAAACGTTACAAGTAACATGTTCAACACATTAACTAAATTAATCGCTGCCATAATGCCAAACTACAAATTTACACTGCACGAAAGAATATTTCTGACATATTATTTGAAACGGCCACCTTATATATGCTTCAGGTAACTGTGTACGTAACACGAACAATCTAGTTTTAGTATATCGGTATCTACTGTAAGCACTTATAATTAATCCATCTCAATCGGATTATTTTATGGCATTTTTTGGAAACGTTTTCGAACTGAGTCATTAATATATGTCTATTTAGAACGACAATTATCTATGTACGTCAATCAATGACAAGTAAAGTTTTATTATCGCCTTTTAATATCTTTATTATTAACTGTCTCAATTTGACCACATACATATTCTACATAAAACCGACTCTATTTGTGAAAAAATAAAATATAAAAAATGTTAAAAAAAGAGGGTACCCGGTCCCCCGTTATTAATTTTTCCCGAAAATAATTCGCGCCATCCTTTAGATTATGTAATATACTTTATTTGTGAAAAATAAAGAAAAAAAAATTTTAAAAAGGGGGGGGGGGCGGTCCCGCGTTATAAATTTTTTCCGAAAATAATTTGCATCATCCTTGGGACTATGTAATTTACTTCAAATTATATTCTAAAAAGAAAAATATATCTGTTATAATTTCCGAGGTATTTACACAAATAAAAAAAACAAAAATTTTTGGAGGGGGCTGTACCACCAAATCGGCGAGATACGCTAAGTAAGAAAAAAATGGTGTTCTTATACCAAGGTACTCTTTCAGTCTGTGCAGTTTCATCGAAATCAAGAAGTGCGGGTTGCCGGTGTTCCCTTGTCAGTGCAATATGTACTTCCGCAATAGTTTTTGACAACGCTGGCAGGGATTGTCGTTGCTTTCGATACAGGCACTTCCGGATGTTGTATACGTCTTGGATGGTAAATTTGTCCAAATCGGTATATGAGTGGTCTTTCAATTCTTTCTAAATTTTCTTAGCTGGTTTCTCATACAGATCAGTGGATGCTTTTCTTTTTAAACTATTGCTAACGGCTTGTCTGTGCAGAGTGACATCAGCTTCATGATTATGGTCAATATTTTCATCCAAGGTTGTAGTATTCACTTCATCCATATATATCTTCGCGGAACAATTTTTATTATTGCACCTCCACTTAACACCTGACTTGGTAACACTACCGCACTTTTTACAATTAAAACTTTTGCATTTTGGCTAAGGATGGTCCCCATTTTGACAATTTTGACGACTAAAAGTGTGACGATTTGCTAACAAATTTATAGGAAACGATTTTGAATAAACTCAACCCTCATTAGTCGATTACAATTACATTTGGAAAGCCCAAGTGTGATCGTAATTGCATTATTACATGCATTTACTTTTATAGGAAGAAGATAATAGGTAGCATCCCCGTCGCGCTAATTGATTTTGACCGATGGCGCACCTGTGCCTACAGATTAACCATCCCTTATAATTGTGGGAATTACAGCCGATACTAGTGGCGCATCTATGCCGTACTCTGTTTTCTGCATATGGTCTTAGCGACATTTTCATATTCGATGAGTGGAGCGCTCCAGATGAGAACATAACCTATGAATTTATTCCATCAAATCGAAGTTTCTTTTTGAAGTAGTCATGAGAAATGAATCGGCAACGAAAGAAAGTACTGTACGGTGTCGCATCCCCCATAACTCTGACCTGGCCCGATCTGATTACCATTTATTTCGAAGTTTCAAAACTCTTTAGGTGGTAAAATTTTCATAAATGATGATGACCTTAAATCGCACTTGGTTCAGTTTTTTGCTGACCAAAGGACCAAAATTTCTATGAGCGTGGAATCATGAAGCTGCGAAAAAGATGGCAAAAGTCATTGAACAAAATGGAAAATATATAATTGATTAAAGTTTATTCTTTGTATAAAAAAAGAGTTGTATTTCACAAAATCGAAATTACTTTTTTACGCACCCAGTAGATACTTCCCTACCGAAATCCCTCTCAAACAAACTTCGCTTTGTTGGGCGTAATTTTTAGCATAACTCTAATCGTTAAACTTCGAAACACATAAAGACCAAATTAAATATTACGAGCTCCATAAGAAAACATGCCGATATTTCTCCACCCAGACTTTCCTTCGATTTTTAGCTCATCGTCAGAAGAAGCGACCGCGGCGTAGTCCCGAGAGCTTTCGTAAGTTTTCCGGAAAGACACAAAGATTGTCAAACATCCCCGAGAAGTTATTTTACAATCCTTTTGTTCCGGCAAACCGAAGAAACTTTTAATAACACACAAACCGTTTTCATCATCTATTTAGTTTAATTTCAACTTCGTCTTCGACTTCGGCCTGAAGTGGAACTGATATTGTCTCTCTGATGTAGAAGTAAAAGTAGGGGGGAAAACGGAGAAAAATGATCTTCACTTTTGAGGTGGCATTAATAAAGGTTCTCTTAGGTAACGTTTGCCTATTCTTCTTCTCCGTTCTATTGAAATCCGAGCACCTTTCGAGGCCAACGAAATATTTCCCATGGGAGGGCAAAGCGTCGAGATTTGGCCGGAATCCATTAAAATTTATTATACAGGGCGTATACCCTTGCTTTTGTGTAGCGGCGGTGGTTCTTTGAATTAAGGACTTATCTGGCTGCGAGAATTTCGCTAGATAAATTACGTTGTGTTTGCGGAAAGTGAAGTGAGGTAGTCGATTGTGAAATCGCAAAGTTTACTTTAACAATAAATTGTTTATTATGTACCCTGAACTTCAGGTCCATATAAATATATTTTAAATCAAAAAAATAACCATAACCTTAAACGTGGTTAAAATTGTCGCGATGACAACCAAAGTTTCAGAAAAAATGTAACCCTTCTAAATTTCAACAATATTTCCCTTTTATTTTTAAGCGTTAAAATACCATCGAGTTAGGAGAATAATCTGATAATACCCATACACAAAAAAGGAACACAAACGCAATGCGGAGATTACAGAGCAATATGTCTGACACAGATTGGTTTCACATAAGAATGTAGGAGAAAAGATTAAGAGAACACGATACACAGACTGCTTTCAGGCCAGGAAGACAAACAAATGACAATATATATTTACTGAGAAGGTTGATAGAAAGAAAAATAGAAGAAAAAGAAGAACTGTTCCTCACGTTCATAGACTTAAGGGCGGCCTTCGACACAGAGAAAAGAGTTGAAGTATGGAAAAGTTTGGAAGAAATGCAGATACCAAGAAAATTACCAGAAGCTATTAAATCCACATACAGAACCGTAAGAACAAAGGTACAAATAACAAGCAGCAGGTCGGAAGCGTTTCAAATGAATAGAGGTATCGAACAAGGTGACAGCCTAAGCCCTCTCCTATTCATAGTTATAATGGATAAAATTGTAAAAATAATAAGAGAGCGAGAAGGAAACCTGAGTACTGTTATAGGATATAGGAACATGGAACCGGTAAAAGCAAGCGATCTTCTTTACGCAGATTACGCGGTACTATTGGCAAACACAAGAAAGAAAATGCAAAAGCTAGTAAACATATGGATGGAAGAGATAGAGAACATGAGGATGGAGGTGAACACGGAGAAATCAAAAGTAACGATAACAGATAACAGAAGGACGAGAGACAAATCAAATTAAATGCAAAGGAGAGGTCCTAGAACAAGTAACGACTTATGAATATCTGGGGAATGTGATGACAAGTGATGGAAAGATGGATGCGGAAATAGCAAATAGGGGAAATAAGTCAACGAAAATCTATTACTCATTGAATAAAACAATATTAGGATACAAAGAAATAGAGACAATAGTAAAAAAGAAGATCCACAACGCTATAACAGTACCAACAATAACATATGCTTGCGAGAATTGAGTAATAAACAAAAAAACAGGAGGCAAAAATCAACGCTATTGAAATGAAGCATGTTAGACGAATAGCCGGAAAGACCAAATGGGATAGACTAAGAAATAAGGAGATCAGGAAGATGATAGGTCAGAAACCGATAATGATAGATAACGCTGGCCACGAGCGGTACCGCGCATCGGCGTAGAATCAGTTCGGACCGAGAGGAACGGTAGTATTGCTTCGTCTGCAGAGCAGTACGGACATTTTCGCTGCCGGTCATTTGCGCAATTGTTTATCTGTCCTAGAAAAATTATGATTTCGTCAGCAAAACGACCGCGGTCGGACAAACTTCGAAAATTTATTGCAGAAATTCCAGACTTAATATATGAAGGTGCTAAAATTAAATGTGTAATCTGTAAAATCCCGTTAATGTGTTGGTCCAGACAACATTGTCCACGACACGTAAATAGTGAAAAGCATGTCTCAAAAGAAATTGCGCACGAGACAATGAAAAATTTATATTTAATTTATGCGTTACGTTTATCGCATGTAATATACCGTTTAATTTACTAGAAAAGGAACCATTTATCTGCTTTTGGAATAACTATTCGGAGTGCAAATTACGAAGAATTGTGCCATCTGCCATTCTGTTCTTAATGTAATGGCACGCAAATTGGAACCTCATCAATCGGCACCTTCAATTCTATTAGTCTCCAAACGAATACAACAGTGTACTGCCGAAGTAATTTCACAGTTAGTGTTAAATACATTGGACAAGTTTGAACTTTCAACAAACCAACTCTTGATGTTAGTGAGTGATGGTGCTGCAAACATGCTTTCTGTAGGCCGGTCTCTTAAAAAGCATTCTGCTAATTTGTTACACATTACGTGTAAAATTCATGCTCTCAATCTTGTGGCGGATAGTATTAGAAAATGTTATCCTGAGGTAGACGCTTTAATAGCGCATACCAAAGCAGTATTTGTCAAATCACCGAAACGTATTCGCGAATTTCACAGACTGTGCCCCCGTATACCAGAGCCACCAGAACCTATTCTAACTCGTTGAGGAACATGGTTGCAGGTTGCGTTTTATTATCATAAATATGTTGACAATATTAAGAACGTGGTTTTACAATTCGATACAAAGCAAGCTGCCGCTATCCAGAAAAGCCAGTCGAAATTTCAAGATAGTCAGGTTAAAATGGATTTAAAAATCATTCACGACAATTACTTCGGGCTAGCAGATGCAATAGAAAAATTACAAAATCCTGCGGTACCGTTAGAAGAATCTCTACAAATAGTACAACATGTTCACGCACAGCTATGCGCGATTGAAGACGCAAAAAATGTTTCTGTTCTAGAAAAATTTGAAAGTGTTTTTGAGAAAAATTCTGATTTTGGCACATTAAGACACATTTGTGAAGGTGCGTCAACAGAATCGTTAAGTTATTTGAAAGATTATTTTACTTACGCAAATATTACGTCACTAGATGTAGAAACGTTCGTTCTCTGCATATAAACGCATTTTTTCCTCATGCCGTACTAGTTTTGCCGAAACAACAGTTGAAACATATCTAATGTTGCAGATATTTAACAGACATTATTCACTTTGTGATTTCACGGAGGACTCTTAAAATGGTAAGTGTTTGAGCACGTGTTATTTAATTTTTATTTAAAAGATAAGCGAAATTATTTGCGGCAGCAAACATCTCTATTAGCAGAAAAACTCTAGTGGAACGCGAGGCCTGGTCGACTCTACGCTACTCCGCGGTACCGCTCGTGGCCAGCTTTAATAATAGAGATACGAGAAAAACAAATGAATTGGTATGGACACATGATAAGAATGAACCCGGATAGGCTGGCGAAAAAAGTGATGGAAATGGTAAAATCAAGGAAGACACGAAGAGGTAGACCTAGGAAAACATGGATGAACCAGCTAGAGGAAATAGGAAGAGAAAAAGGAAAAACCCTTGATGAAATGAAGATTTTGGCAAGAGATAAGAAAGCATGGAAGATATGGGTAAAAGAAGAACCGGAATCCCAGTCCGACGCCTGAAAAGGTATAAGGAGAAGAAAAGAAGATTTTTAAGCGTCATCAGGATCATGCAACAAATTCAAATTTACAGATATAAATTAAGAGAAACAATAATTAAATTATAACTTACAATGAGTTAAAGTAGAGAACCATACTCGTAAACACAAAAACTCAATAATGTACATCTTAGGACCGACATAGAGCAAAAAAGTTCTTCCATCAAACAAATATATATTGTAATGCACAATATTTACAACAACAACGTCAGCTGTCAATCTAGAACGATTAGGATGTTCAGGCTGGCCACCTGATTGTGATGAAAGTCCCCTTAGAGAGTAATAAGGTAATTTTTCCAAGCCAGAATTTCCCCCCATGCCGACTGGCATGGGAGCGGAGATATTACAAATAATATATAAGTCCAGATAACGACGATCTTAGGGTAACGTAGATAAAACTCCATCTTCTTTGCAATTTCTCCATTTGTAAATCGTCAAAATTAATGTAAAATTCTTCTAAAACAGACGACAGGGTATATTTAATGGTATTTCCAACATCATTCCGTAAATTAAATCTCTGTCCTAATGTTATTAAGTAAATCGTGAGTTGTTTTTTCGAGCATAAAGTCGTCTAATTTCAGTCATCTGGCAGCGTTACCGAATGCATTCTCTTGTGTTATTTCTATAAATAACTTCCTTTCATCGAAATGCATCCTAAAATTTATATTTGGACAAAATTTACTGTGGAATGAAACAATCGCTATCGCGATTAAATAAAGTAGTAGAGGGTCGCCAGAAAGTTCATCAATTCTGATTCAGCTTTAGTCGAATCAACGTGTGTTTTGACTGCGGTCTCAGTTTAAAGTGTACAATAGAGAAATTAGAGTATAATTTCAAAAAAGAATAGGTTCGAGGTCAGATCAAGCAGACATGCTTGCATGCATAAGTCCGTTGAGGTATCTGCTGTTCTATCTCCTACCCTTCTTGTCATAATACCTAACACCCTTCTAGCACCTAACCATACAGTTATCCCTGTCACTCGTTCGCGATTCTCAGGATTCCTACAAGGTAGTAAGTTTTGTAATATTCTTTGCAAACAAAAATAGTACAAGTATCACTTTAATCTTTATGAATTTGTATTCACAACATACAAGTTATTTTGTGGTATACAATTACAAAATTATTTATACATGGATAATTATTGTTTTTCTAGATACCTATATAAAGGTTGTAGCTACATATTATAACAATTTGGACATACTACAGTCTGTTTAAAGTTATCGGCGCACTATATCTAACTCTGATGTTATTAATGTTGTTAAAATCAGATTACAGCTTCGACATCGAGACCTAGCCTAACCTAACCAGATTCACTTTACAGAATTCTGGGAAATGTGAGTAATCTGGAAGAAACTTGTAAGATTTAAGGTTCGCCGTTTTTTGTTTGGGACCACGTAGAACTCAAGGAAGGCCTTGATATCACCTTAACATAATGGAGGAAGTTTATGCTATTTTATGCAGCTGGGATTTATTTACAATAATAAAAGCACCATGTCATTACAAAATGGAGATTAATTTTCGGCATTTTACTTATTCCTTATGTACTTTTGTTAGCTTATCGACAATGTTAATAAAGTTTTTCAGAAGATTGTGCCGAGAACTTATAGTGCGTACCACGTATATATACTCTTTTAAGTTACATTTTGAATTTTAATTCAAAAAAATGTAATTTAAATGAATTATTGTTGTAATTTGAATAGAAAGCAGTGTACTGCCTACTGCCCTTATGATTGCCTCTTTAAATGATTTTTTTAAAGCTTCTCCCTAATTAGAAAAAGGAAGCATGTGAAACTCATAATTACTGAAGGTTTAAACAACGAAAAAAGAAAGCAGCTTGTTGAGTAATAAATCAGGTTTTAGGTGATGTTTTGCCGCCCGAATAGTTTTTGCCACACGGAATGTTGGAAAGGTAAAGGTTCAACGGTCAAATAATTTATGTCAGCTTCAATTATTCAAGCTTAAATCCCATAGCTATTCCTACACGAAGCTGTTGAAACGAAAATTTTGTTGATATGATAAAGGTGTCAGAATTTTATTTTACCAACCTTATCTGCTTACAAACATAAATTATGATTTTCTTCAACATTCGAAGTGTCAATTATTAAAAGAAAACTGCAATAGATACCTCCCAAATGCCATGTGACATAAATTTGGTCTAAAATCAAGCGAGGAATTAACAAAAATTCATATACAAGGAATGTTAATTAACGAGGAAAACTACTGAATATTATTAGATGAAACTTTCTGTGGGCCAAGTTGGCAACCTTGGGGACAAATTAAGTCAGCTGTTTTAAAGAAATAAACGCAAACATAACCTCTTTTGTTCATTCCAGAATGTTGGCTCTTCTCGAAACGTGTACGGTGGAAAAGCAACGTTCAGTGATAAGATTTGTTATCCAAAGGTATGAACCCGGCCGAAATTTACTCGAGAATGTTGAAACAGTATAGTGAAAAGCTTTTAGGACGCGGTAACGTGTAATAGTTGATTGAACAGTTTAAATCGGGCAGAACAATTGTCACCGATACTCATCGCTTTGAAGCGTCGGCCGACGCGCTACAAAATCGCATAAATGACCTTATTCTCGATGACAGGCGTATAAAAATCGTGATAATAGCTGATTTGTGTAATGTTAATGTTGGAACTGTGTATTCAATCATTCATAACAAGCTGAATTACCGCGAAACGTGTTCGAGATGGGTTCTAAGACAATTGACTCAAGCCCATAAAGACACTAGACACATCGTGTTCGCATTTGTTCTGAATTGAAACGATGGTTTTTAACGGAAGATAATGACTTTCTAGACCGTGTTATAACCTGCGATGAAACGTGGATTCACCACCTGAATCCAATGAACCTGAATCCAAACGGTAAAGTTTTAATGGAAACATCCGGATTCGCCCGCTAAGAAAAAATTTAAAACTCTCGCGTCTGCCGGTAAAGTGATGTTGACGGTCTTCTGTGACTCTCAAGGCCCAATTTTTTTTGACTATTTAGAAGGACAACGTACTGTGAATAGTGAGTACTATTGTAACTTGCTTCAACATAAAGTGAAACCTGCGATAAGAAGAAAACGCCAGCGTGCTCTCTCAGAAGGTGTGATTCTGCTACACGAAAACGCCCGCCCCCATACTGCCCAGAAAACGCGAGGGATGGTCGAAAATTTGGGTTGGAAGGTGTTGCCCCATCTTCCTTACAGTTCCAACCTCGCACCGTCCGATTTTCATCTGTTCGGCCCGCTTAAAGAGTTTTTACGCGGTGCCAAATTCTAAGACAACGAAGCGGTCAATCAAGCTGTACACAAGTGGCTCTGACACCAAGGTCAAGAATTCTTCAGCACTGGAATTAGAAAGCTCACAAAGCGATGGGAGAAGTGCCTAAATGTTGGTGGAGACTACATTGAAAAGTAGTGTAACTTTCATTGTTATTGAAACAGTTCACTAAAACCCTTACCACAACACTTAATTCGTACTGGACGCACGTTTCGATAGCCAAGCTATCATCATCAGCAGCAAGACTGAACTAACAAGCTAAGTGAAAAACTAACCTTATAAAGAAAATAAATTATGCAATATGTAAATTTAAAATCGTAAAATTTAATTAGCCGCTTCAATGCACAGGACTATAAATAGCCTAAAGGTAAATGAGCCGAATGACGTGAGTTGATAAATCCTAGATTACAGTGAAGCGGTTCATTGCACAAGGTTAAAAATACAACTATAAATGATTAAACATGATGTAACAAAGGATAAAGGCTGGAATTTAGTGGTCCTAAATCTGAATTCATTAAGTGAGTTTTGTTTTTGTAAATTTCCATGCCTTCATAACAATTTAATTGAGAAGTACTCCTTACGTTTTTAATTAACTTTATATTATCAACATTATGGTTATTTTCAAGCATATGTAGGGCAACGCTAGATTTATCAAACCTTCTGAATTTGAGATGAGCCAAATGTTCTTTGTACCTAATTTTGATTGATCTTTTTGTCTGCCCAATATACACTTGATCACAATCTTTACATGAAATTTTGTAAATTCCTGATTTATCCATGTTATCCACTGGGTCTTTGGAATTTCCTAAAGATTTTTAAGGTTATGCTCGAAGAGAAAACAATCTTGCGGTCAATCTTAGAAAAGATTTTTTGAAGACCCTTGGTGTAACATGGATAAAAGGGTAATTTAACATATTTCTTATTATTACGGCCGTCAATGCGTTCTAATGTGCTTACATTTCTAATTCTTAATCTATTCTTATGTTTCCTAATAGTATTATAGACGACATCTTCAGAGAATCCGTTAAAGTTAGAAATATTGATGATTTCTTTTAGTTCATTTTGATATCTATCTTTCGTTAAAGGAAAATTGAGTAACCGGTGCACCAAAAAGTTAATAGCCGAAAGTTTGTGTTCATATGAGTGATTAGAATCCTGTAAGATGAATCTATTATTACTAGTAGGTTTCCTATATACGTCTATTTCTAACTTATTTTTATTTCTTATTACTAACATGTCGAGGAAAGGAATCCTGTTGTCTTTTTCTTCTTCGTGGGTAAATTTGATAGAGGGAAATTTTGAGTTAAGTTGTTCTATGAAATCAGTTATTGAACATTTACTGATGTCAAAGATGCAAAAAATGTCATCGACGTATCTGATCCAAAGCCGAGGGAAATAAGCGAAAGTATTCTTCAGGTCAGTTTCAAATTTACCCATAAAGAGGTTAGCCATAAACGGAGATAAGCTGTTACCCATTGCTGTTCCTTCCGTTTGTTGATAAAAAATGTTGTTAATTTGGAAAAAATTTTGTTTCATGCAAAGTTTTGTCAAAGAAATGAAGCTAGTAACTTCCTCTCTATCCATTTGGTTATCTAACAAAAGTGTTTCTAAATATTCCAAAGTTAAATCAATTGGGACACTAGGGAACAATGAACTTACGTCAAACAATACTAAAATTTCTTTGTCAGTAAGCTCAATGTCCTTAGTTTTTTCAATGAACTCGTAAGAATTTTTAATAGCCAAATCCGGAAATTGTACAGGTAACTGGTTCAATTTGTCAGATAACCACCTGGAAAGTAAGTAAGTTGGACTGTTGATATTCGAAACAATGGGTCTCATGCTTTTTCCGGGCTTGTGTATTTTAGGTAAACAATACATCCTAGGTAGTACTGGGTTCGATACCGTTAGTCTAAATCTTAAATTGTCGCTAATGACAGCCTTACATTCTAACATGGTCTTTTTGGTTTCTGTAATCATTTTAGACAAAGGATTTTTTGATAATTTTGAATAAGAACTTTGTGACAAAGTGGTGTTGACTCGACTAAAATAATCTTCTTTGTCTAAGATGACTACAGTGTTACCCTTGTCGGATTTTAAATAAAAACAATTTTTGTTTTTTAGTCTTCTAGCAATGATTTGATCTTTTCGCGCAATGTCAGGTGCATTCCTTTGCATATTTTCCAAAATTTGACTTTTGCAAGCGGTACGAATAAAATTGTTTGTGTTATCATCAAAATTACTGATCGCGTTTTCTATGCCAACTATAATTTCTTCAACCGGAGGCTTATTAAATTTCAGGTTGTATTTCAAACCTTTGTTTAATAAGTCGATTTCTTCTTTGCTAAAAGACTCACGTGACTCGTTTCTAACTAATGCAGTTGGGTTAATTATCTCGGCAGGTTTCGGTTTGTTCATTGTTATTGTTTTTGTCTCGTTAATTACTGAATGTACCTCGTACATCTAAAATAAGCAAGTTTAGATCAACTTCTGCAATAACCAGAAGTTTACTTTAATCTGTACATAAATTGAACAAGTCCACCACCTTTAGTTAACCGATATTGCTCTAAAAATATATACAAATTCCACCTTGCGTTCCTCGTCCATCAACGCGGCGAGATTGATATTAATTTCTATATCTGTTGACGAAGACAAATTCTCCGGTAGTTAATAATAGGGACCATCTAATTCGATTAATGAACCGTGGAATACGGCGAGAATAAATTAAGGCGTAATCAATGATAAATGAAGCCGACGTTTCTCAGCGTGGCCGGCATTTTCTTCTGTTTCGTCGTTCTTTTTTTCTCGTTGGATACGTTTAATCTATAAGCTTTTTTCCCTATATTTTGCCGTAGCAAATTTCTTACCGTTCTTATAGCAAAAAGCTCTACGTGGAAGGCGGCTGGGGAATTTTTAGATTAATGGTGCACGAGCTATGGGTACATTTTCCGAAGGAATGATCGAAACTAGTGGTGTGGTATATTGCTGTTTCATAGTTGTCGCCTCCTTTGCCAGGCTTTTGTTAAAGAATTTATCAAAAATATGCGTAATTTTGGGAAGGTTAAATCTTGGCTGTGTTAGCCGTAATAAGGGAGAAATCAATATATGTTTTTACGTTTCGATATAACGTAAATTTTTATGTTTTGAATGTTTTGATGTAAAGTAATGAAGTGTGCATCATGTGCTTACCGCTATATTTCAAAAAATTTTGGGGTATCATATCGTATTATGTTATTGAAGAAACCAATTAGCCCAGGGGTTCCCTAAATGTGCGCCGCGGCGCGACGGAGAGAGTAAACAGGGGCGCCGAAAAGCACTCCTTCGAACGCGGGTAGACATAGCTGTCTGGAACATTCTAAAATGAACATTTCGAATCGGATTCGAAGATAATGGAACTTCCTAAAGCATCTAAACTAAATCGTTGCCGTAGCTTGTAGAACTTTCTAGAAAAATAGCGACTAGTATAAATACGGCACAGTTTCGGCAAACCAGTTCAGTTCCTAAATAACAATCGAAGAGTAAACATCCTAGAGAAAAGTAAACGGTTTTAAAACGCCCGCTACCAGAGAAGCGCCTGCTTTGTTTCAGTGTGTCGCTTTTTGTTTTCGTAAAGTCGTAAAGATTTTTATTAAATAAGCAAGTCGACAATTCAAGAGAGGGTGATCAAGCATCGACAGGTGGGTGGGGTATCAAAGAAACGGAAATATCGTAAATACGACAGTAACTATCTGAATTTCGACTTTACTTCAGTAAAAGTAAATGATGAAGAGAGACCGTAGTGTGTGCTCTGTTTAAAAGTTCTAGCGACCGAGTGTACGCTCCCAAGTAAGCTAAAGCGACATCTGAAGACCAATCACTCAAACATGGTTGAAAAATCTCGCGAATTCATTAGTAGCGAGTTGCAAGATTTACAATCTTGCATCTTGCATCTTTTAAGGTCGCATACAGAGTGGCGAAGTGCAAAAAACCTCACACCATCGCAGAAGAGCTTATTCTACCGGCTGGTCTTGACATGGTTAATATTATGCTAGGAGAATCAGCGGAAAAATTAATTTAAAACGTACCTTTGTCCAACAACACTATTAGTTGAAGAATCCATCATATAGCTCTGGATCTCAATGATCAATTAATAGAGAAAGTGAAAGGCACGGAATTTGGTCCGCAACTTGATACGGCTTCTGACAGTAACAAAGACGTACACCGTATTTGTTATGTACGCTTCCTGGATGACAATATTATCGTTTGAAGACCTTCTGTTCTGCAAGAGCATCATTGGAAGCGCAAAGGCTCAAGATTTATTTGAGATGCTTGCCGAGTTTACAACAGAAAATGATTTGGATTGGGAAAAGTGCATCTGTATCTGTACTGATGTGGCTCGATCAATGTCTGGTCGATCTGGAGGATTGCAGGCACTTATTCGTAGCAAAGCACCGCATACTGTGTGGACCCATTGCATCATCCATAGGGAAGCATTTGCATCAAAGTCAATAAGCTCTCAATTGAATTTCGTATTAGAACGTGTTGTAAACGTAGTAGACTACATAAAAACTAGGCCAGTGAAAGCCAGATTTTTCAAAAAGCTATGCATGCACCATGAAAGCCTTCAAACTGTCTCTGCAGGGCAATTGCAGCACTCACCTTTCTGCCGCCTGCATTGCCAATGCAGGCAGCTGAGTTCTCGTAGCCACGCTGATGACGCCGGGTAGGCAGAAATATGTCCATGTGTTAGTGCTCTCTTTTCTCTGCTCGCATTGTTCTTGCCGGGAATGATTCCACCAGTAGCATAAGCTATATTAGCATTACTTTTGGTATGGAATCTAACTTAATTTTATTTTGAGGTTAGAATTCAATGAGAATTAAACAAGTTTTAATCCCAAAGAGTTTACAGCATTTATTGAATGCAATAATTATACTTCTTTTTCACAAACTTTGAAAATTCCTAAAACAAAATTTCTTTCATTCGCCATTTGTAATTTGGAATAAACAGAATAATCGGTTCTGGGCAATAGAAGACCCACACATTATTCGTGAGTTAGCTTTGCATCCATTAAAAGTGACAGTCTGGTGTGTAATTTGGTCAGGAGGAATCATTGGACCTTACTTCTTTGAGAATGAAAACAGCTTAACGGTAACTGTCACTGGAGAACGATATCGTGACATGATTGAAAACTTTTTGACGCCAGAACTGCATACTCTAGGCTTGATTAACATATGGTTCCAACAAGACGGTGCCACATCGCATACAACCAGGATTATAATGAAATTACTGCGAGATGTCTTTCCACAGCAAATTATCTCAAGAAATAGTGATGTTGATGGCCTCCACGGTCGCCGGATTTGACTACCCCGGACTTTTTTTTTGTTGGGATATCTGAAAGGCAAGGTTTATGCAGACAAACCAGAAACCCTTGATCAACTCAAACAAAATATTCGTGGTGAAATTAATGAAATATCGGTTGAAATGTGTGAAAATGTAATGAAAAATGTGCTAAAAAAGAGCTCGCATTTGTGGGGCTAACAGAAGCGGACATTTATCTGATATTGTATTCCACACATAATTGCCAACATTAAATAAACGATTTATCGACATTAGATCCATTCTCTTTCATTTAACCAAAATTTATAATCAAACGAAGTAGTATACCTTTCAGGCGGACACCCGGCATAATATATTTTGAATTATATCACCGAACGTAGTCATTTTGGATACTGATATATGTAAATATCATATTCACAACAGGGAACGTATTGCAACAACTATAATAACTTGTTCCACAAGTACCCTACTTTAAAATGATTGTTGGAAAAGTAATGATAGATTAGGTAAAACACCACATAATAAGAAATTAAAGAGCCTGGTTAAATAGCATGTCCGTAAATTTTCACATGAAATTGAACAAAATTTCGAATAAAATTGCAATTACTGTATCATTTCAACCTTAGTTTCGTCCAAATACATGTACACTTACAAATAATATTAATCAGTCGATTAAATATCCACCACAAATATATCTTTCACGAAAACGGTGCTCGGTTACGTGTTTGGTTTTTGCTTTGAAAGTTTTTCTAACATAAAATCGAATGGGAGGCGAAGAAGGGCCCAGTTGGCATCCTCTTTAAACCGGAATCCCTTCAAAACTTAAAAAATAAATGCCAAAAAAGAAACAATCCCTTTACCACTTAGGATAATATCGTGCATGGCGATACATCGCCTAAACAGTGTGAAGTCATCGAAGAGCGCTGAGGTCTTCTATTGCTGCACCCTGTAGTATTGAAACAAATGAACCTAAACATGTATATTTCCTTTTTCTTCTTTTCTAAAAAGGAAAACTTCTACGAGAACGTTTTAAATTTAATCCTCTTCCAGGATAAGCAGCGCACAAAAGCCTTTACTAAATTGTTCGTTACATTTAGTTCTCCTTAAAAAGCATCGAAGACGAAGAACAAAAAAAGAAGAACCATCTCGGGCAATAAACTTCTTTTCAGACGTTAAAGCGTTTTTCCGCGGAGGAAAAGGAACCTGCTGCGAAATGTATTCCTTTAAGCTGTTATTCTCACCCTTTATTTGTCCGCACACTCCGAGAGGTCCTTCTTGAAATTCATTACAATAATAAAAAAAAAGGGGGCGGTGGGGGAGAAAGGCCAACCGGTGAGGGTCCAAAGAAGGAAAAAAGGGTTGCATCGGTTATCCCGGCGAATGGGAAATTTAATTATACAATTAATTTGAGAATCGTTGTTTTCGCCTCGTCTAAGTTTTGGGAATGTTTCGTCCTGCCAGTTTCTTTCGTGTTTTTTTGTTTCGTAATAAAGGGTAAGTTTAACAGTCCACTTGGATGTAACTTTTTTACGGTTGCGGATGTTATTTTTTTTCTTCTTTATTAACTTGCATAACCGTTTGAATTATTCATACTTTAAGTAAAGCTTTTGGAGAAGGTTCTTTTTTGAATGTTTACTTTTTGGAAGATTTTATTTCAAGTTTATAAAAACGTACGAGGGCGAATCAAATATTAAACGGACTTTTCTTTTTAACGCTCCCTAGGTGAAGTGAGTAACGTGACGTGTTGATATATGTTGGATGGGCATGTAAAGTGGAGGGGAATAAATCGGTTCGGCTCGCCAGAGCAGATTAGTTGTTAGTAGCATCATGTCTGAGCAAGAGCTGCATACGTTTGTTGAGCAACGCATTACTATAAAATTTTTGTCGCGGGAGGGCGTAAAACCTGCCGAAATTTTGCATCGACTAACTGCACAGTTTGCTGAGAAAACGGTTTCAAGAACCCAAGTCTACGACTGGCACAAAAAATTTTCCGATGGCCGAGAGTCAGTGCAAAATGAGACCCATGCACGCCGACCGCGGACAAGCACCAGTGAAACGAATATTCTTGCGACCCGTGAGATGATTTTCTCCATGAAATGCGTACAGTTAATGCTGCGTACTACTGTCAACTGCTTGATGAAGTGAAACTGGCTTATCGACGAAAAAGGCGAGGCATGCCTATTCGAAGTGCGATTCTGCTCCATGACAACGCTCGGCCACACACAGCTGCATTAACCCAAGAAAAATTGGACAAAATTAATTGGGAAACACTGAAATATCCGCCCTACGGTCCCGATCTGTCGCCGTGTGACTACCACATGTTTGGGCCACTCAAAGAAGAACTGGGAGATCATCACTTTGACGACGACGAAGGTGTAGAAACGTTCGTGCGCAATTGGTTACAGACGCGACCACATTCATTCTTTGATGACGGAATTAAAAAACTTCCGATTCGGTGGGAAATGTGTGAATAAAAGAGGAGATTATATAGAAAAATAAGGTGTATTCAAAATTTTATTTACTGTACCAATAAATGTTCTAAAACAAAAATCCGGTTAATATTTGATTCGCCCTCGTATAATATAAGAAAATAATTTTCTTGGAATTTTATTTGTATTAAATAAATATTTTCTTAGGATTAGAAAATTAAGAAATTCCAAGAAAGAAAAATGTTTCTTCCAAGTAAAACATTCAGTTTTAAGTAAGAAAAAATTGTGCCAGATCTCACAAAGTTCTATTGAGAAATTAGGCGACCGGTTTCATGTTAAAAAACACATAATCAGGCCAGCTACAAGAATATCCAATAAAAGAAAAATTGCAATAATGGAAAGAAACCTCAAGATAATAATTCAAATTCAGAACAAGTGAATGAAGTTTTTTTTTTAATATATTACAGTATAATCAAATTATTTCTTTAATGTTATTAAATAAGAATTGTTTTTACGTAGTTTAATAATTAATGCGTTAAGACTTAACACCCTGTACATATTTTTACATTATACCATTTTGAAACATAAAGTGTTAGCCTCTAAATTGACAGCAAATAGTAACTCACTACACTACATCTGTTTTCTGACTAGGTCTTTGGGATTATCCAAAGCAATTCCTTCAATCTGCAAGTACTTTTGGGTATGGTTCACCTCCTCAAGAATGTTACATCACGAATGAAGGTAACCGAGAAAGTTGAAATCACAAACGTTTTTTATCAAAATTTGAGCTGAACCTCTCGTGTCTATATTTTCTGTTTGATCACAGGCAATCAGAGACAATCTACAAACTGAACCGTTAGAAATAACCTCAACAGCGTCATTTGCTTTTTTGAGAAGGTGTATTTAGATATTAAAGGACGAATCAATCAGGATGATGAACATAACAGGTACATTCTCACAATCGTATCTCAAATTCGTAAAGGGATATCCTATTGAAAATAAAGAAGCTGGTGCAGTAGCTGGATATTTTTGTTAATAACTTTATTTTAAAATTCGGAGTTCCCAAGGAAATTGTTACTGATCAAAATACTGAATTTGTAGCAAAGTTTTTTTAAAAAATCTACGAAAATTGTAGGAATTCAGCAGCTTACTTCTACCGCTTATCACCATCAAACTCTAGGATCTTTAGAAAATACAAGAATTTAGGAGATTTTCTAAGTATACAATTTGGTACTTTCCCGTTAATACGTGCTTCTTCGAACAAGTTAGCTAGTTCTTGGATTATACGCCCAATGTAAACAAGATTGATGTCCTAAATGTTGACCATCGACTTCTAGACTTAGTTTTATGTAATTTCCATTCTACTTTAGAAATCGCAAGAGATGAGCATCCTTTTGTACCAGAAGATCCATACCATCCTGCTCTGTGTATTAGTTTTGAAATTTTAAGTTCACCGAAGTGTACTAAATTCCATCACATGGTAATTTGCGTTACAACTTTCGAAAAGCTAATTTTGATAAACTTTACGATCACCTTCTTAATTATGATTGGACTTTGTTAAACCGTTCCGATGTCAATTTCGCGATTGACAGTTTTATTCCGTGCTGTACAAAATGTTTGATGAGTGTGTACCCAAGTATCCTGTCAATAACTCAGAATTTCCACTTGGTTCTCTTTGGAAAATTCGACGTAATCTGAAACTAAAGGACTACTATCGAAAAAAATGGAAAATAACGAAAGACTCTACTTTTCTTTATGAATTTAGAAGACTTCGCTCGTTAACAAAAACGCAAATATCACGTGCATATGAAGCTTATATTTCTCAAACGGAAGGTGCTATCAAAGTAGAACCAAAACGCCTATGGTCTTTTGTACGAAGTAGGAAGGGAACTACACGCATACCGGTAGATTGGTGCTCGATGGAGTAGCCCTCGACGATCCTCAACAAATTGTTGACGCTTTTGCAACAGTATTTTCTCAAGTTTATACTTTGTCCAACGTTACCGACCCTCCGCCCAATCTTCCACAACTACAATCGTTTAGTTTGGTTCCGACAACAGAAGACGAATTGGTTAAAATTATGGCTGCCTTTCCAGATAGGGCCACCGCGGGCGATGACTTGGTGCCGAGCTTCTGTGTTTGGAATTTATGTAATGCCTTTGCGTAACCTTTATGCCAGATTATTAATCTTGCCATCAGGACCTCCACTTTTCCGGATAGATGGAAACGTGCACGAATTGTACCTTGTCTTCAAGAAGGGAGATTCTACTCAATTCGAAATTATAGGCCCATCGCTATACTTAATAACTTTGCGAAGATTTTTGAACATATTATATATACTACGATATACAGGAATACTCGCTCACATATCGCAACTTGCCAACACGGCTTTTTGAAGGGACGCTCGACAGTAACAAACCTGGCCTGTTTCACACAATTTATAAGCGAAACTTTAGATGACTGCGGACAAGTTGACGTTATTTTTACCGACTTCTCACATGCATTTGATACTCTCAGTCATGAATTACTTCTATATAAACTGGACTCGTTGGTTTAGCTCCCAACTTCTCCTTGTTAATTAAATCTTACTTGGTAAAAAGAACTAACTATGTATTTTATAATGGATTTAATTCGTTGGAATTTGTATCTAGCAGCGGTATTCACAAGGATCCAATCTTGGTCCATTGATGTTCATTTCTATACATAAAGACCTCTTAACACCTTTTCTTGCCATGTCCTCGCTTATGCCGACGATGTTAAAACTGTTTTGTAATATTAACTGCCAACAAGATATCAAGAGTCTTCAGACGAGCATTAATATACTGACCGGGTGGTCAAAATCCAATACACTTGACATTAAATTTCTAGTTAAATGTAATTTTATGTGCTTCACGAGAAAAAACAAATCCATTTTATCTCTACTTATCAAATCAACGATATTCCATCGACAAGATTACCAACTTAAAGATCTAGGTGTCACTTTTGATCCAACTTTATCGTTTAACATACATATTGAACAAATTTGTTCATCTGCCTCTAAAATGATGGGTTTTCTTATGAGAACGTCCAAATACTTCAATGGGGCGCACTAGTGCTAAAATCCCTTTATTTGCATTTTACTCTCGAAATTGAAGTATGCCTCTATTGTTGGTATCCTTTCTATATGTCCCATCAAGCTCCAATTGAACGTGTTCAGCGTCGATTCCTCAAATTCTTATCGTTCAAAGTTAATGGCGGAATATCCGCCTTGGCATAAATTCATTACAACACCCTTCTCGAATCGCATCAATTTCGTTCATTGTCATCCCGTCGTGGATTACCATAGCGCCCGATTTTTACACAAATATTAAATGATAGGATCGACTGTATGCAGCTGGTCTCCCACATAGGATTCAAACGTACCCGAATAGCATCTCGTTATGCTCCAACCTTTACTATGCCGACACCGAGGACCAATCTTCGTTTGCGGTCCAATCATTATCACATGATCAGGAACGCTTGAGAAGATATTTAGTGATATTTCACCGGAGAGTTGGCGCCATGATACCACGAAACAAATAGTTTTTGTATAGTTACGTCATGTTTTTAAATCAATATGTATTGTGTTCACAATGTGTATATTTGTCCTGTAATTGGGTTTACCTGTTGGACAATAAACATTATTATTATTATTATTATTATTAAGATTGTGTTTCCGCGAACAAGTTTCAAACCCTGTGGTACCCTAGAGGTTGAATGAAAAGTCGGGACTTAAAGCTATTAAAGTACACATAACTGATTCTGCGCAGAAGATATGATTGAATTAATTCAAGAAAGTCCTTGCCGATGCAGAAAGAACACGATGGTCTATGAGGTCGAACGCACGTGAAAGATCGGTGTAGACAACATCCAATTAGCCACTTCCATCGACAGCTTCAGCTATTGTTTGTGAAGTTTCCGCAAGGTTAGTTGCGATAGGCTTGTGCAACATAAATCCATGCTAAGATGTAGAAAGGTGGGATCTCGTGCTATAGAAGATGCGGTTATAGACTAATAATTCAGACTTTAGCGAAGGAAGAAATTATAGCAACAGGTCTGTAATTGTTAACGTTGGAATTATCATCCTTTTTAAAAATCGGCGAAATCCTAGCCACTAGGTTGGAGATTATGGCTAAAGGAGTAGCAAAGATAGAAGCACAGTCTTTGACAAGGAAACAGGGAATGTTATCGCCACCAGCTGATAATTTGTTTCTTAAACTTTTGTACACTGAATAATTTGATCTTCAGAAACAAACTGCAAACATAATGGCGATAAGTTAGAAGCTATGTCTGGAGGATCATAGACCTAAGACTCAGGTAAAAAAGCACTAGAGAAGGATAAGGCGTCTTTCTCTAAAACACTTTCAAATTTTCGTATTACACACCAATTTGTTTCGCCTTCTACAACGCATAACTGTGCGTGAACAACATTCGCAATTTGCACAGAATCCACTAGCGACATCGAAACATTTTGTAATTTTTCTATTCCCTCCGCTAGTCCGAAGTAATTGTTGTGAATAGTTTGTAAATCTCTTTTAACCTGATTATCTTGAAATATTTCCTGGCTTTTCTTGATTGCTGCAGCTTCTGTCGGATTGAATTTTAAAACTACCTTCTTTACTTGATCAAAATATTTGTTGTAGTAAAACGCAGCCTGCAACCATGTTCCTCAACGTGTAACAATCGGCTGTGGTGGTTCAGGTAAATCAGGACACAGTTTATGAAATAGTCGGGTACGTTTCGGGGACTTTAGAAACACTGCCTTTGTACTAGCAATCAATGCATTTACTAGAGGAAAACATGTAGGAATCGTTTGTGCCGCAAGATTTAGAGTATGGATTTTACACGTTACATGTAAGAAGTTACCACTGTGTTCTTTAACAGATCGGCCCAAAGAACGCATGTTTGCGGCACCACCACTCATAAACATTAAAAGTTGCTTAGTTGAAACTTCAAATTTGTTCAATGAGTTCAACACAACCTTTAAAATATCATCGGCAGTAGAATTTATAACTCTTTTGGAAGCATGTAAGAAGGAGGATGACGGTCGATGCGGTTCCATTGTACGTACTATTACATTAACCACAGAATGTTTTTAACGATCTGTTGTTTCGTCCACACACAACCACAGTTTTTTATCTTTCAATTCCGTTTTCATTCTTTTTGCACTACATTTCGTATCGATCTTCGACTAGGTATTTTACAGTCCGCATATTTATTCCAGAAGGAGACAAATGCTTCTTTGTCTAGTCAACGAAACGATAGATTACATAAAATAAGAGTAACACATAAATCAAATGTAAACTTTTCTTGGTCTCGTATGCCACTTTTTGCAGAAGAATGCTGTTTGCTTTCTATGTGACGTTGACAATAGCTTCTAGACCAACACATTAAAGGGATTTTACAAACTAGACATTGAATTTTAGCGCCATCAAAAATTAAGTCCGGCATGTCCACTATAAAGTTTTTAACTGTGTCTGCCATTGGTCGTTTTCGCAACGTACCTAACTGCGACATTTTTAAAGCAAACATAAGCGTACAATTACGAAATAAGTTACGACAGCCTACATATACACAGAACTACTCGCATACAGCATCGATTTAGTAATGACGCTGTGAACGCGTGAAATAAATAATCGCCGACTCCGCACCACATATCTACTACACTGACTGTTTGCCCAGACTAGTAACGAGGCTAAGTTCTCTACCATGAACGTGTGAACTGTAAACTTCATTAATCTCCGTCTTAATCAACTTGCGAAGTCTCTGAAACTCCACATTGTAAAGATTATTTCGTGTTGTTTTCCATTTTTTGTGATAATAGGCCTTTAATTTTAAGTTTTTCTTAATCGCAAGTGAGAACCAAGGAGGAAAGTAGCTATTATGATATGAGCTCAGCGAAGAAGCAGATAGATTTAAAATATCATATAACTTGCGGTAAAAATGTTGAGCGCCAAGTTAACGTAAGATAATTAATGAAGGGAAATAAAAAGCAGGTCCAATTTTCTCACAAATTCTATTAACCATCAGGCGACCGGTTTCGTGTTCAAAAACACATAATCATGAAAGGAAACAAGCAAATATACATAAGTGACCATGTGAATTGTAAAGATAATTGTAAAATTGCACCATAGTGACATGTCAACCAATTAAAACACGTTATGTAATACATTATAAAAAAACTAATCAATTGTAAACTATTCTAAAATATAATAAAAGAAAAAATTAAATTTTTTGTATTTTAAAAAAAGTTAAATTGTCTCCTCCTATTGTGATCTTATAAAATGAACATATTACGTAAGATAATTGTCAAGGAATAACCAATTAGTTGTAAGTAAATCAGAATAAAGCTTATAGTAATTGGTTTTGTGAAAATTTGATCTGAGGTTACTGGAAGGAAACGGAATGACATTGGAAGGCTTAGCATTGTGAAAAGTAATATCCAGAGTGGGATGGTGATTGTCCTCGATAACAGACAAGAGAGTCATGCAAAATCTCCACTTCAGACTCAAGATTAGACAGCATCAAGTCCAAAACCCTATTATTGCAATTAAAAGTATGGCTAAGTTGACGTATGTAATTTTAGGGATTCCATGAAGGATGAGAATAGATTTAAGAATAGATTTCAGATAGCAGCTTCACGGAGAAGAATTAATTAGCCTATTATTTTTTTCGTGAAAGGGTGAACGCAGAAAACTATCGTCATAACTCATTACAACCTTTTCTAAACCAGTTGCATGATAACCAACAACATTTCCAACAAGACTCTTACATGAATATTTTGATAACCAGGTAGTAGATTTTTCTCCGCGTTCTTCTGATCTATTTTAGATTATTTTATTTTCTAACACCTAAAAAGTGTAGTTAAAAGTACACCACATACAATACAAAAACTCACCGAAGCAATTCAAAATGTTCGTGACCCGCGGACAACTATACCGTCTGGCAGATTCTTATTGCATTATTTTTCAAGGATTTTTCTAAGGCGGAATTTTTACATTTAATAATTGATTACATTTGATGCCATCAACGCATTACAAAGTACTTTTTAGAAAAGTTGCCTGTGGTCTTAGTTGTGTGGTGTTTTCTTCGGTATCACCGGAAGCGATAGACACATCAAGATATTTGAACTGAGTGGATCTCATTAGTGCCAGTAATCTGCCAAATTCCCACATTTCTCCAAATATCGATAATTGCAGTTCTTGATGAGGCACCTCAATATGATTAGTTCTCTTGCATTTCAACTTCCCTCCTTGCTTTTATTTTGCTTTCGCATCTTCCGTATTTTCCGCAAGTCCCGTTGTAAATGTTCTCTCTCCGTTTTGGCATGTTTTCTCCCCTTATTTTTCTTCACTGGTTTGTTGGTAAGTCGGTCTGTTGATTTATTGAGGGCAAGCGTAGAAAATCGATTATAAATTGGAGCGGGAATAGGAGGACCTGGAAATGG
This sequence comes from Dynastes maya, assembly GCA_029619315.2. Classification (NCBI taxonomy): domain Eukaryota; kingdom Metazoa; phylum Arthropoda; class Insecta; order Coleoptera; family Scarabaeidae; genus Dynastes; species Dynastes maya. The sequence goes on from JAROYE020000003.1 coordinate 4,319,119, forward strand.
GGACGAAGGCGGTTCAAGACAAGAAATATGCGTTTTTCTCCCATGCCGAGCAGCCGATAATGAAATATTACGAGCTTTGCGCATAAATTCGAAAACGATAAGGGAAATGCATTTACTTTGTAATAAGGTTATTCCTTCGATCGACAATGTTTTTGTACAAAGAAGAATGGCGGGTTTAAATCGTTATTCGAAGGATATATTTGGTTTTCTCTTATCGATTATGTAATAGGACCGTTCGCTAAAATTAATCGACAAACACCAAAATGTCGGTACACTCCGCACCACACAAGTTACTTGATTAATTCGGAACAATCGTTTCGGGAATTCGTGGTTTCCAATTGTCAAGCGTGCGACCGAATAATGTGAGAAAAAGATTTTCATTCTAATATGCCTCGTTCTATCTCTACTTTAAAAGATATTTACCTACTTTTACCGCCTATATATTCTAAAAGATGTGAAATAGACGAAACTAAAAGGATAAGTTCTTGCCTGTAGCACAAAACGTAGAACATGTGCCCGTTTGGGCTAAGTGAACTATTTTCCTTATTTAGCAGATTTGCATTCTTTTCATATAAATGGTTTCGTAAGCGTCTAATGTCTGAAATTGATAAACCTGGTCAAGATTCATTAGAAGTTAATTCAGACTCTTCAAATTCTGAGTCTGAAGAAGATGTAGCTACAGCGGAGGCCGATAGTAATAATCCCAACTGTTTCACTTCTCCATCCGGCATCCAGTGAAATAAAGTTCCGCCAAGCTTTACGAAATCTGCAAAATGTAGCGTACTCCCTTTAGCACTAGGTGTAGAAACTAAAGCAGTGTCCTGTGATACACCTGAAAATGCTTTCAAATGTTTTATTACAAGAACGATCTTAGAAGAAGTCGTCAAGTGGACAAACCTTGAAGCTCGAAGAGTAACTACAGTAAAAGACAAAGGATGGATAGATATTGATGTGATGGAGCTGAATGCTTTCTTATGTTTGCTGATACAAGCTGGTGTGGAAAAAAAACTGGGACGTACCGATAAGAGAACTGTTTTCTTCTGATAAATGTAATCCTATTTATATATGGGAATTAATCGGTTTGAAGATATTAGACGGTACCTGCGTTTTGATGACAAAAGAACTCGTGATTTTCGCCTACAGACCGATAGATTAGCTCCGATATCGTATATATGGAACTTATTTTTACAACAATGCAGGTCATCTTTGGTGCCAAACGAAAGTGTTACCATTGACGAGCAGTTACTCTCGTATAGAGGGAGATGTTCATTTATTCAGTATATTCCAAATAAACCGTGAAAATACGGTATCAAAATTTTCTGGATGTGTAAGTCAGAATCAGGATTTGCAATTGATGGATTGCTATATACCGGACGACGACCCAATCAACCTATCCATACAAATCTTGCTTCTGAAGTAATGCAAATTTTAGTACGCAGCATCCACTTCTCTGGACTAAATGTTACAATGGATAACTTCTTTACAAACATTCCATTGGCTAAATGTTTATTAGAAAAGAACCTAACAGTGGTTGGAACACTAAGAAAATATAAGAGAGAAATACCAAATGTAATAAGAGATGCAAAGAACAAACCGGTCTACTGCCACGCTGACGCTTATGGCGAAAATATCGCGCGAAAAGTGGAATAATAAACCTTTCAAACACTGAAGATGGTGGGTACTTTTAGGTATTCGAGACGGTAGTATGGGGTACGGTTCCCTTTGCCCTAGCCCAGCCGAAGATGGCGTGGGAGATTGATAAGCACCACCCTATTTAAATAATATAAAGGGACCATCCTGTAGTTTAGCGACGTCAAAATAGGGAAATTCGTCGCTGGATAACTAATACTAAAAGTTGGCGTAGTGTGACTGTGACGATAACAGATTATTTGATAGGCCGCGTAAATATTGCTACAAATATAGTTGAACATTAATTTTCGGGTACTCTGTATGTTATGGTATTTTACTAAATAATGAGTACAGAAAAAATACACACTGTATAACAAGATTAAATATATTAAAAATAAAGAAACAATAAATAAACATGTGACATATATTTACAGAGGTGTAAGCAAATGTGAATACGTTTAAACAAATAAATAAACAACAATAATGATCAAACAAATAAGTATATTCGAAATAGGAAAATAGTGACCGGTAAATAAGCAAAACAAAGGGGATGACGTGATAGCGTCGTTTCTAGAATTACGCGGGAATAACGGTTATACGAGATTTGACGTTTGACGTCCTAAGATCTAAGATCCTTACTGTAACACTATTGGCGAAATAAAATAACAAAAGTGATGCAAAACTGATAAACAAAATTTAGAAGCGTTACAGGATGGATTATATTCGTGCACGAAAATTATTACAATCTAAAAATACCTTATACAATATACAGCGTCCAAACCTAACCACGCCTTGGGTTCTCGAAGCTTCTCAAGCGTCTCAAGCTTCTCAAGCAAATTGTTCAGGGGCGAACCGGTGGCTTGTTCACATGTTTTTTTAGTGCTACACAGGGGGGTTTGCTCCGAAAGGAGAGAAAAGGATTAGAAGTCAGACGAGAACACTTACGTGAAACGGTATGCCATCAGTATGTATCTAGCTCGGAAATATGAATTCCCCACCATGTGAATGCTTAACGACAGGAACCGATACGATGTTTAATCAAGTATCCATACGTCCTTTTCAATAGACAGCTTAAGTCGTTCCCCCTCAAGTTAGCGCTAATATCACGTGAGTCCAACAGGTGGAAGTGGGGATATGAAAATGGTTGGTTCGGTATTTTACTTAGAGATTTTTAAAACTAAGAATGCTTAATAAATATAAGTAAATCTTAATTTAACTCATGACAATAAAAATATGTAATTCTGCAAAGGGGTTTGAAATAAATAACCATAAACATTATTTTCCAAGAGGGATGTCATTTATCGGAATTAACATTAACTCAAACGATAATCAAAGGGTTAACTTATACAGCTAGGCACAGAAATTTTGTATCGTAACACATACAGCTAGAGGCAGGAATTTTATACCGTAACGCTACTCTTCTACATTTGGCTTTTATGACAAAATGACTATGGTTGGCTACATTCCTAAGAAAAACAAGTCAGTCATTTTGCTCAGCATCATGCACAGTGACATGTCTGCAAGTGAAAATGTTAAACAGAAGCCGGAATTAATACTTTATTACAACAAGACCAAAGTGGGAGTAGACGTAATGGATCAAAAACGGTCCAACTATACATGTAAGAGGCAAACGAAGCGTTGGCCTATGGCGCTTTTTTCGAATATGATTGGTATTGCAGCACTAAATGCATTTATTATATTTTCCTCGTTGAAACCTGATCATCATAGGAATGTAACACACGCTAGACGACTATCTTTGAAGGAATTAGCTGAGCAATTGGTAATACCGCATATGATAAGGAGGTCGAAAAATCCGAAAATACCAAGAAATTCAATAAATTGTATGAACAAATTTATTAACATTGAAGAAACTGCGACCGATGCCGTTACAAATAAAAGGAAGATATGCATGATGTGTCCCTCTAGTTCAGACAGAAAAAACAAACTAGTTTGTGAAAAGTGTCGCAATAATGTGTGCAACGAACCATAGTGTAAGAATTTGTAAAAATTGCCACTTTTGAACATGTATTTACATTTATAAGAGTTGTAATCTTTAGTTAGAGGTTTCGTTTAACTATTTAAGATTTTTACACGCACAAATAAATGATTTAAATATATTTCATGTTCTTATACATTTTTAACAGAGTAAAAAAAACAACCGGGCCTGAGAGAGCCGAGAAATGTTAATCTGTATATCCGAACACCCATGCATCCTAGGGTTAAATCGAAAGTTTTTTAAGAATTCAAGACATAATTTTATTTTCAGTTCATTAAAGTAATTAGCTTCAATATACAGATTAATAATGCAAAAAGGCTCTAATTTGAAGAGGATATAGAATTGAAACCCAGTCCAGATTTTAGTGCATTGTAATGTAATGTCCGAAACCAACTTGAAAAGACTGTTCAAATCGCATACAACATGAAAATCCCTTTTATGGACTAAACTAACAGGCAAATTCAATTTTATCACATATTACATTATTACTATGGAAGTAATCTTTACCACGCACTACGCAAATGAGTAATCTAGTTCGCGAATTGTTTGCGTGATATATGGTACATACACACTAACGGTATAAATGCATTTGCATTGCGCATTGTTCGTTTTGAATAATGGCATACAAGGCTAATATTAATTCGGCATATTCAATTAAGCCCCACCTGTACGTAACGTTGATCATCCAGCAATACGTAAGATAATTTGTCTCGCTGCGCTTGACCATTCGTTATTGCGATTTATACACGCAGAGAAATGGTTATTTTCAAGCATATGTAGAGCAACGCTAGATTTATCAAACCTCCTGAATTTGAGATGAGCCAAATGTTCTTTGTACCTAATTTTGATTGATCTTTTTGTCTGCCCAATATACACTTGATCATAATCTTTACATGAAATTTTGTAAATTCATGATTTATCCATGTATCCATCTACTGGGTCTTTGGAACTTCCTAAAAGGTTTTTAAGGTTATTGCTTGAAGGAAAAACAACCTTGCGGTCAACTTTAGAAAAGATTTTTTGAAGACCTTTCGTGTAACTTGGATAAAAGGATGATTTAACATATTTCTTACTATTACGGCCGTCAATGCGCTCTAGTGTGCTTATATTTCTAATTCTTAATCTATTCTTATGTTTCCTAATAGTATTGTAGGCGACATCTTCAGAGAATCCGTTAAAGTTAGTAATATTGATGATTTCTTTTAGTTCATTTTGATATCTATCTTTAGTTAAAGGAAAGTTGAGTAACCGGTGCACCAAAAAGCGTCACATTGTTTCTGCCGGGAGTGATTCCGTCAATACCATGAGCTATTTATATTAGCATTAGCTTGATTATTGTTTCTAAGCACTTTTTTCATATATACTTCTACATTAAGTTCACTTTTGTTTGAACATTATTCTGTAGATAACCTTTGTCTTAGCGTTTTTTAAATCACAAGCAATGAGAATAGTTTACTGTATTATGTACGGATATGTCGTACTGTTTTAAACAAGGTAAGTGCAATTAATAATGCGGATATAAATAATAATAATGCACGCATCGAATGCATGCATTATTATTCGCAAGGAACAAATTTGATATATAGTTTGATTTAACTTGCCGCATAAGATATCACAATGAGGTCTCCACGACAGAGTATTAGTGAAAGTCAGACCTTAAAAACTTGATCTCTTGCTGAAAACTGAAGCGCGATTCATGACAGGTAAATTAGAGATTTGAATGAATAAGTCATTGCCTTGTATGGAATAGAAGAATTACCGTTTTTGAGGGATTCAAATAGAGCTTGTTAGAGGAGAACCATATAAATAACTTTTCAAATAGTAAATTACGAATGGTTTCTTCTTCGGAATCACCCACAGTCATTGCAAAGGTATCGTCTGCATACATAATTATAAAAAAGTAAATTAAGAAGATCACAATATCATTCAGATACAGAGAAAACAAGATTGGAGCAAGAACCGAGCCTTGAAGGACTCGCAAAGTAACATGCAAGGTTCCAGATTTATAAGTAACACCCTCCTTACTCATACGTATCTCGACATACTGATTATCCAAGTATTATGGGAACCAATGACCCGCTCTTCCTCGAACTCCATAGGCTGATAATTTCTCTAGCAAGCGATCGTGAGGTACGCAATCGAAAGCTCGACTGAGATCGCAAAAGATACCAACAGGAAAGCGCTTTTCTTCAATGAACTGAAGAACCACATTATAAAATTGATATATGGCGGAGATGGTCGATTTTCCAGAACGAAATCCATGTTGTAACGTAGTAATAATGGAGTGGTCCAAAAAAGAGTTCAGTGTCTTCAACATACTGTATTCAAAAAGCCTAGCTATTGCAGAAATAACCGAAATCGGACGATAATTGTCAGGAGATAGTCTGTCGCCCTTTTTGAATATAGGTTTGGCAGAAGCTATTTTAAGAGCATTTGGAAAAATACCCAACTGAAAGGAGAGATTTATGAGATACGTCAGTGGTCTACAGAGATAGAGCATGCATTTCAAAAATTCTAGGTAAATACATGCTTTATTTTAAGAAAATGAAACTATTGATTTATGAACAATACCTAAACGCTTTCTGAAATTAAGAGAACTATTTACTACCCTTAAGAAAATATTGTTTTGTGTTACAATGACCATTTACTTATACTAAGAATCGCTTTCTTCATATTTTCTTCATATTTTCTTCAAAATTTCCTTAAATCAAGTTAACAAATGTCAAAGGAATACAATTATTTCATTACAAGTACGAGGGATGATCGTAAAATAAGGTTCCCATATTTTTTTAAAATAGACAGCATTCTTTATTTCCTTAACATTACACATCGTTTTAAAGGTAAAAACTTAAGCTATTTTTCGACATAATCGCCATTTCTATCCAAGCATTTTTGCAGACGGTGTACCAACTTCTGTATCTCCATATCGTAATCAAATCAAAATCTTTTCAATTGTGGTGTTGGATATCTCAGGAATCCGAAGAGCGAGTTGACGAATGGTCACCCTCCGATCCTCAAGCAGTATGTTCTCGGCCTTTTCAACGATTTCGTCTGCAACTGATGGTCTTCCGCTCCGCTCTTCATCGTAAATTTCCGTCCGACCTCCAGTGAATTCCCTACACCATTTGCGGACGTACTGAACAGCTATACACTTCTCCGTAAACTTCGGTTAATTGACGATGAATGAACGAAAACACTAAAACATGAATATAATAATGGCGGCAGATTCAAACTTTTCGATTGAGTTTCAACAGGTTCCCGTAGAGGTATAAGGTTCCAATCTTAGTTGCTAGATGGTGCATATTATGTTAGCTTATCAATTTTGTGAAATTTGGCAATTGTCAAATAACTATTAACATAGTTATAGTCAAAAATTATCCATGATTAATATCCTCATAAAATTCCAATTAATTAACGTTTGATTTATTTACTGGAGTAGTGTACAGAACCCACAAAGTTTGATAGACGGTAAGCACCAATTACCTCTTTCTATATTTCATATTTTTCCAAATATCGTGTTATGTGTGGTAAATAATTAAAATCTCACATTTGTTCATTTACTAGAATCGATTAGCTAAATTGATAAAACACATTATCCCAGGAAATTAACAAAAAAACGTAACCCAGGTGTTAATTATTTAATTTCACATCACAAAAGAAGGGCGGACGCAGAACGTTGACGATCATTTGCGGCAGAAACCGCACTCGCACAAGAAGAGCGTGCCAGACCAAATAGTCGTCATTTAACGTATAACAACCTCATAAATTTCCTCGAGACCGGGCAACATTAACCTGCCTCCCAGGCTAACATGGAACCGTGATGTTATCGAAGAGCAGAACATAAGTTTGTACCGAAATAATAAATGTAACGCAATTTGTAACTTGAGATATCGATTTTGCTATAAATAAAACGGTCTGTTTTTGGTGCGGGTACATCAGAGAAGAAGAAATGAAGAAAGAAGAGAGGAAGAAAAGGAGACCAGAAAAGAAATCATGCAATGACATAGGAGAAATAATAAAAGTAAGAACGGGGAACGTTTATTCCTAGTGGATGGTGGTATTTTCTCGTATTCCTGTTCAACACGCCATCTAGAATGTTATGAACGTACTTGAGAAGACTATGTTAGAATTTAGGATATATGTAGATACAAGAAAAGGCGATGTCTGAGATCCGCAATAAAATAAGAAAATAACCCTTCATATCATGAATTATAGTTATTGTAAATGTTTAAGTCTGTGTGTATATTATGTATGTAGTATTATCGTGGAGGAATAATTTAAGGATGAAGAGGGGAGACAGAGGAAGATGACGAAAGTTGTAATAGAATATACAGGCCAACGATAAACAAATTTTTTATTAACTTTACCTAATTCTTATGTTTTTGAATGTGCTGGGTCCGAATATAAATTATATCATCCGCCAATTTTTCACATTTTAATATTCAAAACGAGAAAAGTTAATTTTTTATCATTCAAATGTAACGTATAATGTAATACGTTGGCAGTAAAATCAAATGTTATTAGGTTGGCAGTTATGGTAAATGGGACAGTTGTTTGTTTTCTTCCAATCAATATAAACTCACTTTTCTGCGTTTGGCCCATGTGCTCTAAGTTTTATTACTTATTTATTAATCTGTGCTCTAAATATGGCTAGCCGTGGTTGTAAAAACTGCCCTAACACTCTTTGTTATATATGTGGTGAGTTTGTAGTTAAAAGACATCAGAGACACATTACTGACTTTATACTTTACATATTTTGGGGCAAAAATCGGTGATCAAAATGTTGGGCTCCTCACAAGGTATGTTATGTTTGTGTCGAGGATCTTAGGAAATGGTCTAAAAAAGAAAAGAAAGCTTTTAGATTTGCAGTACCAATAGTATGGAGAGAGCAAAAAAATCAATTCAAATGATTGTTATTTTTGCAACGTTGGTGTTTCTGGGTATAACTCAAAAAATAAGAAAGTAAATAGTCTACCTTAACCTTAATTCAGCTATTGGGCTGGTAGGACATGCACCGGGACTACCTGCCCCTGAGCCACCTCAGTCTATTGACGTTTTACAGTCCAGTGAACCCGAATCTGATGAAAGTCGACCGGGTGATGATGAGTTCCAATGTTCTCCAGAAAATTTAAAACCGCAGTTGTTTATACAAGCTGAGTTAAACGATTTAGTGAGAGATTTGGTTTTGACTAAGGAAAAATCAGAATTGCTTGGTTCTAGGCTGAAAGAAAAACAGTTATTGGCATCTGGAACATCTATTTACCAATATAGAACAAGAAATCAACAGTTTACTCAGTTTTTCAAGCAGGAAAAGGATTTGGTTTACTCCTATAATATTGGTAGTCTAATGAACGAATTTGGCATTGAGTACAAGAAGGCAGATTGGAGGCTCTTTATAGACTCATCAAAAACTAGTTTAAAAGCTGTTCTTTTACACAATGGAAATACTTGCTTCACTGCCCGTTGGTCATTTAATCCATATGTTGGAAACTTACGAAAATCTTGACATGATTTTACAAAAAATTAACTATCCGGCTCACGATTGGATGCTATGTAGGGATTTGAAAGTTGTTTGCATGATCCTTCGTCAAAAAAGGGATTTACAAAGTTTCCATGTGAGTGGGACCGCGAAGCAAGGGATCGACATTGATCCACAAAACAATGGCCCGTAAGAAAAACTTTGACACCTGGCAAGAAAAACCTATTGCATAAACCTTTAGTAGATCGAAAAAAGATTCTTCTACCACCTCTACACATAAAGTTAGGCTTAATGAAACAATTTGTAAAAGCCTTGCCTAAAGATGGTGAATGTTTTAAATATTTGTGTGAAAGATTTCCAGATTTATCAGAAGCCAAACTGAAAGAATTAATTTTTTATCATTATTTGAATGATAAAAAATTAACTTTTCTGGTTTTGAATATTGGTGAAAATTGGTGAGTGATACAACTCTTTTATTATTATTTTCGAACCCAGCACATCCAAAAACATAAGAATTCGGTAAAATTCTTCTTCATTTCCACTATTACTAGCTAGCAAAAAGACTGGAAAAGTGTATTGGTTCAGCAATTGCGAGGGTGATACTTACTGCGTTGGAAAACTTTCAAGTCCCACTACGTCAACTGTTGATGTTTATGAGCGATGGTACCGCGACAGTGCGTTCGATAGGCCGTTCTCTTCTTGAACACGGTTGCAAGTGTTTACATGTTACGTGTAAAGTGCATGCTTTACATCTTGTGGCAGAAACTATTCGACACTGTTCACTCAAGGTAGATGTATTAACGATTAATTGATCCCAAGCCACCAAGGGATAGAAGGCAATGAAAAGGCAGACAAGCTGGCTAAAGAAGCAGCGAACATGCCTTTCATTGGTTCTAACCCCTTCTGCGGTCTCCAAGAAAGCCACATAAAACAAGCAATTAAGGCATGGGAGGACAATCAAAAGGCCTCGTACTGGGAAAATGTTCCAAGACAAAAACAGGCGAAAGTATCATCATATCAGGCTCGCCAATGACAGCAAAAATAGCGCTATCGTTGAGCAAAAGGGATCTTAGACCACTGGCAGGATTTCTGATAGGCCATGTAGCCCTAAAACATTATGACAAAGGGGATTGTTTTGTGGGGGTTTATAAGATAATATCATAACACCTTGTCACTTTACGTGGTCTTTATTGTCTAAGTACTGTACTGGTTGAAGATGTAGTTACAATTGCAATTATAATGAATGCATTCCTAGGATACATAATACTTTTTTGCACAAAACTACTATCGCAGCAACTTCGTCGTCCCCCTTCTAACGGTTCGCGTGCCCATTCCCACGACGCCACGGTTCTTGATGATACAGCAAAACTTGCACTTGGAGTAATGTTGTAATAGTGTTACATATGCGACAATATCACTTATTTAAACTAGAAAAAGCTTAAGATCAAATCTGTCGTCTATGCCGAGAAGATCTGGAAACTGCAGAATACATCTTGTGTAAATGTGTTGCCATTAGTCGCACACGACACCAACATTTCAGTAGGACATTTCTTGCACTTACTGAGCTGAAGGAAGCAGATCCTAGAGTAGCATTACGGTTTATTAAAAGCCTCCAACTATTCTAACACACATAAAGGCATTTTGTTACAATAGATCTATTAAGGTCGCAGTGACTAAAGGCATCTGAGTCATGGCCCGACTATAATAGTAATAATAATAATAGACCTAGAAAATTTGCTGGGGTAGATAAACTGCAGCTGCTCTCTCTGTGAGAATAGACTTAGAAAATTTGCGGGGGTGGGTAAACTGCAGCTGGTACCCCTATGAGTATTGACCTAGAAAATTTGCTGGGGTGGGTAAACTGCAGCTGATGCCCCTATGTGCGTACTCGATAACCTCTGTTCCTTACCCAAACCCTTGAGGGTTGGGTTTTTCAACTAGTGATTTTAACATAATGTGTGAATGAATTTTCAATTTATTTCCTTGATATGTTGCTGTTGTATTTGTTCAGCGATTTCAGTTTCACGGTATGTATGACTTCAAATAGAATCCTAGAGTTCAAAACACAAACATTATGCTTGAACAAAGCTAAGCCCATAGAATAACCAACGCAAAATATCAAACTCATTAAAACACTGAAACAGGCCTTCAATAAACTAACTATTAAACTTCACGTATATAAAGTAATATATTCAAAACCGGGCAACACCAACCGTAAAGCTTATTGACTTTTATAACTTAATAAAATGCCAACAGCATTTACGAATTGTAATATACGTAAGTTCATACACATATTAGATAACTAAATAGAACATTCGTTAGAGTAGAGAGTAGAAAGAGACCGCCTCGTACGTGAAAACTAATTTTGTATTATTACCTTCACGCAAACTGTTAAATTGATATTGATTTTGCCATCGGCTACCCTTCTCTATGCTTCTATGTGCTTTGCTGTAGGTAGTACCGCTACGTTAACCGAGGCCACTTTTGATATCTCGCTTCAAACGTGGAAATGGGACCGTAGAAGTGACGTTTCGAAACGTTAAACGTTGAAACAATAACCGCTGTCCTATTCAGTTAGTTGGTGGTTCGACTGCAATGCATTCAAACGGATTGACATCGATAAAGATAGAAACGGTATATAGCAGGGTACATAGTACGGTTAGACCGTCCGACATTGACGTAAAATTTATTGAAGTGGAGTAGCGTATACCGATTGTGTGCATTAACCTCAGTAAAAAATGGTGCTAATGAAGCAAAGCACAATATTCGTAACATTATTGTTAAGTGATTTTTGGGGGAAATCTTGAGACTCTCCAATTTCATTTTTATAATAGCCACTAATTAATGCAAAATAGTATATTAGAAAACAGGTTTCTTAAGATGGCACCGTGTCCCACGCGTCTCAAATTTGAAAAACGAGCCAAGTGTTTTAAACGGACTTATGATAGGTGTCTTATCTTAAAAGTAATGATAGATTAGGTAAAACACCACATAATAGGAAAGAAGATTAAGTAAAACACCACACAATAAGAAATTAAAGACCCTGGTTAAGTACTTCGTCCACTATTTACAGTGACTCCACTAACGACAACGCTCTCTTTTGTAATTGTTCTATTGCGTCATGTAATCCGTTATAGTTGTTACAAATAGTTTGTAACCCTGTTTCAACGGAAACATCTTGAAATTTTGTCTGTGCCAGCAAAAGCTTGCTTTTTAGCCTTATTAACATTACACATCTTAAATTAATAATTATATATTTATAACGAATAACACGTAACACAAAACGTTTCCTAAACTGAACGAAAAATAAACAAGCAGACGCTGACAATGCGAGAATCGATTTTTGCACACATCCCGCTACTCCGCTGAAACGCATGTATGGCAGAGACAATTACCTCGCTGTAGTAATAATTAGAGTTGGTCTAAAAGGTGGTACCGGCAGTGGCGCACCGCATAAAAGTAGGTACGCAATATACAATATTAGTGAAAAATAATATTGTTACCTTTTTCTGTCGTCTTGATGTCCACTGTGGCAATTGGCAACCGCCCTGGTAAGCTGCGTAGAATTGCAACATCAACAACGCTTCCATTGTCGATTCATTCAGCCGTCGACGGTGTTGTGAATACGTTGTCGTATACTTCGAAAATGATCGTTCAACATTCAGTGAAGTAAGATTAGCAAATGTCAGATGTTCATCTTCCTCAACTGGGCACTCTTGATTTTCAATTATAGACCGAACCTTTTGTAAATCGGGATTTTTCGTTAAAAATGCATCAAATTTTTGAGCAACATCGACTCCTGACGATGTTTTCTAATTGCTCAATAGCTTGTGCAACTTCAGAATAGTTCATGGAAATTTCATCTATTTTTTGTTGAACGTCCGAATTGGAAAAAAATTGCTGACTATCCCGAACTGCTGCAGAATCATTTGAATCAAGTTTCAAGATGACATTTTTCACTTTTGAAAAATATTTCTGATAGTAAGATACTGCCTGGAGCCATGTTCCCCATCGCGTTATTACAGGGTGAGGTGGTGGTGGTAATTTCGGACACAATTGTTAGAATACACGGATGTGTTTGGGAGATTTGATGAACACCTTTTTGGTAGATGCTATTAACTTATCCACCATCGGATATCTCTTTCGAATGGTTTCTGCTACGAGGTGACATGCGTGTATGAGGCATGTTATGTGAAGAAGAGTCAAAAAGCATATTTTTAACATCCTACCAACTCTCAGCATTGTTGCGGCTCCGTCAGTAACGAACATTGTGACTTGGGTTCCTGTGATACAAAATTCTCTCAACGAACCTTTTATTATCTTGACGACGGTGTCTGCATTAGTTTTCTGAATCCTTTTACCGGATAACAACAATGTAGCTGGTGGACCATCACGTTTTAAATGACGCGCTACAACATGAATGACGCTGTGTTTCTGAGCTTCAGTTGTTTCATCCACACATAGGCAGATTTTTTTATTTCTCAACTCGTCTTATATACATTCCTCTTGTGTACCTTGCACACGTGGCAAATTGTATCGTAATTGCATAGATGTTGGTAGCTTCCATGAAGTAACATGCTTAGCCCAAAAAAGACGAAAGTGTTCATTAGATACTAGATGTTGTGGGATGTTGCACACACTTAACGTAAAAATAAAATCATATAAAAATTGCCAGTATGGAATACTGTTTCTTAAATTCAATACATGACGTTTACTTTTACAATATTTTCTACATTCAAATCTATCTCGGCTTAGCAATCCACTGTTGCATATTGTGCAATAAATATGCGGACTTCTATATTCTAATCCAGGGAAATGCTTGAGATATTTATTCACATTCGAAGGGAACGTTACACCCTTTGGGCGTCCCATCTCCGCGTACTTATTTAGCGTGCAGCGTGCAACGTACTGCCGCTTTGAACTCTCTCGCGGTACTGTCGAGATCGACTACGAGTTGAAAATTACCCCTATCCACGCCGCTACCGCTACGCTACTGCCATCCGGTACCACCTTTTTAACAAACTCCAGTAATAATGCAAATTTTTTTATTTTTATTTACGTATATGGCTATAAGAATTTAATAGCCTGCTTCTATGTAATATACACACGAATTCTTACATACATACATCCACACGTTCCTTCTAGCTCTTTTGGAAAGTCATAAATCAATGCCACACGACGCAGTGTAGCTTGAATAGTTTTCGTAATCACCTTTTAATAACGCCCTCAACTTCTCTTCAAACTAAATTATACTTCGTTCTGGGCGAAATGATTGATGGTGGAGGCGATATGGTGTGCAACCAACACGTAGTGTAGGTGTAATTTTGCGTTAAATAAGTCCATATTCGTCAAATAATTGCGCAATATCTAAAAGAGGTCGTGTATACGGTAAAATTGGCAAAAATGTAGTGATCAAATTTACGGATTCCAAAAATGAAGTAACCATTTTGTACTTTTTCAATGCGCGCGAATGTTCGCGAATCAAAAGCGCGGACCAACCTGGAACGATCGAATAGCCTCCACAATCACCAGACTTCTTTCTTTGGAGCCATTTAAAAGAAGTTTATATGCTTTAACCAACAGATTTGATTTACGCCAACAGATTATTATAAATATAGAAGAAACATTCCACAAGGAACTTTTCAAAAAATAAGGCACAATATTTGTAATTTTTTTGGGTGCTTTCGCATGTTATTACTAAAGCGTGACAAACGGTTGCACCCGCAGTGAAAGGAGTACATACAAGGAATCGAGTGGACGTTCGGTTATTATCGGTTGATCGGTGTGCGTGTACTATTTATAATGTTCAAGAAACTAGTGGAACCGTTCGGGGCGTACCACGCAAAAGTAGACACAGTATTAATAAAAAATTAATAGATTGTTACCTTTTATTGACGTATCGATGATCACTGCGGTAATGTGCGACTGCCATGGTACGCCACGTAGTACTGCAACATAAGCAATGCTTCCATTATCGATTCGGTCAGGCCTCGACGACGATCTGAAAACGTTCACGTATACTTTGCAAATGATCGTTCAGCATCTAATGAAATAAGATTTGCGAAATTCAGATACTCCTGTATCTACCCTGTGCAGTCTTGAATTCCAGATATAGATCGAACCTTTTCTAATTTCGGATTTTTAATTAAAACTGCACGAAATTTTTGCGCAACATCTAGTCCTATAGGATCCGTCAACCTTTCTAGAGCAGCTGCTAAATCGTTGATGTTATTTAACGAGTGTTGTATAGATAAGTGAGTATTTTCTAACTGCGAAATAGTTTGTGTCACTACAGAATAGTTTATGGAAATGTCATCTATTTCTTTTCGAACGTCCGAATCGAAAAAAAGTTGCTGACTCTCGCGAACCGCTTGAGAATTAGAAGAATTAAGTTTGAAAACGATATCTTTCATTTGGGAATAATATTTGCGATAGTAAGATACTGCCTCGATCCATATTCCCCATCGTGTCAGTACAGGCTGAGGTGGTAGCGGAATTTGCGGATACAATCGCTTAAATACGAGAATATGTTTGGGAGATTTCACAAGCACTTTTTTGGTAGATGATATTAAATCATTCACCCTAGGATACTTGCTTCGAATTGTTTCTGCTACGAGATGACATGTGTGTATGTGGCATGTTATGTGAAGAAGAGTCGGAAAGCATACTCTTAACATGCTACCAGCTTTTAGCATTGTTGCGGCTCCGTCAGAAACTAACATGGTGATTTGGGCTCCTACGATATAAAATTCTCTTAACATATTTTTTATTATGTTTACAACGGTTTCGGCATCAGTTCCTTCAGTCCTTTTACTGGCTAACAACAAGGAAGCTGCTGGACCATTACGTTTTAAAAGACGCGCCACAATATGACTTATGCTGTGTTTCTGAGCATCAGTAGTTTCGTCCACAGTAAGCCAGATTTGTTGATTTCTCAACTCGCCTTTTATGCAGTCTTTTACTGTACTTTGCACATGTGGTAAATTGTACCGCAATTGTCTTTTAGTCGGTAGCTTCCATGATGGCACATATTTTTATTTATCCCAAAAAATACGAAAGTAGATGTTCATACAAAAATTGCCAGAACGGAATATTGTTTCTTAAATTCAATACATGACGTTTACTTTTAATATGACTTCTACATTCAAATGTCGTGCGACCTAGCAACCTTATACCGCAAAATGTGCGAACCTGTAAATTCGAAACCAGGGAAACGCCAAATATATTTCTTTACATACGATGCAAGAGGTACACCAGGCTTACGTCCCATGTTTTCGAAAACACACAAAGAGAATCCGATAAATTACCGCACCCAGAATTCCTCAATGTCTACCGCATTACTGAACTCTGCATCCACATACGTACATACACCCCCCTGTACAGGCGTCTCTACGGGTGCAGCCGTTTGTCACGCTTTAGTTATTACTAGAGTAACCAAAACTTGCAGACTTGCATAGGCGTCGGTATTACGGGTTAATATAAGAATACAAAAAATTATACATAGAAAACGATTTCTCCACATCTAAGGAATTTACATTTGCATGTAGAAACTGTTTTTCAAAATCACTTAAAAGTTCACTATTCTTACACTTATTATAAACGGCCTCTAAAGTATTAAAATCGGGATTTTTCCTTAAAACATCTGCCAACTTTTGACTAGCGCATAATCCTGGCGTATCATTTAATGTGTGTAATTTATTTTTTACACTCTCCACTATGTCTAATGATTCCTGCAATGACAATTCAGTACATTGTAGTTTTCTGATGGCATCCAGTAATACTGTATAATTGGTATATATTGTTGTTAAATCGTCTAAAAGTTGAAGAATTTGAAATTCTCTTTGACTTTCTCTAATTGCTTTGGATTCATTCCGATTAAATCGCATTATAACTGATTGAATTTGTTGAAAATGGATCGAATAGTAAGAAGCTGCTGTTAGCCAAGTACCCCATCGCGTTAAAATTGGTTCAGGAGGTTCTGGAATACCTGGACAAAATTTACGAAATTCTTTTAAACGTTTAGGAGATTTACGAAACACTGCTTTAGTACTTCCAATCATCCGATCAACGTTTCCGTAATGTTGTCGAACAACTTCACCAACTAAATGCAAAGCATGCAGCACGCAGGTTATATGTATCAAGTTAGGAAATATGTTTTAAGGATCGCCCAACACTTAACATCGTTGCTGCACTATCTGTCACAATCATTACAACTTGATCTTGGGCAATTTTAAATTTTTTCAAAGCGTTCATTATCACTTTTTGAATATTTTCCGCGGTACATTGTTGAACACGTTTGCAAGCTAACAAATATCGAGATGCTGTGTTCTCGCTAGATAAAACGCGAGCTATTACATTCACAAAACTGTTTTCCTTATATCGGTCGTCTCATCCACGGTAATCCATATTTTTTTGGAACACAAATCACGTTTACACACATTTTCTAGCATCTCTTTCATTCGCGGCAAATGATTCTGTAATTGTGTCTGTGAGTGTAATGGGTACTTTGGAACGTATTGTCGCCAAAACGTTTTAAAAGCTGCTTTTCTCACCAACGACAACGGAAGATTACAAGAGGTAAACATAATTAATAAATGTATGAGGAATAGTGTATAAGGTATTTCAGTTCTTGCATTTCTCATATGCTTAATACCATTGACATGCCTCTGGCAATCAGTTCTGTCCAATGCAGCCAAACGAGCATTGCATATTAAGCAAAAAACTGCACTACCGTCATATTTTAAATGGGGAAAAAGTGACACATACTTATGTACATTAGTAGCAAATCTATTACGAGGCATTGTTTTCTAGGTATGTAAATATTAGTTCTATATGAAACGGTACACTAATTATGTACTTGGTATAATACTACAACACACAAAAAACACCAGCTATATTTTCAAAAGCGACACGTAAGTACATAACCTTGACCGTTCGACTAATCTCTGCAACAGCTCAACCGGTACTAAAACTAAATCTTTCTCGGCGCGGTTTAACATGATTTATATTCAAGGTCGACACTACATGCCTGCTTCTCTACCGGTTTAGTTTATTTATGAATTTTTCGTATTCTTATATTAACCCGTAAAACCGACGCCTATGCGATTCCGTAAGTTTAGGTTACTCTAATTATTACAGAAAAATAGAGCTGAAACCCTTGCAATATAATTCGCCTAAT
Source organism: Dynastes maya (assembly GCA_029619315.2). Classification (NCBI taxonomy): domain Eukaryota; kingdom Metazoa; phylum Arthropoda; class Insecta; order Coleoptera; family Scarabaeidae; genus Dynastes; species Dynastes maya. The sequence continues at coordinate 4,337,401 of JAROYE020000003.1, forward strand.
TGGAATTGAAATATTCTAACCTTACTCAAATAATAATTTTGTACTAGAAAAAAATTTAAAAAATTCATTTACAATCTAGCAATTTTCGCTTTTTTCCATTTCATTAAATCAGGCGAGCCTGCATTTCCAATTGATTGGAAATAAGCGAGTAATACCAACGAAACAAAAAAGAATCGCAAACAACGAAAAACGAGATAATTACTTTTATTAATTGAAATTTTACATTTTTAGCTGCAAGGATAAAAGCCGATCGATTTAATTTTTAATTAAATCTAGCCGGGTGCATGTATGAATATTATGAAATTCGCCACAATCTATATATTCAAACAATACTTTTAATCGGGATGACGGTGTTTTATGAATATCGCACGTTCTGCGAAAAATAAAAATATGAACGATATACGTAGGGACAGGTGCAAAATAATTGAATTTGTCTCTCCTGGAATATTGAAAAGTGTATTATGGAATTAATGTAGTTGTTCGATGTTTGTCACGTCATTTATATCGCAATGATACTATTCTATACCTGCACCGACAATGGGGACACCGGTTATTGATACTAAACGATTTAATCCAAACTATGGGTTCGGATACTAACTGTGTACGGTCAGTACTTCCTCTCACAAGGAAACACAGGTAAGTGCATGTCACCGATTTAAATGAAACTGTGGGTTTATAGACTGATCTAAGGCAAGAACAACGGTAACTACCTTAGCTGCCCAATTGCCTACTGGCGGGGTGTAAAGCACCCCAAGCTCAACATTACCCTTCGCTGTTTGACTCAATAGCTCAGAAACTATGAGAGATATCAAAAAAGAGTTGAGACATGATTCAAACTGTATTATATGTTCTTAATGATGACGTAAATATTTTCTCTACAACGAATATTTATTTAGGGAAACAACTCCCCGTCCTCTTATTTTTTTGCAAATTTCAGAATTTTTATATACTACAAAAATATCGAAGCTACGTACATATATACAGTACCGTTCATGGAAGTTCGGGCAAGCTGACAAATTATATTAACTGTTTAGGAAAAAATTTTAAAATTATATAATATACATTTCTGTGAGGAATTATTAAAACTAGCCTTTTCTGGAAGCCTTTTACCAATTTCCAGGTAGTATTTGTCTATTATAAGACCGTTATCATAAAATATATAACTATGTTGGAAATCCCCAATAATTACAGTGACAATGAAGCTTTATAATAATCCCTAGGAAGGTTAGCTGATTCACTCGTGTTACCTGGAAATATTCGTATACCCTTTATAATGTATTATAACATTTGTAAACGCAGTAGTTCTGAAGAGATTGTTATTGTGAAAGTATCTGTGGTTGTGCAAGTGAAAAATAAAATAATTTCGGTTTGACTACTTAAAATGGAAAGCCTCTAGCTGTTTCAAAACGATCTACTATTATTACCTTGCATCAAGAAGAGTACGCAGAAAGACGGATTGCGGATAAATTAAAAATAAAAAAATCTACAGTACATGATACTATAGTTCGATTTAAGACAACCGGTGACATGCAAGATCGTAATCGGCCAGGACCGTCAAGAAAAACAACTCCTGCGGAGGATTTACGAATAAAAATAATTAGTAAGCGCAATAGAAGACTAACAGTATCAGAAATTGCTGCAGAATTCAATAATGAGCGAGATTCCAAAGTTTCTGTGAGTACTGTGAAACGTCGGCTGAAAGAGGCTGGGTTGCATGGGCGAGTGGCTTGTCGAAAACCGTTACTCCGAAGAGGAAATAGGCTGAAACGACTGAAATGGGCACAAGCTCATAGATATTGGACAATGACGATTTTAAAAACGTTTTGTGGACTGACGAATCCAAGTTTGAGGTTTTTGGAAATAGACGGAGAGTTTTCGTACGCAGATCAAGAGGGGAAATAATGTTACGGGAGTATATAGCTCCTACGGTGAAGCATGGTGGCGTATCCGTAATGGTTTGGGGTTGCTTTTCCTTAATCGGAACAGGGGACTTGCTCAAAATTGAGGGCATAATGAAAAAAGAAGAATATCGGAAAATCCTGGAGGAAAATGCCATACCGTCAGGAGTCCGATTAATTGGTCGTGGATTTGAATTTATGCAGGACAATGACCCCAAACATAAATCTAAATTGTGCACAGATTACCTGCAGCAAGAAGAAAATGAAAGAACCCTAAAAATTATGGAATGGCCGCCACAGTCCCCCGATTTGAACCCGATAGAGTTCTTATGGAAAGAATTAGACCGATGTGTTAGGAAAAAGTGTCCAAAATCGAAGGAACATTTGTGAACCATTTTCCAGGAAGTATGGACAAGCTTGCCTAATGAAACATTAGCAAAATTAGTGAATCAGATGCCGAGAATAGTGGCAGCGGTCCTAAAGGCAAAAGGTGGATTTTTCGCTGAAAATCGGATTTAAATTATTTGTATTACATTAACTTTTTAATAAATTTGTGTTTGAAAATATGTAAAATCATGTAAGTAAGTATTAAATACATGGCCATTTAATATTTCTCTTATTTTCTTTGACTTCCGTACATTTTTTTGCTTGCCTGAATTTCCATATATATATATATATATATATATTTTTTGTGGTGTATAAAAATTCTGAAATTTGCAAAATAATAGGGGGTCACGCCGAATCAAAAGCTTGAGAAACATCCAAGAACACTGCACCCACTGTTTCCCTATGTTCAAACGCGTCCTTGATATGTTCTACCAGATGGAGAAACTAGAAATCCGTGGAAATCCCAGCTCGAAACCCAAATTGCTAGTCCGGTAGGAGGCCCAAGGCAGATGTTTCGTTGCGTAATCGAGGTAGAATTATTGCTTCGACGATCTTGGACAAAGAGGATAGAAGGCTGATGGGGCGGTAGTTCTGAGGAAGACTGGATCCTTCTTGGATTTGGGTGTGGTCACAACGACCACATGTATCCAGATGGTAGATTGAGTTGACCAACATGAGTAAGAAGCCCACTGCTAACGGAGAAAGACATTTTAAGGCTGTGTTCGTAACACAGTCATACCCAGGAGCTTTATCGTTTTTAAGATGGATTATGTGGGTCTGTAGTTTCTCCTAGGTAGCCTCATCAAGCGGGTCGAACCCATCGGTCCCGAAAATATCTCTCTTATTTCTTGCAAAATATCGGCAAAATATTGTAACATTTAGTCCAGAGAAGTGGATGCTGCGTACTAAAGTTTGCACTACTTCAGAGGCAAGATTTGTATGAATAGGTTGGTTGGGTCGTCGTCCGGTATATACCATTCTATCAATTGCAAATCCTGATTCAGACTCACACATCCAGAAAATCTTGATACCGTATTTTGGCGGTTTATTTGGCATATACTGAATAAATGAACATCTCTCTCTATACGAGAGTAACTGCTCGTCAATGGTAACACTTTCGTTTGGCACCAAAGATGACCTGCATTGTTGTAAAAATAAGTTCCATATATACGATATCGGAGCTAATCTATCGGTCTGTAGGCGAAAATCACGAGTTCTTTTGTCATCAAAACGCAGGTACCGTCTAAAGTCTTCAAACCGATTAATTCCCATAGTAGCTTTATAAATAGGATTACATTTATCAGAAGAAAACAGTTCTCTTATCGGTACGTCCCAGTTTCTTTCCACACCAGCTTGTATCAGCAAAAATAAGAAAGCATTCAGCTCCATCACATCAATATCTACCCATCCTTTGTCTTTTACTGTAGTTACTCTTCGAGCTTCAAGGTTTGTACACTTGACGACTTCTTCTAAGATCGTTCTTGTAATAAAACATTTGATAGCATTTTCAGGTGCATCACAGGACACTGCTTTAGTTTTTACGCCTGGTGCTAAAGGCAGTACGTTACGTTTTTGCAGTTTTCGTAGACCTTGGCGGAACTTTATTCCACCGGATGCCGGATGGAGAAGCGAAACAGTTAGGATTATCACTATCGGCCTCCGCTGTAGCTACATCTTCTTCAGACTCAGAATTTGAAGAGTCTGAATTGGCTTCTAATGAATCTTGACCAGGTTCTTCGATTTCAGACGTTGCACTCTCTTCCGATAAAACTTCATCGCATTCCTCTGCCCACCGCATTAGAGTTTCCTCATAATTGGGATCTCCATACCTCACTGTTGCACGTTGCCCGGTCGATTTTCTTGAACTTGAAGCCGCCATAACGAACATTCACAAACAAACACCTCAAGCAAATTTTAGCAAATAAAGTCTTTTTTATGCGTTCGCATATTTATATGATACGCATTTCTGCGTGTTGAAACCTGCATACGCCGTTGAAACTTGCAAACTCCGTTGAGCGCAGAAGCAGGCCTGTTCCTACATGTTGCAGCCGATTGTTAACACATTGTATTCCAAATAATATTGCAATATGCAGTACATTGACGCCGGAAGCAACAAATTATTTAAACAAATACAATTTTGGATGTAAATATAAACGATTATCAATCAAAAATAAACCGGGCCTACGAGGGCCAGAGAAATGTAAATACGCGGTAGAATCCAAATATCTAAAATAGAGTTTCTTATAAATTATACAGATCAAACGCCAATTAGAAGTAGCAACAGGAAGATCTAGTTGAACCATAGAGAAGGCCCAGAAGAAAAAAATTTAAAGATAAAGAAGTTATGAAGGTTAGAATACCACTCTGGGCTTCGGAGGCCCGTGTTATGCATCCTAGGGTTAATAATGTGCGCCATTTGACTTGATAACATGCCTAGTTCTAAAAAGGGATAATTATATTTAAATCGATATAAACTAATAAAAGAGGGTGTATTCCATAAAACCCAATACTTCAATTTCAACGTGAACCAGACTGTAATTTCAATTGAAATAATCTTATTTTACATCTATACATTTCTGTTTCCGCAACAATCCTCGCATTAATATCACATACATACATACACATCCCTGTAATGCAACCGAGATATATACTAATAATTTTCCTGTTGGGAAAACGCTTAGCTCAGCAAAAACGTCAGCTCGATTCCGAGGCAGTCTAGGCAGATTAAACGCTTTCATTCCTCGAAACGAAACAAATATCCGACGCTGGTCCGTTTAATTTCAATTAAATTATTTAAATTCAAATTGTCGCTAATCCATCCAGACAACGCCATTAGAGAATTCAAACAGCGCCTGCGCAAAGATAATTACAGCTGTGTATCGCTGTATCTCTCCTACGAGTCCTACGACACGAGCTTTAAGTTTAATACGCTTCCAGTGAATGTCACTTTTGTTAATTAGGAAGTCTTGAGAAGAAAATGTTAGCGAATTATTCCGACTTGAATTAGAAATATGCTGTGCGATTTTTTATCTACGTATGTATGTATTCTTAAATTGCATAATAACAATATACTCGACTTCAAATACTCAGTTTCAAGTGTTGAAACCCTTACATTGAAATAGAAAGTACAAATCTGTTTCATTTAAAATTAGATTGTAATAATGATAGCAAGGACTGTAGGGTAGTATGCTGCGGCTGCAGTTCACCCACCCCAGCAAATTTTCTAGATCAATAACACTGGGGAACAGTTTGTAAAACAATTTCTGTTGAGATTAGTTTTTGAGCTGTTTTATAGTTAATTAGGCATGCTGGTTTCAAAACTGTAGTTAGTTTTCTTCTACCACGTCAAGTTTTGTCTCTACACCTTATGAGAATGTGACCACTCTCCGCGAAATCGAGCATGGATCATAGGAAGCACTATTGCTCTCCTATTGGCTGACACAAACCTTCTCCGATGGGCGCCGGGTGAATGACGCGTAGGAGAACAGCGAGAGGTTTATACCTGTCTGTAGTGAGACGTTGTGTGTCGCTCTGAAACAGTGCAGCCCATTCCGACGTGGAGTCTGAGTTCTTGTTTATATACAAGGTTAGCAGTGTTTAGTGTTTATTTATATATGAACTGAAACTTTTCCTTATGTCTACCTCTGCTAGTTCACGTCGTAAGTGCTTAAACAGCCCCGATTCGTTTTGTTACATATGCGGCAGTTTTACCATTCCCAGTTAAAGGACAAACATCAGTACATTTGTCAGGCAAGTCTATTTTGCCTATTTTAAAGTGAAAATTGGTGATCAAGATAAATCATGGGCCCCTCACAAAGTGTATAAGCAGTGTTGAGAGTTTACGGACGTGGACCAAGGGAACACGTGATAAACTTCCTTATTGATATACCTATGATTTGGCGAGAGCCCAGAGACCATTCAAGTGATTGTCACTTTTGTATAGTGAAAACGTCAAGATATAAAAGAAAAACAAATGTAAAATAGAGTATCCTAGTTTACCATCAGCTATACGCCCAGTGCCTCATTCAGCCGAAATCCCAGTGCCAGTTTTCAATGAATTACCCTCTTTGGAAATACGGGAATACGAGTCTGGTGAAGATCAAAGTGACCCCAACGATGAAGATTTTGAAATTAAAGATGATTCCGTTCGTAATGGATTTGACCAGCATGAGTTGAATGATTTGGTTACGAGATTTGGGACTATCCATATATTTTCTGTCAAATATTTAACTTCGTCCCCGAAGCTAGTGGTTTTCCCATCGATGGAAGGTGATTTGAGGCAGACTTTTCTTCTCCTTGTAAAAGGGACGATTGTAATCTTTTGCTAGTTTATGCGTAGGCTATGATTTTGACACCACTTATAGGTGTTGTCAAGAGCTCTTTGCATAAGTTGCGGTATGTTATTCTCATATTTTCCACGGATCATGATTACCAGGTCGTCAGGGTACCCTTGCACCTCATATCCGTTAGAAGTTAAGTTCTGTAGGAGATCATCTACAACAAGACACCAGAGTGGAGGTGACAGAACCACTTCCTGGGGGCAGCCTCTGCTGACTCTTATTGTTGTCGTTTCGGATCCCAGCGTAGCGCTTATTCGTCGACTTTGGAGCATGGCTTTAATCAATTTTGTAGACGACAGGTGAAAACCTTTGGCAGAAGTTGCTCTCTCAGTGCCCTCAAAGGAGGTATTGTCAAAAGCACCCTCTACGTCCAAGAATGCACAGAGAACTATTTCTTTTTCCATAAGTGACGTTTCCAATTTGCTTGTAATAAATTGGAGGACTGTTATTGTTGATTTTGCCTTCTGATAGGCTTGTTGGTTAGGATAAAGCGGGTTTGGTGAAAGGACACCATTTCACAGGTATTGGTCTGATACCTTTTCCATTCTTTTGAGCACGAATGAGGAGAGACTGATGGATCTATACGCTTTAGGGTCTGCGGAAGTCTCTACATTAACTAGCCCAAACAAAAATATTTACGAGTTCCTGCCTTAGGCCTGTTTTGGCATATAGTGCTTTGACCGCAGCTCCGGCTTATCTCAATCGGCTTGAAATCCTGCAAAACAAAATGCTTAGGATGATTACGTTATTACTTTGGTACATTCGAAATTCCCAGCTTCGTGACGACTTGTCCATTCCTAGCATTGTTGAATACCTGCGCGATATCTCGAGGAGGACGTTGGACCGGGCGGGAAACTCGTTGTGGGGACTCCTTAAAATCGCCCTCGTCCAAAAACCCGAGTGTTTCGGACGCGTGATCGAATCATACCTCGAGAGCAGCCAAATCAGCATCTCCCAAGGACGGTATGATGCGTTTTTCTTCCCTTTGAATTCCATATGTGAACCTATAAGACAAAATTCCTCTTCAGAGTATCTTTCTGCATACATGTGATTAAGGCGCTTGCGCCTAGCTCTAGTGTGAGAAGTGTACCCTTTTTACAGTGACACTAACATCGAAATAAACGACTATTAAACAGCAAGTGAGCGCCCAACATGGCAGGCTTGAAACTTTTCGGAATACCCTTCTACATTATTTCTTTATCGACAGATTAGAAGATTGTAACTTACTTTCTAAAAAGGTTTAAAATAATTCCCTTTTCCTCTTTAGATTTTATTAAATATTTATTATATATATTTATAAGTTAAAGCGAGATACACGTATTTTTGTTGCTCCGTAATTTTGCGATTATTACCAGGTTAATTTAGTGTTTTGATGCTTGTGTTTTACATCATTATAAACCTCTCATTTTTCTCTGTCTGTAAGTATTAAGTAGATTTAAACAGTATTAACAGTGTTGTTGTTTTAAGCAATTTTGTATAAATTAATTCACGTTCATATTTCTTGCGCTTGCTATTTTGCTAAAGTTTTTGTTCCTTTTCGTCAACACAGTATTATACTCGTATATACAATATTTTTCATCTCTTTCGTCCATCTGTCTCTGTTGCTGATCCTATCCGTTGCCCGATTTTTCCTGTGTACGTTTGTTTTAAGTCCCCGGGACGGGCAGCTCTGGGGTGAAGTGTGTGTCCCCGTTCGATTCCTACAACTCCTCGGTGATACTTTACGATGAATAAATGTACTTGTTGCGGCTCCAATGCCGAACCTCATTTAACTGTTAATTGTAGTATTTGTAGTCACTGTTACAAAATTGATTGCGTAGATATTTCGAAAGCTGAAGCGCGGAAAATTCATAGTAAGACCGGTCTTGCTTGGTCGTGTTCTGAGTGTGCAAGTATAGGGAATGACTTTATCGGTTTGAAAACTGTGATTGTTGCTTTGCAAAATCAATTAAAGGTCCTGGAATCCAAAATATCTAAGATATCTTCCAGCCCTGCTTCTGAATTAGACACTCTTTATAATAACGAAAAAATCATATCCGAATTATCTGAGCGGGAGCGTCGTAGTACTAATTTGGTTGTTTATGGTCTTGTGGAAGCAAAGCGTGGCTCTAAGCGAGATCAGGAAGAGGATGATAGGCTGTCAATCGATGAAATGTTGGATTGCTTAGATATACATATCGGCGATATTGTACCAATTCGCTTGGGTAAATTTGATACTACCAGGCCAGTTATGAAACGTCCTATCAAAGTTCGGCTACCATCTGCTGATTGTGTATCAAAAGTGTTCCGAAATTCAAAAAAGTTAAAAGATCATAATAAGTTTCGCGATGTCGCAGTGTCTAGTGACAAAACTCCTATGCAGCGTAACTTGTACCAATTGGTTAAGTCTGAATGTAAAAAACGTCTGGATGGCGGTGAAACAAATTTAGTGGTTAAATATAAGAACGGTATACCACTTATTGTTTCAAATAATTTCACTCAGGAAAACTAATTAATCCCAACAGTAATTTAAGCACCCAATTAGGCGTATATTATCAGAATGTACGTGGGATTAGAACTAAACTCAACTTAGTGTATGAATATTGTTTTGTTTCTAACTTAAATATCATTATTTTCACTGAGACTTGGTTGTCCGCTGATGTTGACAACAGCGAATTTATACCTCAGTCTTCTTATACTGTCTTTCGCAAGGACAGGAATTTTGATGTTACTGGTCTGAGAAGGGGAGGTGGTGTTCTTGTTGCAGTTGATTCAACTGTGCTATGTGAGGTTGTTGACCATGATTTTTCTGAACACTTTTGTCCTTTGATTGATGCTATTATTATCAAGTGCACTTACGATTATTTCACTTTCATGCTTGTAGCTGTATACATACCACCCAGCTTATCCGCGGATGACATTACTCTTTTCCTTGAAGCACTTGAGCTGATAATTTTGGATGTTCCAGTGATGTTAATTGGCGATTTTAATATCAGAAATTATTTTCCTCCAGGACGTTAGTGATCCTAAGTATGCATGTATTAATCATTTCACTTCATCTGTAAGCCTTAACCAATTTAATACCATTACCAACGTTAACTCACGCCTTCTCGACCTCGTATTTTGCAGTACTGATTATCAAGTATTGGTTGACCATTGCGATGATCCTGTTGTTCCAGAGGACTCATACCATCCAGCTCTACATATCTTACTTAAAGTTCCATGTCCATCTTCAGTAAAACGTTTCCCAACCAATACAAACATGCGCTACAACTTTTTCCGTGCTAATTATTATATGCTCTATAGTGATATGTTCAAGGCAGATTGGAGCCTCGTCCAAAACGCCGAAGATGTAAATACAGCCGTTGACATTTTTTATCAAACATTATATAATATCGTGAATAAGTCAGTTCCAACCACTCAGTATGTACGTTCCTCTTATCCTCCTTGGTTCGGTAAGACTTTGATTGATGGACTTAAAATGAAGAACTACTATCACCGTAAGTGGATAGCTACTGGCAGTCCGAAGTTTTATGAAGATTTTGCGAGGTTACGTAGAGTTACGAAGAGGGAAATAAACAATTCTCATACAGCCCACCTGAATAAAATTCAAACAAATCTAAAGTCGGACCCCGGGGCATTTTGGAAATATATTAATACAAAAAGGAATCAATCACGCATTCCAGGGCGATTGTTTCGGGGTGATACAAAGTTTGACGAACCACAAGCTATAGTAGATGCATTTGCGGATATATTTAATGAACATTTTTTACCTAGCGACGATATCCGCATTTATGATACGAACTCTTCTTATCAACCCTTCAGTATACAAACCATTACTGAGACAGATGTGGTTAACAGTATCGCCGGGCTTAAGAATAGTTCTACTGCCGGAGAAGATCAAATTCCTTCTTTCTTCCTAAAGGATTGTCGGATGGTTTTAGCTGTTCCGCTATGTGCTATCTACAATTTATGTATGAAAACTTGCGTGTACCCTACAGTTTGGAAGATCGCTAGAATCACACCAGTTTTTAAAAAAGGCAAACCGGAATTAATCACGAACTATCGACCTATTTCTATACTAAGTAATTTTTCTAAGGTGTTTGAGCAAATTTTATACGATGCTATCTACGGTAACATCAAAATCAGGTTGTCTTGGCACCAACACGGTTATGTGAGAGGTAAATCAACAGTTACTAACCTGGCCTGTGTAACACAAAGCATTAGTGAAACTCTTGATCAACGCTCACAGTTAGATGTGGTCTACACAGATCTCACAATAGCCTTTGATTCTATTGATTTCTCGTTATTACTACGGAAGTTGGGTACTATCGGCTTTTGCACTTCGTTGCTGAAATTGATGACATCCTATCTCACTGGCAGAGTCAATTGTGTAGTGTACAATGGTTTTTCTTCTAGGCGTTATCTAACAACATCTGGAGTGCCGCAGGGTTCCAACTTGGGACCCCTGCTGTTTTTAATATTTATAGATGACCTCTTACAATCACTAACGTGCCGCTTTTTAGCGTTTGCTGACGACTTAAAGATATTTCACCGAATTGATTCACTTTATGATGCCAGACTTCTACAAGAGAATCTGATAACTATAAGTAATTGGTGTGTTGATAACAAACTGCATCTTAATGTGGAGAAATGTTGCGTAGTTAGATACACTCGAAAGGTGTCCAAAATCGTTTTCGATTATAATATACACGGTCTGAAGCTACCTTCATCGGACACTGTGAAAGACCTTGGAGTGTTATTTGATGATCGACTTTGCTTTGACCAGCAGGTGATGTCGGTGTGCAACAGTGCTTGCAGAGTTCTTGGTTTCGTTCTTCGTAACACACGCACATTTACTGATTACGCTGCTCTAAAGACTCTTTACTACGGGTTGATTCGAAGTAAGTTGGAATACGCAGCGATTATATGGTACCCTTATTACACATGTCACCAACTTCGACTTGAGCGAGTGCAACGCCGGTTTTTAAAATATTTAACATTCAAGGAGACTGGTAACTATCCGCAAAGGAACTACGATCATGGCCAGCTTCTTTTGTCGCACAGTGTTTCATCACTCCATGAACGTTATGAACGCACTAGTGCGGTGTTTCTCTACAGGCTCATTAATAATAAAATTGATTGTCCAGAGTTACTGTGTGGGGTACCTTTTCATGTTCCCGCTAGGGAATCGCGAAATGTGTCTTCATTTTACTTGAAACCTGTGAGAACTAATGTAATGCACCTAGCGCCAATAAACCGCATCTGTCGTTGCGCTGATATGTTATATAAAGACATTTTTCTGGGTCAACTTGTTTAGTGTTACGTGTATATTATGCAACGTATGTATGTATGTATTCATCGTTATAGTCTTATGTGTATCTCTAAGAAGTTTAATTTTTTTCATTTTGTACTTTTGCTACACTTAAGATAATTTGTATGTATATGTGTCTATTTTGGTGTTTTACTGTTGGGCACAAATAAATATTATTATTATTATTATTATTATTATTATTATTATTATTATTTTGATATAAAATGTATTCCGTAATGATGATGCAATTTCATCAAGCAATAGTGTATTTTTAAAATTATATTTGTTCTCCGTATTTACATTCGCACCTTTCCGAGTCTACCCGATGGCTAAAACGCTTAACAAAGTCAGGAATTTGGTTCCTTTTCATGTCTGAATCCATGAAATATTCATTTTCCTCATTCTCCTCTAACAAAACCAAATTTCAAGAGCGTGTGCATGCATATATTCATACATCTGTATTACAGATCTAGTGCACCCAACTTTTCAACACTTGCTCATACTTTTCCGCGTTATATCAGGTACATACGAGTATTACAGTATATTTGCTGGGTTTGTTTTGTTTGGAAACGAGCATAGGTGTGCATTTGCGTATTAATGTGGATCTAGAAGCGATCCGATGTGTAAATGTAAATAGGTATTGTATATGCAGTTATCGATTCGTTTCTACGTTATGTACACATACATAGCGGGCGAATATACATACATCCAACGCAGATATACATGCTGTAATGTGGAAATTTAAATAGGCGCTGGAAATTTCAAATTTCAAGCAAACTTTCATATACCTAGATTGGAGTTGGGTATGCGAATGCTAAATTGGGGTTTTAAATTACAGTTCCTGCCCATCGAACTAGGACCATTTAAAAATATTATGATTTTGGGGTGAAATTAAAAAAAAAACAGTTGGTAATGTTAGCAACATTGTTACTTAATTACTAGAATTGCTCAATTTGCGCCAACAGCCAGTGGCGGGCACATAAAAGTTTACACAAAATAAATGGTCAGAAATAAAATATAATACGTGCTCAAACACTTACCGTCTTAAGAATCTTCCGTGAAATCACAAAATGAATAATGTCTGTTAAATATCTGCAACATTAGATATGTTTCCGCAGTTGTTTTGGCAAACCGAATACGGCGTGAGGAAAAAGTGTGTTTATATGCAGAAAACGAACGTTCTACATCTAGTGACGTTATATTTGCGTAATTAAAATAATCTCTGGAACAACTTAACGGTTCTATTGACGCACCTTCACAAATTTGTTTCAATGTGCCAAAATCAGAATCTTTCTATAAAACACTTTCAAACCTTTCTAGAACACAAACATTTTTTGCGTCTTCTACCGCGCATAGCTGTGCGTGAACATGTTGCACTATTTGCAGAGATTCCACTAACGACACCGAAGGATTTTGTATTTTTTCTATTGCCTCCACTAGTCCGAAGTAATTGTTCTGAATAGTTTTTTAATCCGTTTTAACCTGACTATCTTGAAATTTCGACTGGCTTTCCTTGATAGCCGCAGCTTCCTTTGGATCGAATTGTAAAACCACGTTCTTAATATTCTCAAAATATTTATGATAATAAAACGCGGCCTGTAGCCATGTTCCCCGACGTGTAAGAATAGGTTCTGGTGGCTCAGACAAAGGGGGGCACAGTCTGTGAAATTTGCGAATACGTTTTGGGGATTTGACAAACACTGCTTTTGTATGCGCTATTAAAGCGTCTACCTCAGTATAACATTTTCTAATACTATCTGCCACATGATTAAGAGCATGAATTTTACGCGTAATATGTAACAAGTTAGCACAATATTTTTTAAGAGACCGGCCTAGAGAAAGCATGTTTGCGGCACCATCACCCACAAACATCAACAATTGGTTTGTTGAAAGTTCAAACTTTTCCAATGTATTTAACACTAACTTTGAAATTACTTCGGCAGTACATTGTTGTACTCGTCTGGAAGCTAATAGAATTGAAGCTGACGATTGATGTGGTTCCATTGTACGTACCATTACATTGACCACAGAATATTTTTACGATCTGTTGTTTCGTCCACACATAACCACAGTTTTTTATCTTTCAACTCCGTTTTAATCCTTTTTTCAACATGTTCACGAGCAGATGGCACAATTCTTTGTAACGATGCCCGACTTAGTAATTTGCAGTCCGAATATTTATTCCAAAAGAAGACATACGCTTTCTTGTCTAGTAAATTAAACGGTAGATTACATGCAATAAAGGTAACACATATGTTAAATTTGAATTTGTCATAGTATCGTGTGCAATTTTTTTTTGAAGAATGCTGTTTACCATTTACGTAACGTAGACAATCCCTTTTGGACCAACACATTAAAGGGATATTACAAACTACACATTGAATTTTAACGCCATCATAATTTAGGTCAGGCATTTCTGCTATAAATTCCGTACCTTTGTCCAACATTGGTCGTTTTGGCGACGTAGGCAACATTTTTAAAACAAACGTAGAACTACGAAATAGTATTTACGGCAGCGTACATGTATACACAACAGATCTGGTTGAGACTCGGAATTATACTGAGGGTTGCATCGAATATATATATATATATAAAGTAACGCGTTTTGTTTTCCAACACATCGCACCTTAAAATTTAAAAATACCATCTAATACATTTAACAATCTTACAATAACAACTTTATGTTGTACGCAGTAATAACATTCTAATTACTGCGTATAACATAAAGTTGATATTGTAAGATTTTAATGTTGTTATAATAACAAACCATACAGTGTATGTTTTAGTATATTGTGTTGTAAAAGAATTAAAAAGGAGGTATGTATATTAATTTTAAATATACAAATTAAACAAGAATTTTCTTATACTTATTACAAAATAGTGTTGCTGTCACATATAGTATTAGAAAATATTGTAAAAAAACAATATTTATCTTTATTTTGACAATGCATTTTTCTCCGTGTAAGACAACAATATGTTTCAGGCCGAAAGTCAAGCACTGGCCGTATCACCCAGTTCCCAAAAACCTATTGACTACTGAGGATTGATTGATTGATTGATTTTTCTACCAGAGCAGGGCTGGTCTTTACATCCCTAACACTGAAGCTTAGTAGCTTATTGTATTATTCCTGCTTCGCTTTTTTGTTTTACTTGAACATGTTAGTTCCCGCAATCAGGTTTAAGAGCCTATGTAGTAAATCTTTCTCCATTGGTAGTTCAATTGTGCTTCGCATAGCGAATCTGCGTTGAGCTAACGCTGCACATTCGAAAATAATATGAGGGGCTGTTTCCTCCTCCTCATTGCAAAGTCTACGTAAGGGCTCATCTTTGTAGATCCCCATCTTATGCAAGTGGCCTCTCAAACAGCCATGTCCTGTTAATAGACATGTTGCTGCCCTAAGCTGTATCTTGCTTAATTCAAGCAGGTCAGCAGTCAGGTGTTGCGACGGTCTTCCCATCATCCGTTTGCTGTGCTTTTGTCCAGCTGCATGTTTCCAATTTAATTGGTGTCGTGTTATAATCCACTCATTAATTGCACCACGCACTGCACTCTTGGTAATACCTAGACCTGGTTCAGGGCCTATATAATTCATTTTTGAACCTTCCCTCGCTAGCTGGTCTGCAATTTCATTGCCCGCTATGTCCCTGTGCCCTAGCACCCACACCAGTGTGACCTTGTTGTATTTAGACAGGGCCATTAGGGTTTGCAGGCACTCCCATACTAGTTTGGAGGTTATGCGATAAGATGCTAGTGCCTTTAAGGCTGCCTGACTATCAGAGAGAATGCAAATCGTCTCACCCTGCGGTCGCCGACGCAGACTCTCCCACGCGCAGGTTTGTATATCATATATTTCTGTTTGAAATACCGTGGTGTATCGCCCAAGTGATACACATACTTTGTATCCCTGGTTTTCCTCATATACACCAACGCCAGATGTAGTGCCCGTTTTGGACCCATCTATGTACCAGACTAGTGTTCTTGGTTTTCACCCCTCTCCATCCCTCCATTCTTCCCAATTCAAGAAAACTTTGAAAGGTTTGTCATAGGAGATACTGGAGATTGTTGTATCACTACCCATATCATAGATAGGGTTTGTTACTACTGCTTCTATTCTGGTGTGCCCAGATCCACTGTGGGATCTCCAGTTGCTAGTATTTTTCAGTCTGTATGCCCCCATTCTGGCTTCTCCCTTGATATAAATCTCAAAAGGAGGTAGGTTTAGCATGGTCTCCATAGCAGCTGTTGGAGTGCTTTTAATAGCTCCTGTTATACATAGACATGCCAGTCTCTGAATTTTCGAGAGACTAGTTATCGCATGCTTCTGTATGATCTTAGGCCACCAAACGAGGCAGCCATAAGTTATCATGGGTCTTACCACCGTAGTGTACAGCCAGTACGTCATATGTGGTTTGAGTTCCCATGTTTTCCCAACTGTTCTACGGGTTGTCATTAACACCCTCTTACATTTGTCGGTCATTTTTTGTAAATGTGAGTTCCAGTTCAGTTTAGAATCCAAGGTTACACCTAAGAACTTAGCCTCCTGACTGATCTGTACTACTTCGTTGCAAGGAATCGGCTCCCTTAAACCGTCCAATTTCCTTTTCTTAGTGAAGGGTACAAGTGCAATTTTTCCAGGATTTACTCTAAGGTTCTCCTTCTTGCACCATACTTCTATCATTTTTAATGCTCTTTGCATTAGTTCTGAGATTATGCTGGCGTTTATCCCACTGGTGAGTATTACAATGTCATCAGCATATCCCTGTGTATAGTAGCCAGCATTGTTTAGCAAGATCAGCAGTTCGTCTATCACCATATCCCACAATAGAGGTGATAATACCCCTCCCTGCGGGCATCCTCTGGCGACAGACACCTGCATCGTCTCACCTGCCAGTGCTGCCTCTACTTGTCTACCATGGAGCATGGCTCCAACCCATCTACAGACAGTGTTGTCTACTCCATGGCTGTTCACAGCCTGTAATAGTGATGCAAATGAGATGTTATCAAACGCACCTTCTATGTCAAGAAACGCAGCTAATGCAATTTCTTGATTGTTTAGGGATGCCTCCCCCCGCGACACGAGCTGATGCAAGGCACTTTCACATGATTTACCTGCTTGGTAGGCATGCTGGTTGGGATGTAATGGCCTTTCTATTAGAGAGGTTTCCCTGACATACTTTTCAAACAGTTTTTCCATGGTCTTCAAGATGAAGGTTGATAGGGTTATTGGCCTGTATGCCTTTGCCTCGGCGTATGAGGGACAAGGTTATGTAATAAATTGCCAGAGGTTGCCAGAGGAAGTTAAGACAATACTTTTGGAGCTGCAGTTCTACGACCTCCACGAGCTTTTAGTGTCCTGGTGTATATACAGTCAAAAAAAGGTATTAAACTAGAAGGTGGTCTAGTTGAAAACAATTTAGTTTTAAATTGTTACCTAATTTTTTTTTATAATGTTACGACATTAAGAAATATAAGTTATTATAAAATTTCAATTAACGTTTTCAATTTAGAACTACGTGTAATGTATTCCTCTCAAATTTCTGTTTCTTTCTGTTTGTTACATGGCCTTCTTGATTGAAATAATGCTCGAACAAAAAAACCAAAAATGAAAATTTTAATGAAAGGTATATAAGTTGTATTAGCCTAAAAAACTCGACTCTGACAGTTGACTAAATTGTTTTCTTTTCTTTCAAGGCACACTTAATTAAAACGATCGCAAAATGATCAGTTATGATATAAAATTATTGAAAACATCATCAGAAATTCAACCAGAAATAAAATTGTTTCACGATAGAGCTGTTTACGTGATATAAGACGAGCTACGTATACATATTTTGAATAAATTCATGCTTAAATTTAATTAAAACTTATTACCGCCTTCAGTCTTGATCGAAATCTCGTAACAAGTTTAATTAGAATCAGCGCCATCTGCTTCGGTCATATTTCAAAGTTGAAATTTACAAGTTAATTATTGGGAACGTTCGCTTACTTAGATATTTATTTAGTAATTAAATAACGTTAAGATAAATGATAAGTTTATTTTAAAAAGGGTGATCCATATTAACCCTTTCAGGCACAGTGGTTTCGTCATGAAGCTATCATTTCAAAATTTTCAATGTAAGTCAGGATGGCTTCATGCGACAACCACATTGTTATACAGAGCCATCTTTCTTGTACGAAGTAAACCAATACGTTGGAACTATAGTTAAATCATTGCTGGTGGTATTTTCTTAAACTAACTGTCTTTTTTTCTTTACTTGTATCAAGACAGCCTGCCTCAATTAAAGACAATTACCATTGCAATTATCCACAATGAATAAGGAAATATTTTCCTAACGCTTTTTTTCCACTTAAGAAAAGTGTTGAAATATTTTTCTCACGGGATTTTGGGAAAATTGTTAAATTTTCTAACTTAAACTAAATTTTTCAATCCTCAGTAGATTCGGGAGTATCCTGGATACCCTTTTAGCAATTTTCTAACGAATTTCCAAATTAATAAAACGAAATTAACAAATTTTCAAATTATAAATGTAACCAACCTTGAAATTTGAACGATGCCAATGTTATATAAACTCTCTGTTTATAATAATCTCTACAGGAAACTGCCTGTTCTGAAATTTAACCCATTTTCTCTTCGAATAAATACTTTGATTTCACAATAGAACACATTAAATTGGGACCGGAGTTAAGAAACACTTTAATCCGACGAAGGCTGAATAAAGATTGATGAAATTTTAATAGTCTCGCTCCATTTTCTTTTATTTTAAATCGCGAAAGACCGGCGATTGTTCTATTCCACAGCAAATTTTTGATAATTTACCCAAACAGAAACTATTATAATTATGAGTAGAGTAACCTAAACTTGCGGACTCGCATAGGCGTCGGTATTACGGGTTAATATAAGAATACGAAAAATTCATAAATAAACTAAACCGGTAGAGAAGCAGGTATGTAGTGTCGACCTTGAATATAAATCATGTTAAACCGCGCTGAGAGAGATTTCGTTTTAGTACCGGTTGAGCTGCTGCAGAGATTAGTCGAACGGTCAAGGTTATGTACTTACGTGTCGCTTTTGAAAATATAGCTGGTGTTTTTTGTGTGTTGTAGTATTATACCAAGTACATAATTAGTGTATCGTTTCTTATAGAACTAATATTTACATACCTAAGAAAACAATGCCTCGTAATAGATTTGCTACTAATGTACATAAGTATGTGTCACTTTTTCCCCATTTAAAATATGACGGTAGTGCAGTTTTTTGCTTAATATGCAATGTTCGTTTGGCTGCATTGGACAGAACTGATTGCCAGAGGCATGTCAATGGTATTAAGCATATAAGAAATGCAAGAACTGGAATACCTTATACACTATTCCTCGTACATTTATTATTTAATTATGTTTACCTCTTCTAATCTTCCGTTGTCGTTGGTGAGAAAAGCAGCTTTTAAAACGTTTTGGCGACAATACGTTCCAAAGTACCCATTACCCTCACAAACACAATTACAGAATCATTTGCCGCGAATGAAAGAGATGCTAGAAAATGTGTGTAAACGTGATTTGTGTTCCAAAAAAATATGGATTACCGTGGATGAGACGACCGATATAAGGAAAAACGGTATTGTGAATGTAATAGCTCGCGTTTTATCTAGCGAGAACACAGCATCTCGATATTTGTTAGCTTGCAAACGTGTTCAACAATGTACCGCGGAAAATATTCAAAAAGTGATAATGAACGCTTTGAAAAAATTTAAAATTGCCCAAGACCAAGTTGTGATGATTGTGACAGATAGTGCAGCAACGATGTTAAGTGTTGGGCGATCCTTAAAACTTAATACATATAACCTGCGTGCTGCATGCTTTGCATTTAGTTGGTGAAGTTGTTCGACAACATTACGGAAACGTTAATCGGATAATTGGAAGTACTAAAGCAGTGTTTCGTAAATCTCCTAAACGTTTAAAAGAATTTCGTAAATTTTGTCCAGGTATTCCAGAACCTCCTGAATCAATTTTAACGCGATGGGGTACTTGGCTAGCAGCAGCTTCTTACTATTTGATCCATTTTCAACAAATTCAATCAGTTATAATGCGATTTAATCGGAATGAATCCAAAGCAATTAGAGAAAGTCAAAGAGAATTTCAAATTCCTCAACTTTTAGAAGATTTAACAACAATATGTACCAATTATACAGTATTACTAGATGCCATCAGAAAACTACAATGTACTGAATTGTCATTGCAGGAATCATTAGACATAGTGGAGAGTGTAAAAAATAAATTACACACATTAAATGATACGCCAGGATTATGCGCTAGTCAAGGCAAGTTGGCAGATGTTTTAAGGAAAAATCCCGATTTTAATACTTTAGAGGCCGTTTATAATCAGTGTAAGAATAGTGAACTTTTAAGTGATTTTGAAAAACAGTTTCTACATGCAAAATGTAACTTCCTTAGATGTGGAGAGATCGTTTTCTATGTATAAGAATATTTTTTCTTGTCGACGCACAAGGTTTAAAGAAGTAACTGTGGAAACATATGCAATGATGCAAGTTTACAGTAGTTCACATCCTGATGCCTCTAATTTGTTGAATAATTAGCAAGTAAGTTTATTTATGAATTTTTCGTATTCTTATATTAACCCGTAATACCGACGCCTATGCGAGTCCGCAAGTTTTGGTTATTCTAATTATGAGTGTTAAGGGCCAAAAATTCCATAAGATTTAACATAGGGGCTCCAAATTTACTTTTTATCCCCACCACTCCTACTTCTGGCTATGATGTCATAGGCCCCGCCCCTTTTGAAACGCGTGCGAAGGATGTACTTGGTTTGGTGGGAAATTTAAAACACGTGAACGGTTTTGTACGAACTTCACTGCAAGTATATGAAGGATCTGTATGGCGAGAACTGTAAGCTGTGCTGCAGCTGTTCAGGAGCCGTCCAAAAGCCGTTCAAAACCTGTTCAATATCCGTTCAAGACCTGTTCAAAAGCCGTTCAAGACCCGTTGAAAAGCCGTTCCTTAATAAACGGCCAGTTGTTCAAGACCCGTTCAAAAGCCGTTCAGAATCCGTTCAAAAGCCGTTCAGAATCCGTTCAAAAGCCGTTCACAACCTGTTTAAAAGCCGCTCAGAAGCCGTTCAGTAGCCGTTCAAACCATGTTCAGAAGCAGACCAAAGATGGAGGAAAAGTCGGACAAACAGAAGCGCGAGCTAAAATTGAAAATTTTAAAAGCCGATACGGAAGAAACATATGTAACCAAAACTAAATCTGGCTTTTAAAACTTTCAATTTCAGTTCGCGCTTCTGTTTGTCCGGCTTTTGTTCGGTTTTTTGCATATTTTGACGAAAAAATGTGCATATATATGCGCATATTTATAGGTTTTCTTTGTGCATATAATCCGGTCTTTAGTCATAAGGGTCCCAACGAAGTGTGCTATTCTTGATGTAAAAAAACAATTCTTGATTTATTGACAATTACAGAAGATTTTGCATCAAAAGTAACGATGCAAATAAGTTTTATAAATAAACAGTACAAATTGGAATTTTTGTAATTTTCGCTAATCCCTAAAACAAACAGGAATTCTGATATTCACCAATCTGTGGCAACTATTTTATTTTTTTTTATATACAGAAAATTTAACGTTAGTTATCCAATAACGAAAATATATAAATCCATTATCCTAGTTACCTATTATTTTCATCATTTACATCTCGCCATTTACGAGCCACCATCTCACATAACCTAAACTAGGACTACGATTGCAATTGCCCTGCGTTCACGCAACGAAAATTGTCGACGATGCGCGAAGTGCACGGTTCTAACGTATGTTTGTGTAATTCAACGAAATTATGTCAAATAAAAACGTTTGTACATTCAATCTGTTCTTCTTAAAAAACGTGCTTTCATTCAAAAAAAAACCTTTGTTGAATTAAATAACTATATTTGTTTGATTCTTTTTTTTTCGAAAATAAACGATGGTAAAACGAACTGATCTTATTAAAAGTGTTGAAATATCCCTGACGCATTAAATGAAATCAACCCTAAACAACGACAATAAATCACGAATCGATTTACAATATATTTTCGGCAATCCTCTTTCCAAATCGCTTCCTTCCAAAGCATGCACGTGTTCGGGTCTGGAACCACGTTGACATAGCAACCATTTCAATACTATTCTTTGAAGCGTGCCGCGATATCCACCAGATATTGAAGGTCCCGAATATCTCCCGAAAGAACAGTTCAACGGACAAATTGTTTCCTCCGATCTTTTTGAGATGCATATCGCGTCGATAACTGTAGGCGGTGTATTTGGGGTCTGACGCCTGGCAATGCGTATTTTCTCTTTGTAGCACCAAGGCGCGCTTTCTGGGTGGAAATTTCAATATTAAAGATATTTTCGAGGCGTTTCGCGAGATGATGGATTTTCAATGTCACAACGTTTACTTTCGACATTTATCATAAGCAAATAAAAGGAAAAATGTGCGATAAGATGCAGGGGCTTCTCGTGGAAACAATTCGATTATTGGGGACTATCTGTTGGGAAGATTCTTTGTTTAAGGACTGTTAGAATTTTAAATCGAGGTAAAGGTAATAATGTTGTAATAAAGCAAAATACAATGTAGCAATATTGAGTTTAAACTCCCCTTTTAGTAATCTGACAAAAATTTCGATAACCCAAACGGTATTAATAAAAGAAAGTATAACCATAATATAGTATTATGCTCGGTTTCGTTTATGTGTTGTGTCTCAATTCTCCCGTAGTGGTAATGCGCCATGTGTTCTTTGATCCTAGTGCCTATAGTCTTCCTCGTTTGTCTGATATTGGCTTTATCACGGTCATCGTATGCGATTTTATACATTCCTGACCTTTCTTTCACGTCCGGTTGATCTTCTGGATTGCCAAGAAGGTTTTTGAATGTATTACGTGAACTGAAACATACGTTCATATCTTGTTCCAAAAAAACTTTACTAATACCTTTCGATATCCTGTGAAAGGGAAGTTCCACAAATTTTCTGTCGGTGGGTTTCTACAGGGATCAAGGTCATGAAATTTCTTACATAATGCCTATGCTGGACTTTCTTAAGAATGCGGTCAACGTCTATAGAAGAGTAACCACTGTAAATAGCTACATTTTTTATGAATTTAAGCTCTTTATTGTACCTACTTTTATTCGGAGGGAATTTTACCAATCTATTAATTAAGAAATTAATTGCCGCCATTTTATGTTGTCCACAGTGGTTAGAATTGATCGTAATGTGTTTGTTTCCTTTCTATAGATATCTATTTCCAGTTTTTCTTGTGAATTTCCTACTTCCAGGCTATCTACGAGGGCGTATTGAAAAATAATGCCTCCATGGCTATAACTTTATTAGTAATAGATATATTGTTTACATATAAGTGTGAAATGGTAGTATAAACTGTCCACTGGCGATGGTTAAGACCGCGGGATCTAATAAAATTGATGGTATTTACTACCACATCCATAACGTTCTTCAGTCGAATGGACTTAGAGCACAAGTTTTGTTGGTGAATAATGCAATGCAGAATTATTAAATCACATTCTTGCACATTCATAGCGGTTGCTCTTCCCTTCAGAATTCCGATAAAACCTTTTCGTGGACCGACCATTGAAGGCGCACCATCTGTGCACACTCCAACTAATTTACACAACTGCAAACCATATTGCTCAAAAATACTTTGCACCTCGGCAAAAATATCTTTTCCAGTAGTGGTTCCTTGTAGCGGCCGTAAAGCCAGTAATTCCTCTGTCTTTACAAATTCTTCATCAATACCTCGTATAAAAATAGCTAACTGGGCTATGTCAGATAAATCTGTACTCTCATCCAAAGAAATCGAAAATGCTTGAAAACTAGCCTAGTCCATCAGTCAATATTTTTTTTTATATCACTAGCTATCATATCTATACGTCGAACAACAGTACGTCGCGATAAGCTCACGTTCTCAAACTCTTTTTTCTTTTCTGGACACAAAAGTTCTGCAACATCTACTAGGCACTCTTTAACAAACTCTCCCTCAGAATATAACTTCGATGTTTTCGCTATTTTGGAACAAACTATAAAACTAGCTTTAACAACACTGTCTAGATTTGATCTTTGTGAATGGAACATTTTTTGCTGTTTCCCTAAATCGGTAATGAGTTTTTTAATTTTATCCTTTCTTAACTGGCCCGTAAGTAATTTATATTCAGCGAAATGCTTGCTGGAGTAATGCCGCTTCATATTGTATTCTTTTAAAACAGAAATTGTTTCATTGCACAGCAAACACACAGGTTTACCACTGTGCATGATAAAAAAGTATTCTTCAGTCTATTTGTTTTGCAATTGACGACATTCTGTGTCCACTTTCCGCTTTTTTAAACCAGACATCTTGATAGATTTTTTTTCTTCTGGGCTGAATTTGCTTGAATATTTCCCGCTTCTTTTCTTATCAATTGTTAAGAAGTAATGAATTGACACGCGCGCTGAGCGGTTTATATATTACCCGCAATAAGCAACTAGAATACTCTCGATGGTACGCGAATATGCGATGCTAGCCGCGTTATGAATAACAGTCGGCTCTAGAGCGCTTCGAGGTCATCGGGCGCCTTCCCGAATGTTTATCTGTTTGTCTCTTTCTAACGACTATTTCTGTCTCGATCTATGGCGTTCCATTGCGTACGCTTAATAATATTATTTATCGATTTTAGTCTTTATGATTTGAATAAATACAGTTTTAGGTTGGTTGACGGTAACTACAAATAAACTATGTGTGCTAAATCTTTAATTTTTTTGGCGCGTTATTTGAATTTCTCTCGCGGGCCGGATTGAAGCTAGTGGAGGGCCGGATCCGGCCCGGGGGCCGGGGGTTGCCCATATATGGTATAGACGGAAGAAACACAAATTTGACGAAAAAGTACCGTTGCCTTACTCTATTTTGTATGAAGATGAACGGCTACATGTCAGGCAATACAGTGGCAACTTAGTATTATTTGCCATACTACCCGACAATTCTTGCTATCATTATTGATCAAAATTAAATTTGATTAAGTTAGTGCTTTACTAACACCACGTGCTTGCTTCAATTAATACTTAATTCCAAAAGTGAGCTTTCTCCTCCCCGCCACAGAATCGAAAGTTTGGGAAAGTCTGGGTGTTTGGGGATACAACTGGGGCGCAAAACGTCGTAAACAACAGATAAGTATAAAAACATGCTTTCCGATAAAATTTAATGGTATATTCACCGGCATCTGTTGTTAGGCCCCTATATACACAATATACTATATACTTACATAGGTTCTCCGCGCGTTCAAGAAAATCGATAGCAAGCATCGCCGAGGACGATAAACTCACTGAAACCATTCTAAAACTGAAATAGACGGCAAGTTTCCCAGCGCTAAAAGTAAGAACAAAAGAAAAAATAACCGAGAAGGAGAAAAAAAAACAAAAGGCATTGTGAATTTCTCTTTTTCGCCGGATCTTCGCGTTTTAAAAGCTAGCGAAGGTAAATTGCCGGTAAAACATTGCTCTCCTCTGTTACGCTCCTTATCCTTTTGCTATGTATTCAAAATAGTAAATGTTGATAAACCTCTTAGTGAACGAAAACGACATATAATGTAGTATGTAGCTAGAGGAGGCCGTATCTGTAATCTCCACAGTTTTACGTTGCTTTATACAGGAACGAAACTGTATAGCGGAACAAATCCAAATGTTCGTATTGTGTACATCCGCTTCATTTTTGCTCAAGGGCTTTTATAATACGGATGTATTTGGAAGCGGTCTGTGCAGATGGATGTACGAATGGTGTTTGGAAAATACGAGGTAGGCGCCATAAATTCTCGGCCTGATATAGAAAAAATAAACGTAAAATATAACTGTTGGATTCAATTTTAATTTAAAATGTTTATTTTAAATATTTGAAACATCGCGGGAAAAATAAAATCGCCGGAATACGGCGAGTGCGGACGACATCCCTCGAAAAGAAAGAAGACCAGTGAAAAACCCGCTAACGACTGTGTGCCGGTGAAGGATTTTTGGATTACAATTTTTCGCTGGTTTTCGCAGATTTTAGATTCAGACATACGCCAGCGCAACCTCTCGTAGGTACAACCCTACAATAACAATTTTTATTTTTCGTAGTTTTCGTAGCAACTTCAACTCGGGGTTGTACTTATACCTAAAGTTCTAAAACGGTTATTTTTCGAGCAAGCGAAGTGATAAATTGCAGGTTATCATCATGACAAGTGAATTGAAAATAAAGACAGTTCTCGTTGGCGCGCCCTTTTTTTTCTATTTCTGTATCCTTCGGTATTTACGGTCCGTTTTGTCGCCGCACATCAAATGTTTCTCGCACACTTTACAAACTATTTTAGCACCGTCGGCGTCGTAGAACAAATCCGGAAAGTCACAGATAAACTTATTTAATGTGCCAGCAAAGGATTGTTTTTTAGCCTTGTTCACATCGCACATTTTAAATTAATAATTGTACATTTATAACTAGAGTTTGTTAAAAAGGTGCTACCAGCAGTGGCGCACCGCATAAGAGTAGGTATGTACTACACAATATTAGTGAAAAATAATATTGTTACCTTCTCCTGTCGTCTTGATGTCCACTGTGGCAACTGGCAACCGCCCTCCACCAAATATATCGATTTCTCTCAGAGCAAATTCCATGAATCACTCCCCTGGCATTCTTTACACTCTTTCCCATCGGTCATTTGTGAAAAGGCAAAACTTTGACTCGTCAGTGAATGGGGGGCTTATTGAAGTATGAAGCGTAATGAATAGAGTTTGTTAAAAAGGTGGTACCGGCAGTGGCGTACCGCATAAAAGTAGATAATATTGTTACCTTTTCCTGTCGTCTTGATGTCCACTGTGGCAATTGGCAACCGCCCTGGTAAGCTGCGCAGAATTACAACATCAGCAACGCTTCCATTGTCGATTCATTCAGCCGTCAACGGTGTTGTGAATACGTTGTCGTATACCGATCGTTCGACATCCAGTGAAATAAGATTTGCAAATGTCAGATATTCCTTTTCCTCATCTGGGCACTGTTGATTTTCAGTTATAGACCGAACCTTTTGTAAATCGGGATTTTTCGTTAAGATTGCGTCAAATTTTTGAGCAACATCGACTCCTATAGTGTTCGTCAAGTTTTCTAGAGTTTAATTTAATGCGTCTCGTGCAGATAAGTGACTGTTTACTAATTGCTCAATAGCTTGTGCAACTTCAGAATAGTTCATGGAAATTTCATCTATTTGTTGTTGAACCTCCGAATTGGAAAAAAGTTGCTGACTATCTCGAACTGCTGCAAAATCATTTGAATCAAGTTTCAAGATGATATTTTTCACTTGTGAAAAATATTTCTGACAGCAAGATACTGCCCGAAGCCATGTTCCCCATCGCGTTATTACAGGCTGAGGTGGTGGTGGTAATTTCGGACACAATTGTTTGAATACACGGATGCGTTTGGGAGATTTGATGAATACTTTTTTGATAGATGCTATTAACTTAGCCACCATCAGATACTTCTTTCAAGTGGTTTCTGCTACGAGGAGACATGTGTGTATGAGGCATGTTATGTGAAGAAGAGTCGGAAAGCATATTTTCAACATCCTACCAACTCTCAGCATTGTTGCGGCTCCGTCAGTAACGAACATTGTGACTTGGGTTCCTGTGATATAAAATTCTCTCAGCGAATCTTTTATTATCTTGAGAACGGTTTCTGCATTAGTTTTCTGAATCCTTTTACTGGATAAGAACAATGAAGCTGGTGGACCATCACGTTTTAAAGGACGTGCTACAACATGAATGACGCTGTGTTTCTGAGCATCAGCTGTTTCATCAGATTTTCTTATTTCTCAACTCGTCTTTTATACATTCCTTTACTTTACCTTGCACACGTGGCAAATTGTATCGTTGTTGTTGTTGTTATTGTTGTTGTTGTTGTGTATTGGGCAAAACGTCGGGTTACGGAATACACCTCGTACCTCTAGGCATCGATTACTATGATCATTAGCCAACCCCACTAGAATTTTGCCGAATCCAGAGGTGTTCCAACCTTTGGTAGGAATTTCGAACGTGCCAAACATCGTATTGACACGGGGCCTACGGTTTCACTTCCTTATCCGAGAAGAAGACATACCTTGATTTTTATCCGTAATTAAAAAACAACCGTCTCGACCAGGATATGAACCCGCGCCGTTCGGATCGAAAGGCAAGTATGCTAACCATTCGACCACCGAGACTGTCAAATTGTATCGTAATTGCATAGATGTTGGCAGCTTCCATGAAGGAACGTACTTAACCCAAACAAGACGAAAGTGTTCACTAGATACTAGATGTATACCCTCAACATAAAAATAAAATCATATAAAAATTGCCAGTATGGAATACTGTTTCTGAAATTCAATACATGACGTTTACTTTTACAATGTTTTCTACATTCAAACCTATCGCGATTTAGCAATCCGCTATTGTATATTGTGCAATAAATATGCGGACTTCTATATTCTAATCCAGGGAAATGCCTGAGATGTTTATTCACGTTCGAAGGGAACGTTACACCCTTTGGGCGTTCCATCTCCGCGTACTTATTTGACGTGCAGCGTGCAACGTACTGTCGCCTCGAACTCTCTCGTGGTACTGTCGAGATCGACTATGAGTTGAAAATTACCCCTACCCACGCCGCTACCGCTACGCTACTGCCATCCGGTGCCACCTTTTTAACAAACTCTATTTATAACGAATAACACGTAACACAAAACACAACGCATGTTTTCGTTTCCTAAACCGAACGAAAAATAAACAAGCGGACGCTGACAAAGCGATAATCGATTTTTGCATACAGTCCGCTACTCGGGTGAAACGTCTTTGTATAGCAGAGACGATTACTTCTCTAGTGATGTGGATTCAATACGTTTTATGGCATATTCCTGCATCACTTTGACATACATACATATTCCTTTAACTAAAATACCCATTAGGGGTAAGCAGGGTAATGAATGGTTTAATAATGATCTAAAAAACCGTGCAGAATCCGTAAGAGCTACTTTTAATTTGTATAAAGCTACTGGAAACATTAATATCTTTACTACCATCAACAACAACATGATTACAAATAAAATTACAAATTATTATTATAAAAATAAAATATCAATGTAAACAAATCAACAATCACCGGTTCGCGCCCTGTTTTCTACACCTTTGTTAGATATTCTTTATTAAAACTGTATATAATTATGCATTAAACTCATTAAAGTTATTTTAGCATCTCTACTATTACGGTGAATTCTAATTTTTTATTACATATCTACACGTTCTTATTAAGGAAATAGCGAACAGTAAGGTTGCCATTATTATTTAATGCATTCGTGCTGGGTAACGTTTCTTGTATGTAAGTTGGTAGACGGTGTGGGACGTGGAAAATGTCACCGTCGCGATAATCACCTTCCCCGATCTAAATTATATGCCATAATTTGCTATATATCGAAATTGGCAGCCTTCTTAAGAAAAAAAATCGCTTTATAACTTGGCAATCACGTATATTTTTATCGCAAGCGTGTCCAGCTAGTGTGTAGAAGGAAAATTATTTCTTTCCTGAGCAATTTGTAGTAGATGTTTCCTAATAAAAAATGTTTAATTCTGCACAAGATGTTCACACGCCGTTGTAAAAGTAAAATTAGGTACATTTTATTCTGCATTGCGGTTATGTTTCAGCTGTAAGGCTTTCATTACTAGAGTTTGTTAAAAAGGTGGTACCGGATGGCAGTAGCGTAGCGGTAGCGGCGTGGGTAGGGGTAATTTTCAACTCGTAGTCGATCTCGACAGTACCGCAAGAGAGTTTAAAGCGACAGTACGTTGCACGCTGCACGCCAAATAAGTACGCGGAGATGGGACGCCCAAAGGGTGTAACGTTCCCTTCGAGTGTGAATAAATATCTCAGGCCTTTCCCTGGGTTAGAATATAGAAGTCCGCATATTTATTGTTGCAATATGCAATAGCGGATTGCTAAGTCGCGATTGGTTTGAATGTAGAAAACATTGTAAAAGTAAACGTCATGTATTGAATTTAAGAAACAGTATTCCATACTGGCAATTTTTATATGATTTTATTTTTATATTAAGTGTATGCAACATCCCACAGCATCTAGTATCTAATGGACACTTTCGTCTTTTTTGGCCTAAGTACATGGAAGTCATGGAAGCTGCCAACATCTATGCAATTACGATACAATTTGCCACGTATGCAAGGTACAGTAAAGGAATGTATAAAAGACGAATTGAGAAATAAGAAAATCTGCCTATGTGTGGATGAAACAACTGATGCGTCACTCATGTTGTAGCGCGTCCTTTAAAACGTGATGGTCCACCAGTTTCATTGTTGTTATCCAGTAAAAGGATTCAGAAAACTAATGCAGAAACCGTTGTCAAGATAATAAAAGATTCGTTGAGAGAATTTTGTATCACAGGAACCCAAGTCACAATGTCTGTTACTGACGGAGCCGCAACAATGCTGAGAGTTGGTAGGATGTTGAAAATATGCTTTCCGACTCTTCTTCACATAACATGCCTCATACACGCATGTCACCTAGTAGCAGAAACCATTCGAAAGAAGTATCCGATGGTGGATAACTTAATAGCATCTATCAAAAAAGTGTTCATCAAATCTCCCAAACACATCCGTGTATTCAAACAATTGTGTCCGAAATTACCACCACCACCTTAGCCTGCGCGATGGGGAACATGACTACGGGCAGTATCTTACTATCAGAAATATTTTTCACAAGTGAAAAATGTTATCTTGAAACTTGATTCAAATGATTCTGCAGCAGTTCGAGATAGTCAACAACTTTTTTCCAATTCGGACGTTCAACAACAAATAGATGAAATTTCCATGAACTATTCTGAAGTTGCACAAGCTATTGAGCAATTAGAAAACAGCCACTTATCTGCACGAGACGTATTAAATTCCATAAACAATTTACAAGCCGCTCTAGAAAACTTGACGAACACTGTAGGAGTCGATGTTGCTCAAAAATTTGATGCAATCTTAACGAAAAATCCCGATTTACAAAAGGTTCGGTCTATAACTGAAGATCAAGAGTGCCCATTTGCAAATCTTATTTCACTGGATGTCGAACGATCAGTATACGACAACGTATTCACAACACCGTTGACGGCTGAATGAATCGACAATGGAAGCGTTGCTGATGTTGCAATTCTACGCAGCTTACCAGGGCGGTTGCCAATTGCCACAGTGGACATCAAGACGACAGGAAAAGGTAACAATATTATTTTTCACCAATATTGTATATTACGTACCTACTTTTATGCGGTACGCCACTGCCGATACCACCTTTTTAACAAACTGTATTAATTACGCTTCATACTTCAATAATCGCCCCATTCACTGACGAGTCAAAGTTTTGCCTTTTCACAAATGACCGATGGGAAAGAGTGTGGAGAATGCCAAGGGAGTGATTCATGGAATTTGCTCTGAGAGAAATCGATATATTTGGTGGAGGGTCTGTTATGCACAGAGAAAAAGAAGTTTTTGAATCAAACAAATATGTATGTATCTTTGAAATTATTTATTTAATTCAACAAAGGGTTATTTGGGTGAAAGCACATTTTTAAGAATAAACGTTTTTATTTGACATAATTTTGTTGAGTCAGGTAAATACATGTTAGAATCAGGTGCTTCTCCCGTCGTCGACAATTTCCGTTGCGCGAACGCAGGCAATCGCAATCGTAGTCCTAGTTTAGATTATGTGAGATGGTGGTTCGTAAGCAATGAGATATAAATTAAGAAAGTTTAGTGATTTGACGATTAAAGAAGATCTTTTGATGTTCATTCCACTGAAAGGACATACTACTGGGCTGGAGTTGTTTTCTCATTTCAAAAATATTATTTCTTCTGAGAAAATTCCAATATCGAAAATGGTAGGCTTGACAACCAATGGCGTTCCAGCTATGATTGTGATAAGGGTCTGGTGGCGTTATGTCGTAAAGATGAAAGTTTTCCGCAATTTCTCTGTTACCACAGCATTATCCATCAGTAAGCATTATGAGGAAATTTTCTAAAACTAAACAACGTTATGAAATTGGTAGTAAAAATTGTGAACAAAATTAGAGCTCCAGCGTTACAAAAAAGATTATTCAAAACCTTGGCCGATGAAATTGACTGTCAATACGGGGAGCTACTTCTTCACTCTGAAGTCCGATGGTTAAGTAGAGGACGAGATGAAAAATTTTAATGATGTCCTATCGGCCATGGTTCAATTTTTCAAACAAGGTGATGAACCGATTCCGGAACTAAAAAATTCAATCTGGCTTAGAGATTTTGGTTTTCTTCTGGACATTACAGAAAAATTAAAAGAACTTAATTTGCAGCTTCAGGGAAGAGACAAAGAACTAGTGGAAATGATTTCTGATATACAAGCATTTATCAAAAAACTTGAGTTTTGGGAATAAAACCTAATCAACTGCGATACCAAGCATTTTCCTATTCTTTCAGAAAAGATATCTAAAAATCCATTGGAACCCTATGACAGTAAATATCATGTAGAAATAGTTTCTAACTTGAAGGATAACTTCAAAAATCGTTTTAAGGCTTTCAACGAAATTGATTTAGTGGCGCAATTTGTTGTTTCACCCTTCATAGAAATTGATATCCAACAGTTTGCAACTTGTGTTATGCAGAACTTTGGCGAAGACATCGCTGCAACAGAAACGGAAGTGATTGCGTTTCAAAATGATTTAGCTTTAAAATCGTTAGTCTCAAATACAAAATGTATCCGACCTTTAGTAGGCAAAGACAAATATTCAGTTCTATGTCGTGTTGCCTTGAAAGTGAAAGCGTTATTTAGTTCAACCTATTTGTGTGAATCTTCTTTCTCCAATATGAAGTTAATTAAGAACAAATACCGCAATCGACTTACAGATGAACATCTGGATAATTGTATTCGAACGGTTGTATCAAACTATATTGCAAACATTAAAAAATTCAGCCTTCTCATTGAACATGCATTTTTTATCTACACATGTTTTTGTTTAAAATAGTGCGTTACTTCTTTGTTATTTTTCTTCACTCTTATTAAATCGTATGTGACATGCCATCGTGGCTGCATAAAAATTGTGTTTATTTTTCAAACACCTACGAATGGTAGGTATGGATTTAGTTATGCAATATGTATTAGTTATTAGTTTATTTGTATTAATATGTATTAGTAAAATAAATACATGTATGTCGAATATAACTGCACATTATTTCATTTAGGTTGGCTTACGTCGCTTACGACTAGGTAGCTCACTGTTTGTTTCAAAATTATCAAAGTAGCTCAACACATTGAAAAGGTTGGCGACCACTGGCTTAAAGAATCTATTCTAAATAATGAAACAAGCCCAAAATAATGAGTTTGAAGCCACTTACCCTATAATCATCCAGAACCTCTTAGCACAACAACAAAATTAACGTATAATCTACGTACAATATAGTAGAATTTACTGCAAAAATATACAAAAAATTCCAAAAATGTGATAATTATATTTCAAGTAAATTGCATCACAATGTATTATAATATCTTAGACATAATTTTATAGTAATAACTAGAGCAACGCAACTGCGCTGAAAGCCGGTGGCGGACGCATAAAAGTTTACACAAAATAAATTAAATGTGATACGTGCTCAAACATTTACCGTTTTAAGAGTCCTCCGTGAAATCACAAAGTGTATAATGTCTATTTAATATTTGTAACATTAGATATGTTTCCAAAGTTGTTTCGGCAAAGTGAGTGCGGCGTGAAGAAAAAGTGTTTTTGTATGCCGAAAACGAACGTTCTACATCTAGTGACGTTATATTTGCGTAAGTAAAATAATCTTTCAAATAACTTAAGGGTTCTGTTGACGCACCTTCACAAATTTGTCTTAATGCGCCAAAATCAGAGTCTTTATCTAAAACACTTTCAAACCTTTCTAAAACACAAACATTTCTTGCGTCTTCTATCGCGCATAGCTGTGCGTGAACATGTTGCACTATTTGCAAAGATTCCACTAACGACACCGAAGAATTTTGTAGTTTTTCTATCGCATCCGCTAGTCCCACGTAATTGTTCTGAATAATTTCCAA
Source organism: Dynastes maya (assembly GCA_029619315.2). Classification (NCBI taxonomy): domain Eukaryota; kingdom Metazoa; phylum Arthropoda; class Insecta; order Coleoptera; family Scarabaeidae; genus Dynastes; species Dynastes maya. Next base: position 4,371,439 of record JAROYE020000003.1, read on the forward strand.
ATCTGTTTTAACTTGACTATCCTGAAATTTCAAGCGGCTTACCTTGACAGCCGCAGCTTCCTTTGGGTCGAATTCTAAAATCACGTTCTTTATATTCTCAAAATATTTAAGATAATAAAATGCAGCCTCTAACCATGTTCACCAACGAGTAAGAATAGGTTGTGGTGGTTCAGGAATACCGGGGCATAGTCTATGAAATTCCCGAATACGTTTTGGGAATTTTACAAACACAGCTTTTGTATGTGCTATTAGAGCCTCTACCTCGGGATAACATTTTCTGATACTATCTGCTACGAGACTGAGAGTATGAATTTTACATGTAATATACAACAAGTTAGCACAATATTTTTTAAGAGATCGACCTACAGCAAGCATGTTTGCGGCACCATCACTCATAAACATCAACAGTTGATTTGTTGAAAGTTCAAACTTTTCCAATGTATTTAACACCAACATTGAAATTACTTCGGCAGTGCATTGTTGTATTCGTCTGGAAGCTAGTAAAATTGAGGGTGACGGTCGATGTGGTTCCATTGTGCGTACCATTACATTAACCACAGAATGTTTTTTTTACGATCTGTTCTTTCGTCCACACATAACCGCAGTTTTTTATCTTGCAACTCCGATTTAATTCTTTTCTCGACATGCTCACGAGCAGACGGCACAACTCTCTGTAATATTCTCTCACTTGGTAACTTAATGTCCGAATATTCATTCCAAAATGAGACGTATGCTTTCTTCCTTAGTAAATGAAATGGTAAATTACATGCAATAAAGGTAACACATAAATTAAATTTAAATTTGTCATAATCTCGTGTGGAATTTTTTTTTGAAACATACCCTGCACTATTTACGTGCCGTAGACAATCACTTTTCGGCCAACACATTAAATCTATTTTACACACTACACATTGAATTTTAGCGCCATCACACTTTAAATCAGGCATTTCTGCAATAAATTCTCTTATTCCGTCCAACTTTGGTCATTTTCGCGACGTAGGAAACATTTTCAAAACAAACGTAGAACTACGATATAGTATACGACAGCGTAGATGCATACACAACAGATCGGCTTTTGAGTCGCAGTTATACTGACGCTTATACCGAATTGTCCCGGCCGTGTTTATTTTGTGTAAACTTTTATGCGTCAGCCATTGGCTTTCAGTGCAGTTTGCGTTGCTCTAGTAATAACTGCTAAGATTTTTTTTCGGTATATGATGTTTTAAAAAATAGAACAAATAAACCACAAAAAATGTCCAAACCATCCCCACTCTCCCCGAATAACTGAAATATAAACAATGCTTAAGAGAAGTAGAACATGTAACTCGTAAAAAAACATTGCACGTTACATGTAGCATTCCTTTACAATACGGAAAGAAAACAAAAATGTAAAAATGCGCCGGCATCCGTATAATTCATACAGTATCTCGAGGCATGCACGGTTAAGTTATGTTATGCGTTGTTCCAGATTCTCAGGGGGAACAGCAGCGACGCGTGCGAGGTCCGGGACCCGTGCCAACACGGAGGCATCTGCATCTCGACGGACAGCGGCCCGATATGCGAATGCCGCAATCCGGATTACGAGGGAGAATTTTGCGAGAAAGGTAAGTTGTGTGTGTGTGTGTGTGTGTACGAAGAACCTAAGCTTATCCTTACACAAGTACGTGAACGTTTGGGAGGGTAACGTGACCGCAAAATGATATGCGTAAGTAAAATGATGCAATGGACCCCCCTTCTTTTTTATTATTATGAAATGAGAGGAATTCCGAGAATGAGGAAAAGGCATGCTTTTGTAGGAAAGAGTTTTTTGGTTAGGTGTTTGGTTAGAAATATTTTGTTCTTGAATCAAATTTATTCTTTTTCAAATATTTTAATGCAAATACTTTTACCCACAGATATTCAATCTAATTACTAAATTAGTTAGAATGGAAACAGGAAAGATTTTATATATTGATTTATATTGTACATATTTTATGAGAGAAACGGAAAAAAAAATAAACGACATTCGGATTAAAACAAAATAAAACGAAATGAAATTCAAACAAAGTTCTAAATTTCGATTAAAACCACGTAGATGACACGACAAATAAAAAACTTGTTTGCAAGGGAAAATAGGCGGTGTCTCGGAAATGAATCCTCAAATCGGTAAAATCAACCAATAAGATTATAACCGATGAATTAAGGTAACTCAGACAATATAAAATGAACGTCGGCAAGTTAAGGGAATTCGGTTGGTGACAATTTTAGTCAGTGAATTAAGGTAACTCGGACAATATAAACTTACCGTCGGTGAGTTAAGGGAACTCAGACAATATGAAAACCGTCGGTAAAGGGATCGGTCAGGAGAGAACTCACGCAGAATGAAACTCTGTACGACTATATATACTAAATATTTGAGTGACGTATCCATAGAATACCTTAATAGAATTGCGACTCATGGACACCTTCTGTTTGATGTTTTGCGCCATCTATTATCGGTTCGTAGTAATTAATTGCTGCACTCAACCTTTAAATTGCCCTGTAAGATATTCTATTTCAAAAGAAATTCATTTAGAGATATAGATAGCTAAGGATGAATGCATCTTAATATAGGTTGCCTCATTATTAGAGTTTGTTAAAAAGGTGGTACCGGCAGTGGCGCACCACATAAAAGTATACTCTAAAACTGTGGCACTGGAACACTGAAACAGTTCACTAAAACCCTTACCACAACACTTAATTCGTACTGGACGCACGTTTCGATAGCCAAGCTATCATCATCAGCAGCAAGACTGAACTGTAAAAAGGTAATTTAACATATTTCTTATTATTACGGCCGTCAATGCGTTCTAATGTGCTTACATTTCTAATTCTTAATCTATTCTTATGTTTCCTAATAGTATTATAGACGACATCTTCAGAGAATCCGTTAAAGTTAGAAATATTGATGATTTCTTTTAGTTCATTTTGATATCTATCTTTCGTTAAAGGAAAATTGAGTAACCGGTGCACCAAAAAGTTAATAGCCGAAAGTTTGTGTTCATATGAGTGATTAGAATCCTGTAAGATGAATCTATTATTACTAGTAGGTTTCCTATATACGTCTATTTCTAACTTATTTTTATTTCTTATTACTAACATGTCGAGGAAAGGAATCCTGTTGTCTTTTTCTTCTTCGTGGTAAATTTGATAGAGGGAAATTTTGAGTTAAGTTGTTCTATGAAATCCGTTATTGAACATTTACTGATGTCAAAGATGCAAAAAATGTCATCGACGTATCTGATCCAAAGCCGAGGGAAATAAGCGAAAGTATTCTTCAGGTCAGTTTCAAATTTACCCATAAAGAGGTTAGCCATAAACGGAGATAAGCTGTTACCCATTGCTGTTCCTTCCGTTTGTTGATAAAATGTGTTGTTAATTTGGAAAAAGTTTTGTTTCATGCAAAGTTTTGTCAAAGAAATGAAGCTAGTAACTTCCTCTCTATCCATTTGGTTATCTAACAAAAGTGTTTCTAAATATTCCAAAGTTAAATCAACTGGAACACTAGGGAACAATGAACTTACGTCAAACGAAACTAAAATTTCTTTGTCAGTAAGCTCAATGTCCTTAGTTTTTTCAATGAACTCGTAAGAATTTTTAATAGCCAAATCCGGAAATTGTACAGGTAACTGGTTCAATTTGTCAGATAACCACCTGGAAAGTAAGTAAGTTGGACTGTTGATATTCGAAACAATGGGTCTCATGCTTTTTCCGGGCTTGTGTATTTTAGGTAAACAATACATCCTAGGTAGTACTGGGTTTGATACCGTTAGTCTAAATCTTAAATTGTCGCTAATGACAGCCTTACATTCTAACATGGTCTTTTTGGTTTTTGTAATCATTTTAGACAAAGGATTTTTTGATAATTTTGAATAAGAACTTTGTGACAAAGTGGTGTTGACTCGACTAAAATAATCTTCTTTGTCTAAGATGACTACAGTGTTACCCTTGTCGGATTTTAAATAAAAACAATTTTTGTTTTTTAGTCTTCTAGCAATGATTTGATCTTTTCGTGCAATGTCAGGTGCATTCCTTTGCATATTTTCCAAAATTTGACTTTTGCAAGCGATACGAATAAAATTTTTTGTGTTATCATCAAAATTACTGATCGCGTTTTCTATGCCAACTATAATTTCTTCAACCGGAGGCTTATTAAATTTCAGGTTGTATTTCAAACCTTTGTTTAATAAGTCGATCTCTTCTTTGCTAAAAGACTCATGTGACTCGTTTCTAACTAATGCAGTTGGGTTAATTATCTCGGCAGGTTTCGGTTTGTTAGTGGTGACTAATTTGGAAAACTTTTTCTTGAAAACCTTTTCTTTATCTGAAACTTTCTTAGCAATAACGTCTTCAATCCTGTTGAGATAATTAATCCATTCAAAATATTCTAAAATACATAGGTTGTTACAAAGTTGTAAATGTAAACTATATGCTTCTAACTCTAGTTGACTAATTTTAAAATACTGATACTTAATTTCTGAATTTAACCAACAACTTTTGGCCGAAGAAATAGCTCTATTAGCCGAACTTGATTTACTCTTGCAGTTAATTTGAATGAAATTCGGAAAACACATTAAATTTTCTACAATCTTTCAGAAATTTAATATCAGCATTAACTAGACTAATCTTACTTCTTACCTTAAAGAAACGGTTGAGTAAACTAGACCGGGAAGCCATCACACTAAACGGATACTCTAAAACTGTGGCACTGGAGCACTGAAACAGTTCACTAAAACCCTTACCACAACACTTAATTCGTACTGGACGCACGTTTCGATAGCCAAGCTATCATCATCAGCAGCAAGACTGAACTAGTTATAGAGATAGTTCAGTCTTGCTGCTGATGATGATAGCTTGGCTATCGAAACGTGCGTCCAGTACGAATTAAGTGTTGTGGTAAGGGTTTTAGTGAACTGTTTCACATAAAAGTAGGTACGTAATATACAATATTAGTGAAAAATAAAATTGTTACCTTTTCCTGTCGTCTTGATGTCCACTGTGGCAATTGGCAACCGCCCTGGTAAGCTGCGTAGAATTGCAACATCAGCATCCATTGTCGATTCATTCAGCCGTCGACGGTGTTGTGAATAAGTTGTCGTATATTTCGAAAATGATCGTTCGACATCCAGTGAAATAAAATTTGCAAATGTCAGATATTCCTTTTCCTCATCTGGGCACTCTTGATTTTCAGTTATAGACCGAACCTTTTATAAATCGGGATTTTTCGGGAAAAATTGCTGGTTAATTGTAAACAATTCATAATTCTATATAAAATGCAGCTACATCCACTTTTAAAGCTTTTAATTCATGATGTGTCCATATACCACAGCCAATCCTTCTACTGGACGATCTACAATAACTAATTAATTATTTATGTGAAGAGAGTTACTATTTAGTTGAACATTTCGAAAACTGAATTACGTTGAAGAGAGAAATAACTGGACCTAGGGTTCGTAATAAAACCGTTTTCGAAGAATGTATGTATTCATACTTACTATTTTATTGCTACAGCATTTTTCATTAAATCTTACCTCTTGTAAGTAACGAGATAATTTTCAAGCCACAAAAAAAGGAAAAGAAACCAGGTGTAGATCGCAGATGCGACCCGTACCGCACTAGGAAAACTTTAGAGGATGTATTACTCATGGCCCCTCTCAGAAAAAGAAAAATAATTGAATCGAAATGACGGAATTACTTCGAACGAAAACGTTTCAACTTTAATTGAAAAACTTGTATCTTTCAATTATGAAAATTCTCCCCCTTCCAATTCTCGGTTTTCGTTCCCTCTTCCTTCTTTCTCTTCTACGGCGGCATTAATCTGAAATTCATGTCGTCTTTCGCTGGTGTGAATCTAAAATGAGGACGGAATCAACGATAGAGCGTCGAGAAAAACAAAAGTATTTTTTTGCTTTTGTTTTTTCCTTCCTTATTTTGTTTCTTTCTTTGTTTCCTTCTTCTTTTGTTTCTGGTATCATTGTTATTTATGCGCATGGTCGCTTCTTTATTGGTAGAAAAGGAAGAACAAGGAAAAGGAAACTGGACGAGAGGACTAGATGTAGCACGCAGCAATTTAGCGTCATGGGACTCGTATTTCGCTCATTAGATTCCCTTCTAAAGTGTAATTTAAATATATCGTGGCGTAGTATGCTGTTGTTTATTTCTATCGTTTTTCGTTTCAAATTCAACGGCTTCGCTATGATGTAGAAACGGGTGATCTGTTTTTAATTTGGTGGCTGTTCTTGATTTTTAATTAAGGAAAAGTTTTAATTAATGGCAAGTTTTAATTTGAAAAAAATGCGCTGAATTTAGCGTATAATGAAGAAGTGGACAATAAAAGTGGAATTACGTGGAGCAAATACTGATGATACTGTTTATAATTTGATGCTACACAGAAAAAGAAATTAAAATAACTTCTACAATAATTGGAGCAAACACCAACACAAATAGTTATAGGATCCCTGAAGCGGACAATTCGTAAAACAATATTGTGGGAAACAAGAGTGATCCAAAACTTGCAACGTTTGCTACAATAAGCAGTAGGTGCACTTATCCCCCTGCAAAACGCTCGACGCTCCACTCTACTCAGGCGATACTCTAAGGGTTTAAGCGCTTCAAAATTGCTTTAAAATAGGAAAGTTAAAGTTTTTAGACTTTCCTCAAATTTAAACGACCATAATTCCCAAATGAAAAGGTATTCATACTAATAAGTAGAGTTGCTCAGTTTGCGCCAACAGCCAGTGGCGGGCGCATAAGAGTTTACACAAAATAAATGGTCAGAAATAAAATATAATACGTGCTCAAACACTTATCGTCGTAAGAGTCTTCCGTGAAATCACAAAGTGAGTGATGTCTGTTAAATATCTGCAACATTATATGTTTCCACAGTTGTTTCGGCAAACCGAGTGCGGCGTGAAGAAAAAGTGTGTTTATATGCAGAAAACGAACGTTCTACATCTAGTGACGTTATATTTGCGTAATTAAAATAATCTTTGGAACAACTTAACGGTTCTGTTGACGCACCTTCACAAATTTGTCTTAATGTGCCAAAATCAGAATCTTTCTCTAAAACACTTTCAAACCTTTCTAGAACACAAACATTTTTTGCGTCTTCTACCGCGCGTAGCTGTGCGTGAACACGTTGGACTATTTGCAGAGACTCCATTAACAACACCGAAGGATTTTGTAATTTTTCTATTGCCTCCAATAGTCCGAAGTAATTGTTCTGAATAGTTTTTAAATCCGTGTTAACCTGACTATCTTGAAATTTCGACTGGCTTTCCTTGATAGCCGCAGCTTCCTTTGGATCGAATTGTAAAACCACGTTCTTAATATTATCAAAATATTTATGATAATAAAACGCTGCCTGTAACTATGTTCCCCAACGTGTAAGAATAGGTTCTGGTGGCTCAGGCATACGGGGGCACAGTCTGTGAAATTTGCAAATACGTTTTGGGCTTTTGTATGCGCTATTGAAGCGTCTACCTCGGGATAACATTTTCTAATACTATCTGCCACATGAAGAATGAATTTTACACGTAATATGTAACAAGTAATGTGTAACAAATTAGCAGAATGTTTTTTAAGAGACCGGCCTACAGAAAGCATGTTTGCGGCACCATCACTCATAAACATCAACAGTTGATTGGTTAAAAGTTCAAACTTTTCCAATGTATTTAACACTAACTTTGAAATTACTTCGGCAGTACATTGTTGTACTCGTCTGGAAGCTAATAGAATTGAAGGTGACGATTGATGTGGTTCCATTGTACGTACCATTACATTAACCACAGAATGTTTTTTACGATCTGTTGTTTCGTCCACACATAACCACAGTTTTTTATCTTTCAACTCCAATTTATTTCTTTTTTCAACACGTTCACGAGCAGATGGCACAATTCTTTGTAACGATGCCCGACTTGGTAATTTGCAGTCCGAATATTTATTCCAAAAGAAGACATATGCTTCCTTGTCTAGTAAATTAAACGGTAGATTACATGCAATAAAGGTAACACATAAATTAAATTTAAATTTGTCATAGTGTCGTGTGCAATTTTTTTTTTAAGAATGCTGTTTACCATTTACGTGACGTAGACAATCCCTTTTGAACCAACACATTAAGGGGATATTACAAACTACACATTGAGTTTTAACGCCATCATAATTTAGGTCAGGCATTTTGCTATAAATTCCGTAACTTTGTCCAACATTGGTCGTTTTCGCGACGTAGGCAACATTTTTAAAACAAACGTAGAACTACGAAATAGTATTTACGACAGCGTATATGTATACACAACAGATCTGGTTGAAACTCGCAGTTATACTGAGGGTGGTATCGAACCTCCGCCACTGCCCGTTGGCGCTAGTGGGCAACTCTACTAGTAAGGGAACAATCCCGAACCCGAAAATTAAAAAAAAATTGAAACATTGTGAACAAGTAGTCCACACCCAAGGATATTCGAAAGTATTTTCCTTATCAGCCCAATTTCGCTTCAAGAGGGTGAAACTATCCCTGAAAGTTTAGTAGATTTTCGGTTTTCTTAAAATAACTCGGCAATGGCTGGAACAAATACATAACTATATATCAAAATAATCGTCCCGTCGAGCTCTATCACATATATGAAAATAGCACCCTAGTTCAGTTTTAAAAATTTATGGCGCCCTGCCCCACCCCTTCGATAAGGAGCGTATTCATATCCCACGTTATGTATGTTACAGAGTTCTTCGAACAGTATAAAAATATGTTATTTTATGTAATATAGGTATAAAAAAAAATGAAATAGGGAGAATTGTCTTATACGTTAATATATAAGACTGAATGACAAAATACATGTTACATGGCATACTACTTAACAATATAACTTATGTATACATGTATGTATATACAAATAATTACTTAATCTGTAGGGTAATGTCCCTCTTCACAAAAATACTTAAAACATAAAAAACGGTTGCACCAGGAACACCGTATTATAGCACGGAAACCACATATGACACATCGCGATGGAACTTGAAAATCTTCTGTGAAGGCCAAATGTGCAGGATTATCAAAATGATCTGGGTGGTTCTCGATATAACCGCTTCTGTACCAAACATAAGCAAGTAAATCATGATATTTTGTAGAAGATAATTGGTTATGCACTAAAGATTGTAATTTAATAATGTTGTTACGTGAATGTAAATTAATGTCATAATTGTCTAAGACAGGTATGAGCAACCTTTGCTTAGCTGAGGGCGTAATTTCGAGACTTAATCAGGTCGCGGGCCGTAGGTAAGAAATAAGTAGGTAGTAGTGAATAAAAAGGCGTTAAAAATTCACACATTTTTTTATTTATTAGAATTATAATAGCATAATCAAATATATAAAAAGCAAATTAACAAAAAAAGATAGAAAAATCAATTGAAAATCAATGAGAGACTTGAGTTTGAAGCTGAGAAACAAGATGATCAGTATTGGGGTCAATATCACTAGTACATAGGCGCAAAGAGTTTTCTAAATTAACATCTGTAAGCCTAGTACGATGCTTATTTTTATTAATTTTCATGATTGAAAAAAACTGCTCACATTTATACGTGCTTCCGAATGTGCAAATTATTTTTCTTGCGAAAACTCTCAGCTGTGGATACTTTTCTTCGGAAAGGTATGTTCTGTAAAATTCGCTTAGTTCCACATCATCAAATTTAGGCAACTCCATTTGTAGGTGAAGCGGAGCATCTTCCACATTACACTTACACGGATTTGCAAAAATATTGAAAGTGCTATCCATGTTCCTAAAATCGGAAAACCGATCAGTGAATTGCTCTGACAGTAGTTTCAATTCTTCAGCATAGCGACCGTAATCAATGTTTTCGTGACTGGATAACGTTACAAAATGAAAACGGTTTTTACTTCTCATTTGTGTTTCCCACGAGCGAATTTTGTTTTGAAAAGATGATTGTACAGCTGATTTACCAATTGCCCTTGTTTTTGAAGCTTCAAGTTCAGATCGTTTAAGTGTCCTGTGATGTCTACCAGAAATGCCAAGCCACAAAACCATGTTGGATCACAAATTTGCGGCAATGTTTTCTCTTTCATTTCCATAAAATCAGCTTTCTTTTCTAAGGTCATAAAATCTTTTTAGCATTTTGCCTTTGCTTAGCCACCTTACTTCGCAATAGTATGTCACATCATCGCGTTGTAAAGAGAGTTCATCCAAAAATGCTTTAAACTGGCGATGGTTAAGACCGCGGGATCTAATAAAATTGATGGTATTTACTACCACATCCATAACGTTCTTCAATCGAATGGACTTAGAGCACAAGTTTTGTTGGTGAATAATGCAATGCAGAATTATTAAATCACATTCTTGCACATTCATAGCGGTTGCTCTTTCCTTCAGAACTCCGATAAAACCTTTTCGTGGACCGACCATTGAAGGCGCACCATCTGTGCACACTCCAACTAATTTACACCACTGCAAACCATATTGCTCAAAAGTACTTTGCACCTCGGCAAAAATATCTTTTCCAGTAGTGGTCCCTTGTAGCGGCCGTAAAGCCAGTAATTCCTCTGTCACTACAAATTCTTCATCAACACCTCGTATAAAAATAGCTAACTGGGCTGTGTCAGATAAATCTGTACTCTCATCCAAAGCAATCGAAAATGCTTGAAAACAAGCCAGTCTATCAGTCAATGTTTTTTTTTTATATCACTAGCCATCATATCTATACGTCGAACAACAGTACGTCGCGATAAGCTCACTTTCTCAAACTCTTTTTTCTTTTCTGGACACAAAAGTTCTGCAACATCTACTAAGCACTCTTTAACAAACTCATCCTCAGAATATGACTTCCATGTTTTCGCTATTTTGGAACTAACTATAAAACTAGCTTTAACAACACTGTCTAGATTTGATCTTTGTGAATGGAACATTTCTTGCTGTTTCCCTAAATCGGTAATGAGTTTTTTAATTTTATCCATTCTTAACTGGCCCGTAAGTAATTTATATTGAGCGAAATGCTTGCTGGAGTAATGCCGCTTCATATTATATTCTTTTAAAACAGAAATTGTTTCATTGCACAGCAAACACATAGGTTTACCACTGTGCATGATAAAAAAAGTATTCTTCAGTCTATTTGTTTTGCAATTGACGACATTCTGTGTCCACTTTCCGCTTTTTTAAACCAGACATTTTGGTAGATTTTTTTTCTTCTGTGCTGAATTTGCTTGAATATTTTCCCGCGTCTTTTCTTATCAGTTGTTAAGAAGTAATGAGTTGACACGCGCGCTGAGCAGTTTATATATTACCCGCAATAAGCAACTAGAATAGTCTCGATCGTACGCGAATATGCGATGCTAGCCGCGTTATGTATAACAGTCGGCTCTGGAGCGCTTCGAGGTCACCGGGCGCCTTCCCGAATGTTTATCTGTTTGTCTCTTTCTAACGACTATTTCTGACTCGATCTATGGCGTTCCATTGCGTACGCTTAATAATATTATTTATCGATTTTAGTCTTTATGATTTGAATAAATACAGTTTTAGGTTGGTTGACGGTAATTACAAATAAACTATGTATGCTAAATCTTTAATTTTTTTTGGCACGTTATTTGAATTTCTCTCGCGGGCCGGATTGTAGCTGGTGGAGGGCCGGATCCGGCCCGGGGACAGGGGGTTGCCCATATATGCTCTAAGAGGACCATATCGGAAAATCTAACAACATTTTTCCAAACACGAAATCCATAAACGTCCAATGGTTGTATCATGCCAGTAGTTTTCGTTGGTATTGTAAGGATGTTCACATTCTTGTCGGCCAATATATGATTTCTTAAGGTAGATGGGCAATGATCAGTCCATGAGTCTAGCAATAAAACTGTTTGAGGTCCAGTATTTGAAAGATATACCTTTGTAAACCATTCCGTAAATAATGCTTTTCTTAGTATACAGGGTGCTGAAGCAGTTACATAGATATTTGCTGCTCCGTATATTTATGCGCCCACTCGTAATCCAAATCTACCACTTTGTTCTGTTAAAATCATAAATAGCGGTGATAACAAGCGTCAAGACGTGGATATTGTGGGAAGTGTAGCGGTGGGTTGTCGCCAATATAGACTGTACAATACCTTCAACTGCTTTCGATCCTTGTAAAACTAACGTGCAACCAGAGTGTAATTCTAGATTGAATCCACTTTCATCAGCGTTGAATGTGTTATTAGGGTTTATTGTCGCAATATAGGATTTCACTTCTTGTACGAAATCCGACGAAATGCGATTTAACTCTGCCTGGTCTGTGCCATATGAACGGGCAACGAATTTGGTAATTTTTCTGGAACCAATGTGGAGATATGCTTTGAAATTTGTTAACCCTATTTCTTCATTGGCTTCCAAAACCTATTTACGGAGATCTAGGGCGCCCGCTTCGCTGTTAATAACAAATTTATTAAAAACGTATTCAGAAATTTTTAATAATTGGTCTCTTTTTATTCCTCCTTTTTGTAATGATGCCTCCCATCTAAAAAGGAAAAAAAATTATGAAAACAAAAATGTATGCAAGTTGGCAGGCGATTTTTTACCTGTATAATTGATGTGAAGACTCTCTTAAATCTATGTTTTACAGCTTCATATGTGCGTCGTATTTTTCCATTTTTCCAGAAGGCAACGGCTTTTTCTTTCTATTCTAAAAAGACAATATCTCCTCCCTCAGGTATGCATTCTTCTTCTTCTTCAAATTGTAAACTAATGTTTCTTCCCGTGAAGGTGGATACCTATCATCGACAAGTTCTGCAGAATATGGTGTAAATTCTTGCAAGAATTCTAGTATTACGTCATTACCTACCACAGATGTTGTGTCGTCTCGAAATCTAATTAATATATCCATTAATAGGTCGTGAATTTCACTTTATTTATTGTTGAAACCCATAGGGCGGCTATCATTTACAACACTAAATGTTACCGTAAGTAAATGAACTACATTTACTGGATTTACGACTACCATTATCGTGCTAATATTCTAAAGCTCACATGTAGTACTAACAAATTACAAAAGTGACTTTTCATTATATACATTTTCTTATCTAAATAAATCGATAAGTTGAAATTATATATATATAACTTTCAATACGCTGTATCTGTCTTGCAGTTATCCTTGAAATGATTTACTATTTATTTATATAATAAATTGTAACGGAATATGAACCTCATTAGATAAATTGTACTATCACAGTGCGTCAGAAAATCGAACATATTACTTGTTCAATATCTGCGAATTCCCTTTTTTCCCGGCGAAAAACAAAGCGATAAAAGGGACAGCGTTAGCCGACGAACATGTTTCTGCCTACCCGGTGCCATGAACGTAGCTTCGAACATGACTCATTCTCGCCGTTGTTCTTCACCTCTTGGGTTTATGTCATTACTCTCCACTAAAAGCACCAAAGTACATTTCTTGGCGCCATCTAGCGCTAAGAGATATAGTCATACCGTCTAGATTGATTGATTGATTGATTTTCTACCAGAGCAGGGCTGGTCTTTACATCCCTAACACTGAAGCTTAATAGCTTATTGTATTATTCCTGCTTCGGTTTTGTTTTACTTAAACAGGTTAGTTCCCGCAATCAGGTTTAACAGCCTATGTAGTAAATCTTTCTCCATTGGTAGTTCAATTGTGCTTCGCATAGCGAATCTGCGTTGAGCTAACGCTGCACATTCGAAAATAATGTGAGAGGCTCATCTTTGTAGATCCCCATCTTATGCAAGTGGCCTCTCAAACAGCCATGTCCTGTTAATAGACATGTTGCTGCTCTAAGCTGTATCTTGTTTAATTCAAGCAGGTCAGCAGTCAGATGTTGCGACGGTCTTCCCATCATCCGTTTGCTGTGCTTTTGTCCAGCTGCATGTTTCCAATTTAATTGGTGTTGTGTTATAATCCACTCATTAATTGCACCACGCACTGCACTCTTGGTAATACCTAGACCCGGTTCAGGGCCTATATAATTCATTTTTGAACCTTCCCTCGCTAGCTGGTCTGCAATTTCATTGCCCGCTATGCCCCTGTGCCCTGGCACCCACACCAGTGTGACCTTGTTGTGTTTAGACAGAGCCATTAGGGTTTGCAGGCACTCCCATACTAGTTTGGAGGTTATGCGATAAGATGCTAGTGCCTTTAAGGCTGCCTGACTGTCAGAGAGAATGCACATCGTCTCACCCTGCGGTCGCCGACGCAGACTCTCCCACGCGCAGGTTTGTATAGCATATATTTCTGTTTGAAATACCGTGGTGTATCGCCCAAGTGATACACATACTTTGTATCCCTGGTTTTCCTCATATACACCAACGCCAGATGTAGTGCCCGTTTTGGACCCATCTGTGTACCAGACTAGTGTTCTTGGTTTTCTCCCCTCTCCATCCCTCCATTCTTCCCAATTCAAGAAAACTTTGAAAGGTTTGTCAGATCTTGGAGATTGTTGTATCACTACCCATATCATAGATAGGGTTTGTTACTACTGCTTCTATTCTGGTGTGCCCAGATCCACTGTGGGATCTCCAGTTGCTAGTATTTTTCAGTCTGTATGCCCCCATTCTGGCTTCTCCCTTGATATAAATCTCAAGAGGAGGTAGGTTTAGCATGGTTTCCATAGCAGCTGTTGGAGTGCTTTTAATAGCTCCAAACCGTCTAGAAAGCAGCAACTGAAACCCGGAAGCAGAATCCCACCACTTAACGGCATAATGACTTGACTATGTGGCTAAATCGTCGATGACGTCATTACTTGAAAACCAGAAGTGGGGGAAACTTAAAATTGATGTAAGTGTTTGTTTCTAAAAAATAAAATTGACCTATCTGAGCATTTCTTCAAAAAAACAAATTATTACAAATTTAATTAACTTATTCCGTAATTCGCAGAATACATCTGGGAAGTGAAAGAAAAGATATAGGTCTTCTAACAAAGCACTTATCGGACACAATGCTTAATTCTACGCGCCCCTTAATTAAACCTAATCCGGAAAGAAAAGAAGTCGAATACGCCGAGGCAAGTTCAACATTTTCGCGGCGACACAATGACCGACACAAAAACGGGATTATTAGATTACCGGGTGTTAATATTCGCCGCACAATGGGAACACGTCTCTGCGCGGCGGGAAAGGTTCCGATTTGACGACAATGGAGACGAAATTCAACGGAGGAAATGGGACGCATACAACGCCATGCCGCCAGATAACTACAAATTCACCAACGAACTATCGGACTCCGAATAGATGGAGCTCATATAATAATAATAAAGGTTGGTCTGGTATTATGTAGGGCAGAATGGTCGGGTCAAATCTGTCCATTTTCGATTGTCGGCTCCGGATATTGAGCACTCGCGTATCAGTACACTGTCTGTAAATGGAAATGCGTCAAATTTGTTACCAATGGTCGTTACATTCACTGTATTTGTTGATTCAATATTAAAGAAAATATACAAATAAATAAATGACAAACAGAAACCACCTTACAATATTCTAGAACAATTCTTACGGCACTATGAACAAAACACCCATTTCCTTGACTTCTGTTTTGGTATTACTGTTGATATTAATCAATTTCTAGGTTAATATTTTGAACTTATTTCTGTTTCTAATTACTAACATACTTAGAAAAAGTATCCTACTATCTGCCTCTTCTTCATTGATTTATTGGAAACAGATATCGAATTTAGTTTTTCCGGTAAAATCTGTTATTGAACATTTTCTGGTGTCAAAACTGCAAAATATGCCATCAGCCTATACTCTTGGTTTCTGGGATGAAACGAGGGATTGCAAATTTACCGACTTTTTCAATACCGGTAATTAGATAAAACTTTTTTCATTACATTTGGTGTATCAGTTAATGGTAGTTTAAATATCACGACAAACCCCAAAGTTCGATTTCCTAACCCCTAAACCATCCCAGAATTCTAAAGTCACGACACACGCTGGCATAAAACTTTCCAATCGACCTCTATCTTCTGATGAGGTTGCTGAATGATAGATTCACGGATTCAAACGCCGTAACAGACTAAAATGATTTCTGGACATTTTCTCCAAGGAAAAAGTCACTATTTTGCAACCCAATCTTTCGAACGAGGTTAATTTTTTATAATGGGGCACCCTGTGTGATGCATGGATACAGAGCAACTGAATCTTACCCATGGCTGCAGCACCGCACAGCACTTATGATAATCTCGTTTTTAAAAAGGTTTCTGCAATATTTTTAATGTTGCGATTCCATTTTCAGACGGTGTATTAATATTCCAACCCAGTACATACTTCTATCTGCCTAATTGCGTCATCCACGTTTGGGAACTCGTTTAACTTTCCGGTCCACCCGATGGACTATATCTAAATATATATATAGCACGATTTTTTAATGCGTATGGGGAATAATTGTTGCAAATGAAGCCATCAATACATCTCGCGCTTACGAATCAATATTTAAAGAGATAATGTTATGTTTACCTTCCGCACGCGACAAATAACCCTTTTTTGTTTATTCAGCCTTGCATGCTACGCCAATCCTCTGCGACTTTATCCAGTTTCCAGGATTTGGCTTTCATTAAACGAACTAATTTCTAAAGCAAACGTAATGACAGAACCTCTATTTGACAGGACCGAGTAACTTAATAATAATAATAATAACGATAATAATAATAATAATAATAATCACAATAATCATAATGATCATAATAATCATAATTATCATAATCATAATCATAGTGATAGTGATAGTGAGAACGATAACGATAACAAGAACAAAAGCAATAACAGTAACAATAACGATAACGATAGGGATAGCGATAACGATGGCGATAATGATAACGATAACAATCACAAAAGCGGTAACCGTAACGCTAACGGCAACGATAACAGTACCAATAACAGTAACAAAAACAATAACAATAATAGTAATAACAACAGTAACGATAACGTAACGATAACAATAACAATTGCAATCACAGTAACAATAACAGTAACAATAACAATAACGATAACGATGACGATAGCGATAACGATAATGATAGCGGTAGTGATAGTGATAACGATAACAGTAACAATAGCAATAATAATAATAACAGTACCAATAATGACAATGATAACGATAACGACCACAAAAAAAACAATCGCAATAACAGTAACAATAACAATAACGATAACGATAAAGCTGACGATAACGATAACAGTAACAATAGCAATAATAATAGTAGCAACAGTATCGATAACGATAACGATAGCAATAACGATAATGATAACGATAACAATAGCAATCACAAAAACAAAAACAGTAACAATAACCATAACGATAGCGATAACAGTAACAATAGCAATAATAATAATAATAATAATAATAATAATAACAGTAACGGTAATGATAACGATGACGATAACGATAACGTAAGGATACCGATACCGCTAGTGATAACGATAACAATCACAAAAAAAACAAAAGCAATAACAGTACCAATAACGGTAACGATCACAAAAACAATAATAATAGCAATAATAATAATAACAACAACAGTAACAATATCAATAACAGTAACAACAACAATAACACTAACACTAATATACCGGGTGTCCCAGATTCAATGTTACAAGCGATATCTATTTGTAGAAATATCATATCGGGCAATGTGTCGTCGAAAATGGTTTGCGGAATCCTAAAAGATGTACTTTTTAAAACTACCTCTAGTAAACCACCCTCTAAGAAACCTCCCCCAAACCATTTTTTTTTTAAATTGCTCCCCTCATCTTGTTGACTTTATGACCGAAGTACGAATAGTTTGGAATACAAGGGTACAAATAATATCAATAATAAACAATAAAAAAATCTTACAAAATGTTTAATAAACAATAAATATATTAATAATTCTTAAAGTAATTACTTACATATATTGTTCAAAATAACCACCATTCGACACAACACACGTTTCAAATCGACCAATAAATTCCGTGAAAGTTGCTGCTGTGATCATATTCATTGTAACGGAATTACATGTATACCAACTCTTAAGTTTCAAATCGTCTAAATTCGTAAGCGGAGTAAAATGCACAACTTCTTTCAAATAACCCCACAAAAAGAAGTCGAGCTGGCTATTGAATAGACCCGTTAGTACGAATCCATCTATTGGGATATACGTATTTAAATACTGTACAACCAACCGCAAGTTATGAGACGAAACACCATCCTGTTGACACCACAAATCATTGCGCTCTGCTAATGGAATATCTTCCATTAACTCGGGAAGGTCATTATGTAAAAAGTGTAAATATGGTTGCCCTGTCAAAGTTCCTTCAAAGATATATGGACCAATATCTTCCGCCACACATCTAACTGAAATATATAGATTCAATCCAAGATATTTTAAAGATTTTATAATGGCACTACTTCACTACGCATTTAATTATAGATACGTAAACTATTTTCGCAAATCGAAATAAATATCTGTATCTTTTCTGTTCGAACAACCTATGGGATTGTATGCATACAATCAAATCTGAACTAGCAATTTATAATATGTTTCTGTTAGTAGCTATTTGTTAAATGAAATTTTTGTTTATACCGTTGTATTCCTAATTTCTAGTATTTCAATCGTAAAGTCAAAAGGATGCAATTTAAATAAAATGGTTTACAAACCATTTTCTGCGACACCTTGGTCAATCTTATATCTCTACAAATAAGGAAAATATCGCTTGTAAGAGACACCCGGTATAAAATTGCTTTTATATTCTATTCTCTAACCTAAAATTATAACATTAAAATTCATTTCAAACCACAATGGGATAAATTATGACGAACATTAAAGATATAATCGCAAAAGGGAAGAATAGCACCGCTTAAAATGACAAAACCAAAAACTTTTAACTGTTAAAACAAAAGCCGCGAAATTAAATAAAACTAGCGAGTCGAAAATTCGCGAGAGAAGAAAATATATAATCCGCACTCCAAAACCTCTAAAATAACCTCTACATTAGGTCCCGGACGGTCTGAAGGAAGTTCAACTGCAATTTATCTTGAGTAAGGTACATCGCTGAACGCCCGAACTTCGCGAGCATGTGCATTATAAGATAAGATAGCGAGTGATTTAATTTCGTTATGTATAAGTTTGCGTTCGTCGAGTCAAGTTTTAAGTATACCTATGCTGTTTTGTAGACTTCGTACTTCGTATGTACCCAGCCCGGGGGTATTATATTAGCGACATCTCGCGTACGTTTAGTGTACATATATCCATTTTAATTATTCTTACATTTTCGGGTCGTTTAGTTTCTCTTAAATATTACACTCGAATTATTACGTGAAAACGTAAAGTTATTATTGTCTTAGGTTCTTCCGAATGGGAAAAGATTCCTAGAGATATTAAAAGGGAAATATTATTCTTCACTTGCGAAGATTGCTCATAACTTTCCCTAAGGTAATGTTTGCTTTTTTGTTATGAACCAGATGATATGAGAAAATTTTACCTTTAGCTTACAATAATCTTTGAAAAGAAAGAAAGAATTGCTGACAGATTATTAAAAAAGAAAACGCGCGCTTGAATTAGTGCACAAGGATATTTATTTTTAATGTGAGCGAGAACGTCGCCCATCCTTATATATATATATAACAGCACTTAAGGCCTAGAGACCCATGGCTTCGATTTTCTTTACTATTTCCCTCTACCTTTTTCTATTCGTCACCTCTACTTCCCAGTCCGGTATCCCCAGCAATCGTATATCCGCTTTTATCTCTTCCAACCATTTCCTCTTTGGCCTCCCTCTTCTACGTCTTCCACCCTCACCCCCAACTAGTACTTCCCTTGCATGTCTATGTGTAGTCATTCGATACAGATGCCCCAACCAGCTCGCTCTTCGGGCTCGTATTCTTTGGATTATGTTTGGCTGGCCGTATAACTCCATCACTTCTCCGTTTGTTCTACTCCTCCATGTACCGTTGTCGTTTTTTACTCTACCATATATCTTTCGAAGCATCTTCCTTTCCCACCGTTCCAATTTTTGGATGTTCTTCTGACTCAGCGTCCAAGTCTCACAACCGTACATCACTGATGGTTAGATTACTGTTTTATATATTTTCTTCTTCGTCTTTCGAGCTATATGTTTAGATTTGACCATCTTACTTACTGACCCCATGGCCTTACTCCCCGTTGCCATCCTCTTCTCTATCTCCATGTCATCCTCCGCTCTATCCGTTATCGTCACTCCTGGATTTTCAAATGTATACACTTTCTCAAAATTATCTTCTCTACTGTCGTTACATCTAAATTTTATTTACTCATCAGCCACTGCTCTATTGGCTTTCATTTCTAAGTATTTAGTGTTACTTTCGTTCACATGCAGTCCGAATTTTGGCGCCATTAGTTCCAGCCCCCCAAACATCCTCTCGAGCTCAGCCCTTGATCTTGCGATCAGTGCTATGTCATATGCGAAAGCGATAACTTGTTGTTTCTTATAATATATTATTCCGTCAGTCTGTATCCCACTCTCTCGCAAGATGACTTCCAAGGTGAGGTAAACTCTAGGTTCATAAAGTTCAACGAGAATAGTCTAAGATTCCAGCCCAATCAATCAATTAACTCTTCTAGCGTCTTATATAAATAGAAAAATGTGCCAATTTGTACACAACATCACTCAGAAATACATTTCGTCGTAATCATACACTGTACCAAAATATTTCAAGTGAAAGTGAATATTTATAGCGAAGAGTTGTTTATTTCGAAAAGCTATATATTTTCCAGCGTAATTTTCCAAAAAAATATATTTTGTAAATTTTTATCTCTGATCGTGTCATATTTGCTGTTCCCCCTCTGTGTTTTATTATTTCCTCAATCCTTTTTAGCATACTGCCAATGCAGCTTTTATCGTTTTTTTAAATTTCGTCGCTATTATGCCATACATCATCAATATGTTGTTGTAATTCTTCCTTTGTAGTTGAATTTCGTGTACTTGCGATGTTTTTCAAGACAATCTACACATTTTCAATTGGGTTTATGTATGGTGAACTGCCTGGCCAAGGTAGTACACGCAGATTTTCAGATTCAAGGTATTGCGTTACACTTTTTGCCTTATGTCACGGTGCATTGTCTTGCATGAAAGTATATATTCGTTGAGTCAGATCCAATGAGCCAATATAAGGTATTAAATAATTTTGTAAAACTTTTTTATATTGTTTTTGTTCCATTGTTCCGTTAACGAAATATAGTGGTCCCGGTCCTTCTGTCGTAATACCCGACCAAACCAATAGAGATGGGGGGTGTTTAATGGTTTGATCCTATATGCTTCTTTATAACGCTCTGAAGGACGTCGACGAACAGATTAGCTTCTCCTCCTTGGCATTTCTAGATTCATATGCGCTCAATTTCGTTGATAAAACAACTGTCGATAATGTCAATAAGGGCTTATATTGTACCAGTGTGCGAATATGTATATACAATTAATTGTTTTATCTGCTACAGTTCAGCTAGTTTCAATTCAAAACGATGGAATTGGAAATCTGTCAGTTGCATAACTCATCTACCTCGCAAATTGAGTTAAAAATTAATCCGATTTATTTGTTCATTAAAATTTATACCTGGCTGTCATTAAACTGCGTATATTGCTAATGGAAAGCTTGGATTCAGTGGAATTCCCATCAATCTCCGATATGGACGAAATATGTACATTATGTTAAGAAGTAAATGCATTGAGGCGATGTCGAATTCTGGAAGGCAGCCTGACAAGACCTAACTAGTTCGTATAATAATGATACGTAATATACGTAGAATTTTTCTTACACGACATTTCGATTTTTATTCCATGATACAGCGTTATGTTCTTTTACTTACGACGTTATTTTACCTACAATGACCAAACAGCCAAAAATTATGATTAAGTGTGAGTTGTCGCAGCCGTTCTCCATTAAAGTAGTGTTGTGACGAATCATCGACCGTCCGCACAAATTTAAGGACTCCTAAGCTAGAAAAGAGTATAAAAATTATATAGTCATCTTTTATAGTAACTCTTTAAATTACACTGGGGAACAGCAATTTCGTGACTTGTTTTCAACTAACTTTTAGACTCTGGATCCAAAAATAACCGCAGTTTTCGTTAATCACGTAAACTTTTTAAGCTACAGAATACCCTCAAAAGTCATACAAATTGTGCATATAAAGGAAAATAAAGTAAAAACTTATCAAATATACGGTTTATAAAGAATAATTTTATCCATACAAAGGCTATAATAGTTACTGCAAGTTAAATTGTGTTCATACAAATAGTTGTTTTTTTATCGAACGGTAATTACATATTAAGGCAAAAATTTTCGCTTATAGCTTTTTGTGGAATGTTTAATCCGTGGGCATTCTCGCTTGATGCTCCAACAATAGTCAGCCATCATATGTACATCCCATCTACCTTGATGCCGTGCCTCCATGACCTTCAAATCCTGGTGAAATCGTTCACCCTGCTCGTCACTGACTGCACCAAGATTTTCTGGGAAGTTAGCAAGATGGCTATGTAAAAAATGCAATTTGGTGCTCATGTTGCAACCTAACAGTTTGAAGCTCTCCAAGAGTTGCTGGACAATTTTGGCGTAATTCTGTGCTCGTGTATTTCCAAGATAGTCTTTAACAATGTTTTTGAATGCCAACCCAGTATTCTTTTCAATTTCTGACATTGTTCCGATGAAATGTTCATCTTTAACAAGCTGCCGAATCTGTGGACCATCAAAAACACCGGCCTTTATCTTTTTAAATGACAGGCTAGGAAATGCCGAAATGAGATACTTGAAACAGTCTCCTTCAATTGGCAAAGCTTTAACGAATTGCTTCATGAGACCCAATTTTGTATGCAGAGGTGGAAATATAATGTTCTTTTTGCCGACAAATATCTAATGTACAATGTTTGGATCACCAGGTTTCAGGTCAGATCATGGCAGCCAATTCGACTGCACCCAATGCCTATCACGAGCTCTGCTGTCCCACATACACAAAAAGCAGGGATACTTGGTATATCCGCATTGCTGGCCGAGAAGGAAGCTAACCATTTTAAGGTCAACACAAATGATCCATTGGTGCATGTGGTATTGCAACAAATTAATGACTCTCTTTATGTCTTCATATTCTTCACTCAAACGAACTGAATGGCCTATCGGGACTGAACCAAATAAATTTCCATTGTGGAGGAGAACACGCTCCAAGCTCCGCTTTGTGCTATCGATAAACATTCGCCATTTAGTTGCGTTATAGGCTGAAATTCCCAACTCTTCCATTAAACCATGTACGTTATGGCAATACACAAATCCATCATCACTTCGAAAGTATTGTAGAAACGCACTTTCTCTTAATCGAAAATAGGATATCTTAGCTCCCTTTTCAAGCAAGTTTTTCTCGTGCAGTCTTGATGCTAAGAGCTCTGAAGCTTTTTTGGATAGTCCCAAAACTCGTACCAAATCATTCAACTCATGCTGGTCAAATCCATTACGAACGGAATCATCTTTAATTTCAAAATCTTCATCGTTGGGGTCACCTTGATCTTCACCAGACTCGTATTCCCGTATTTCCAAAGAGGGTAATTCATTGAAAACTGGCACTGGGATTTCGGCTTAATGAGGCACTGGGCGTATAGCTGATGATAAACTAGGATACTCTATTTTACATTTGTTTTTCTTGTTATATCCTAACGTTTTCACTATACAAAAGTAAGAATCACTTGAATGATCTATGGGCTCTCGCCAAATCATCGGTGTTCCCTTGGTCCACATCCGTAAATCCTCAACACACTGCTTACACACTTTGTGAGGGGCCCATGATTTATCTTGATCACCAATTTTCAATTTAAAATAGGCAAAACAGACTTGCCTGACAAATGTACTGATGTTTGTCCTTTGACTGGGAATGCTAAAACTGCCACATATGTAACAAAACGAATCGGGGCTCTTTAAGCACTTACGACGTGAACTAGCAGAGGTAGACATAAGGAAAAGTTTCAGTTCATATATAAATAAACACTAAACACTGCTAACCTTGTATATAAACAAGAACTCAGACTCCACGTCGGAATGAGCTGTACCGTTTCAGAGCGATACACAACGTCTCACTACAGTATCTCAGGCATAACTGAACAAGTCCAGACAAGTATAAACCTCTCGCTGTTCTCCTATGCGTCATTCGCCCGGCGCCCATCGGAGAAGGTTTGTGTCAGCCAATAGTTGTGTCAGCCAATTGTAGTTGTGTTATCTTTCAATTCTATTAAACTTTTATATTATTAAATAATTTTCGAAAACAACTGGAACTTGTGTAACGATCTGTTTCAAGCAAGAAGCGCAAGCATGCAAAATTTTAGTATATAAACCCTTCAGATTTTCATTCCCACTTCTACGTGGCAAGTCGGCGCTTTAAACTGGCTGCAAGTTAAGTAATGGAACTTCACTTCTACGTGGCAAACCGGCGCTTTTAAGCTGACTAGAAACTGAGCAAATTATCATCAATAGAGTTGCCCAATTTGCGCCAACAGCCAGTGGCGGGCGCATAAAGGTTTACACAAAATAAATGGTCAAAAATAAAATATAATACGCGCTCAAACACTTACTGTCTTAAGAGTCTTCCGTGAAATCACAAAGTGAATAATGTCTGTTAAATATCTGCAACGTTAGATATGTTTCCACAGCTGTTTCGGCAAACCGAGTGCGGCGTGAGGAAAAAGTTTGTTTATATACAGAAAACGAACGTTCTTATCTAGTGACGTTATATTTGCGTAATTAAAATAATCTTTGAAACAACTTAACGGTTCTGTTGACGCACCTTCACAAATGTGTCTGAATGTGGCAAAATCAGAATCTTTCTCTAAAACACTTTCAAACCTTTCTAGAACACAAACATTTTTTGCGTCTTCTACCGCGCATAAAATCGATTTTTGCACACATCCCCCTACTCCGTTGAAACGCCTATGTATCGCAGAGACGATTACCTCGCTCTAATTATTATTTTAGAAATATAAATATTATATTTTTATATAGAAATGTGATCTAATTAAAAAAAGACAGATTATAATAAGAACATATTGCTTTGAGAATATACAAAATTGAGATTTACTTTTAAATTTAATCATATAATTACTTCATATTATTGAATAAATCTACAAAATTTAATCCATTCATTTGTCCTTTGTTAGTGCTACAATTTCAATCAACACCGATTACATATCATACTCTTGAAGGCCTCTCAATTGAATCCGTAATAGTTGTAAATCGTTAGTGTCCCCTCTCTTTGTTCGATAACTTCGTCAAGTTTAAATTGTCGAACAATCATCGCTGGAAACGTATTAAATTGTTGAATTGCGGGCGCTGCTGGTCTCGCCGACCTATTCAAATGGACGTTTCTAATGAGAACGTTGAGTTATAACACGTTAAAGCTCGTATTACGGTTATCCGCAGAACGATTTCAATAGAGGCTGTTCTGGCAGGGACTGCGCATAATGCGAGAGGCGTTCAAAACAAATATGAACTCTACGCGATATTAAATTAATAACGTAATAATTATTTGGGAGTAAAGTTGGCGTGTGTCAAGAATTTAATTGTAATAATGTTAATTTTGTTTTGGTAAGTTATTATTTGCTGTGGAGTAAATTTATATAAGTATGTAGCTATTAATAAGATTGTTCAAGAAAACATACATACAATAACACATGAGCTGAAAAGTCCCGGGCCTAACACATAGATGGCGCTAGTTTTATTGCATTCACCTGTTTTGCAGTTAGTACTAACCTTAAAAAGACAGCTGTTAAAATTTCATGATATTCTATTCATTAGTTTGTGAGTTATTGTGCTAAGAGTGACGCTACTTTTGTTATTTCCAAAACAATGGATCAAAAACAATTTCGTGTTTTAATTTTACACTGCTTCTTGATGGGAAAAAATACCGTTCAAGCGAAGCAATGGCTTGAAAAGTGTTATGGGGACTCCGCTCCATCAGAAACAACAATAAAACGTTGGTTTGCTGACTTCAAACGTGGTCGTAGACACCGATGATGCAGAACGCAGTGGACGTCCAAATGAGGCGATAACACCAGAAAACATCAAAAAAATCCACAAAATCGTTTTGAATGATCGAAAAGTGAAGTTGCGTGAGTTAGCTGACATCGTAAAGATATCAAAAGAACGTGTTGGCTCTATATTGCATGAGCATTTGACTATGAGAAAGCTCTGTTCAAAATGGGTGCCGCGTTTGCTCACTGTTGACCAAAAACAAGAACGTGTTGATGCTTCTGAGCAGTGTTTGGCCATGTTTAAACGTGACAAACCGGAATTTTTGCGTCGATATGTGACAACGGATGAAACATGGATCCATCACTTCACTCCGGAGT
This sequence comes from Dynastes maya, assembly GCA_029619315.2. Lineage (NCBI taxonomy): Eukaryota > Metazoa > Arthropoda > Insecta > Coleoptera > Scarabaeidae > Dynastes > Dynastes maya. The sequence continues at coordinate 4,397,775 of JAROYE020000003.1, forward strand.
TAAAACGATTGTCATCTGAGTGGACAGCAACTGGTGAACCTCGTCCAAAGCGCCCGAAAGCACAACAATCGGCTGCAAAGGTTATGGCCTCGGTATTTTGGGATGTGCGTGGTGTAATATTCATCGACTATCTTGAGAAGGGAAATACCATCAACAGTGAATATTATATAGCGTTACTGGAGCGTCTGAAGGCCGAAATTGCAAAGCAACGTCCGCATATGGCGAAGAAAAAAATTTTGTTTCATCAAGACAACGCACCGTGTCACAAGTCAATCAAAACAATGGCAAAACTACATGAATTGAACGTCGAATTGCTCCCACATCCACCGTATTCGCCAGATTTGGCTCCCAGCGACTACTGGCTGTTCGCAGACCTAAAAAAAAATGCTCGCCGGTAAGAAATTTCGCTCGAATGAAGAGGTTATCGCTGAAACTGAGGCATATTTTGAGACAAAAGATAAATCGTTTTACAAAAGTGGTATTGAAATGTTAGAGCGGCGCTGGAATGATTGCGTTGTTCTTGATGGAAATTACGTTGATGAATAAAGCTAATTTTGAACAAAAAAAAACGTGTTTTCTTTGTTAGGCCCGGGACTTTTCAGCCCATGTGTTATATGTATCTGGATTCACCTCGCTTCCTTTCTTCCCACTCCCTATCCTCAAGCTGCTGTTTAGTATCTAGTCCAATGGGTTTCCTCCAATTTCCCACAACAATGGAACGTCTCGAACCCGAAAATTCAAAAAAAAAATTGAAACTTTGTGAACAAGTAGTCCACACCCAAGCATGTTCGAGTGTATTTTCCTTATCGGCCCAATCTCGTCTTAAGAGGGTAAAACTACCCCTGAAAATTTAGTAGATTTTCGGTTTTCTTAAAATAACTCGGCAAAATAATCGTCTTATCGAACTCTATCACATATATGAAAATAGCACCTTAGTTAAAAATTTATGGTGTAATCCCCCACCCCTTAGATAAGGAGCGTATTCAAATCCCACGTTATGTATGTTACAGAGTTCTTCGAACAGTATAAAAATATGTTTTTTTTTTGTAATATAGGTATAAAAAAAAATGAAATAAGGAGAATTATGTCTTATACGTTAATATATAAGACATAAAATACATGTTACATGGCATACTTCCTAACAATATAACTTATATATACACTGGCGAAAGAAGTTAACGCATCACTTGTAAATTCTGCAATAAAATTTAAAGTATTTTTTTGTTGGAATGAATGAATGTAGATAACGAAACCGCTTATCGGGAATGATGTTTGTACACGTGTTCGATATGTTTTGTCGGTGTTATTGTTTGTCACTAAATAAAAGAACTGATTTATCAGCATTTCGGCTGCAGCAGAGCTTGATTTATTATTAGAGCGGGCCAAGAGCGCCACGCGCCAGGTTCGCAATCAGGCTGCCGGGCGCATATATGTATGTAAACATAGGTAATTTAAATATGTAATTATTAGGACGAGGACCAAAACCACTGTCTATTACGTCGTGAAGACGCGCAAATATACACCTGCAGTTTGGGTGTTCGTTGATAAATAGGGCGTTGTTCACAGTGGGCCACTACAAAAAAAAGTTCATTCATCGACGGCTACGAACTAACAGCGCGCTTATTCATTTACGGATGACGCGCTCTATTCATCAACAAATGACGAGTCTGCAGATGTTACGTTTGCACCACTTCGTGGCATACTAGAAACAAGCGTCGGTGTGCTCGCTTTAGTGATTATGTCTAACGTAACTATTAAAAATAAACGGCCATTACCTACGAAAGTTAATAAATTTCTTAGTGAATTTGTGGATTTACACTACAATGGGAGTACAATTTTCTGTAAAGTTTGTAAAAAGAAACTACTGTGCTGGAGCAAACGTGATTGTGAAAGACATATAAATAGCGCACACCACAGAAATAAAAGAAATGGTGTGTCACAACAACGTCAATTTCAATTAGAATTGCTTTTAACGTTTATGGTATGTGGTCTACCACTTCGTATACTTGATAAAAAAGCATTTCGAAAATTACGCTTATGTTTGCTTTAAAAATGTCGCAGTTAGGTACGTCGCGAAAACGACCAATGGCAGACACAGTTAAAAACTATATAGTGGATATGCCGGACTTAATTTTTGATGACGCTAAAATTCAATGTCTAGTTTGTAAAATCCCTTTAATGTGTTGGTCCAGAAGCCATTGTCAACGTCACATCGAAAGCAAACAGCATTCTTCTGCAAAAAGTGGCATACGAGACCAAGAAAAATGTACATTTGATTTATGTGTTACTCTTATTTTATGTAATCTATCGTTTCGTTTACTAGACAAAGAAGCATTTGTCTCCTTCTAGAATAAATATGCGGACTGTAAATTACCTAGTCGGACATCGATACGAAATGTAGCGCCATTCCCTCGTGAACATATAGAAAAAGGAATGAAAACGGAATTGAAAGATAAAAAACTGTGGTTGTGTGTGGACGAAACAACAGATCGTTAAAAACATTCTATGGTTAATGTAATGGTACGTACAATGGAACCACATCGACCGTCATCCTCCTTCTTACTTGCTTCCAAAAGAGTTATAAATTGTACTACAGATGAGATTTTAAAGGTGGTGTTGAACTCATTGTACAAATTTGAAGTTTCAACTAAGCAACTTTTAATGTTTATGAGTGATGGTGCCGCAAACATGCGTTCTTTGGGCCGATTTCTTAAAGAACACAGTGGTAACTTCTTACATGTAACGTGTAAAATCCATACTCTAAATCTTGCGGCACAAACGATTCCTACATGTTTTCCACTAGTAAATGCATTGATTCCTAGTACAAAGGCAGCGTTTCTAAAGTCCCCGAAACGTATCCGACTATTTCGCAAACTGTGTCCTGATTTACCTGAACCACCACAGCCAATTGTTACACGTTGGGGAACATGGTTGCAGACTGCGTTTTACTACAACAAATATTTTAATCAAGTAAAGAAGGTAGTTTTAAAATTCAATCCGACAGAAGCTGTAGCAATCAAGAAAAGCCAGGACATATTTCAAGATAGTTAAGTTAAAAGAGATTTACAAACTATTCACAACAATTACTTCGGACTAGCGGAGGGAATAGAAAAATTACAAAATGTTTCGATGTCGCTAGTGGATTCTGTTCAAATTGTGAATGATGTTCACGCACAGTTATGCGCTGTAGAAGGCGAAACAAATTGGTGTGTGATACTAAAATTTGAAAGTGTTTTAGAGAAAGACTCCGATTTTCTTATATTAAGACAAATTTGTGAAGGTGCATGTGAAGATGCATTAAGTTGTTTCAAAGATTATTTTAAATATGCAAATATAACATCGCTAGATGTCGAACGGTCGTTTTCGGCATTAGAAAACATTTATTTCGCACGTCGTACTCACTTGACTGAAACAGCTGTGGAAACATATCTAATGATTCAAATATTTAGCAGATGTTACCCAGTTTGTGATTTCACGGAAGACTTTTAAAACGGTAAGTGTTTCAGCACGTTTTATAATTTATTTCTTACCTTCTATTTTATCTGTAAACTTTTATGCGCTCGCCACGCCTCCGGCTGTTACCGCATATTTGCCTAGGTTAGTTATCACTAATTTTTTAATTTGTTCAATGTATTTCATCCGCTTTGTTTATTACGAACTCCGCATATAACGAACTGAATTTCTCGGTCCCTTGCGGTTCGTTACATCCGGACACTACTGTACATAAACTTGCCCACTTTCAACAGCTTACTACACGACATACACTAGAGATTGATACTCACAGATTTTGACGCAAAGCGTCATCTGTCTCCAAACACTTCACAACGTTGTATTATCTGAAAATTTCGATCTCCTTCCATTTACACAATAAGCAGAATTCTACAATTCCGGAAGGTTAGAACATCCTGTAGATCATCTTAGGACCGATTTTTGTCGCTTTCCAACAAACCATTGATTGAGCGAACTGACAAATATAATTCTCAGTAGCTATTCTCTAATTTTGTCCCATTCTTTTTTCGAAACAATAACGCCACGGTGAATGCTGAAGGTGCAATTCCTTCTGGAATAAACGTCACGAACTTTAATTTTATATTTCATTTCAAGCACGGAAATCCCATGTGATACAGTGCGCGGTGAAATTTGAAAACGTTGTTTTGGTTGGGGCAACTTTATTCGTTTATCCGACGGAAATGGGTCAAGCCTTTCATTCGCGTAATATTTTCGTGATCTACTGCGTCAAAATTTTATAACAGATCAGCTAATGCATCAATATAAAGTTTCAATGTACCTATTATATGTTTGGCATTGATTTATAGTTAAATAATGTCCATATATGAGTTTATTAGTAATGTAATGGATAGTTAATGACGGTAGTTACAATGTTGGATGTGATGGAATATTTTCTGGGATGATTATTGATTATGATTTATATCTTTCGTGTGCGCAAGGTTTTTTTTTGTTTTATAAAGTGTAGAGACTATTAAAACAGTGGAAAGCTTTTTACGGATAGAAATCAGGAGCTTTAATGTATTTTTTTGGTTTCACACCGAATTGAAGCTTTGCTCGGTATTGCACTTGTTGTCAATACAAACATAAGTTAAATACAGTAAGTCCTAAAATGTGTTATAAAGAAGCTAGCATTTTAGAAAAAATAGGTCGATTTATATATTTTGTGAACTAATTTTCGCCGTTATCGGAATTTCAATTGCATTTCAGGTTTCACGGGAAGTGACAACAACTTTCTTATTTTAAATAAAATAGCCTGTATATTTTTACATTTTTGGAAAAGCAATCGAAGAGCAAATCAAACGATACCACGTATGTTATACTTTAACTTAAAAAATATGACGATATGCAGCAATAAAGGTTTTGGTAATCTATTTTTGTTGTTACGCAAAGTTGGCTAAGAAAGAGCGCCAGATTGTTTCTTGTAACGCCAGACTGATCTAAAGAACTCGTTGCTTAGCAAAGTAATCATAATAATTGCCAAACTGTCAAATCCCAATTCCAAAAACGTAAATTATTCTTATTGCTTATTGTTATTATATTCTACATTTGTCATACGTCCCTTCTTTCTTCTCGTTATTACTTTTTAGCAATTGTTATGATTATTTTGCTTTAATCGGGTACTCTAAATCTGTGGCACTGGAACACTGAAACAGTTCACTAAAACCCTTACCATAATACTTAACTCGTACTGGAATCAGCAGTTTCCGATAGAAAATTATCCACTGAGTCGACTGCGACCAAGCAGAACCTTCTACCTCTTTTGGTTTGGGAGCTACAGCGCTTCAAACATAAAAAAAGGAATCTTCATTTCTTAACTTTGAGACGCTCTAGCGTCGGAACGGTTAGAACTAGAGAGTTGAGCTTTTATTAGTTATAAAGCGCTCGCCGAGAGCTTTCGATCGGACCCAAACACAACCTCCTAGCTCGTTCGGATGGCGAGATACAAGAGAGCCGTAAAAATTTGAACCCAAAGTGATGAAACTTTTGAAGGGCCTAAAAATTAAAGTCGGAATTTCGCCAACCTGATGGTGCCGGTTTGTAGTCCTGTGGTCGCACATTTGCGGAATAAAATTTCAGCCCGCTATCCCTAACCGTTTTGGAGATATGGGCGTTTGAAGTTTTCGGACCTCCAAAAACGGCGACGAAACGATGCCTTAAATCGACATCGCTCTAGTTTTCGTTTGATTTATCGTTAGGTATGCATTTCTGGTCGACGAGTTTGACGGTTCCCGATAGAAAATTACCCACTGAGTCCGCACGCTTCGATTGGATTCAGTTATACTGCTGATGATGATAGCTTGGCTATCGTAACATGCGTCCAGTCACGAGTTAAGTATTGTGGTAAGGGTTTTAGTGAACTGTTTCAGGATTACTTTGCTTAGCAACAAGCTCTTTAGATCAGTCTGACGTCACAAGAAACAATCTGGCGCTCTTTCTTTGCCAACTTTGCGTAACAACAAAAACAGATTACCAAAACCTTTATTGCTGCATATCGTAATATTTCTTAAGTTAAAGTGTGACATATGTGGTGGCATCGTTGGATTCGCCTTCTGATTACCTTCCTAAAAACGGAAAAATATATAGAGTGTTCTATTTAAAAAAAGAAGAAACCGAAAATACAATTGAAATGGTGATAACGGCAATGATTAGCTCACAAAAAATAGAAATCGACATATCTTTTCTAAAAACGCTAGTTTCTGTCGTTCAAAAGTTAGCATGGGGGAAAGGGAGACACTTTAGGACCGCACTGTATATCCGTGGCAATTTTAGCAAGTCATTCAACGTAAAGTCATAGTAGTAATGTAACAATATTCGAATATTTGAACTCGCTAACTCAAGTTAAACATCTAACTCGAAAAAATGACTGATTTCTAATTTGGATTCAAGTCGGATTCGCTTGAATTTATGTCAAGTGTGATCGGACCCAATCGCGACAAATAGGGCCCATTCGTTACGACAGAAAGAGCCGACTCGCAGACTTTGGGAATTATTTGATTCATTCTTTCTTTAATAGACTAGTGTTTACTCTCTCTTTCTTGTCCGTACATAGAAAAAATTGCGTGAGAAGTTAGCACTAAAAGTGATCTATACAGAGTGACCCATTAGTGCGAGGAAGTCTAATATCTCAGTTAATATACAAGGTAGGAAAAACTATTTCGAATAAAAGTTACTACATTTGCACTTCGGCATATTTTTAAAATAATACGAAATATACAGGGTGTTCAATTAATGCAGGGCAGCATGAAGAATATCCTTTTTAAATGGTACGCTATGTATACTAATTTACCATTGAATTCAGTATAAAGTATTACATTCATTGCCACCTTAGCTTTTCATGAAAATCGCGACGTTGTCAAGTTATTCCGAAAGGAATGAAAATTCAAGAAAAATCAGTGCTCTATAATAATCTTCAACATAACTTTATTAGTACGAATTAACGAAAAATATTTGACAGATACAATGAAAAAGGGTAACTTAAGGGTCTTAGATAGGTAGAAGTTTCGCTTCATGTACAGGGTGTTTTTCACATGCGTACAAACTTCGCAATCTACAAATATCAAAAACTTGCTTTTTTTAATGGATCACTCTGTATATTATTTTACCATTTGATAGAACTGTTATATTCCTTCAAATTACACTTATACCGTAAGACCCCTAAAATTGATGGTTTCTAAGAAAATTGAAAAGATAAGGCGGTAGTGAATGTAATACTTTATGCTGAATTCAATAGTAAATTAATATACATAGTGTGCAATTTAAAAGAAACATTCTTCCTGCTGTCCTGCATTAATTCAACACCAATGAACACAGGTGCAAATATAGTAACTTTTACTTGAAACATTTTTTCCTATCTTCTACATTAATTGAGATGTAGAACTTCCTCGCACAAATGAGTCACCCTGTGTAAATCCACACTATATTAAGTAAATTTCACACTATGAATTTTGGTAAAATTTACCAAAATTGTAAAGTAAACTACATTTTAAAGCGTGTTACACTTAAAAAAGCTCCTGGATGTCGCGAGGTGGGAGTTCGTAAAGATCGGGTCAGATCGGAGACTCGCTTCGAGTAGAATACGATGGCGTAGAAGCAGAAAACGAAGACTCAAACTATAGATTGGATTTGCATATCGGAATAACGAGAGAGAGGATCGGATGATTTCATTTCGTTTCTGACACGATTTTTACGATATAGATACTAATTTGTTTTACGTTTTACCGTCCTCCTTTTTGACTTTACACCTTTTAAAAGAAAAGAAATACGAATATGGCGAAAGCGTAGCTCGGATGAATGTTTTGCATAATTGGATCGATTTAATTAATTTGTTTTCGAAGTACAAGAGTAGTCTGGAAAGTTTTCAGCCTAACAAAGAAACGAGCATTTCATTTCTCAACAATTTCTGCCATGGCGATTACTGAATTGTGAGACGGCGTGTTGTCTTGATGGAACAAGACTTTTAACAATAAAAAAAACAACCAAATATTGTTATTATCTAGTTTCCTCCTCAAATGACTACTGTCGCGAGTTCTAAAACTATACTTTCACTTTGGAAGCCATAAACCGAAATATAATCGTCAAAATATATTGAATTGAAGAGTTTTTCACTTACCTTATGATTGTTTATACTAATGTTTAAGATTCGACAAACGAGTGCAACGTCAGAGGCGTATCGCGCAAAAGCAGGTACGTGAGATACAGTATTATTAAAAAATAATATATTCTTATCTTTTATTGACGTCTTGACGTCTTGGGGAAGCAGTATTTTGTCGCAGTGGACATCAAGACGTCAACAAAAGTTAAGAATATATTATTTTTTAATAATACTGTATCTCACGTACCTACTTTTGCGCGATACGCCTCTGACGTTGCACTCGTTTGTCGAACCTTACTAATGTTTATGCCGTAAAATGAATATGTTTCCACTTGTCCTAATTAAACAGACAAGAGGAAATACAACTTATGAGTATGACTGAAACAAGTTAAATTTCTAACCAGCACATAACGCAGGAGTTCCCTAATTGTCACGCGGCGGCCCGAGGCGTCGTAGAGAGTAAACAGGGGCACCGCGAGGCACTCCTGCGAACGCGGGCAGACATAGCGGTTTGGAGCATTCTAGAATGAACATTTCGAAACGGCTTCGACTAGATCGTTCCCGTAGCTTGTAGAACTTTCTGGAAAGATATGAAACATAGCGTATAGAATATTCCAGAAAGGTATGGAACTTTCGTGAAGCTTATAGAACTTTCTAGTAGACTTACACAGCATACTAGCGGACATTGTCGAAGTTTCGCGAAAGTTCTAAGTACGTGGGGCGGCGAGCATAAATACGGCACCACTTCAGCGAACCAGTTCAGTTCCTAAATAGCAATCGAAGAGTAAACATCTGAGAGAAAGAAAGTAAATAGTTTTAAGACGCCCACTACCAGAGGAACGCCCGCTTTGATTCAGTGTGTCTAACATAATAGATATTTTCATGTAACATTACCGTGTGCGATCAAAATAACGGGGCTGGTAAAATTGCATGCCTTGCTGTTGCATTTGGGTACTTCCACGCAAAATTGCAAAGCACCTAAATAAATATTTCTTGGAATAATAAGCGTGGGCGTCTAGCAGCTATTGGCTAAAATGTGTAGAAGAGAAGATCCGGTACATAAATATTAATAGCTCTACAAAGAAAAAAGTTTGGGATCGTGACATTCGTTAGAACTTCTTAAAAAACTTTTCCTTATATATCTACATACATTTCTGTTTTTCAATCCTCCCTTTTTATGATTTCAGATAAAGCGCCATCAGAAGCAGTCTTCCGTGGAGCGGAGTTCTTATCCTATGATCAAACCGGCGGTGGCCCGATAGTGAGCGCCCAAGACTCCGTGACGCTGTACTTTAAGACTAGACAGTCCAACGGTTTGCTTTTCTATACAGGTAAGGTGGAATCACAAACAAGATCAGATTACTAAACCTTTTCCTGCAAGATGAATAAATATATTTCCTCTAAGAGGAATAATATAAAAAATGCAGTCGTAAAGGAAGTTGTAATCAGTGTAAAATAGTAAACCAAATGTAAAGCCGATTGTAAACAACAAATGTTTCCTATTACTAAAAGTCAAAAAAACCAAGAGCAGTAAAATGTATCTCTGAGAGAATTTAAAATATCTGTTTGAAATTTTGTTAGATGATATTATGGATAAGTCTGTTTTTAAAAAATATTTCTCCAAATGATTCAGACTGTCTTTAAGTTTAAACGAAAGTATATTATGTTTGTTTTAGCGGATAAGCTGCAATTTTAAAATTGTTTTATCCATAGCATATAAGCATGGCCGAACCCCAAAGAATGAAAATTCAGCTCAATAATTTCCTGTCTGCCTTACCTATCCATGCGTTAATCCGGGGACACACTGTATATTGATTTTTTTGGAAAAACGGGTTGATTTGTAATATCCTCAAGGCTTAAATTTGGTGTTGTAGTTTCAGAAACAAAGTTGGCGGTGCAAAGAATTAATGAGGATCTGAAACTTGTTTCTGAAACCTCCCTAAAGCATGGATTAAATTTAAATCCTAAAAAGACAGCAGTACTGGTACTAGGGCGTCCAGCAGCTCGGTTAGGCGTATCAAACAAGCTGAAACTTATATTGAACAACTGCCGGCTTACGTTAATGCAGTCAGTGAAAACTTTGGGTGTTGAACTGGATGGTGATCTGAGATTTAAGAAACATGCTACTTCGTTGCTCGGGCTGGCTTATGCAAAACTTAAGGTACTCTACGGTAGCAGGGAGTATCTGAGCCCTAGGCTGAAGAGAGTGCTGTGCGACGCATTGGTACTTTCTCATTTTAATTATTGTGACACTGTGTATGGCCCATGTTTAGACTCTATTGATACAAGACGAATACAGAAAGCGCAAAATGCTTGTCTTAGGTTCATACACAGAATAAGAAGACCTCATCCGATTTCACATACTCTAAAATATAATCAGTGGCTGAACAAGGCGCATCGCAGATCGTTGCATTATAGCAGTCCTTTCACATAAGATTATTCTCTCTCGATCACCGCAGTATTTGTATTCCAAAATATCTTATAGAACTGATGTTCATAATCTTAACCTGAGGTTTAGAAATTTACTCTCTCCCCCCATACATCGGACGGCTTTGTTTACTAGGTCCTTTTCATATAATATTGTTAAGATTTATAACGCTTTACCCAACCGGTTCAAGCGGCTGCCTATTCGAATGTTCAAAATCAGGGTAAAAACTTACTACTATGGGGGCCAGTGACTGCATCTGCTTTTGACTTGATTCTCTGCATTGCAACAGTTATTTTATTTCATTTTTTTCTTACTTATATTCTATATACTCATTCTATGTGCGCAAACCTACTACCTATATATAGTGCTTGTTACCTACGCGTGTGTGTGGTTCTCTATATGCGGGTCTAGGGGAAGATCAGTAAACTTATTGCTGACCTAGATCCTTTTGCTCCAGTATTGCATTTGTCCTTATCTAACTGATACAATTAATACTATTATATATTAAGATACGAGTCCAATGTTTTTGTACAATTTTCTACTTTATTTCTAATACTGGCACAATAAACGAATATTATTATTATTATTATTATTATATTACCAACGTGGATGTGAAACATTTAAGATACGGTGTTTTAAGGCAAGAATTATGTTGATTTGGTAGTTAAGGGGATGACAAAATTTAAAGTTAAGGTTGGATTGCAATGCCAATCTAGGTTGATGCAGTTATTCGCATCTCTAATGACTTTGATGTCTAGAAAAGGAACACTTGTTCAGTTTCTGTTTCATTTGTAAATTTCAGCTTGTTGTTAAAGCTATTAAAAACATCCAAAGTAGTTTGGATTTTGTGATGGGGTAAAGCAATCAAAAGGTCGTCCACATATAAAAGGAAAATTAAAATCAATCAAAGCCTTAATGTGTAATACATTCATGACGATTCCAGCAATGGAAGGACTGATAGGCTGGCCTATAGAACAACCAACTTTTTGATAAAACAATTGTTAAAGCAAAAATAAATTGAATTAAATTTGATGTTCCTGAAAAGAGAAACAAAACCAGCAGGTAATTGAAAGCTGTTAATTTTAGAAGCAAGCTGAAAACTGCCTTTTACCCTGAATGTGTTAACAGTGTTGTGTGTTGCCTTTAAAAGCAAAATCTATAATTTCAGCAAAAAGTTTTTAAAGTTGTTCAGTTGGTGAATTAATACAGGAAATAATTGGTCTAAGTAGATAACTAGTTTTGTGAATTTTTACGAGACCATAATATCTAGATGCCACCCCTATATAATTTCTTGATTTGATTTTGAAATGTGACTATTCTTATACATCTACTAAATTTAGACCTAGGGTCCCTAGGTAAGGGAAAGTAAGTTTGAGGGTCAGAGAGAAGTTCCATCGACTTTTCTATATAAGAATTTTTGTTTCAAGCAACAGTATTACCTTTGCCAACTCTGGTAATTAAAAAATTTGGATTTTGTTTTAAAAACATTTTTGTCTCTCTTTCCAAAAGGGCACTAATAGGGGAACCGGTATTCGATTGGTTCTGGGAGAAGCTAGCAATCAAGTAAGTGGCCCTGGCTCTGACTCCCTCTGTCCCTATCTTTCAAAGATAAAACTTCAATGCGGTGCTCAACTTCAGGTAGTAGTCTGCAAATGTTAGTGCCTCTAATAGAGATTGGAAAGCTAAATTTAGGCCCTAAGGTAGAAAATTCCCAACTTCTGATAATGTTACTTAATCCTTCTTGAATAAATCTTGAAATTGTTGCATTGTTTGTCCATTCAAGCTGCTTTGGAGAAATTTACTATGATCTATTAGAGATATTTTCCTTCAAGATTCCAATCAGAAGGTGAGCTATGTAACGACCAGCATTATCCGTTGTCTCATCGACTACTATATAAAAATGATTGCCTCCGATTAATGTTATGTGTACAATATTTTTGAAGAAACGATTTAAAGTTTGTATTATTCAACTTATTAACGGGAATATCAGCACTAACTAAAGCGCGACATAACTCTTCATTAAATAGTTTCTGGTCGGTTTTCTTTGTTCCCAATTCAATGCATTGTAAAATTGACTGGTTCTTTACTCTGCAATTTTTCTGTTTGACAGCATGTGAAGATGTCTTGATATGTTGGTCTACTTGAAATTTTTTTTCACAGGGGATCCGAAGAGAATAATATAATATTTCAACACTAATCTTGGAAATGCTGTGTCAATAAATATTTCCACGTTAAAAATATATCCCCAAATGTGTTACACACGTGTCAAAAATTCCTTAATACCGATATACAGGGTGGTCAAGTTGAATTTTCTCAAGAATATTCCAAGAAATTCAACATTCTTTAAAACTTTCAACGGCCCCATGTCTTTTTTTAACCACCATGTATATGGACTTTTCAGTTAACAAACAGTAAGCTCTGGTTAGAATTTGTAAAGCGGATTTGGGGACACCTTGCATAAATTTTATTTGATACATTGTTATTTTACTCAAGATTACTAGATCACTTAAGACGGAAATTAAGCGTTGCCTACAAGTCACGAAATATTTGTATTTTTTTTTAATTTACATTACAATAAAAAAGCTTTAAAAAATACTTACAATTTTGCAACACACTGTACTAAACACTTTTTCGTTATCCAAACGAAGTTCAGGGTGAGACTTAATCCAAGCCGATGTACCACTACTAACTTTAGGCATGATTGAACGAACGTTTTCACTGTACACTCGTATTTACGATCGTTTGGGTGACTCCTCGTTTGAAGGCACTGACTTACTTTTTTAAATGAAACCACAACCTTACACTTAAACTGCATTTGTTTTCACTATACAACCTGGTACAACTTTCTTAACCGTTTATGAGATGTCTTTGCTGAACGAAGCAGAACTGTCGCTTTTGAGGTAAAAGCTTCTTGATAATACCTCGGTAGGCAATAGCAAATAAACTTTAAAGGCCGTGGATTGGATGCAAATCGGAAATTTTAAATTAAACAGAGTGATTTACTAAAATTTCATACAATGATTGCACCTGAATAATATCTTAAATAAACAGCTTTAACGCGTACAATGCCGCACTATCGCTTTGAACGGTCGGGGTAAACACAAAGTGGCTATTGTCCTCTCCAACTTAAGGTAATTCTTGAGGCTTACGCGTGCACTCGCCTACTATTAAATAATAAAACCGGGAGTTCCTACTATTCACAATCTATACGAACTGGGAATTCGTACATTATTTAGACAAAAGGTTGTAAATTCGAAAGTTGCTGTTTACTGCCCACCCTCCAAATTTTTCTGCCCGGGTGTCACACAATCGAAAAGAAAAAGCCGGCGCTGTTGATGAAATAATAAATTATGCAAATTTATTATAAGGGAAAGCCCAGAGAATTTTGTTTACATTTGATTATGTATTTACTAACGTAATTTGTATTTTACAATTTACGTGTAACGCTTTCTTTATTATTTAAATATGTGAACCAAAAAGAACAGAAATTATGCATTAATGTACAAAATTCTTTCAGATACGCATTAAAAGGGATAAATGCATATTATATGCAAAATATGCACATTCGCATATAATCCGGTCTTTAGTTATAACAACTATCAGCGTTAATATCTCTCAAACTATGGGTAGTATTGAAAGATACGTTGGAAAACCTTTTAACTGTCTTACTAATATTAAATGAGAGCATCAGCAGTTTTCCTCCATTAACAACCAGTTTGTATATAATTAAAATATTCAGTATATAAAAATTACGTTAAATTTATACGTATTAAGATCACTGTGAGATAATCCAATAAATAAATGTCAAAAATGTTGTTACAGGCTGTTCCGATAATTCACTCGAACTTTGGACATATTCAGCTAGGAAAAATTCATTTTTTGAAATAACAACCTATATTTTTGATCATTTCTAAAAACAAAATTCCTCTACAGTCCTTGGTCATGGAAATAGGACTATTTGACAAATATTAAATTTATAAAAATATTTATTAAATATAATATAAATATTGAAACAGTTCACTAAAACCCTTACCACAACACTTAATTCGTACTGGACGCACGTTTCGATAGCCAAGCTATCATCATCAGCAGCAAGACTGAACTGACAGTTCAGTCTTGGGTCTTGGGTTTTAGTGAACTGTTTCAGTGTTCCAGTGCCACAATTTTAGAGTATCCGTTTAATAATATAAATATAAAGAGAAAAAAGAACTTCTACTCTTCTAGAGACGAGAGAGTTCCCTTAACGTGAAGTTGCACAAAAAGAGATTGGATCACATCAAACTGTTATGAGAATCGCGAAATTAATTAAGGAGAATATTCCTAGTACAAGTAGTGGCAGAACATACTGTGCCGGCAAACGCAAAACAACTGTAAGAGATGATCGTCGTATAGTAAAAGTGGCTACAGAACATTGTTTTTATCCACTCAAGGTGCTCATAATATTCTTAGTGAAGAAGGTATACAAATATCAGTCCGAAGAGTCCGTAGACGTCTTCATGAAGCAGGCTTGAAATGCATGCGTCCGGCAAAGAAGCCAAGACTAACATCTAAAATGAAAGTGACACGATTTCAATGGGCTAAAGAATATAAAAAATAAACAGTTGAAGATTGGAGAAAGGTAAGTTTCATTTATCATCATAGTTCGCTTAATGGTTCTCTACATTTTCTACTTGTTCCTAGATTATTTATAGCGACAAATCACGACTAGAAATGCTAACGAAAAGAAGCCAATTTGTTCGTCGACGTCCTTCAGGGCGTTATAAAGAAGCATGTACGATCAAATCTATTAAACATCCCCCATCTCTAATGGTTTGGTCGTATATTACGACAAAAGCACAGGGACCACTAAATTTCGTTAACGGAACAATGGAACAAAAACAATATAAAACAGTTTTACAAAACCATTTAATACCTTACATTGGTTCATTGGATCTGACTCAAGGACCATATACTTTCACGCAAGACAATGCACCGTGTCATAAGGCAAAAGGTGTAATGCGATACCTGTACTACCTTGGCCGGGCAATTCACTAGACATAAACCCAATTGAAAATATGTGGAACGTCTTGAAATACATTGTAAGTATACGAAACTCAACTACAAAGAAAGAATTACAACAACATATTGAAGATGCATAGCATAGTGGCGACGAAATTAAGAAGACAATAAAAAGCTGCATTGGCAGTATGCCGAAAGGATTGAGGAAATAAAACACAGAGGAGAAACAAGCAAATATTAGTAAATTATACTTACTTACATGTTATATGTAATTAAATAATAATATTAACAACATTACCAACTGTTTCTTTTTTAATTTTACCCCAAAGTCATAATATTTTTAAGAGGTCGTAGTTCGATGTCCAAGGACTATATGTACATGCTGCATTAATTTGCATTTAAAAGGAGGTTCCATTTAAAATAAGAAAGTTGGCATCCGCTACTGACTTAATCAACAGTGCTATGAAATTCAAACTATTAAAAAGAAAAAAGAAAATCCTTATCCGTAATATCGTCCACCGACATTAGAAGAAGATATTTTAATTATTCTCAGAGATACGTTTAACATGCCATCATCGTGAATGATCCTGTATATCTCGACGCAGAAAAATACCAAGTTTAATCATAAGTAGAATCAATTTGTCCGTACAATATCTTGCCAATAACGTTACCCTCATAAACTACTATTGAAACAGTTTGAGCCAAACACACAGTTAACCAACCGAATATAGCTGACAGCAGAATCCGAGGATATTATGTACTACATTCTTCTATATCGAGTTAATCCAATCTTTAGCTACTGGAAGATTTATAAACTTGAACTTGTGTACGATCGGGTAAGCTACCTATCGTTTGTCGTTGTGCTTTTATTTCATCGAAATCCTTGTTCGACCGTGCCTACTACTACACACATATCGCGAAGTATATCGGTGAAACAGGTACAATTTATTGAAGTACGAACGATTCAATGAAGGTAATGTCGAAAAGGAATAGGTTTTCGTCGAACTCCTTTTGTAGATTAAAGGAAAAAACGAACCTAAAGGTCTATCGTAAAGACTTTCCGTTTTTAATTAAATCAAGGGAATTTCTCAGGGTTTATTTAAAGTTATAAGTAACCTGGGCAAATACGCGGTAACAGCCAGAGGCGTGGCGAGCGCATAAAAGTTTACACATAAAATAGAAGGTAAGAAATAAATTATAAAACGTGCCGAAACACTTACCGTTTTAAAAGTCTTCCGTGAAATCACAAACTGGGTAACATCTACTGAATGATAGTACCTGTATATTCCAACCCAGGGGAACGGCAAATGTATTTATTCACATGCGATGCTAAAGGTAAATCTCGCATAAGATGATCCATGTTTGAAAAGACGCACACCGATAAATCGATAATTATCGAACAACCGTTCACTTCCACGCCTATCGAATGGCTAAACTCTCCACTGGCTTCGCATCGACCTAAATCTCCTCTCGGCGCTTCTGCCGTTGCACGCGTTTGTCGAACCTTAGTTATTACATTACATATACAACAATTGCCGTATTCAAACAAAAGAAGAAAACTAATAATGGCAGCAAAAACATCTCAGCGTGTGCATATATTCCCTTTATTTATCAAACATTTTTATTGCGTCAGCTTTTTTTTTTTTTTTCTGTTGCGAAGAGCGATTTTGCCCGACTTAATTATCGTTAAGTAATCGTTTACCTTAACACTCTTAGTAGTCATTACTATAACGCCATCTGTCGTATCGTATCTCAACTCCTCGTTCATACTCGAACATACGTACATATACATATGTGCTTAATGCAATATGCAGTTACCGCCATGCCACTATTATTATTACTAATTGTCGTTAGTAGCGCGATAGTAATAAGAAACAATGGCGCTGCTGGTGCTAAAATCGAGAGAAGCAACCGCATGTGCGCTTTACGATCGAGGATACGCCGACATAATTTTCTTGTAATTACAGGGGACGGCATGGACTACTTAAATGTCGCCATTAAAGACGGCTGCCTCAGCTTAACAATGGGATTAGCGAACGGCAAGCAAGAAATGCAAATTAAACCCAACAAGGTCCGTTTCGACGACAACCAGTGGCACAAAGTTAGCGTTCACAGACGGATACAGGAGGTAAGTACGTTACGTTGCGTTCGTTCTCTTTCCGAAATTAACATTAATTACGTCTTAACTAGGAAGGGCTTCCTCTTGCTTTCTGTCTACCAACAGTAAGTGAGAGAAATCACTACGGCACTTGCGAACAATAATACGCCTGTGTTGTTATAGTGATTATATAGTAAGGACGGACAGGATCAAAGGACCTTTTAGAAGAAATTACTTGTAATGTATACAGAGTGTTTCTTATAAGACTAGTCAAACTATACAGGCGTCTTTATACTGCGAGGATAATTCCAAAAATAAGGTCTCCTATTTTTTTTAGAAGTACAAAGGAACGTTTATTTTCAATAATGTCTACATTATTTTAAAGCTTGAACATACAGGGTGACCGGATTTCGTAAGGATAACATGGATATCTTATATATTTGAAGAGATAGAGAGATGGTTAAATCCATTTCCAACTATTACTTGTCATGGCTAATTTGGTTAAAATTTTAGAAAAACCAAAATCTCCTAATTTCTTTTACCTGCTGTAACTTTTTTACTAACTGGGTTATTCCATGTCGAGTGATCAAGTCCCCACGCTCGATCATCTCAGAATTTTTCAAATTTTGTGAGTAGGTTCCACAACTGACTAAAAATAATTCCCTAATTTCTCAGCTCCTGATATGCAATACATGTCTTGCAAGAGCCTCTTAAGTGATGGCTGGTAAAATGTCGCGGATGCTCCCCGACACTTTTTGCCATTTTTGTCAAGCTGTCATTCTGTAAGTAAGAGAGATATTTGCGTGGAAATTACTGCACTTGCTTAGTAGTTATCAGTCTCCCAAACTTCCAAATTTTAATAAAAACAGTTAACTAATCCTCTTGCTTTTGGTCCTCAAACTTGGCTGAAAATTTGTCGCGATAAAAAAAAATCCTAACTTCTGGGAAGTCTATTTCCCAGGGAAATCAATGCAGAAAGCTCATCTTCTGTGTAACTAGTGAAAAAATAGTCGTTTTTAACCGTTTCAAATTTTAAGCTTCTTTGACAAATAGTTTCTGAGATACTTGAAGATGAACACGATCTAGAAAATTTGCTGGGATGGATAAACTACAGCTGGTATGCCTGTGAGTATAAACCTAGAAAATTTGCTGGAGTAGGTAAACTACAGCTGGTATGCCAGTGAGTACAGGCCTAGAAAATTTACTGGGGTGGGTACTGCAGCTGGTATTTCTATGAGCATAGATCTAGACAATTTACTGAGGTGGATAATCTGCAGCTGGTATGCCTGTGAGTATAAACCTAGAAAATTTGCTGAGGTGGGTAAACTGTAGCTGGTATTCCTATGAGCATTGATCTAGAAAATTTGCTGGGGTCGATAAACTACAGCTGGTATGTCTAAATATTCGCGGCACAGTTTAGAGGTATGTTTCAAATCATTACCTTGTTGAAATAATGTCACCCATTATTCTCATTCTAGATGGTGAAACATTTGTTTCCAAAATTTTCCGGTAGCGCTCTTTTCTTAAAATTCCATCTATTTTAACCAAGTCTCCTACGGCTGCGGCTCCAAAACATCCCTAAACCATTACCGATCCGCCCTAATCCTTGACAGTAGGTACTACACATGATTCTGCTGCTCGTTCTCCTTTCGATCTTTGAACGAACATTCTTCTCTTGGAACCGAAGAGTTCAAATTTGGTCTCATCGGTCTACAAAACATGTTTCCACTCATCAGCTATGAAATGTTGATGCTCTCTAGCACACTACAGCCGTTTCATTTTATTTTGCTTGCGTAAGAGTGGTTTACACAACGCTATTCTGTTTACTCGTCATAATTATTCGACGATCCCTGCTCGGGCGACCCCTAATTATCGAATTAAAAAGATCCAACCGATTACTAAGCATCAGAGGAGTCTTGTGCGGAATTATTTAATGTGATATCTTTCTATTACTTGTAGGTAAATAATTATACCCCCTAAATAACAATAAATAAATAATTTTTGAAAATCCAAGCAAAAATGTAGGTGGGTAAATAATTAATAATTAAGGTGTATGTAGCGGAGACTAAACATCCTGTATACTTAAAAATCATTTTATTTTTTGTAGAACCCATTTTCAAACATGTTTTATTTGAAAACGTTTTCTCTAAATTACCCAGGGAAGGAATTAATTATCTTCCGCCCCCGCACTAGGTGAACATGCTACGTACCTTCTCATAAATATATATTTTCCTTCTAAATCTACTCAATAATTTACGTACGCCGAAGTATTCATTTGAACAAACGAATATCCTCTCCGAATAACAAAAAAAAAACAATGAAAGTACCGTCGCTGTATAAAATTTATTTCCCCAACGCAAACGAACAATACCCAAATAAACAAAACGAAGATAAAAAGGCGTCGAATTAATTGGCTTTTTCTCGAACCCATCTAGCATCTTTCTCCTCCATTTTACGCGTCTTTCTCCTCCGTAGCTTTCCCGAAGATCCCGAATTATTTAAAACAAGACCGGTAACACGGCAAGTTTACTCGCAAGACTTTTTCTGTTTCTTGTTTTTTTCTCTCTTTCCGACTTGACTCAACTTTTTTTTCTTTATCTTTTTACAGATATCGGCCATAACGAGCTTCTGCAGGGTAAGTTGAAGTTATATTTTATGAGAAATACGATTATTCTGTCTGTTTTTTTTTTTCATTTGTTTAAATATAATTGAGTCTTCTCTTTTTTTTTTGGTTTTTGAATTCTGAATGAGTTCAGAAGTTGGCGCAGTGTTTGAGATCAAATATTAAATGTATAAAGTGTTATAAAAAACAAGTAGGAGCAAATTCAATGTAAATTTTCAAAATAAATTCCTTACTGAAAATATCTTTAGAATAACAAAAGTTTAAAGCATTTCGTCACAGCATTGTTGTAGCGCCCACAATAGTTCATTAGCAGCCGACTAGATAATAGTGAAGAAAGGGCTGGGTTATTAATATAGAGCAACGCAACTGCGCTGAAAGCCGGTGGCGGACGCATAAAGGTTTACACAAAATAAACTAAATGTGATACGTGCTCAAACACTTACCGTTTTAAGAGTCCTCCGTGAAATCACAAAGTGGATAATGTCTATTTAATATTTGTAACATTAGATATGTTTCCAAAGTTGTTTCGGCAAAGTGAGTGCGGCGTGAAGAAAAAGTGTTTTTGTATGCCGAAAACGAACGTTCTACATCTAGTGACGTTATTTGCGTAAGTAAAATAATCTTTCAAATAACTTAACGGTTCTGTTGACGCACCTTCACAAATTTGTCTTAATGTGCCAAAATCAGAGTCTTTCTCTAAAACACTTTCAAACCTTTCTAAAACACAAACATTTCTTGCGTCTTCTATCGCGCATAGCTATGCGTGAACATGTTGCACTATTTGCAAAGATTCCACTAACGACACCGAAGAATTTTGTATTTTTTCTATCGCATCCGCTAGTCCCACGTAATTGTTCTGAATAATTTCCAAATCTGTTTTAACTTGACTATCCTGAAATTTCAAGCGGCTTACCTTGACTGCAGAAGCTTCCTTTTGGTCGAATTCTAAAATCACGTACTTTATATTCTCAAAATATTTAAGATAATAAAATGCAGCCTCTAACCATGTTCCTCAACGAGTAAGAATAGGTTGTGGTGGTTCAGGAATACCGGGGCATAGTCTATGAAATTCCCGAATACGTTTTGGGGATTTTACAAACACAGCTTTTGTATGTGCGATTAGAGCGTCTACCTCGGGATAACATTTTCTGATACTATCTGCTACGAGATTGAGAGTATGAATTTTACATGTAATATGCAACAAGTTAGCAGAATGTTTTTTAAGAGATCGACCTACAGCAAGCATGTTTGCGACACCATCATTCATAAACATCAACAGTTGATTTGTTGAAAGTTCAAACTTTTCCAATGTATTTAACACCAACATTGAAATTACTTCGGCAGTGCATTGTTGTATTCGTCTGGAAGCTAGTAAAATTGAGGGTGACGGTCGATGTGGTTCCATTGCGCGTACCATTACATTAACCACAAAATGTTTTTTACGATCTGTTTTTTCGTCCACACATAACCACAGTTTTTTATCTTGCAACTGCGATTTAATCCTTTTCTCAACATGCTCACGAGCAGACGGCACAACTCTCTGTAATGTTCTCTCACTTGGTAACTTAATGTCCGAATATTCATTCCAAAACGAGACGTATGCTTTCTTCCTTAGTAAATAAAATGGTAAATTACATGCAATAAACACATAAATTAAATTTAAATTTATCATAATCTCGTGTGGAATTTTTTTTGAAACATGCCCTGCACTATTTACGTGCCATAGACAATCACTTTTCGACCAACACATTAAATCTGTTTTACACATTACACATTGAATTTTAGCGCCATCACACTTTAAATCAGGCATTTCTGCAATAAATTCTCTTATTGTGTCCAACTTTGGTCGTTTTCGCGACGTAGGAAACATTTTCAAAACAAACGTAGAACTACGATATAGTATACGACAGCGTAGATGCATACACAACAGATCGGCTCTCGAGTCGCAGTTATACTGACGCTTATACCGAATTGTCCCGGCCGTGTTTATTTTGTGTAAACTTTTATGCGTCAGCCATTGGCTTTCAGCGCAGTTTGCGTTGCTCTAGTTATTAATAATGAAATGTCTAAATAATGAAATTTTAAAATAGACGCCTTAGTTATAATTTGGTAAATAAATAACATGGACTACTAGCATCAAATTACAAAAATACAACGACAGATAGAAAGTTAAGCATGCGCACAGTTGGAAATAAAAGAAATACTTAGCAGAAAGCATTTAATTACCACTCAGTTCTGATGATAGGACTCTGTCATACATAAACAAGCACAAAAACAGAATTACAACTACAAAAAAAATTTTAGAAACTTAATAATTTGACTTTATGTGCTATTCTTGCCACGGATCTTTAAACCAAGCGTACACACAGAGAAACATTTATTTGTATCGAGACTATCCGCCTCAATTCAAGACAATTACTGCTTCAATTATCCACAATAAAATAAATCAAAAGAAATACTTTCATAGCGCTTTTTTCTCCGCTTAAAAGAAGTATACGAGGTGTGGCAATTAAATAACCGGACTGGTGCTACAAAACATTCTATTGATCACCAATTACATTACAAAGTTTATCCCTTTCAATGTACTTTCCTTGCCGACCCCTACAACGCTCCATACGAATTTTCCACTGTCGAAAGCAGTGCTGGAAGTCCGTTTCTGTCAGTTTGTTGAGAACCTACGTCGCTTTCGCTTTCACCGCTTCCACACTCTCAAATCTTCCTCTTAAACTCCGATTTTACCTTACCCACCGTGGTCTGACACGGTGATGCCGGATTTCGCAAAGAACGCCTTCGCAGAAAAAACGAAATGAGCTGGCGCATTGTCTTGGGGAGCATCCAGGATTTGCTCTTCCACAAATCGGGTCTTTGTCTTCTCACTCGTTCACGAAGGGTAGTTAGAACCTCGACGTAATAATGTTGATTGACTATCTGACCTTCGGGGACCCAGTGGACGTGGACAATTCCACGCGTATCCGACGCGGCGCTAGCGTAAGGACTTGAACAGACGATTGCTACAGCGAGACTGAGCGACGTACAACCGTGCCCATCGAGCTCAGGGTGAGGGAAGCATCTACAAAAAAAGACATGTTCAAACCTGCCGTGGCGTGCTCGCTGTTTGCCGATAGTAGCACCAGTCGGGTTATTTAATTGCCACACCTCGTATTGCATTCTAGTTTATCATTGCTTCAATCGAGTTACCATGGAAAACAATAGTCAGATTAAAAATCCATGAAATAATCAATATAGAGAAGCGCAGTGTTGTGACAGTAATACAATATTTTATTATTTCGCTCAACTTTTGTGAATTATTGCGTTTGAAATGGATTATCCAAAAAGCGAATTAATTGATATGATTTATATATTAAGCGCGGCTGACAAAAACTGTGTTCTTGCACAAAGAATTTATAAAATGAGGTTTCCTGAACGCCGGACACCTAGTTAGCACAGTTTTCATAATCTGAAACAAAGATTTGATCCTACCGGTAGTGTTGATTATCCTAGACGTAAAGTCGAAAATAAGGAACTTCAAATTTTAATGAATACTCTGGAAAATCCTCAAGTAAGCAGTGGAGAGTCAGCAACGTTATGCGATACCTTACAATCAACTGCGAATCGAACTTCATCAGGAATTACGAGGGCAAGATTTTGAAAGACGAGTGCAGTTTTACCGTGTAATGATTGAACAGTTGCAGTTAATTGAAAACTTCATATGTAACATAATATTTTCCGGTGAAGCTTCATTTAAAAGTAATGGTGTCGTGAATCGCCAGAATATGCATTATTATGCTACAGAAAACTCATTTTGGGTTCGAGAGGTACAAAATCAAAATCATTGGTGTGTGAATGTTTGGTGTGGTGTCCACCACAACAGAATAATTGGTCCATATTTTTTTAGTCAGGCCTTAGTTATCTAAACTTTTTACGTGGAGAATTACCTCCATTACTTGAAACACTTGATGTAAATCAGCAGGAAAATATGTGGCTTCAACGGGATGGTGTGCCTCCGCACTACCAGGGTAAGGTTCAAGAATTTTTGAATCAACAATTTCCACAAAAATGGATTGGGGGTGGAGGTTATATTGAGTCGCCACTAAGATCTTGCGATATTACCCATTAGATTTTTTCTTATGGGGTTATATAAAAGACCGAACGTATGTTAGTATGTCAATCAACCTACCACAAGAGAAGACATGCAGAATAGAATAAGAAATGTCTGCCGAAGCGTAACACCACTAATATTGTCAAGAGTCAGAGACGACATAAGGAAAAGAATAAATATGTGCGTTCAACAAGAAGGTCATTTATTTGGACATTTATTAACCCTAGGATGCATGAGTGTTCGGATATACAGATTAACATTTCTCGGGTTTCTCAGGCCCGGTTGTTTTTTTACTCTGTTAAAAATATGTAAAAACATGAAATATATTTAAATCATTTATTTGTGCATGCAAAAATCATAAATAATTAAACAAAACCTCTAACTAAAGATTACAGCTCTTATGTATAAATGTAAATACATGTTCAAAGTAGCAATTTTTACAAATTCTTACACTATGTTCGTTGCACACATCATTGCGACACTTTTCACAAACTAGTTTGTTTTTTCTGTCTAAACTAGAGGGACACATCATGCATCTCTTCCTTTTATATGTAACGGCATCAGTCGCAGTTCTTTCAATGTTAATAAATTTGTTCGTACAATTTATTGAATTTCTTGGTATTTTTGGATTTTTTGACCTCCTTACCATATGCGGTATTACCAATTGCTCAGCTAATTCCTTCAAAAATAGTCGTCTAGCGTGTGTTAGATTCCTATGATAATCAGGTTTCAACGTGGAAAGTATGATAAATGCATTTAGTGCTGCAATATCGATCATATTACGAAAAAGCGCCATAGGCCAACGCTTCGTTTACCTTTTACAAGTATAGTTGGACTGTTTTTGATCCATTACGTCTACTCCTCCTTTGGTCTTGTTATAATAAAGTATTAATTCCGGTTTCTGCTTAACATTTTCACTTACAGACATGTCATTGTGCATGGTGCTGAGCAAAATGACTTATTTTTCTTAGGAATGTAGCCAACCATAGTCATTTGGCATAAAAGCCAAATGTAGAAGAGTAGACCGGTTTGTTCTTTGCATCTCTTATTTCATTTGGTATTTCTCTCTTATTTTTTCTTAGTGTTCCAACCACTGTTAGGTTCTTTTATAATAAACATTTAGCCAATGGAATGCTTGTAAAGGAGTTATCCATTGTAACATTTAGTCCAGAGAAGTGGATGCTGCGTACTACTTTGCATTACTTCAGAAGCAAGATTTGTATGGATAGGTTGATTGGGTCGTCGTCCGGTATATACCATTCTATCAATTGCAAATCCTGATTCTGACTCACACATCCAGAAAATCTTGATACCGTATTTTGACGGTTTATTTGGCATATACTGAATAAATGAACATCTCCCTCTATACGAGAGTAACTGCTCGTCAATGGTAACACTTTCGTTTGGCACCAAAGATGACCTGCATTGTTGCAAAAATAAGTTCCATGTACACGATATCGGTGCTAATCTATCGGTCTGTAGGCGAAAATCACGAGTTCTTTTGTCATCGAAGCGCAGCTACCGTCTAATATCTTCAAACCGATTAATTCCCATAGTAACTTGATAAATAGCTTTACATTTATCACAAGGAAACAGTTCTCTTATCGGTAATGCTGGCCACGAGCGGTACCGCGCATCGGCATAGAATCAGTTCGGACCGAAAGGAACGGTAGTATTACTTCCTCTGCGGAGCAGTACGGACATTTTCGCTGCCGGTCATTTGCGCAATTGTTTATCTGTCCTAGAAAAATTATGACTTCGTCAGAAAAACGACCGCGGTCGGACAAACTTCGAAAATTTATTGCAGAAATTCCAGACTTAATATATGAAGGTGCTAAAATTAAATGTGCAATCTGTAAAATCCCGTTAATGTGTTGGTCCAGACAACATTGCCTACAACACGTAAATAGTGAAAAGCATGTCTCAAAAAGAAAATGCGCACGAGACAATGAAAAATTTATATTTAATTTATGCGTTACGTTTATGGCATGTAATATACCGTTTAATTTACTAGACAAGGAACCATTTATCTGCTTTTGGAATAACTATTCGGAGTGCAAATTACAAAGTCGAACATCGTTACGAAGAATTGTGCCATCTGCGCGCGAACATATTGAACAAAAAATAAAATCGGAGTTGAAAGATCAAAAATTGTGGTTATGTGTCGACGAAACAACAGATAAAGAAGTTATGAAGCTTAGAATACCACGCTGGGCTTCGGAGGCCCGTGTTATGCATCCTAGGGTTAAGAAGAAATTAATTATTTTAACCAGTAAGTTTCCTTTCTTAAATATGTTAGATATATACCTAGTCTTATTTTAATTTATTTATTTATTTATTTTGTTCTAGATAGTAGGAAAATTGCTTTCTAATACATTTTGACTGTTTTTGAAAGTATTTTTCTTTCATGGCCTGTTTTATTTGCTCAATACAAGAAAAAATATCTCAAAAAGAATTGAATATAGGTATAGGACATTCAACAAAAATTCAGATCAAATAAAAATATACAGGGTGTGCCATTTGAAAAAAAAATGATTTTTTTAAATTTCATTTTTTCATGTATGGACAATTATATTATTCAACATTCTGTAGCCGATATCTCAAATGTTTTATAGAGTACCTATTAACTTAACATCTGTCTTTCCACATACCAAATATAAACGTTTTTCTTACAGAAACGACGGTAAAATTTTCGATTAAATAGATGCTTGGAAATGTGACTTTTTGCCTTTAAAGTTGAATATCTCGAAAACTGCAAGGTTTCAACGCAACAAATACATAACAAAAAAGTTTTAGAATTAGACGTAGAATTAAAAAATTGATTCATATATAGGATGTCCCGTTTAAAAAAATACAACTTTTGGTTGCTCTACTTCTTATCGGACCCTGTATACATTTTAAATATTTTTAAAATGTGCGGACTTACTAACCATATAATACGATATATACAGTTTTATCGCAAATTTTACCGATAAATCATAAACTTACTTTACTGTATCGTTGACTCACCCTATACAATATTATCTCAATTTCATTGAATTTTCACTACTCTCCAGTAACTTCGGAGTGAGTACATAGCAAAATGGATAACAGACCGCTTGTAGGGACGTTAGACTGTAGCAGTTTCCTGTTCGTTCGAAGAACGGAAATAACTAGGGCCACTTCTAACAACTAACTCCTACAGTAATTATCATTAATTCACATAAAACCATTTCAATCCCCTAACATACAATTACGGTTACATTGCGATAATTGCACGTAATTATGACGGTAAAATTTCATGGGACGAATTTACAAGCTACGGACGAAATTTTAGAGTCTACCTTTCACATAAAGCAGCTCGGACGTGCGAGCGGGCTTGAAATTGAATAATCCCTCGGACACGGGTAAAGTTGAGAAACTAAAACAACGTTGACGTACAAACTGAATAATAGTAGTAGGTAGGCTAACAGAAGGACGGGGTCAGATTGTAATAAAGGCGATTACATTTTATCATGTTGCCAGGAGAATAGTGTCAGTCAACCAGTTGCGGTTTACCATAACGCAGGAGAGAATTTAAGGGGATTTATAAATAAAATAATGGAAGCTTAAGGCTAAGTGCCGGAGACGTTACACAAAATATTAAATTTACTAAGTTCAGTTGATATGGGAACATTTTGAGTCAGCTCTTGATTACACAGTCCCATGTCCCAGTCACCATCGAATAAGGAAGGACCATTTAAAAATATTACGATTTTAGGGTAAAATTAAAAACAAATGTTGACAATATTATTATTTAATTACATATAACTAGAGTTTGTGGTACCGGACGGCAGTAGTGTAGCGGTAGCGGCGTGGGTAGGGATAATTTTCAACTCGTAGTCGATCTCGACAGTACCGCGAGAGAGTTCAAAGCGACAGCACGTTGCACGCCGCACGCCAAATAAGTACGCGGAGATGGGACGCCCTAAGGGTGTAACATTCCCTTCGAATGTGAATAAATATCTCAGGCATTTCCCTGGATTAGAATATACAAGTCCGCATATTTATTGCACAATATGCAATAGCGGATTGCTAAGTCGCGATAGGTTCGAATGTAGGAAACATTGTAAAAGTAAACGTCATGTATTGGATTTAAGAAACAGTTATTCCATACTGGCAATTTTTATATGATTTTATTTTTATGTTAAGTGTGTGCAACATCTAGTATCTAATGAACGCTTTCGCCTTTTACGTACGTTCCCTCATGGAAGCTGCCATCATTAATGCAATTACAATACAATTTGCCACGTGTGCAAGGTACAGTAAAAGAATGTATAAAAGACGAGTTGAGAAATAAGAAAATCTGCCTATGTGTGAATGAAACAACTGATGCTCAGAAACACAGCGTCATTCATGTTGTAGCGCGTCCTTTAAAGCGTGATGATCCACCAACTTCATTGTTGTTATCCAGTAAAAGGATTCGGAAAACTAATGCAGAAACCGTTGTCAAGATAATAAAAGATTCGTCGAGAGAATTTTGTATCACAGGAACCCAAGTCACGATGTTCGTTACTGACGGAACCGCAACAATGCTGAGCGTTGGTAGGATGTTGAAAATATGCTTTCCTACTCTTCTTCACATAACATGCCTCATACACGCATGTCACCTCGTAGCAGAAACCACTCGCAAGAAGTATCTGATGGTGAATAAGCTAATAGCATCTACCAAAAAAGTGTTCATCAAATCTCCCAAATACATCCGTGTATTCAAACAATTGTGTCCGAAATTACCACCACCACCTCAGCCTGTAATAACGCGATGGGGAACATGGCTCCAGGCAGTATCTTACTATCAGAAATATTTTTCACAAGAGAAAAATGTCATCTTGAAACTTGATTCAAATGATTCTGCAGCAGTTCGAGATTGTCAGCAACATTTTGCAATTCCTACGTTCAATAACAAATAGATGAAATTTCCATGAACTATTCTGAAGTTGCACAAGCTATTGAGCAATTAGAAGACAGTCACTTATCTGCACGAGACGCATTAAATTGCATAAACAATTGACAAGCCGCTCTAGAAAACTTGACGAACACTATAGGAGTCGATGTTGCTCAAAAATTTGGTGCATTTTTAACGAAAAATCCCGATTTACAAAAGGTTCGGTCTATAACTGAAAATCAACAGTGCCCAGATGAGGAAAAGGAATATCTGACATTTGCAAATCTTACTTCACTGGATGTCGGACGATCATTTTCGAAGTATACGACAACGTATTCACAACACCGTCGACGGCTGAATGAATCGACAATGGAAGCGTTGTTGATGTTGCAATTCTACGCAGCTTACCAGGGCGGTTGCCAATTGCCACAGTGGACATCATGATGATATGAAAAGGTAACAATATTATTTCTCACTAATATTGTATATTACGTACCTACTTTTATGCGGTGCGCCACTGCCGGTACCACCTTTTTAACAAATTCTACATATAACATGCAAGTAAGTATAATCTGAACCTCCTGTGTTTTCTTATTTCCTCAATCCTTTTTGGCATACTGCCAATGCAGCTTTTTATTGTTATTTTTAAATTTTGTCGCTATTATGCCATAAATCTCTAATACGTTGTTGTAATTCTTCCTTTGTAGTTGAGTTCCGCGTACTTACGATGTTTTTAAAAACATTCCAAACATTTCCAATTGGGTGATGTCCGGTGAATTGCCTGGCCAAGGTAGTACACGCAGATTTGTAGATCCAAGGTATCGCATTACACTTTTTGCCTTATGATACGGTGCATCGTCTTGCATGAAAGGGTATGGTCCTTGAGCCGGATCCATTGAACCAATATAAGGCAATAAGTAGTTTTGTAAAACCTTTTTATATTGTTTTTGTTCCATTGTTCCGTTAACGAAATGTAGTGGTTCCAGTCCTTCTGTCATAATACACGACCAAACCATTAGAGATGGGTGGTGTTCAATAGATTTGATCGTATATGTTTCTTTATAACACAAGGATGTCAACGAACAAATTAGCTTCTCTCCGTTAGCACTTCTAGCCGTGATTCCTCGCTATAAATAATCTAGGAACAAGTAAAAAATGTAGAGAACCATTAAGCGAACTATGAGGATGAATTTGACAAAAAATACAGATGATAAATGAAACTTGCCTTTGCCCAATCTTCGTTTTAATTTTAGAGGTTAGTCTTGGCTTCTTAGCCGGACATCTGCATTTCAAGCCTGCTTCATGAAGACATCTACGGACTTTTCGGGCTCGCAAGAGAGTTCAATGAGACTCTTTTCCCTGCGAAGTGAATTCTGATGGAGCTTGAGCACGGAAAGGACCTTGAATTCACGCAAATTTCTCGACATATTCTTCAAAGTATTTTGCAAACCAGTCTGTGAAGTTTGAGAGGTGTTCCTTGAAAAGGGACAGCAAGTCTTGTGAAACAACGACTTTATTACAGGCCACGTATTTATGCAATTCAAAGAAACCATATTGACCGCCATCCTCATTGATTTTTCTTATCCACAACTGCAACTTTCTTCTAAACGCCGCAATCTTCTCCAACTGTTTCAAAATGTGCATGTTACTGCGTTGCAGTAACAGATTGAAAGCATTCAGCTTGTCAAATATATCGCACAAATACGCTAGTTTCACCAAAAAGTCGGGTTCGGCAAAGTACCTGGAGTTTTCATGACCTTCTTATAATAATAATAATAATAATAATAATAATAATAATAATAATAATAATAATAATAATAATAATAATAATAATAATAATAATAATAATAATAATAATAATAATAATAATAATAATAATAATAATAATAATAATAATAATAATAATAATAATAATAATAATACTTTATTGTCTATTAGACCCAAAAAATCGGTATAAGACAAGTCAAGAATACAAAGAAATTGAGTAAAGAAAAGAAAGCAACAATATAACAGAAAAAAATAGAAAAAACATTTTTTTTTCTAGTAGAAAAGTGTGAATTTCTTGACGTAGCTCCATTGCACGGGGTAAAACGTTGCCACGTGAAAGCCATCATGAACTGCAGTAGTATAGCAGGGCCGTTCAACTCCCAGGTCCATGCATAGCTTTTTGAAAAACCTGGCTTTCAGCGGCCTAGTTTTTATATAGTTTATTTACTATGTCTACGACACGTTCTGATGCGAAATTCAATTGAGAGCTCATCGACTTTGATGCAAGTGTTTCCCCATGGATGATGCAATGGGTCCACATGGCTTTGCTGCGAATAAGCGCCTGCAATCCACCATAGCGACCAAAGATTGATCGAGCTTCATCAGTATACATACCAATGCACTTGACCGTCTCGCTGGTCGAATGGTTAGCATACGTGCCTTTCGATCCGAACGGCGCGGGTTCATATCCCGGTCCAGACGGTTGTTTTTTAATTACAGATAAAAATCAAGGTATGGCTTCTTCTCGGATAAGGAACTGAAACCGTAGGCCCCGTGTCAATACGATGTTTGGCACGTTAAAAAACCCTACCAAAGGTTGAAGCACCTCTGGATTCGGCAAAATTCTAGTAGGGTTGGCTAATGATCATAGTAATCGATGCCTAGAAGTGCGGGGTGTATTCCGTAACCCGACGCTTCGCCCAATACAACAACAATACAACAACAACCAATGCACTTCTCCCAATCCAAATCATTTTCTGTTATAAACTTGTCAAGCATCTCAAATAAGTCTTGAGCCTTGACCACTGATGCTTTTGCAGCATAAAAGGTCTTGAACGATAATATTATCATCCAGGTAGCGTAAATAACAAATAAGATGTGCGCCTTTGTTACTGTCAGTAGTCTCATCAAGTAGCAGACCAAATTCCGTGCAATTCATTTTCTCTATTAATTGATCATTGAGATCCAGAGCTATATGAAGGATTCTTCGACCAAGTAACAACATTGTTGGATAAAGGTACCTTTGAAATTAATTTTCCCGCCGATTCTCCCAGCATAATATTAACCATGTGAAGAGCAGCCAGTGGAATAAGCTCTTCTGCGATGGTGTGAGGTCTTTTGCATTTCGCTACTCTATATGCGACCTTAAAAGATACTAGCAGCAGGCTTGGTACTAAGCCTTGTTTAGTAAACACACTTTTTTGCTTTCGTAAATCTTGCAACTTGCTACTAAAGAATTCGCGAGATTTTTCAACCATGTTAGAGTGATTGGTCTCGAGATGTAGCTTTAGCTTACTAAGAAGCGTACGCTCAGTCGCTAGAACTTTTAAACAGAGCACACACTGCGGTCTCTCTCCATTGTTTACTTCTACTGAAATCAAGCCAAAATTCAAATAGTTATCATCGTATTTACGATATTTCCATTTCTTTACTACCCCACCACTTCTCGATGTTTGATCACTCTCACTTGAATTGTCGACATGCTTATTTATTAAAAATCTTTTCATTTTCCTACGACTTTATGAAAACACAAAGCGACACACTGAAACAAAGCAAGCGCCCCTCTGGTAGCGGGCATCTTAAAACCGTTTACTTTTCTTCTAAGATGTTTACTCGTCGATTGTTATTTAGGAACTGAACTGGTTCACCGAAGTGGTGTCATATTTATACTAGCCCCCTCAACTACTTAGAACTTTCGCGAATCTTCGACAATGTCCGATAGTATGCTATGTATAATTCTACTAGAAAGTTCTATAAACTTCACGAAAATTCCTATTACTTTTCTGGAATATTCTATGTGCTTCGAGAATGTTCCATGTCTTTTTGGAAAGTTGTATAAGCTACGATCTAGTCTAGATGTTCCTCTAGAAAATTCCCCATCCTCCAAAAAAATGCTGGGTACGCCACTGTACACAACCTATACCACAAAGCACCAGTACACCAATGACAACAATAAAGTAGTAGGAAAATTTTGTAAATAAAAAGTGTTATAAACTTAACAAGGTAAAAATATCTGCTTCCGATTTGTCAACTTAATCAATCTTTTTTTATCAAATTGTACATTGGCCTTTCATTCAATCATGCTTCCTGGAGATACGCTGTTGTCACCGTCAATAACATTTTTCTTTAAAAAATATGAATTTTCAACACATTTTCGATTTTCATTTACTGCAATCTTGGTATTGTACTTAATTTGAGTACTTTTTCAAAGAAAAAGGAACCACACAAGAGAAACAATTTAGATTGGTGATATTGCCGTTTAGTGGCGATGTTAGTTTTATTGGCCAACAACGTAATGCATGGATAATGAAGATGTACCCTCTCAGTATAAACGGATTAAAACGTACAGTTGAAACCGAGACGATAAACAGAAATGTATGGTATCTTTTGGATTTTAACATTTCATAAACGTCTTTAAAACACTCTCTAATTATAGTCGATATCTTATTTCGTTTACCCCCTTATTAAAGCCATTACCAAAAAGCAGCTTTCTTTGAATCTCATGCCAAGCTACGAAAATATGTATTTTGCAAGGCTGAGATTAAGAAATTAACATCCAAGAGGAATCAAATTGGGTCTCCACAACATTTCTATACACCAGATGCCCAAATTTAGTACCTTAATCAGAAGATTAGTTCCCAAAATAAAATAATACCCTTCGAAATTTGTAAACTCTACCAACCTGCACCTTCACCGTTACATTCACGAAGTTAATTTATTCTTATGTCGTACGTCTTTACTTCGTTTTGGAAAGAGATGTTACTGTAGAAATACCTGATGTACACTACCGCTCATAAGCACTTGGTCACCTCAAATTTCAGGGTAAATCATTAAATATTTCAATGGAAATATTAAAACATGTATTTGGTATTTAAGAATACACAAATATACAACTTTAACCATAAAAATTATTTATTTGACCTAAATTTTAGATTCGTTTATGTGACCTTTACTTTCAATGATTTCGTCGCATAATCGGAGCATTCTTGCAATTAATTTTAACAATGTTTCCGGAGTTATTCGAGCCCATGCTGCCTGTAGTTTGTTACACATGTCATATGCTGAAGTTGGAGCAGTTTTTCTTACTTCCCGATCGAGTTCTTC
The DNA here is from genome assembly GCA_029619315.2 of Dynastes maya. Taxonomy (NCBI): domain Eukaryota; kingdom Metazoa; phylum Arthropoda; class Insecta; order Coleoptera; family Scarabaeidae; genus Dynastes; species Dynastes maya. Next base: position 4,432,116 of record JAROYE020000003.1, read on the forward strand.
CCACAATAACTCGACGGGATTCATGTGCGGGTTTTGGGGTGGCCATGACCGATATCATTTAATGAATTTAAGCGAATCTTCTGGTTATTAGCATATACTATTCAATAATGCTGGAATGTATTTCCTAAATACATTCTTTGTACAGAAAAATCTAAAATCCAAGGGTGCCCAAATACTTATGAGCGGTAGTGTATTTGATTCGAGTTAGGTCGGAAAGTTTTACAGAAACAACGCCTCGAACAACAACAATAACAACTGAAATACGGTCCCGTATCGTAAAGCTTCTTATAAGCTTATGATGTCGTTCAGTTTTCGTTCGTGGAACTGTTAAGTTCCATCAGAAAGCTCTTTTGTACGTTACGTATCGTCGTCTCCGATGGCGTTAAACATTTGCATAGATGCTCGACAGATTGTAGCTTAATTAAGCTCTGTAATAATGCGCAGTTAATTGAGGAAACTTTATGTATTCGGGTGACTTTGTATATGCTGTTAATTGTAGGTGAAAATACTCTTTAACATTATAGGATATCTCACGGGCAACGCCTCGGTTCACAATGGGCAAACCACGTGGCTTCTTCGAAAACCAACCGAAACGAAACGACGAAAACCCGTGGGATATCAAAATTATATTTTTTAAATTGAACATCTTTAACTGAATTATTTTTTAAACCCACATGAAAAATAGCCCCCATATTTTTCAAGTTTTAGTGTTTTCGAGATATTTGTTGTGACATTTTGTATATAGGGTTGACTATTGTACTGGATGTTTAAAACGCTGCAATGTATTGTTGCCATCTTCAATCACACAGCGAAAAAAAGGTCTTCAACTCAAACAAATATGCATTCAGTCAACCAAGTCGTAATCTCAAACGGCGGCAAAGATATATTTCTTTAATTTAATGCTTGCTGCAGATGCTTGCTTTGAGAAGCCAAGGTCTCGTATTAAATCATTCAGTTCTACTTGGGAGAATGGTTGAGGCCTTGAACTGTTTCCTTCATATTCACTTTCACTAGTATCACTTGAGTACTGAACTTCTTCAACATCTGATGCCGTCTTCGCTATGCGGCACAGGTCGTCTGGCCGATTCCCACTTGTGTTTCTTAAATCTATTAAAGCCTTTTACGTTTACCGTACAAAAATAACAATCATCATTGTGATTCTTGGACTCCCTCCATACCATAGGGATACCAAATTTTAAGCTTTTCCTCTTCTGGTTTTTCCACTGTCGCCAACATTCTACACAGGTTTTGCATACTTTATGGGGGCCCAGTACTTGTCTTGATCTCCAAGTGGCATGCCAAAATGCGCGAAATAGGTTTGTTTCACAAACTCTGTATAATATTATTCCTTTGTTTTTCCACAGTGTATTCTCCACAAATATAACAGAATACATTGGGATCGTTGAAAAAGCTTCTGCGTGAAGCACCAGTCGAGCTCATATTTTCTTAAAACAAGACACGAAAATACATATACGTCTGTTTTATATTAGACACATCCTTACCTAACACGACAAACATACAAAAGTTACTTTTAACGCAACACTTGTTGCATAAGTGTTACAAAAATATGAATATTGCAATACTTATACAATGTGAATTAGTCAACTGCCAATATCAATTGAACGCAGACGACGCATAGAACAGGGAACGGTAGGAGGAAACAAAATACATCACGCAACCTCCCACCTGCCCCACACTTATAACTAACCAGGGTAAATATGCGATAACAGCCAGAGGCGTGGCGAGCGCATAAAAGTATACACATAAAATAGAAGGTAAGAAATAAATTATAATACGTGCTGTTACCGTTTTAAAAGTCTTCCGTAAAATCACAAAATGGGTAACATCTGTTAAATATTTGAATCATTAGATATGTTTCCACAACTGTTTCAGTCAACTGAGTACGACGTTCGAAATAAATGTTTTCTAATGCCGAAAACCACCGTTCGACTTCTAGCGATGTTATATTTGCATATTTAAAATAATCTTTGAAACAACTTAATGCATCTTCACACGCACCTTCACAAATTTGCCTTAATATAAGAAAATCATTCACAATTTGAACAGAATCCACTAGCGACATCGAAACAGTTTGTAATTTTTCTATTTCCTCCGCTAGTCCGAAGTAATTGTTGTGAATAGTTTGTAAATCTCTTTTAACCTGACTATCTTGAAATATTTCCTGGCTTTTCTTGAGTGCTGCAGCTTCTGTCGGATTGAATTTTAAAACTACCTTCTTTACTTGATCAAAATATTTGTTGTAGTAAAACGCAGCCTGCAACCATGTTCCCCAACGTATAACAATCGGCTGTGGTGGTTCAGGTAAATTAGGACACAGTTTGTGAAATAGTCGGGTGCGTTTCGGGGACTTTAGAAACACTGCCTTTGTACTAGCAATCAATGCATTTACTAGTGGAAAACATGTAGGAATCATTTGTGCCGTAAGATTTAGGGTACGGATTTTACACGTTACATGTAAGAAGTTACCACTGTGTTCTTTAAGAGATCGGCCCAAAGAACGCATGTTTGCGGCACCATCACTCATAAACATTAAAAGTTGCTTAGTTGAAACTTCAAATTTGTTCAATGAGTTCAACACCACCTTTAAAATCTCATCGGCAGTACAATTTATAACTCTTTTGGAAGCAAGTAAGAAGGAGGATGACGGTCGATATGGTTCCATTGTACGTACCATTACATTAACCACGGAATGTTTTTGACGATCTGTTGTTTCGTCCACACACTACCACAGTTTCTTATCTTTCAATTCCGTTTTCATTCTTTTTTCTGTATGTTCACGAGCAAATGGTACTACATTTCGTATCGATGTCCGACTAGGTAATTTACAGTCCGCATATTTATTCCAGAAGGAGACAAATGCTTCTTTGTCTAGTAAACGAAACGATAGATTACATAAAATAAGAGTAACACATAAATCAAATGTAAATTTTTCTTAGTCTCGTATACCATTTTTTGCAGAAGAATGCTGTTTGCTTTCGATGTGACGTTGACAGTGGCTTCTGGACCAACACATTAAAGAGATTTTACAAACTAGACATTAAATTTTAGCGCCATCAAAAATTAAGTCCGGCATGTGCACTATAAAGTTTTTAACTGTGTCTGCCATTAGTCGTTTTCGCGACGTACCTAACTACGACATTTCTAAAGCAAACGTAAGCGTACAACTACGAAATAAGTTACGACAGCCTACATATACACAGAACTACTCGCATACAGCATCGATTTAGTACTGACGCTGTGAACGCATGAAATAAATAATCGCCGACTCCGCACCACACTGACTGTTACCACTGTTTGCCCAGACTACTTATATATGATAATAGTAATAATAAAGTTATTTTCTTCACAATTACGCAACGCACCTCTACAGTAAATTTGACCTATTGACACCGGGACATGCTGTATAGGCGCGTACAGGCTATTTTCCAAACAATTGGCGTTAACGAAAACGAAAATTTAAGCATATCGAGAGGTTCATTAGATTGTTGTTGCTGTAGGGAAAGCCACAAAGGTCATATGTGGTAAGGTCAACCATGTTTTTTTCAAATAGACAATGGTACTTTTTTCATCACATTCTTAACCCAGATTCCCTACAGATTTAATTATCTGAAAGAAATGTCTATTTATAGTATCCGTTTATAAAAATTCCGACTTTGAATAGGTTGAAGAAAAACTTTTTTTCGAAAAACCCATAATAAAGAAGTTTCCCATATGGTGCGTACTTTATAGACGACACTGTATTTTTCGAAAAATATCAATTGTCGTGTAACACGTTTAATATAAGCATATTTAAAATCCAGCAGAAAAAATACAGATAAAAGTTTATTGGCATATCTGGGTTAAGGAGTAGTAAATTGTGAATAAAAATTTACTTAAATAGGCATTCATATGAGCCTAGCCGTTACTACCGCTAATATACAAGACCTAAACAGCTTTGACGTCAGCAGGCTGTGACGTATTTTGAAGTAGGCCATAAACGCATTTACACGTTGAGACCGCCTCTGCGTTTTGAATTGGTTTATCTTAGGGATGGATTGTTATTTAACTATCTGTTGTTTTATAACCGTTATGGATCCAATAACGGTTGCACCTGTTATCTCGCTGGGAAAATAACAGGTATAGCATGGTTGCTTTCGGACTGTTGTGATCATATCATAGACCGCCGTTGCGGCGTACTCAACTGCGTGGCGCTACGACTGTCTGATCGAAGCCTCTGTTTATTACAGATAATAGTTACAACTCCCCTAGAAAAATAACATCCGATCACGTACCTACATAAATATCCTCTCGAACGGTTATTACGGCGGTAGTCGACATCGAGTCGGACGTTTATTATGGACATATTTTCTAAATAATTGTATGTATTGGAATTATCAAATGTAAAATAAAAGACCGATGTTATATAAAAATTTACTTATAAAAACTAAAAATAAAACCGTTATATTTATGAAGCAGTTCACTAAAACCCTTACCGCAACACTTAATTCGTACTGGACGCACGTTTCGATAGCCAAGCTATCATCATCAGCAGCAAGACTGAACTAACAAGCTAAGTGAAAAACTAACCTTATATAGCAAAATAAAATTATGCAATATGTAAATTTAAAATCTTAAAGTAAATCGTAAAATTTAATGAGCCGCTACATTGCAGAAGACTATAATTAGTCTAAAGGTAAATGGTCAGAATGACGTCAGTTATTAAATCCTAGTATTACAATGAAGCGGTTCATTGTACATGGTTAAAATTACAACTATAAATAATTAAACATGGTGTAACAAAGGGTAAAGGCTGGAATTTAGTGGTACTAAATCTGAATTCATTAAGTGAGTTTTGTTTTTGTAAATTTCCATGCCTTCATAACAGTTTAATTGAGCAGTACTCTTTACGTTTTTAATTAACTTTATATTATCAACATTATGGTTATTTTCAAGCATATGTAGGGCAACGCTAGATTTATCAAACCTTCTGAATTTGAGATGAGCCAAATGTTCTTTGTACCTAATTTTGATTGATCTTTTTGTCTGCCCAATATACACTTGATCACAATCTTTACATGAAATTTTGTAAATTCATGATTTATCCATGTTATCCACTGGGTCTTTGGAACTTCCTAAAAGGTTTTTAAGGTTATTGCTCGAAGAAAAAACATTCTTGCGGTCAACCCTAGAAAAGATTTTTTGAAGACCCTTGGTGTAACATGGATAAAAGGGTAATTTAACATATTTCTTATTATTACGGCCGTCAATGCGTTCTAATGTGCTTACATTTCTAATTCTTAATCTATTCTTATGTTTCCTAATAGTATTATAGACGACATCTTCAGAGAATCCGTTAAAGTTAGAAATATTGATGATTTCTTTTAGTTCATTTTGATATCTATCTTTAGTTAAAGGAAAATTGAGTAACCGGTGCACCAAAAAGTTAATAGCCGAAAGTTTGTGTTCATATGAGTGATTAGAATCCTGTAAGATGAATCTATTATTACTAGTAGGTTTCCTATATACGTCTATTTCTAACTTATTTTTATTTCTTATTACTAACATGTCGAGGAAAGGAATCCTGTTGTCTTTTCCTTCTTCGTGGGTAAATTTGATAGAGGGAAATTTTGAGTTAAGTTGTTCTATGAAATCCGTTATTGAACATTTGCTGATGTCAAAGATGCAAAAAATGTCATCGACGTATTTGATCCAAAGCCGAGGGAAATAAGCCAAAGTATTCTTCAGGTCAGTTTCAAATTTACCCATAAAGAGGTTAGCCATAAACGGAGATAAGCTGTTACCCATTGCTGTTCCTTCCGTTTGTTGATAAAAAGTGTTGTTAATTTGGAAAAAGTTTTGTTTCATGCAAAGTTTTGTCGAAGAAATGAAGCTAGTAACTTCCTCTCTATCCATTTGGTTATCTAACAAAAGTGTTTCTAAATATTCCAAAGTTAAATCAACCGGAACTTACGTCAAACGATACTAAAATTTCTTTGTTAGTAAGCTCAATGTCCTTAGTTTTTTCAACGAACTCGTAAGAATTTTTAATAGCCAAATCTGGAAATTGTACAGATAACTGGTTCAATTTGTCAGATAACCACCTGGAAAGTAAGTAAGTTGGACTGTTGATATTCGAAACAATGGGTCTCATGCTTTTTTCCGGGTTTGTGTATTTTAGGTAAACAATACATCCTAGGTAGTACTGGGTTTGATATCGTTAGTCTAAATCTTAAATTGTCGCTAATAACAGCCTTACATTCTAACATGGTCTTTTTGGTTTCTGTAATCATTTTAGATAAAGGATTTTTTGATAATTTTGAATAAGAACTTTGTGACAAAGTGGTGTTGACTCGACTAAAATAATCTTCTTTATCTAAGATGACTACAGTGTTACCCTTATCAGATTTTAAATAAAGACAATTTTTGCTTTTTAATCTTCTAGCAATGATTTGATCTTTTCGTGCAATGTCAGGTGCATTCTTTTGCATATTTTCCAAAATTTGACTTTTACAAGCGGTACGAATAAAATTTTTTGTGTTATCATCAAAATTACTGATCGCGTTTTCTATGCCAACTATAATTTCTTCAACCGGAGGCTTATTAAATTTCAGATTGTATTTCAAACCTTTGTTTAATAAGTCGATCTCTTCTTTGCTAAAAGACTCATGTGACTCGTTTTTAACTAATGCAGTTGGGTTAATTACCTCGGCAGGTTTCGGCTTGTTAGTGGTTACTAATTTGGAAAACTTTTTCTTGAGAATCTTTTCTTTATCTGAAACCTTCTTAGCAATAACGTCTTCAATCCTGTTGAAGAGTACCCGTTTAGTTATATTTATTACATAGCATTTAAGCACATAGATGTTCCCGCATTTCGAAGAATAACTAAGATTAAATATAAGAAAAATAACAGTAGGATCAGTCAAAATGGTGGAAATTAAACGCTGTTGTAGCAATGATTTCAGTGTACATGGGAAAGTAATGATAGATTAGATAAAACACCACATAATAAGAAATTAAAACCCCTGGTTTAATAGCATGTCTGTAAATTTTCTCGTAAAATTGAACAAAATTTCGAATAAAATTGCAACTACTGTATCGTTTCAACCTTAGATTAAATATCAACCACAAATACATCTTTCACGAAAACGGTGCTCGGTTACGTGTTTGGTTTTTGCTTTGAAACCTCGTTTTTAAAAAATAAAATCGAATGGTATGCGGAGAAGGGCTCAGTTGATGACTGGCATTCTCTTTAAACCGGAGGCCCTTCAAAGCTTAAAAAAGAATGTAAAAAAGATTCCTTTACCACTTAGGCTAATATCGTGCATGGCGATACAACGCCTACCGAGCGTAACGTCATCGAAGAGCGCTGAGGCCTTCTAGTTTCGGAGGTAACGATTCTTGTCGTGTAACATTTGTTATGTTCCTCCATTATTGTACTAAATTCGTAAAATTCAGGAAAACTGTTACCGCTTTTACCGATCTTAAAGTATATTTTGCAGGACTTGGCGTGCCATGACGTACTCTATTAACATTAGAATTTAATATACCAATACACCTGCAGCCGCAGGTAGAAGATTTTACGAAAGTATTGCGCTCCAATTCTAATATTTCAGCCTTACAAATTTCTATATGCAATATTTCCTTCTGAACGCTGGCTGAAATAACCCTCAGTGGCGCGGCGCCTGGACGTGTCAGGTTATATGAGATAATGTAAATTGCTTTCCCGGATTTTTGATCTAACATCCTGCGTTCAACACGAAATATATGCACTTACATTTCGCAAAATATTTTAGTAGAATCCGCAAGAATAATATTCACCGAATTGGTAGAATTGGTAACAAAGTAAAGCTCTATCTGTTTATTACTTTATTTAGATTATGGTTATAAAAGTCTTTTGTGATCAAAAAGTTCTGATTGTATTGGTACATCTGAAAAATTGGCATTGAAATTTAGAGAAGTTTACTTTTTTTCAGTGACGTATTAATGCTACAAGAACTGAATTTTACCAATTTATGGTGGTTAAGGACCAAGAGACACAGAGTACACAGAGAAAAAAAATTCTTGAATCAAACAAATATATATCTTTGAAATCATTTATCTAATTCAACAAAGGTTTGTTTGAGTGAAAGCACATTTTTTGAAAACAACAAATTGAATTTGTTTGAATGTACAAATGTTTTTATTGGACGCAATTTTGTTGAGTCAAACAAATATACAATGTGTTAGAATCGTGCGCTTCTCTCGTCCTCGACAATTTCCGTTGCGTGAACGAAGGGCAATCGCAATCGTAGTCCCAGTGTAGGTTATTTGAAATGGTGGTTGGTAAGCGGTGTGATGTAAATAACAAACGTTAAAATTTCTGTATAAACAAAATAATAAAACACAGATCGGTGAATATTAGAATTTCTGTTTGTATCAGGGATTAGCGAAAATTACAAAAATCTCGCCGATATCGTTCTCAAGGCCAATAACACCAATGTTAACAGTTTAAATAAATTGCGATTCAATTCACCATACATTGAACAATGCTTTGATTTTTCCGTTTTCATATTTTGTAACTAATTGTTAGTATATTTCCTCCGTTTTTTATATAACAGGTATTTCAGCAAAGGCAAGTGATAAGACATTCATAAATCCGTTGAGGTATCTGCTATTCTATCTTCTACCCTTTTTATTATAATACCTAGCACCCTTCTAGCACCAAACCATACAATCATCCCTGTCACTCGTTCCCGATTCTCACGATTCCTACGAGATTACCGAGGTCACTTTAATCTTCATGTATCTTTACACACAATATGCTAATTATTTTGTGGTTTTGTCATCATCGAAATGATTTTGTACGTATACAATTACAAAATTACGTATACATAATAATTATTGAGGTTCGACAAGCCAGTGCAACGTCAGAGGCGTATCGCGCAAAAGTAGGTACGTGAGATACGAGGTGCATTCGAGTTATAACACCTCCGATTTTTTTTTTCTAAGAACTAGAAACAAGTAGAAACTTGCGGTTTGTTTTAAAATAAGCGGGCACTCTTTGTCAATGCGTGACGAAGATGGCAGCATTGTACGGCATTCAGAACCTTTAGCGGCAGCGGCGAGAGTGAGAACTGTTTTTGATACTTCAAATGGCGACATTTTCATTACAAGATGTAATGAAGCGTGTAATCATTCATTTTCTCAATTTGCGTGGTGTGACACCGATAGAAATTCATCGCCAGTTGAGTGAGACATATGGTGATGGTGTCATGAATGTGTGTAACGTACGTTCGTGGGTGCGACAGTTCAAACAAGGCAGAACGTCGTGTAACAACAAACCAAGACAATCTCGGCCTCGTACAAGCCGGTCTGACGACACCTCTCGGAATGCAGCTGTTGTTGAGAGGGTGGAAAATCTGGTACGTCATTTGACCGTGCGGAAGATTGGCGAAGAGGTTGGGGTCAGTAAAGATTCCGCACGTGTAATTTTGTGTGGTGATTTGAACACGCAGAGTGACTGCGAAATTTGTGCCCAAGCTGCTGTCGACAGACCAAAAAGAACTCCGTCTTGAGGGTGCACAGGACACTACCATCAGTGCTCCCGATTTTCTAAACACCGTGAAAACTGGGGATGAGTCATGGGTGTACGGATACGACCCGGAAACAAAAGCACAGTCGTCACAATGGAAGCGTCCAATGGAAGGCCGAAAAAAGCGCGACAGGTGCGAAGTAAAATCAAGGTGATGCTAACTGTGTTCTTTGATATCCGTGGAATTGTGCACCACGAATACGCATCGGAAGGACAAACAGTGACAAAAGAGTACTATCAAGAAGTTCTACGCCGACTCCGCGATGCTGTTCGGTGCAAGGCAATCTCTAGACAGCGCAAAATTGGCAGTTGCATCATGACAATACTCCGGCTCATTCATCGCACCTAATCCAGGCTTTCTTGGCGAAACACGGAATTCCAGTCGTCTCCCGACCTTCCTACTCTCCAGATATGGCTCCTCAAGATTTCTGGTTGTTTCCGAAATTGAAGACGCCCTTGAAAGGATCCCGTTTTGCCAATAGAGAAGAGATAATGCAGAACGCGACGAGGGAAATGAACACCATTCCAAAAGTGTTATCGGCAGTGGAAGGATTGGTGGGCTAAGTGTGTGGAGGCGCAAGGGGCCTACTTTGAAAGGGATTAGGGTCCCAGTCCCGTCACATAAGTAATATACTCAGTAACATAGAAATTGCAACAGCTAGAAGGGGTTGGAATTTCTGGATGAAATTTGGTAGGAATATTCACCTATGTAAAAGCAATAAATGATCAAAATTTGAGAGGAATATCTTTATTAGTTAAACAAAATTTTGTAATAACTGTTAATAATGTGTAGGGCCGCCTCTCTGATTTACATATTCATTTACACGCCGTGGCATTGATTGAATAAGGTGGTTTATCTCGCCTTGGGGTATTGCCTCCCTTTCGCAACCTTCTACCCATTATGTCCCATACATGTTCGATGGGAGAAAAACCTGGAGATCTTAGAGGCCAGGGCAAAAAATTAATCTGGGCCTGTTCAAAGAAATTCAAGGAAATCCTTGCTACATGAGGACGTGCATTATCTTACTGGAATAATGTATCGTCGAGCCTTTGTAAGTATGGCAGAAGATGTGTTCCAACCACCACCGCAGTGTACCGTTGTGCTATCGTATTGCCTCGAATGAACACCAAAGGAGACCTGCTGCCATAAGTAATCGCACCCCAAACCAGAACACCCACAGTGCGGTGTACGTGCCTCTCAACGGTAAATCGAAGATTCCGTTGTTCACCTCGTCTTCTTCTGACTCTCTGACGACCGTCGTGCATGCCTAAACAAAATCTTGATTTGTCATTAAACAGGTGCGGACGATATGATGTTAACCCAAAATTTCGGATTCGGCGATAAGCTGTTCTAAGGATTACATACTTCTTCACCAAACCATTGGCCACCAATTGCCCGAGTAGAGGAAAATCGATCTCTAAATGCCAGTTGTCTTAAGCGACGATCTTGACGCTCATGCGTTCTTCTTGAAGCCCTGGTTCCTCTTCTACGACACACTCGCATTACAGTAGGCCGATTTCGATTTACACGGTTAGCAATTTCCCCAAATGAAAAACCAGCTTCGCGCAAACCAATAATTCGACCTCTGTCGAATTCGCTTAATTGTTGATACACTGCTCGTCTTCTTACTCTAGGCATAGCTAACACTTAACCGAAATCTATTCAATAAGAACATCACAAATCGAGAAAGTTGTAAAAAATACTGCAAAAAAAAACATTCAATATCAGTGCTAAGGGAGAGGTAAAAACGTCAATAACAACATTATTGCTTCACTGAGAGGATTCAAATTTTGATCGTTTATTACTATTACTTAGGTGAATATGCCTACCAAATTTCACCCGGAAATTCCAACCCCTTCTAGCTGTTGCAATTTCTATGTAACCAAGTATATATTTTTCCCAGCCAGAGGTCGGATACTTTTTAGACAGCCCTCGTATTTTCATATCAAGCTTAAGGTACAAGTACACCTCCCCATTTTCCTTTTTTTATTTCTTTTAAGAACCATCAATTTGTAAAAATCTAAGGCAGTTTTTGTTCAATAAAATCTCGAAGCGAAAGCAATATATTTAGTATAAAGCTCGCGATTGTAAACTCCCCAACAAAACAGCGAAGCTTAACTACTCTACCCGTTGGTTTTATACATCTCTGCGACAATTTTCCGTTAATTCGCCGTATTGTGAAAGGCTCGCGGCGAATTTATCATGCTTTTGTCGTTGCGTCATGACGCTACTATACGACATTTCTTCGTTTTTCGAGAGCATGCCGACACAGATCGAAAAGGTGGCACTATGGATGTCGCGCGGAGTTAATTTAAAACTCGCAAATTAAACCCGATACGAATTGTCGTTCGGAGACAATTAACTGCCAGTCATACGAGGTAATTTTATTTTCCCGTTGATTAATCCCCCGGCCCGCCGGCATTGTATAAGCGGTAGCTGAACGTTATTTCGTTGTACTACCAACGTAATACGTTTTTTTGGATGATATCGCTTTCGTTTTGATGTATTTTATGTTGGTTCGAAATGTGAACTCTATCAATAATTGTAATCGATAATGGAAAATACTCTCAAAATTTGAAGCGTTTCAAATATAGGACACGTCAAAAAAAGACAATAATAATAAAAGACGAAATAACGCAACGGACTGATTTTATTTCTCTCAAAAAACAAAAATATACAGATTGTTTAAAGTTATCTGGCCTTTATGTTGGTTAAATCACAAAAGATGTACTGATTTTTCCGCTGATCACAATGGTCCCGAGAAAAAAACAATTGCACATCGCATTTCAGCGCCAACTTGATAAAATTGATAAATTTGAATAGATCACTAACACGTATTTTTTTTATTTTTTTAGTTTATTTAATTTTTTTTATTTTTTTAGTTTATTTAATTTTTTTACATTTCAAAACATTAACAAAACAACGTGGGATTATTACACTACGTTCCAACATATAGTTGATCACTAACAGGTATTTTATATTTTTTTTATTTTTTTTAATTTCTTTAATTTTTTTTATTTTATTTATTTTTTTACATTTTAAAACATTAATAAAATAACGTGGAATTATTACACTGCGTTCCAACATATAGTTGATCACTAACAGGTATTTTATTTTATTTTTTTAATTTTGTTATATTTTATTTATTTTTTTTTTTACATTTTAAACCATTAATAAAATAACGTGGAATTATTACACCGCGTTCCAACATATAGTTAATCACTAACAGATATATTTTTTTATTTTTTTAATTTCTTTAATTTTTCTTATTTTATTTATTTATTTTTTACATTTTAAAACATTAATAAAACAACGTGGAATTATTACACTGCGTTCTAACATATAGTTGATCACTAACAGGTATTTTTAATTTTTTTCTTTTATTTTTTTAATTTCAATTTTTTTTATTTTATTTATTTATTTTTTTACATTTTAAACCATTAATAAAATAACGTGGAATTATTACACCACGTTCCAACATATAGTTAATCACTAACAGGTATTTTTTTTTATTGTTTGAATTTCTTTAATTTTTCTTATTTTATTTATTTATTTTTTACATTTTAAAACATTAATAAAACAACGTGGAATTATTACACTGCGTTCTAACATATAGTTGATCACTAACAGGTATTTTTATTTTTTTTCTTTTATTTTTTTAATTTCAATTTTTTTTATTTTATTTATTTATTTTTTTACATTTTAAACCATTAATAAAATAACGTGGAATTATTACACCACGTTCCAACATATAGTTAATCACTAACAGGTATTTTTTTTTATTGTTTGAATTTCTTTAATTTTTCTTATTTTATTTATTTATTTTTTACATTTTAAAACACTAGTAAAACAACGTGGAATTATTACACTGCGTTCTAACATATAGTTGATCACTAGCAGGTATTTTTTATTTTTTCATTTATTTTTTTAATTTCAATTTTGTTTTATTTTATTTATTTATTTATTTATTTACATTTTAAACCATTAATAAAATAACGTGGAATTATTACACCGCGTTCCAACGTATAGTTAATCACTAACTGGTATTTTTTTTATTTTTTTAATTTCTTTAATTTTTATTTTATTTATTTATGTTTTACATTTTAAAACATTAATAAAACAACGTGGAATTATTACACTGCGTTCTAACATATAGTTGATCACTAACCGGTATTTTTTATTTTTTCTTTTATTTTTTTAATTTCAATTTTGTTTTATTTTATTTATTTATTTTTTTACATTTTAAACCATTAATAAAGTAACGTGGAATTATTACACTGCGTTCTAACATATAGTTGATCACTAACCGGTATTTTTTATTTTTTCTTTTATTTTTTTAATTTCAATTTTTTTTTATTTTATTTATTTATTTTTTTTACATTTCAAACCATTATTAAATAACGTGGAATTATTACACCGCGTTCCAACATATAGTTAATCACTAACAGGTATTTTTTTTTTATTTTTTTAATTTCTTTAATTTTTCTTATTTTATTTATTTATTTTTTACATTTTAAAACATTAATAAAACAACGTGGAATTATTACACTACGTTCTAACATATAGTTGATCACTAACAGGTATTTTTTATTTTTTCTTTTATTTTTTTAATTTCAATTTTTTTTATTTTATTTATTTATTTTTTTACATTTTAAACCATTAATAAAGTAACGTGGAATTATTACACTGCGTTCTAACATATAGTTGATCACTAACCGGTATTTTTTATTTTTTCTTTTATTTTTTTAATTTCAATTTTTTTTTATTTTATTTATTTATTTTTTTTACATTTCAAACCATTAATAAAATAACGTGGAATTATTACACCGCGTTCCAACATATAGTTAATCACTAACAGGTATTTTTTTTTTTATTTTTTTAATTTCTTTAATTTTTCTTATTTTATTTATTTATTTTTTACATTTTAAAACATTAATAAAACAACGTGGAATTATTACACTACGTTCTAACATATAGTTGATCACTAACAGGTATTTTTTATTTTTTCTTTTATTTTTTTAATTTCAATTTTTTTTATTTTATTTATTAATTTTTTTACATTTTAAAACATTAATAAAATAACGTGGAATTATTACACCACGTTCCAACATATAGTTAATCACTAACAGGTATTTTTTTTTATTTTTTTTATTTCTTTAATTTTTCTTATTTTATTTATTTATTTTTTACATTTTAAAACATTAATAAAACAACGTGGAATTATTACACTGCGTTCTAACATATAGTTGATCACTAACCGGTATTTTTTATTTTTTCTTTTATTTTTTTAATTTCCATTTTTTTTATTTTATTTATTTATTTTTTTACATTTCAAACCATGAATAAAATAACGTGGAATTATTACACCGCGTTCCAACATATAGTTAATCACTAACAGGTATTTTTTTTTATTTTTTTAATTTCTTTAATTTTTCTTATTTTATTTATTTATTTTTTACATTTTAAAACATTAATAAAACAACGTGGAATTATTACACTACGTTCTAACATATAGTTGATCACTAACAGGTATTTTTTATTTTTTCTTTTATTTTTTTAATTTCAATTTTTTTTATTTTATTTATTTATTTTTTTACATTTTAAAACAATAAAATAACGTGGAATTATTACACCACGTTCCAACATATAGTTAATCACTAACAGGTATTTTTTTTTATTTTTTGAATTTCTTTAATTTTTCTTATTTTATTTATTTTTTTTTACATTTTAAAACATTAATAAAACAACGTGGAATGATTACACTGCATTCTAACATATAGTTGATTACTAACAAGTACTTTTTATTTTTTCTTTTATTTTTTCAATTTCAATTTTTCTTATTTTATTTATTTATTTTTTACATTTTAAAACACTATTAAAACAACGTGGAATTATTACACTGCGTTCCAACATATAGTTGTTAGAGCTCATACAGTATAATCATCCTGTGAAAAAAAATATAGAAAATCTTATGCGATAATCGTAAAAAATAAAACATACGTCAGCTTTTGAACGATGCACCTCTTTACCTTCAACCTTTTAACAATTCTCGCTCATTTCTTTTTTGTTTTTTCCCCTTTGCAGCTGTCAGCCGTCGTCGACGGCGTGTACGCCGATCATTCCCACATCGCCGGCAAATTCACCATGCTGACATCGAGCAAAATCCATGTAGGCGGGAGCATAAATACCCGAGCCCTCCCCGGATCCCGAGTACATAACAACTTCGTCGGCTGTATGAGGAAGGTACGTAGATGTAGGGATGTTATTGGTGTAGGTATATGTAATTTAAGGAAGGGAGATTTTCAACGGACTTCTTCGCTATAGCTGTATTAGAGTGGAAAGCGCTTTACGTCATTTCGTTTGCGGGCATTTCACTTTTCCAAATTGACACATTTCGACGGAAATGTATTTCTGCGCTGTATACGTACGTGTTGTTTCGAAGAAAACGTAAATCGCGGTGTGGGTGGATGGGTAGGTTTACCCTTTCCGCTCTTTTCGCGGAAATTCAGAATCGATACGTGCAAGAACTGTAAGGCATCAATACAGGGTCATTCACGACGATGACCCTTTTAAAATAACTCAGGAAATAATGAAAATATCGTTTTGAAATTTTGGTGGGGGATATTATGAATAATGGTGTATTTCCTAAAAATATTTTCAGCTTCATGGCGCTCTTGATTAAACCGGAAACGGATATCAACTTTCTTATTTTAAATGATATTGTATGATATCAATATCTTCTATTCGGTATTATCCATGTAGACCAGTTTTGAGATTTTTATTGGCGACATAAGTTCCTCTTTATTGCCGTAAATACACATCAACAATGTTATACAGAGTGTTCTAAGAACCTAGTCCAAACACTAACACATTCAACTAAAAAAATTCTATTTTTGAAATGGCAATCCCTATTTTTGAGAATGTCTACTCGAAGAAATGCGGGTAAAACATATTTTATTTCCTATAGCTGAATCCGCTCGTTTCCGAGTTATTTAAGAAAATCATCAAAGCGATTATTTATTACCAATAAACAACCTGAATTGACAAGGAAGGCTTCGTTTTGCTTAAGCCAGGGGTTCCCAAACTTTATCAATCCTTTGTACCAGCACCCTTTTCAAAATATGTGTACAATGACATAAATCAGACAAAGGAATGAAAACAACTCTTAAGATAAACCTCACAACAAGAAGCTCACATTTACTAAAATTGAATCACAGGAACCATCAACTAAAATATGAAAATACAAAAAAAAATATGAAATAAATCGTGAAAACCTTCAACAACGAGTAAGTTAATATGACGGGTGAGCTTGTTGGATCGCCACACGTTTTTTCAAAACGTGTGGCGCTCTCATTTCTCGCTTCACATCGATTTTTCAGCGAAATTTGCTCTTCATTACAGCTACATCAGAAAATTCGACTTAGCATAAATAGGTTGTCGCAAAGGGAATGAGGACCCTTGCAGCTTTTGAACTCAGAGCTGGATATTCATTTTCGATTGATATCCAAAATTCCACTAAATGGGAAGAAGCAAATTTTGTTTTCAGGCTGTTGTCGCAAGAGAGTTCAATTAGACTTTCTTCTTCCTGCGAAGTGAATTCTGGTGGAGCTTAAGCACGGAAAGGATCTTGGATCCACGCAAATTTCTCGACATTATCTTCCTCAAAGTATTTTGCAAACCAGTAAGCCAGCTTTGAGAGGTGTTCCTTGAAAAGCGACAACAAGCCTTATGAAACAACGACTTTATTACAGGTTACGTTTTTGTATATTCTTATCCACAACTGCAGCTTTTTCCTAAACGCCACAACCTTCTCCAAAAGTTTCAAAATGTGCATGTTATTGCCTTGCAGAGACAGATTGAAGGCACTCAGCTTATCAAATATATCATACAAATACGCTAGTCTCAGCAAAAAGTCGGGTTCGGCAAAGTACCTGGAGTTTTCATGACCTTCCTCTTGTAGAAAAGTGTGAATTTCTTACTCGAGTGCACGGGATAAGACGTTGCCACGTGGAAGCCATCGTGAACTGCAATAGTATTGCAAAGCCGTGTGTTCAGCTCCCATGTCCATGCATAGCTTTTTGCAAAATCTAGCTTTCAGTGGCCTAGTTTTTGTGTAGTTTACCACGTCTACGACACGTTCTAATACCAAATTCAATTGAGAGCTCATCGACTTTGATGCAAGTGCTTCCTTGTGGATGATGCAATACTCTGGATAAGATCCATAGAATAGAAAATCCATTTAGTAAACACAAGCTCAAAACACATCACATC
The DNA here is from genome assembly GCA_029619315.2 of Dynastes maya. NCBI lineage: Eukaryota > Metazoa > Arthropoda > Insecta > Coleoptera > Scarabaeidae > Dynastes > Dynastes maya. The sequence continues at coordinate 4,449,959 of JAROYE020000003.1, forward strand.
TATTCTTCAAGGGATTCGCCTATATTTTACCCTAAATTTGAGGTTTACATCTAAGGTTCGCCAAACGAGTGCAACGTCAGAAGCGTATCGCGCAAAAGTAGATACGTGAGATACAGTATTATTAAAAAATAACCTATTGTTTCCCTTTATTGACGTCCTGATGTCCACTACGACAACCAGGCTAACCGGGGCAGTAGTATTTTGTCGCAGTGGACATCAAGACGTCAATAAAAGGTAAGAATATATAATTTTTTAATAATACTATATCTCACGTACCTACTTTTGCGCGATACGCCTCTGACGTTGCACTCGTTTGTCGAACCTTATTGATCACTCTCACTTGAACTGTCGACTTGCTTATTTAATAAAAGCCTTTCCATTTTCCTACGACTTTACGAAAACACAAAGCGACACACTGAAGCAAAGCGGGCGCTCCTCTGGTAATGGGCGTCCTAAAACCGTTTACTTTTCTTCTGTGATGTTTCGTCTTCTTCTTCTCTTCTCCTTATGCCTTTTCAGGCATCGGAGTGGGATTCCGGTTCTTCTTTTACCCATATGTTCCATGCTTTCCTATCTTTTGCCAAAATCTTCATTTCATCAAAGGTTTTTCCTTTTTCTCTTCCTATTTCCTCTATCTGGTTCATCCATGTTTTCCTAGGTCTACCTCTTCGTGTCTTCCTTGATTTTCCCATTTTTATCACTTTTTTCGCCAGCCTATCCAGGTTCATTCTTATCATGTGTCCATACCAATTCGTTTGCTTTTCTCGTATCTCTGTCATTATCGGATTCTGATCTATCATCTTCCTGATCTCCTCATTTCTTAGGCTGTCCCATTTGGTCTTTCCAGCTATTCGTCTCACATGCTTAATTTCAATAGCGTTGATTTTTGCCTCCTGTTTTTTGTTAATTACCCAATTCTCGCAAGCATATGTTATTGTTGGTACTGTTATAACGTTGTGGATCTTCGTTTTTGCTATTGTCTCTATTTCTTTGTGTCCTAATATTGTTTCATTCAATGAGTAATAGATTTTTGTTGACATATTTCCTCTATTTGCTATTTCCGCATCCATCTTTCCATCACTTGTCATCACGTTACCCAGATATTCGTAAGTCGTTACTTGTTCTAGGACCTCTCCTTTGCATTTAATTTGATTTGTGTCTCGTCCTTCTGTTGGTTTTTCATTTATTATTACCTTTGATTTCTCCGTGTTCACCTCCATCCTCATGTTCCCTATGTCTTCCGTCCATATATTTACTAGGTTTTGCACTTTCTTTCGTGTGTTTGCCAATAGTACCACTGGTTCCATGTTCCTATATCGTATAACAGTACTCAGGTTTCCATCTCTCTCTCTTATTATTTTTACAGTCTGATGTTTACTCTTCGATTATTATTTAGGAACTGAACTGGTTCACCGAAGTGGTGTCGTATTTGTACTAACCGCCCCACCAACTCAGAACTTTCGCGAAACTTCGATAATGTCCGATAGTATGCTATACAAATTTACTAGAAAGTTCTATAAACTTCACGAAAGTTTCATATTCCGTATCTTTCTAGAAAATTCTACAAGCTACGAGAACGATCTAGTCTAGATGTTCTAGAAAGTGCCATTAGCTCCGACGCCGTTTCGAAATGTTCATTTTAGAATGCTCCAGATCGTTGTGTCTGCCCGCTTTCGCAGGAATATCTCGCGGCGCCCCGGGGCACCGCGACGCACACTTAGGGAACCCCTGGCTTAAACTAATGACAAATGAACAGCAATAAATGATATTTCGTTTGTATCTATGTCCGAAACTATTAATCATGTCAGAGTACAGCAATAAAGATATATTAAATTTATTTTATGTACAATAGCACAAAATTAAACCTGTAGAAAAGTGATTATTTACATTATTTTCACGTGTCTGGAGTTTGGTCCATTCCTCGTGACTCACCCTGTATGGTCACTTCTAACTTCGGAACCTTTTTTTCATCGAATTGTACATTTATTCCATTGTTGTATTCTACTGAAAGAAAGCTTGTATACAACCCATGTAAAACATACCTATACCACGAATTCCCTTCAGTTCATTGCAAGTAATTAACTAGCGTCAATGAAATGTATTAGTAGAAACGAACAAATTCCAGGAGATATTACAACGCAATACCAGGTAACAAATTCCATTCGGAAACGTCAAGAACAAAGGACGTTACCGTTTTAATTTTTCTGTATTAAATTCTCTTACCAAACCATCCTAATTTCATTGCTAAATAAACCAACAGATGTCACTTTATATTTAAATGCATTTACTTACCATTTACTTACCTACCACATCAATTCTAATGCGCCGATATTTACATTCTCTCGATAAATCATCCCTTCCTTGATTTATGAAGCTCTCAAATCTCAAATTGCTCTTTTTATACCTGCTCTAACTCTAACCGAATCTCGACAATATCCTGATTTAAATATTCTTCTATTGCTGTTTGACAGGTCGAATTCGTCGCCGATACGTTGCGATTGAACTTGTTGGAGCTGGGCAAGTCAGGCAGCGATCTTATCACCACATCGGGACAATTAGAATACAAATGTCCCACGGGAGAGACCCACGACCCTATCACATTTACGACGAGGGAATCGCATTTGGTACGTTGGTGTCCGGAACGTCTTCAGCGTGGACAATTCGAGGATGACATCGCTGAAGGCGTTCGATTTTAACTCTTTAACGAAAATGCTAACGTTAGCGAAAGCTTTTTTTATAGTTGTAACGTTATTACAAGCTGAAAGAATCAAATAAAGTAGGTATAAGAACTATGCAAAGGAGAATAATGGTAAAGGATTGCTGAGTTGTGATTAAATGTGACAAATTTACCCCGGGTTTACAGAAAACGAATTGAATATTTAATCACGGATCACGATTAAACAATTCTAATGGAGAATTAAATTAATTAATCAAATGTTACTTCAAACATCCATCAATATTAAGGTCAAAAAAGTAAAATATTATAGAAGTAGCTGGTACTTGGATAAATTTAACAAGACTTTATTTAAAATAGAACAGATAATCATCTAAATATAATCATTAGCATGGCGCCTACTTTGTAACGATGATTCTTATAAGCTAGGAATCAGTTATGTTTCAACCCTCTATAAACTCTATAAACAATAAACTGGTAATCTGATGTATTTGATTTTGAGCTGAATATTAAACTTGCATTAGAAAGTAATTTCTTGTTTCTGCATGAAGAATGAAGATATCCAGGTTTCATCTGAATATACTGTACCTCTCTTAAAACGAGAAATGAAATTAAGCCCGTAGCTTCTCCAAAATTGATATCGCAACGCAGCAATGTTGTTTTACTCCATCAAAGCTCCACAATAAATTATTTTCTTTTGGAAACAAATCCTAAGTGTTGTACAAGACGTTACGACGATGAAACACTGAGGTATAATGTGTTTTTGGCTTCCAACATTCCTCGAAAGGATTTTAAGGCTCTGTAAAATAAATAGAGGGTGAAAAATTGAATATAACTTGTACTTGCACATCTCATAAATAACCTGGCGGACATCAATTTGAGTTTGCTCTGGCACATCACGTGTTTCAGCCATCGCTCTCGGTTTCTGATTTGCACTTGAGGTACTGGGTAAAAAGTCCGCTTCTTTCCTTCGTTTGATATTTTCTAGAGTTTATTTCTAACAACGAGAAGTGATTTTGTAAATCGAGAAAAAATGAAAATAGAGATGTGATTATATAATACAATACGAAAATATATTAAAGTGTGTCATAATGTCAGTAAGATGTCGTAAATTTTTTTATAAATGGCTGATTTGCTACCTATATTTTGGCTTTGTTTTCGGAATATTTTCAAATACACGTATTCATATCCCTAAAATAACTATGAAATTGTTCCAGGAGTTGATATTAGTGCCAAAAAAATTACGTGTATGTATGTATACAAAGGTGAAATGGTCGAAAAAGAAACAGTGTCTAGATACATCAGCCATGGCTGGGTTCCCTTTAAATTCACTTAATATCTCAACAATATTAAACAACAAACAACACATTTTTCACCTTACATATTATTATACAAAAGAATAATGGTAAAAATTTTACATTTTTTTAATGAGGTTATAAATTTGCATTATTGATTGTAAACTCCACAGTTGTATTCAACGAAAAAATGTTTTATACATAAATATTTTTCACACCATCCGCACTTTATTATAACTAGTTCTTCACATTCGTCAAGGTAGGACATTTGGGAATCCGGGAAAGAGAATTTTAATGGAGTCGTGAATTCTGCACGACTCTCTTCGAGGCATCCACTTTTATACCAGGCATCTCCTTATATGGTGGTGAAGAAAATTGCAAATGGGTTTGCTCTTGCAAACGTAGAATATTGTCTCCTTGATATAATTGAATGGCAAAGGCAGATAGAACGATAACATCGGACAGCTGTCGAGTAAAGTGCTCCCACGAGCGGAAAAAGTACACGTCAAGAGGTTGAATGATACCTATGGTACCCTTTGGAATGGTCATAACTGTAACTCAAGGCTTTGTCCTGACCAAGAGTCCGTAAGCAAAAGTATCTTCTTACCAACGTATGCAGCATATACGTCTTTGGCCCACTGTGTAACCAACTTTTTAGTTAGTTTTCCGGACTTGGTGGCCACGGTGTACACATTTGACGGACGGAACATTCTTTGCTGCTCAAGTGGTCCCAGGTGGTCGGTTGCCTCTTTTAAACACACGAAAAGGGCGACATTAATTTGTCAGCTGCTGATACAGTGGATTGAGTGGTATAACTATGCGCGGTCGCTGTAATTGACTGAACTACGGCTTCTACGGATCCACGTTCAGCATTTCAATATTAAATCCACTTTGGTTAGTGTTTTAAATGTTCTCTAACCCATATTCAGGCAATAAGTTATGTATGCTCCTAACAAAGGCCAGCTCTAACTTGCATTCTTGTACAAAATTTGGTTATTTTGCGGGACACAATGTTATGTTTGTTTTTAAATCTTTGTATCCACCTCTCCGACGCAATAAAGTTAGGGATTTGCAATTCTTTTTGTGCTTCCGATGCCCTTCTTCTTGTTGTGGTTCCGATGCCCTTCTTCTCAAATCATAATCATAAATGATCATTTGACGATCAAGACCAGCTTTAAACAGATTAAATACATATTGGGAGAGCTGAAACGGTTTTTGGCGTCTCGTTCCGCGAGAAGACACTTGCTGTTCCCACCACCGTAATTGTTGTAATGATGTAGCCATTCATTACCGTTTTTAACGAATATCGATCTTTTTTTCCACTTTTCCAATATTCCACGGCAACACGTCTATAGTCGATATCTATGTCTATTGCATCTTGTTCTTGGTCAATAACATTCGCTTCCTCTTCGATGTTATAATTCACGTTATCTTCTTCTTCCATGTCCACAAGCTGCGCTCCGGGATAATCTGAAGTCGAGCTCAAATCGTAGCTTACTTCTTGTTCTCCAAAGAATGGGATCTGTCGAACTCTACAAAATAGGCATCCGTTTCGCTTTCTGCCAAGCCATTTTTTCAAGTTTGAAAAAAGAAAGAAGTCACTGGGAGCCAAATCTAGTGAATATGGTGCATGGGGCACCAATTCGTATCATAATTGGATTAGTTTTACTATGGCAATCACCGATGAGTGGACCGGAGCGTTATCATGATGATAGAGAATTTTTTTCTTCGCTGGGTAGGGTCCTTTTCTCTTTAGTTCAGCGTCGAGTCCAATAAATCAGCATAGTACTGTCGCGTGATTGTCCTACTTCCTCCAAATAATCAATTAAGATTATGCCTTGCGAATCCCAAAAAATCGTCGCCATAACTTTTCCGGCTTATGGGAGTATCGCCACCTTTTTTTGGGCACGTTCGCCGGGAAAGAACCATTTTGCCGACTGACTTTTGGTTTTGTGGTGTGTAGTAATGTATCCATATCTCATCTACGATCATATAACGTCGCAGAAACTCACTCGTATTGCGCTTAAACATATCCAATTCCGTTTTGGATCAATCGTCAGCATCCATCTCGCCGATAGCTTCCTCATACTCAATTTTTCGTGAAGGACGTTTTGCCTACATTCAATTGAGATGTTCACCATATTAGCAATCTCTCTAATCTTCACCCGGCTGTCTGCTAACACGATATCGTGAACTTCATTGATCGTATCGTCCGTAGTCACCTCAATGGGACGACCTGACCGCTGCCCATCAAAGGCAAATGTTCGGCCACGATTAAATTCATTCACCAGTATCTAATGGTAGTCATCGAAGGTGCAAGGTCCTTATAAACTGCATCCAAATTCTGTTTGATTTCTGCGCACGTTTTCCCATCCAAAAAAAGAAATCGAACCGCCAGTATTGTTCAAAACAACACCACTCGATGAATCTCTCCGAAATTTTGACAGACCTCGACTAAAGAATAATACTCACAGTCGGTAATGCAGATTTTGAGACAAAGCGCCATCTGTCTCCAAGCACCGGTGCTTCTTATACCATCTTCGTATTTCTCTTTCATTAAATTAATTTTAATTACTCATTTTCCCGTAAACTTCTAGCACGAAGAAGAAAGATTATCTTGGAAAGCTATAAATCACAACCTGTTTATTGTAGAATGAATTATTCCATAAATAATGAAGTGCGAAAAACTCGTATCGAGTTTGCGAGCATCGTCCATAATTAATGCATTTATGCGCTATTAAAAGGGAAATTTGCTTATAAATTCCGACAGGTTTTAGTGCTGAAATTTGCGTAATTATAAACGCCGAGAAATGGAGAGAAGAATACAAATACCATCCTGTTTAATCTATGGGTGCTCTTAAGGTAATTGAATTCCTTTAGTAGGGTTTAGAATAAACAGAAAAATACTACATATTTTAAATTCCATGTGCAGGACCGAAATATAATATTATTATTAATTTTTCTTTGATTCTGTTTTGTTAAAAGTATCCAGGGTCCTGCAATAACGCGTCGGTATTCTGTTTCTCAGTTGCTATTGAAGATATGAAGTTAAAATTTTCAATAGGTATTTAAGAGGACAATATGCACATTCTAAAATTATTTTCAATTATACAGGAGGTCCCTGAAAAGAGTATCGATGGTCAATTCAGTTTTTTTTTAATGGAACACCCCGTATATCTTTGCAGTTTTTTAGACCTATCTATGATCCTTATTCGTGTTGAAAATATTAGCGACATCCAATCATAGGTTGTCGAGTTACAATTTTAAAAAGAAAAAAATTCGCTATTTCATGCTTCTACTTGAAAAATCGCCACATTCGCAAACACGAAATTCAATAAATTATATTTGGACTCTGTTTTTGCTAAGGCTTCGGCAATTCATTTTTGTAAATTTCGTAAGTTCTGGAATATCGTTAAGTGTTTTGTGTTGCTATATCGTTATTGCAAAGGTAAAATTTTTATTGTATCTCTCTCTTAATAATTAATTATTTGGAACTTGAAAAAAATTGAAATATTTAGGGTTTTTTGTAGAAAATGCCCGGGAAAGATTTAACAAGTGAACAAAAAGCCGCTATACAAGGTCTTCTACAATCAAACAAACATTCACAACGAGAAATTGCAAAATTACAGAAAATATCTCCTTCTTCTCTATCGCGTTTAGCTAGAAACTTAAACGAAGGAGCTAGCACATCGACACAAAGACGGGCAAAGTGCGGTCGGAAAAGAAAAACTTCGAAGAGATCTGACCGTGAAATTGTCCATCAGGCTTTGAGCAATAGATTTGCTACAATTAAAATGATTCAAAAAAATTTACAAGAGAGAGGAATAGAGATTTCGAGCAGAACTGTCAGGCGCCGATTGCGCGAAAATCGCCTAATGGGCCGAAGACCTGTAAAAAAGCCGCGTTTAACAGAAAAAATTAAATCTGCTCGTCTCAACTTTGCAAGAGAATATTGACCTTTCACAGACGAGAATTGGAAAAAGGCGAATAACTCAACAACATGATTTTTACTGAATTAATGTTTGCATTATTTAATAGGTTTTCTTTAGTGACGAGTGCCTCGCTCTATGTGTTAGTGCAACGAGCACAATTTGTTCGTAGACGACCTGGCGAACGTCCCACAGAGTCCACGGTTCTTCGAACTGTAAAACACCCTCCGCAGATAATGATTTGGGGAGTGATTAGTGGAGACGGAGCCGGCCCTTTGTATTTTGTAGAAGGTACAATGCGTCAAGAGCAATACATAAATGTGTTAAAAAACACGTTATTACCGTATTTTAAGCCAGGACGTCGCATACCGATAGGGTGTATATTTATGCAAGATAATGCTCCTTCCCATGTGGCAAAAAAGGTTAAGAAATTTTTTTAAAACAATCACATACCTCTTTTACGTTGGCCCGAAAATTCACCGGACCTCAATCCCATCGAGAACGTATTGAATCGACTAAAAAGTAAGGTATATGAAAGAGAAAACCCTACAAAGGAAATATTAATGAAGAATATAAAGGATGTATGGGAGAACGATGAAGATATAAAAGAGACAATCATATCTTGCATTGAAAGTATGCCCCGAAGAATTAAGGGCGTTATTAAAAATCATGGGTTATGGACTAAATATTAATTACTTATTTAATATTTACATATGTTACATATTTTTACAATATATTTTATAAATAAAAAATATAATACATGTATAGTTTATATTTTACTATGAAGAAACTAAAAAAAATTGGGTGTTTCAAGTAATTTGGCCAGGGACTGTATATACAGGCTGTCCCAACCTTCTGGAATTGCAGAATTGCGCCTATACTATAAGCAGTAGGAAGTTAAAACTTTCAGATAACTTAATAGACATCTGGAAGTATCTCCTAAAAGTATTTCTGCACATACAGGGTGATCGATAATTAACGAACCACGCATCTACTTTGTTATTTTAAATAAAACAGCCTGTATATTATTACGCTTTTAGTTTCTTCGCCAAAAATTAGGCCGTACAATATGGGCTCCATGTGTCTATTTTTAACAGATTTTGAGAAATTTGCAGTTCTATCCTCAATAACTTAAATAAATATCCATTTCCTTCAGTAAACTCGAAATGAAAATACATTTTTGCGTAATTTTTTACTGTATTAAACTACACACTCGTCCCTATCTAAACGTAATATCAGAACCCCTTTGAAATATGCAGGGTGCTCAGAATTGAATACCAAGCTTGGCTAAATTCAAACACCGGAAACAAAATTTTTTTAAATAGTACCATATTTTTTTTTTGTGTCCACCCTATAGGAAATTCATATCTCTACTATTTTTGTACAATAATGCATATGCATAATATTAAAATTAAAAGAGAGATTCATAGTCAAAGCTGAATCTTGCATTTGAATATTGATATTCAAATGTTTATAGTGTCAGCGACGTTGACATGTCTAAACTGTTCTTTCAAAATTTCGATCTTGTTTCGCTAATTATGAAATGAATTTCGCAAAAGAAGAGTTAATAGATATGATTTATGTATTAGGAGAAAGTGAAAGAAATAGGGTATTAGCTAGCAGGATGTACAAGCTGCGTTATCCTGAACGACGATGTCCGCAACCAAAAACAGTTCTCAAACTAGAACGAAGATTTGAAGCTTCTGGGAGCATTAATTGCATGAAGCATCTATTTCAAGGTAAAAGGACAATCAATGACGATAAGCGCCTGAATGTCCTGCTAACTGTGGAAGAATATCTGTTCGATAAATATGCATATCGCTCACGTTGTTATTTTAAAGTTTAGATCTTTTGTTTTGATTGTAAATTTATGTTTAGGCGCAATCTTACAATTCCAGAAGGTTGGGACAGCCTGTATATTATTCAATAAACAATAAATAAATTTAATTTAATTTTTAGAACACGCAACCAGCGTAATATACAATAAAAATAAACACAAAAACAGAAAAAATAATAGAGCGCTCCAAGACCTTGTTAATCAAATAAAATTACGAACTAAGGATGAAAAGTAAGAAGAAAAAAAAACAGGAAAAAAATACAACGAATATTCGAAATTCTCTTTGGACCCTATGAAGCATGTCCGCTGTTACACTTCGAAAGGCGTTGACAATTCTTTTGCGCATGTTTTGTGCTATTGTTGGTAGTTCCTTAAAGATCAATCCTTTTACATAACCTCACAAAAAATAGTCGATTTTGGTTAAATCAGGTGATCGAGCTGACCAGCTATAATTTCTACCAAATTACTTTCTCAGGATAAGCCTGATTCAAACAATTTCTCACTTCCTCTGAGCAATGAGCTAGTGCACCGTCATGCAGCAACCACATTTCCAGCAGCGAATGTTTGTAGCAAAACACGCCTACCACAAAAAAATTAAATTACAATAGTTTTTTGTAAGCTTAAATAAATGTTATTAAATATCTCTAAAACTACGGCAGATAGGTATAAGGAACCCTTATACTAATTGATGTGGAATTTAATTTTCTATAATATGGAAACATAATATACAGGCTGTTCCATTTGAAATTATTGGGAAAAATAACCGTGAAGTTGTCCATATTGAAAACATTATTTTGGACGCCCTGTATAATATTGCAACACGAAACTTGCAAAAATGAATTGCCGAAGCCTTAGCAATAACAGAGTACAAATATTATTCGTTGAACTTCGTGTTTGCGAATGTGGCGATTTTTCAAATAGAAGTATGAAATAGCCAATTTTTTGCTTTTTAAAATTGTAACTTGACAACCTATGATTGGATGTCGCTAATATTTTCAGCATGAATAGAAACCATCGATAGGCATAAAAAACTGCTAAAATATACGGGGTGTTCTATTTAAAAAAAACTAAGTTGACCATCGATAGTGTTTTTTGGGACATCCTGTATAATTGAAAATAATTTTAGGATATGCATATTATCCTCTTAAATACTTACTGAAAATTTGAACTTCATATTGCAACTGAGAAACAGAATACCGACGCATTATTGCGGGACCCCCTGTATATGAACTACTTCTATATTAATCTCTAATAGGTACAATATTCCTCGCTGAAGGCTTTTGTCATTTCTCTTTGATATGAATAATGAGCTTAAACCAGTATAGAAATATTCTCTCCCACCCTATATTCGCTTCACGAACATCCTACTGACGCGCATATAGGAAATAACTATCGGACATTTGCCATTCTTCTTTGTGGCGAACCGGCTTTCGTTAAACCCGACGATAATGATTTCCCGTGGACCACAAAGGGCAGCCGCGTTGTGCCGCCTTGCGGACTATACGGTCTGTGATCTGTAAAGTCCGTAGCGGGTCGTAGTCGTTGTATGTAATTGGTCAGCTGCGTTCGGTTAATGATTCAGCGTCCATACAAAGAAGTGCGCTTCCAGCAAACGAGCTGGGTTGATGGGCACGTGCTAGCGTCCTAATTGAAACAGATCCCGAAGTTGAACGCGGAGAATTTTCTTGTTTTCAAGCAGTTTTCACGAGGATCCTGCATTTCTTCGATAATCGTAGAGAAGTTGCGATTTTCCACATACATTCGATAAGCAATTTCAAAATCTACCTGTGTGAAGAGTTCACTGCAGTTTATACACCTCTGCGGGTCACCGATTAAATTCTCAGAACGCATGAAACTTCACCCACTGCAATTTATAGGGCTGGGGAGGCGGTTATCCACGGGCTCTTACCTTAAGGGATTAGTCCGCTGCAATTTACATTTGCCTAAGGAAGTTCAGTCGATAACTAAATATCAAGGGAGTCTTTTGCCGAATTATTTAAGGTGATATCTTTCTTTTACTTGTAAGTAAATAGTTATATCCCCTAAATAACAATAAATAACTAATTTTCTAAAATCCAAGCAAAAATGTAGGTTAGTGTATTTCATGTTTATTTAACTTTTTATACGAATTGTTTGTCATTGATATGATCATTTCGTATTAAATATTTCTTGAATGCAATTTTCGTTTACACCGTTGTATTCCCAAACTCTTCGTATTTCAGTCAAAAGATATGCATACACGTGGAAAGAATGCCTAATACAATAACCAAAAAATAAATGCTAATATAGCTCATGGTATTGGTGGAATCATTCCCGGCAAAAACAATGTAGCAGAGAAAATAGCGCTAACACATGGACATGTTTCTGCCTACTCGGCGTCATCAGCATGGTTCTGAGCACTATCTACTGCCGCTATCATTGAGTTTGCCTCTCAGTTTATATTGCTAATCTCCAAAGCAGCACTGAATATGTCTCTCGGCGACACCTATCGCCAACAAACACAGTCACGCCGTCCCAGAGGGTAGCAAGACAAACCGGAGTGTAGATGTCCACTGTGTCCACTGTGTTTGTTGGCGATAGGTGTCGCCGAGAGACATATTCAGTGCTGCTTTGGAAATTAGCAATATAAACTGAGAGGCAAACTCAATGATAGCGGCAGTAGATAGTGCTCAGAACCATGCTGATGACGCCGAGTAGGCAGAAACATGTCCATGTGTTAGCGCTATTTTCTCTGCTACATTGTTTTTGCCGGGAATGATTCCACCAATACCATGAGCTATATTAGCATTTATTTTTTGGTTAAAAGATATGCAGTTTAGAAAAAAAAAATGGTTTAAGGGAGGTTTGTCGAAGAATAGTTTACTAGGGATAACTTCAAAAAGTATACCTTTTAGGATTCTGCAAGCCATTTTCGACGACATCTTCCTCGATCTTATATCTCTACAAATAAGGAAGATATCGCTTGTAACATTGAATCTGGGACAACCGGTATTTAGATCGCTAGACGTTCTAATAAGGATGATGGGTTACATACACAGTCTGACAATTAATTAATGGAACTTCTAATTTAAATCATAGAACACTTAGCGCCATCTATTAACGGTAGCAGCATTAGAAACATACAGGTTTCCTCTTTTAAACGCACTTAAGTTCATCCAAATTGGATGACAACTTATAAAGTTACAAGCATTTTGAAATCACCATGGAACAAAGAGCTAATATTAAATTTTGTTTTAAAATTGGAAAAAAAATTGCTGAGACGTACGAATTGTTGAAAAAAGTTTATGGTGATGATTGTATGTCTCGTACAAGAGTTTATGAGTGGTTTACACGATTTAAAAACGGCCGTGAAGATTTAAGTGATGATGCAAGACCTGGACGTCCAGAAGGTGAAAATCGCGCTGAATTGGTGCAAAAAATCCATGAAATCATTGCTATCGATGGGAATTTCACTGTGAGAATGTTGGCTAAAGAATTAAATACCAATACAAAGACTGTTCGACAAATTTTGCCAATCGATTTGAATAAAAGAAAAGTGTGTGCTCGTTTTGTTCCACATCAATTAAATAAAAACCAAAAAATCGCTCGTGTAGAGCATTGTAGAGACATCATTCAAACTGCTGAAAACGACCCAGATTTTCTTGATTCTATCGTGACTGGTGATGAGACATGGTACTTTAAATATGGCCCTAAAACTAAGCGCCAATCTGCACAATGGAAGTCGAAAGGCGAGCTAGAACCACAAAATATGCGCTTTCAGAATCAAGAATCAAGACAATGTTGATTACTTTTTATGATTCGAAAGGTATTGTCCACAAGAAATTTGTTCCAGAAGGTGAAACTGTTAATGGAGAATACTATTTAGGAGTTTTACATCGTTTGTGGTCGAGAATTGTTCGAGTTAGACCCGAATATCCAGCAGGAAAATAGCTGCTTTTATTGCACGATAATGCACCACCTCACAAGACCTTAAAAGTTCGTGAGTTTTTGAATAAAAAACAAACTTGTCTCATCGCCCACCCACCGTGTTCGCCTGATCTATCACTGTGCGACTATTTTCTGTTCCCGAAACTAAAAACTGCAATGAAAGGACACTTTTATGATGATGTTCCAGCCATTCAAGCAGCTATGACAGAGGTGCTGAAGAACATCCCAAAACCCGACATAAAAAAATCGATGCATTAGTCAACCGTGCCAAACGCTGTATTGAGTCTAATGGAACATGTTTTAAATAAAAAAAATTTTCAACAATAATATAATGTGTATTTTATTCTATATCTAAGAAGTTCCGTTATTTAATTGTCAGACTGTGTATGTCCCAGTAGGACTCAAAAGGGTTAATTGCACGATTTTTCTCTGTGCAGAACGCTGGGACAATTTTTGATCAAATAAACAAAAAACAAAACGAACCAAAACAACAAATGCGATAGTTTTTTTTCTTAATAAACAAACTAAATATTAATAATTAGAGTAACCTAAACTTACAGGTTTATTACAGGTTAATATAAGAATACGAAAAATTCATAAATAAATTAAACCGGTAGAGAAACAGGCATGTAGTGTCGACCTTGAATATAAATCATGTTAAACCGCGCTGAGAGAGATTTCGTTTTAGTACCGGTTGAGCTGTTGCAGAGATTAGTCGAACGGTCAAGGTTATGTACTTACGTGTCGCTTTTGAAAATATAGCTGGTGTTTTTTGTGTGTTGTAGTATTATACCAAGTACATAATTAGTGTATCGTTTCATATAGAACTAATATTTACATACCTAAGAAAACAATGCCTCGTAATAGATTTGCTACTAATGTACATAAGTATGTGTCACTTTTTCCCCATTTAAAATATGACGGTAGTGCAGTTCTTTGCTTAATATGCAATGTTCGTTTGGCTGCATTGGACAGAACTGATTGCCAGAGGCATGTCAATGGTATTAAGCATATGAGAAATGCAAGAACTGAAATACCTTATACACTATTCCTCATACATTTATTAATTATGATCACCTCTTGTAATCTTCCGTTGTCGTTGGTGAGAAAAGCCGCTTTTAAAACGTTTTGGCGACAATACGTACCAAAGTACCCATTACCCTCACAAACACAATTACAGAATCATTTCCCACGAATGAAAGAGATGCTAGAAAATGTGTGTAAACGTGATTCGTGTTCCAAAAAAATATGGATTACCGTGGATGAGACGACCGATATACAGAAAAACAGTATTGTGAATGTAATAGCTCGCGTTTTATCTAGCGAGAACACAGCATCTCGATATTTGTTAGCTTGCAAACGTGTTCAACAGTGTACCGCGGAAAATATTCAAAAAGTGATAATGAACGCTTTGAAAAAATTTAAAATTGCCCAAGATCAAGTTGTGATGATTGTGAAAGATAGTGCAGCAACGATGTTAAGTGTTGGGCGATCCTTAAAACATATATTTCCTAACTTAATGCATATAACCTGCGTGCTGCATGCTTTGCATTTAGTTGGTGAAGTTGTTCGACAACATTACGGAAACGTTGATCGGATGATTGGAAGTACTAAAGCAGCGTTTCGTAAATCTCCTAAACGTTTAAAAGAATTTCGTAAATTTTGTCCAGGTATTCCAGAACCTCCTGAACCAATTTTAACGCGATGGGGTACTTGGCTAACAGCAGCTTCTTACTATTTGATCCATTTTCAACAAATTCAATCAGTTATAATGCGATTTAATCGGAATGAATCCAAAGCAATTAGAGAAAGTCAAAGAGAATTTCAAATTCCTCAACTTTTAGAAGATTTAACAACAATATGTACCAATTATACAGTATTACTAGATGCCATCAGAAAACTACAATGTACTGAGTTGTCATTGCAGGAATCATTAAACATAGTGGAGAGTGTAAAATATAAATTACAGACATTAAATGATACGCCAGGATTATGCGCTAGTCAAAAGTTGGCAGATGTTTTAAGGAAAAATCCCGATTTTAATACTTTAGAGGCCGTTTATAATAAGTGTAAGAATAGTGAACGTTTAAGTGATTTTGAAAAACAGTTTCTACATGCAGATGTAACTTCCTTAGATGTGGAGAGATCGTTTTCTATATATAAGAATATTTTTTGTTGTCGACGCACAAAGTTTAAAGAAGTAACTGTGGAAACATATGCAATGAAGCAAGTTTACAGTAGTTCACATCCTGATGCCTCTAATTTGTTGAATAATTAGCAAGTAAGTTTATTTGTTAATTTTTCGTATTCTTATATTAACCCGTAATACCTACGCCTATGCGAGTCCGCAAGTTTTGGTTACTCTATTAATAATACACCAAAGAACATAAAAAACCCCGTATAACTAGTTACCTATCACCTTATACTTATTGTTAGTACATCGAAATAACATCGCCATCATCATCCAACATGTTCGAGATATCTACGTCGACGATTTTTCAATTTCTCTTCTTTTTTCAGATACTACCACCGTGGAACGCGAAAAAGTCCGGAAACATTTCCTTCAAGTTCCGCACAAACGAGGCCAACGGCCTGATCCTGTTCAACGGCGGCGTCCGACCGCCTCGGGTAAGTCTCTCGCTCTTTCACCTTTTCTAAGTTGTTCCTTCGTTTTCGAGGCCGATACTTCCCCATCCACCCCGCATCCGGGACGATCCTATCTCTGCATGCACACCTCGATGCACCCGAACGCTTCCGAAATGATTAAAAGTGCACCGAAATAAATGGTCTGGTCCATTCCGCAACTACATCTATTCCACGCGGAAGAGGAGAGTCCTGAGAAGGAAGTATTTATTTAAACGGGCAAGAGAGGGAATTGACATTGGATTTCTAGTTCTTACATATTAGAATATTTGATATTGATAATCCGACGTTGCCATATGTTGTTATTATCATTTATTTTTACAGGGTGTTCAGTTTGAACACCGTTCTATTGGTAACTTTTTTGTTTCTAAAGATACAAGAACAAAAATCGATTTTTTTTGTCATAGATTCAGAATCTCGTATCAGAAAAACTATTGACTATCAGTTCACTGGAAATTACTCCAACTTTGGTTTTTTAAACGGAACTCCTTGTATATTCTTACATTTTAATACATTTTTAATGTATTAAAAGGCAAAAATTATAACAACAATAGAAAATACAGCAATAGGTAATAAAAATCTAATCTAAAGGTATTGTTCAAAATTTTCGTCATTATGAACTAAGCACAAATTAGCTCTTCTTAAAATGTTGTTTCCTACTTTTCAGAAAATTCGGCCTTGAATTTAACAGTAAATTTTGTAAGTCTTCAACATTCTCATAGGGAGATTCATGTATCTGATTTTTAATGTAGTCCCACAAGAAAATGTCCAATGGGGTCTGCTATCTCGCAGGCCAAACAAAAAGTCCATGAATTTCTAGACACTTATTGCTCATTTAAAAATGCTGCAATTCGCCGCGCCAACCTGCTAAAATATGAGATTCCTCCGTTCCTGAAGTGGCATATTATCCACTCTCATCGACTTTCAGTCTTAGGAGTTCTAGGTGGCGTTCAGTGTTAAGCGTAGATTGAAAGGTTCGAAAAAATATGTTACTTTTTGAAATTCCGCACGAAACATTAAAACTAAATCTATGTCGAAAGACAAGGGATTTTCTAATAACCAATAGTGATTATTTTTCCGGTTGTACATTCCATTATTTGAAAAATTACATTCGTCTGTCCATAATACTCTATCCACAATGTTTTGCAATTGATTCAACGGCCAGTTGCAATGGTCTAAACCGCCTTTGGTGATCGCCTTGGTGTAAATGTTGCACTGGTTTCATTTTATAAGGTTTAAGTTTGTTTTTCTTAAAATAGTGATGCACTCTCACTACTTAAGCCTAATTTGGTCGCAGCTGCTCTGATTGATGACCTTTGGTAGACTTCGTTATCTTGGCGATTTCACCGTCTTTTAAATGCATTTTTATTGGCTCTCAGACCACAGTCCGACAGTCGAAAATACGTTCTTTCTGGAACTTCCCTCTCCGGAAAACGTTGCCTATACAAATTTCGAGTTTCCTCTACGTTTTTACTGCACCGAAAGTACATTTCGGTGGTAATCGAGGTAATCGTCTCTGCGATACATAGGCGTTTCACCAGAGTAGCGGACTGTGTGCAAAAATCGATTCTCGCTTTGTCAGCGTCCGCTTGTTTATTTTTCGTTCGGTTTAAGAAACGAGAGCGTGCGTTGTGTTTTGTGTTACGTGTTATTCGTTATAAATATATAATTATTCATTTAAAATGTGTAATATGAGCGTTAAGAGGGTGAGTGTTTCACAATTTCTTAAGTTGTATAGTTCTTAATTGGTTCTGTTATTGTTATTCGATTTATTTCTTATTTTTTGATACTGTACTTACTGAAGGAAACGCACGCCTATGCCGCGCAGAGATATTACCTCGCTTTAGTCATTGCACACTTCAAATAAAAACATCGCTATCATAGTCCACGAGACTGAGACTTTTAAACAGCTCTTTAAAAAAAAAATTGAAGTATTTGTTTTTTAAATGATGCATTCAGATGCAGAATGACTCGTAGATTCCGAAAATGTAAAAGTATACAAGGTGTTCCGTTTAAAAAACCAAAGTTGGAATCATTTCCGGTGAACTGGTACAGTCAGTTGCTTTTCTGATACAAGATTCTGAATCTACCGTCCTTGTATGTTTAGAAACCAAAAAAGTTACCCATAGAACGGGGTTCAAACTGAACACCCTGTTATACTAAAACGTTGGCAACATTACAGGGTCAGCAATAGCGGGAAATTTGAGATCAACACAAAATAGGAAAACTACTTTGGTTTGTATTGAGTTAGACCAGCCAAAATTACACAAATATTTTTTTTTGTTTCAGTCGGATCTATTCGCAATCGAGATCTACAATGGTCAATTATACGTTCACCTAGACTTAGGATCCGGACCATCGAAACAAAGAGCTTCACGAAGACGAGTTGACGACGGTTCATGGCACGAGGTTACCTTTAGGAGGAGTGCTAGAGATGCCAGGATTACCGTCGATGGATATTTTACGGATTTTAAAACATCGGGTAAGACAAAATCAAATTTAAACCATATTAAAGTCTATCCCTACGTTAAAAAAGCTTGTTTACAGTTTTCCTACCATCTCCTGATATTTACTTCAATTTTCTTATTATCCTATTATTATCATTATGATGATTATTAACCTGGACAAATATGCGGTAACAGCCAGAGGCGTGGCGAGCGCATAAAAGTTTACACATAAAATAGAAATAAATTATAAAACGTGCTGAAACACTTACCGCGACACATACTTAACACCTTCATAAAGTTAATGTGTGCGGCAGAGATAGTTGACAATAGAATCTTTGGTCATTTCTTCTGTGACGAACCTCTCACGGGGCAGCGATATCTGGATTTTTTGAGAGATGCACTTGTACTTGCTCTTGCAGAAATTTTTCCAAATGAAGATAATTCTGACTTACCAAATATTTGGTTTCAGCAGGGCAGTGAACGTCCGCAATTTACGCGGTAGGCGAGGACCAATAGAGTAGCCCCCAGGTCTTATACCCCTTGATTTTTTCTTGATGAGGATATTTAAAATTCCACAATTCCACAAAATCAAGAAGAAAAATACAATTAGGTATGAAATGAGTCGAATTAGTCCTGACATCATTCGCATTGTACAAAATGAAGCTGTCCATGGATTTGGTTATTGTCAAGAGGCCTGTGGATGGCATTTTGAACATTTGATTCAAAGGAAACGATCATTTAATTTCTTGAATAACAGCATTTATCTTTGCTTTTTGTTATTGGTAAAATGTTTCATTCTTTAAATAACTTTTATTCGAAAATTTTGTTATGTGAGGTTAAAATTTTTGTAATACCATTTAGACGATTAAATGATCTATTAAAATAAAAAAATCGGGAGTTGTAATTTAAAAGAATTGTCGATGGCGTCACTACTTCAAAACCAGAAGTGGGGAAAACTTAAAATTGATGCAAACACTTTTCTTCTTCTTCTTTTATATAGGCTGCTACCTGTTTTTCTTCACGTGTTAAGGGGACTCGTTAGATGTTGTTGTCCAACTTTCGACCCATCTTTTCACTGGTTTGCCAGAGTTCTTTTTTTCAGTTGGTTTTGAGTCTCTTACTATTTTGATTAGTCAATTGTCTTCGGTGCGTGCTATGTGCTTGTTCCATTCTTCTTTTCTTTTCTTATTTTCTTCTTTTCTTCTTTTCTTCTTTTCTTCTTTTCTTCTTTTCTTTTTTCTTCTTTTCTTCTTTTCTTCTGTTCTTCTTTTCTTTTCTTCTTTTCTTCTTTTCTTCTTTTCTTCTTTTCTTCTTTTCTTCTTTTCTTCTTTTTCTCTTTTCTTCTTTTCCTCTTTTCTTCTTGTCCTCTTTTCTTCTTTTCCTCTTTTCTTCTTTTCCTCTTTTCTTCTTTTCCTCTTTTCCTGTTTTCTTCTTTTCTTCTTTTCTTCTTTTCTTCTTTTCTTCTTTTCTTCTTTTCTTCTTTTCTTCTTTTCTTCTTTTCTTCTTTTCTTCTTTTCTTCTTTTCTTTTTTTCTTCTTTTTCTCTTTTCTTCTTTTCCTCTTTTTCTCTTTTCTTCTTTTCCTCTTTTCTTCTTGTCCTCTTTTCTTCTTTTCCTCTTTTCTTCTTTTCCTCTTTTCTTCTTTTCCTCTTTTCTTCTTTTCCTCTTTTCTTCTTTTCTTCTTTTCTTCTTCTCTTCTTTTCTTCTTTTAGTGAATTTTACTACATCTTCTACTTCATTTCTTCATTTGTTCTTTTCTTCTTTTCTTCTTTTCTTCTTTTCTTCTTTTCTTCCTTTCTTCTTTTCTTCTTTTCTTCTTTTCTTCTTTCCTTCTTTTCTTCTTTTCTTCTTTTCTTCTTTTCCTCTTTCCTTCTTTTCCTCTTTTCTTCTTTTCCTCTTTTCTTCTTTTCCTCTTTTCCTCTTTTCTTCTTTTCCTCTTTTCTTCTTTTCTTCTTTTCTTCTTTTCTTCTTCTACTCTTTTTTCTTTTAGTGAATTTTACTACATCTTCTACTTCATTTCTTCATTTCTCCTTTTCTTCTTTTCTTCTTTTCTTCTTTTCTTTTCTTCTTTTCTTTTCTTCTTTTCTTCTTTTCTTCTTTTCTTCTTTTCTTCTTTTCTTTTCTTCTTTTCTTATTTTCCTCTTTTCTTCTTTTCTTCATTTCTTCTTTTCTTTTGGTGAATTTTACTACATCTTCTACTTCACACTATCATCTAATTTCTTCGTTCCTTACTCTATCTCTTCTTGTTTTTCCTGCAATTGTTCTCAGTGTGGACACTTCCGTTGTTCGGAGTAGCTGTTTTGTTTTGCTTGTTTCAACACAAGACCTAAAACAAGCAAAAACATTTATTTTTAAAAAATAAAATAGATCTGTCCAAGCATTTCTTCGAAAAACAAATTGCTTACAATTTAATCAATTGACTCCATAATTTTAGTAGAAAGACCTCAAACTTCAAAATTGGCAAGAACTTTTATTTTTAGCTCATATCTAACTATTAACCTAACCACACTTTTTTGCCTTGTTAACTGTTTGTAACTTTAATAGCAATATGGACCTTATTTATTAGATTTATAAGTCGCAATGACGTTGGCCATTTACAGCAGAACAGTGTGTTTTAAAGTCGATAACATAAGTGTTTTATTTTGGCTGACATTGATTTCAGCTTAAATAAAAAAAAAAGAATGGAAAACAGAAATTTTTGGGTAAATCCGTTTCTTTCATAACTTAGGTAATACCTAACTTCGCTGATTTATTGCCAAGAAACTTTAACAGCGATGTGACACTAAATTCAAATATGTCACGACCGCGCTATAGTTTAAAACTTCTTTATTAAAAATCTCGGGAAAGCTAGCGATTTCATCTACATGAATTTATAAAAAAGAAAAACAAGCCAGAATAAAAAAGAAGTAACTGATTGCAAATTTTTTTAAGTTTAACCAGTAGGTATTAATAAATGTTCTTTTCTTATTACGACTTCATTACTTTGACCAATTTTAGGTGGTAACAAAAATAAAAAGAACTTTGCACCAAAAAAAAATTCTTAAGTTTGTCTCATTTACACGTGGAAAGAATGCCTAGTAACAATAACCAAAAATTAATACTAATTTAGCTCATGGTATTGGTGAAATCATTCCCGGGAAAAACAATGTAGCAGAGAAAATAGCGCTAACACATGAACATATTTCTGCCTACCCGGCGTCATCAGCATGGTTCTGAGCACAATTTTCTGCTGTTACAATTGCGTTTGCCTCTCGGTTTATGCTGCTAATCTCCAAAACAACACTGAATATGTCTTTCGGCGACAGCTATCTCCAAGAAACACAGTCACGCCTTCCCAGAGGGTAGCAAGACAAACCGGAGTATAGATGTCCACCGCCTATCGGGCAACTTCTAGGCTGCCAAACGTAAGGGGGCGTTGTGCCTAGGCACAACGACATCTATACGTGCAAATAATTCCTCAGGCTTACCAGGATGTATAAAAATACACGTGGAAAGAATGCCTAGTAACAATAACCAAAAATGTAGCAGAGAAAATAGCGCTAACACATGAACATGCCTAGGCACAACGCCCTCTTGCGTTTGACTGCTCAGGAGCTGCCCGATAGGCGGTGTATCGGTATTAAATACAACAGATTTTTAAAGAAACTACTTTGTTTACTTTTTACGGTTATTACATTACATACACAACAAATGCCGTTTTCAACCAAAGAAAAAGGTAATAATAATTTCAAAATATCACTTCTGTCGGCTGTAAGTCACACATAGGTACACTATTTATAATCCGCGGCACATGCGACTGATCCGATTCTGTTGCGAAGACCGATTGTGTCCGGCTTACTTATCAGTAACTACGAGCCTACAAGAGTTTAATTAGGTAACTAATCTCTGTAACACCTATTGTACTTTGACACCTAATCATTTTGTTTCACACCGACCACGTTTAATTCCATGGCTTAGTAATTCTAGTGGAGTCTGTTCTTTGTTACTATGAAATTAAACCTCAGTATCTTGTCATCATTTTACAGTATTCTTCATTACAATATAACATATGTCAAAATAATTATTTTTGTATTACCAATAATTTTGGCAAAAAAAAACTCCGTATTTGTTTGAATTCCCAAATCGAATTCGAGAAACCGATATTCCCAATATTCGATCATATATTACTATTACGATCCGCCAATAAGGACATGTATTTCCAAGATTAAATGCATTATTATACGAAAGTCCCTTCCCGCTAACAGTACACGAATCCAAGGGATATATCCTCAAGGAATTCTTCGCAAAAAAGTCCTAATAAATATACATTAGAAGCGACCCTCTTTTTCTACGCTCGCGATCCGATAAAACAAAAATTTACATTCCTTTCGGATTGCCAGCTTTCGGCTAGCCGGTTCCTTTCCTATAAAAACACATATCCGAACCTCGGATCCCTCTCAACAAATTCCCTTTTATCTGATATCGTTCGTTGAAGAATTTATCCGTTGTTTAGACAGATTAAGACCTTAACGATTTTTCTGTTTTTCCTTCTGGTGTTTATACAGAGGGCTCCAACAGTTTGGAACTGGACGGCAACCTGTACGTTGGAGGATTAGGACCACCCTTCTCTGATACTCCGATACCCCCAGGTCTTTGGACGGCGGTTCTGCAGCAGGGATTCGTGGGTTGTCTTATGGATATTGTGATGAATAATGAGCCTGTGGATGTGGCGGGATATGCAAGAGAACAGGATTCAGGTAAATATTCAACTTATTGTCTATTATTTTGAATACGGGTCCTAACTATTATACCGGGTGTCCCAGATCGAGTGGGATTGCATGGGTAACTTTCCACAACCTGTCATTAAAGATGGAGATTTAGTTAAATGGGCAATTTTTTGCAGTTTTATGTGCTGATTTAAGATCTATTTGAAAGAGTTTAAAATGTTGAACCCGTCAGAAATTGTCATTTTCTTGTATGTCAAATATCTTAGCCGAGAAACGTTTACTTGTATCAAGACTGTCCGTCTCAATTCAAGATAATTACTGTTTCAAAAATCCCCAATACAATAACTGCTTTAAATCAAAAGAAATATTTCCTTGACGATTTTTTTTCTCCGCTTAAAACAAGTATATTCTTGTAATGAAATAATTGTATTTCTTTATTTAAGAACTTTGTTAAATTGATTCAAGAAAATCTTGAGAAACCGATTCTTACAAGGGAACATCTCGAACCCGAAAATTAAAAAATTTGAAAATTTGTAGTCCACACCCAAAAATGTTCGAAAGTACTTTCCTTATCGGCCCAATCTCGTTTTAAGAGGCTGAAACTACCCCTGAAAGTTTAGTAGATTTTCGGTTTTCTTAAAATAACTCGGCAATGAGCTCTATCACATAGATGAAAATAGCACCCTAGTTCCATTTAAGACATTTATGCACGCATTATTTTATTTTTATTTCACAACTAGGCGAAAGTATTTACGACAGCAAACATCTACACACAATAGCTCTAGTGAAACCCGAGGCCTAATCGAAACAACGCGGCTGCCCGTTGGCACGCGTAGCCAACTCTAGTTATAAGAATAGCGACGATACATGCTTTAGGGTGACATCATTCGCAAATATTGAACAAGTAATATGTTCGATTTTCTGACGCACTGTGATAGTATAATTTATCTAATGAGGTTCATATTTCATTACAATTTGATAGATAAATTAGTAAATCATTTCAAGGATAATTGCAAGAGAGATTCAGTGCATTGAAAGTTACGATAACAACGATGAAGTATGATTTATAATTTATTGATTTATTTAGATGAGAAAATGTATATAATGAAAAGTCACTTTTGTAACTCGTTAGTACTACATGTGAGCTTTAGAATATTAGCACGACAATGGCAGTAATAAATCCAGTAAATGTAGTTCGTTTACTCATGGTAACATTTAGTGTTGTAAATGATAACCGCCCCTTGGGTTTCAACAATAAAGAAAGTGAAATTCACGACCTATTAAGGGATATATTAATTAGATCTCGAGACGACACAACATTTGTGATAGAAAATGACGTAACACTGGAATTTAGACCACATTCTGCAGAATTTGTCGATGACAGATACCCACCTTCACGGGAAGAAATATTAGAAGTTTTACAATTTGAAGAAGAAGAATGTGTACGTGAGGGAGAGGATATTATCTCTTTAGAATATATATATTATCGATTCCTGTTTCTACCCGTAGGTTATCCTGTCCTACGTCTCGTCTACTATACTCCTCCAATTCTTCCTATTACTCGATAGTGCAACTGCTTGTCTGCATATCAATCTCTTTTCCCTTATGTCCGCCATTTCACTGTCCCAAGTTGTTCTAGACCTCCCTCTTCGCCTGTTTCCTATCTTCACCGCTTTCCAAACCATTTTCACCTCTCTGTTCTCGTTCAATCTGTTCAGGTGTCCCCACCATCTCAATTAAGCACTTTCAACATTTAGGCGTTCTCTAATGATGTCATTCCGTATTTTATTCATCAAAGTTACCGCTGCCACTCTCCGTAAATATTTCATTTCTATCACTTGCAATCTTTGTTTCAACTTTTCTGTTAATACCCATGTTTCGCATCCATACAGCAATGTTGATAAGTACACTGTTTTATATATCGATAGTTTAGTTTGAGTACTTATCTCTTTTCTATTCAGGAATCCGTTTTTGATGGCATGGAAAATTCTTGTAGTTGCTGCTACTCTGTTGTCTATTTCTTCCTCTATTTTCCCAGTTCTTTGTATCACTACTTTCCGTTCTAAAGCTTGTAGCCATACGTTTACGTTATTTTGTAGGTTCTTCTCATTGCTTGCTATCAATACATCATCTGCAAACACACACTCACTCATCATTATGTTCTTCATCCTACTGGATCCTACATCGATCTTCTTAATTTGTTCACTACAATCCTTAATTATATCATCCATATACAACACGAACAGCAGTGGGCTAATAACTCCCCCCTGCCTCAATCCTCGAGATGTTGGTAACTTCGCCGATTCCTGCCCATCTGCTCTCACTATGGTAGTACTAGCTATGCACAGAGATCTAACTGCCTCACTGCGGTTCGTATCCACATCATGCCGTATTTTAAAAACTTTTCCATCAAATTTTTAATGGTAAATAGGCCGACACCCACTTTGCGAACCATGCAAGTTTGTTTCTGTTGTTGTTCTTAGCCTTTTCTCTAAAATAGTTTCATACACCTTATATGCACTGCACAGTAATGTCATATCTCTGTAATTATTACATTCCTTTCTGTCTCCGTTTTTATATTGGTACTATCACGGATGTTCACTAGGTACTTCTTTATTTTTCCATGCCGTCCCTATAATGTCATGTAAAACTGTAACACCATCTTTCTCCATGTATTTATGGAGTTTACTTTTAATATTATCTACGCCGGCTTCTTTCCCATTCTTTAAGTTTCTCACTCGTTAATTTCAATATTGTCTTCTACGTTCCTGTCTTTATCTACATTTAGTATTTCCTCGTCCTCCTCTCCCCGTACCTCTTCTAATAATTCTTAGTAATGTTCCTGCCACCTTGACGTTATCTCATTGACGTTCAGTAATGTTTTCTCATCTTTATTTTTTATTCGTTTCATTATGCACTCTTTCCCCGGGCTTTTTATTTTCTTTAGAGCTCTGCAGAAAAGCTTTTGATAACTTTTACTATCTTTCTCCATTTTACTCCCAAACTCTTCCCATTCCTCTTTAGAACATAGGGAAAAAGCCGTTGCCTTCTGGAAAAAATTTAAAAAAACGACGCTCATATGAAGCTGTAAAACATAGATTTAAGAGAGTAAAGTCTTCCATACGTTTTTTCCCCTTTTAGATGGGAGGCATGATTACATAAAGGAAGAACAAGACGAGAGTGATTGTTAAAAATTTCTAAATACGTTTTTAATAAATTTGTTATTAACAGCGAAGCAGGGCGACGTAGGTCTCCGTAAATGGGCTTTAGAAGCCAATGAAGAAATAAGGTCTAAACATCAAAGTATACAGGATAGTTTCCAGAAAAATTACCAAATTCGTTAGCTATTCGTATGGTACAGACACGGCAGAGTTAAATCGCATTTCGTCGGATTTCATACAAGAAGTAAAACTCTATATTGCGGAAGTGGGCCCTAGTAACACATTCGGCGCTGATAGAAGTGGATTCAATCTAGAACTACACTCTGGTTGCACGTCAGCTCTACAAGGATTGAAAGCATTGTACAGTCTTTTTTCGCGACAATCCACAACTACGCCATACTTCCCACAATATCCGCGTCTGGACGCTTGTTATTACCGCTATTTATGGCTTTAAAAGAACAAAGTAGTACACTTGGACCACGAGTGGCCGCATCTATATACAAAGCAGCAAATCTGGTAAACTAACAACAGCATTAACCAAAAAAATTAATCTTGATATAGCTCATGGTATTGGCGGGATCATTTCCGGCAAAAACAACGCGAGGGAAAAGGGACAGCGTAAGCCCGCGAACATGTTTCTGCCTACCCGGCTTCATCAGCGCGGTTCCGTGCCTGTCCTTCTCCGTCGCTATTGTTCTTCACCTCTCGAGTATATGTTGCCATTCTCCACTGTTGTTACTAGACAATCTTTTCATGTGTATTTTAATACATCATGGTAAGCCTATAGGAATCGTTTAAAGGTGTGGACACGCGGCGTCTTAGGCGCCATGCCATCTTGCGTTAAGCAGCGCAAGAGCTGCTCGATAGGTGGTAGGAGTCTGCATCCCGAGTTGTTGTCGCTATTCTCTACACGGCATGTCTATGTTTCTCGACGCTAGGTGGCGTGGGGAGATATATCGTGATTCTGTTCGTGGAGAATGGCAACATATACTCGATAGGTGAAGAACAATAGCGAGGGAAAAGGACAGGTACGGAACCGCGCTGATGAAGCCGGGTAGGCAGAAACATGTTCGCGGGTTTACGCTGTCCCTTTTCCCTCGCTTTGTTTTTGCCGGAAATGATTCCACCAATACCATAAGCTATATATTAGCATTAATTTTTTTTTGGTTATTGCTACTAGGCAATCTTTTCATGTGTATTTTAACAACAGCATTATTTACGGAATGGTTCACAAAGACTGGAACTCAAACAGTTTTATTGTTAGATACATGGACTGGCCATTGCCCATCTACCTTAAAAAATACCAAAGAAAACTACTGGCATGATACAACCATTGGACGTCTATGGATTTCGTGTAAGATAGCGGTTTCTACAATTATTTGATTTCATTCTTTTTCTTACGTAATTCTTTATCTAAAACGAAAAACTTAAAATCCCAAAGCAATGCAAACAGACATCATTAATAAGAATAAAAGTTCTTTTGAAGCAACCACTCCGCGGTCTTAGCCCTTTTATACACTCTCCTCATATTTCATTGTCCACTTCTTTCTGGGTTATTATTGTATTATATTTCGAAAGGCGGGAGCTCGTAACTGAAAAGGTATAACGGAAATTCTCCGCTTCTTAATGATGCTGATGTCTGGCATCAGATAAAGAACTTGGACCCGGAGCTGTTATTTATGCCGTGTAATTGTCAGCGCCATCTACCATTTTCTTTTCAACTTCTTTAGTTAATGAGGATAGGATTTTCCAAAAAAATCATTCTTATTTCTCTGTCATTAAAGCAAGTTTAGAACATTCTACTTTCTTGAAAATCATTTTAATAACATTGAGAATAAGATAGATTCCTGTGATTGTAACACTTCAATTTGTTATCGATTTTTTTTGAGAGAATATTTTGGAAATATACCAAAAGTCCTTTTTCGTATCTACTATAGGGAAAATACTTTTGCGTTTTCTTAAATCCTTTACACCCACAGAGAAAAAAAAGTTCTTGAATCAAACAAATATATATCTTTGAAATTATTTATTTGATTCAACAAAGGTTTATTTGAGCGAAAGCACTTTTTCTAAGAGCAACAGATTGAATTTATTTGAATGTATGTACAATCATTTTTATTTAACATAATTTTGTTGAGTTAAACAAATATATGTTAGAATCGTGCGCGTCGTCGGCAATTTCCGTTGGGTGAACGCAGTGCAATCGCAATCGTAATCTTAGTTTAGGTTATGTGAGATGGTGGTTCGTAAGCGGTGAGATGTAAATGAAGAAAATAATAGGTATGTAGGATAATGGATTTATATACTCCTACCATTGGATAACTAACGGTAAAATTTCTGTATAAAAAAAAATAATAAACCAGTTGCCACAGATTGATGAAACTCAGAAGTCCTATTTGTATTAGGGATTAGTGAAAATTGCAAAAGTTTCGCCGATATCGTTTTCAAGGCCATTAACACCAATGTTAGCAGTTTAAATAAATTGCGATTCAATTCACTACACACTTAAAAATGCATTGATTTTTCCGTTTTCATATTTTGTAACAAATTGTTAGTATATTTCCGCCTTTTTTGATATAACAGGTAATTCAGCAAAGGCAAATGATAAGAGATGCCTTGCATGCATAACTCCGTCGAGGTATTTTTATAATACCTAACACCCTTCTAGCACTTAACCATACAGTTATCCCTGTCACTCGTTCACGTTTTTCAGGATTCCTACGAGATTATCGAAGTAGTAGGTTTTGTAATATTCTTTGTAAACAAAGGTAGTACAAGTATCACTTTAATCTTTATGTATCTGCACGCACAACATACATACAAGTTATTTTGTGGTTACGTCAACTTCATCGAACGTACGTATACAATTACAAAATTACGTATACATGGATAATTATTGTTTTTATACATACCTATATAAAAGTGCATACATTTTATCCATTTTTTGGTCGACGTATTTTTGTAGCTATATATTATAACAATTTGGACATACTACAGTCTGTTTACAGTTGTCGGCGCTCTATAGGGGAACTTGGGGCACGATGGCTCAAGGGGTACAGTGGATCTTTAATTGTAACTACGGAAATATGAGTGTTAGATACTTGAACTTTTCAGAACATTGCTAATATGCGCGTCCCAACTCGTTAAAGTAATGATCGTCATCCCGCCAATGCGAGTGATGATGAGTAGACTGGGCAAACAGCGGTAACAGTCAGTGTAGTAGATAAGTTATATGGAGCCAGCCTGTACATATTATATAATATATTTTATTCCCACAATACTTCATAAATGCATATAGTATAAAGAGTACGCAGTGACATAACGATACAGAGAAAAGGAAATAGTAAAATGTTAACAACGCAGTAATTAATCTTTTTCTCCGTATTAAAATAGAGTAGAAAATAACATGCCTTTGTAGAACGCTTTTTATAATCATTCCTATTTAGTAAAGCATTAAGTAAACACGTATGTTTTAAAAGAAATAAAGTTTTTCTTTTAAAAACCTCCCGAAAAGAGCAGACTTGAAAACTGATATGTGGTGCGGAGTCGACGATCATTTATTTCACGCGTTCACAGCGTCAGTACTAAATCGATGCTGTATGCGAGTAGTTCTGTGTATATGTAGGCTGTCGTAACTTATTTCGTAATTGTACGCTTATGTTTGCTTTAAAAATGTCGCAGTTAGGTACGTCGCGAAAACGACCAATGGCAGACACAATTAAAAACTTTATAGTGGACATGCCGGACTTCACTTTTGATGGCGCTAAAATTCAATGTCTAGTTTGTAAAATCCCTTTAATGTGTTGGTCCAGAAGCCATTGTCAACGTCACATCGAAAGCAAACAGCATTCTTCTACAAAAAGTGGCATACGAGACCAAGAAAAATTTACATTTGATTTATGTGTTACTCTTATTTTATGTAATCTATCGTTTCGTTTACTAGACAAGGAAGCATTTGTCTCCTTCTGGAATAAATATGCGGACTGTAAATTACCTAGTCGGACAACGATACGAAATGTAGTGCTATTTGCTCGTGAACATGTAGAAAAAAGAATGAAAACGGAATTGAAAGATAAAAAACTGTGGTTGTGTGTGGACGAAACAACAGATCGTCAAAAACATTCCGTGGTTAATATAATGGTACGGACAATGGAACCACGTCGACCGTCGTCCTCCTTCTTACTTGCTTCCAAAAGAGTTATAAATTGTACTGCCGATGAGATTTTAAAGATGGTGTTGAACTCATTGAACAAATTTGAAGTTTCAACTAAGCAACTTTTAATGTTTACGAGTGATGGTGCCGCAAACAGGCGTTCTTTGGGCCGATCTCTTAAAGAACACCGTGGTAACTTCTTACATGTAACGTGTAACATCCATACTCTAAATCTTGCGGCACAAACTATTCGTACATGTTTTCCACTAGTAAATGATTGCTAGTACAAAGGCAATGTTTCTAAAGTCCCCGAAACGTACCCGATTATTTCACAAACTGTGTCCTGATTTACCTGAACCACCACAGTCGATTGTTACACGTTGGGGAACATGGTTGCAGGCTGCATTTTACTACAACAAATATTTCAATCAAGTAAAGAAGGTAGTTTTAAAATTCAATCCGACAGAAGCTGCAGCAATCAAGAAAAGCCAGGAAATATTTCAAGATAGTCAGGTTAAAAGAGATTTACAAACTATTCACAAGAATTACTTCGGACTAGCGGAGGGAATAGAGAAATTACAAAATGTTTCGATGACGCTAGTGGATTCTGTTCAAATTGTGAACGATGTTCACGCACAGTTATGCGCTGTAGAAGGCGAAACAAATTGGTGTGTAATACGAAAATTTGAAAGTGTTTTAGAGAAAGACTCCGATTTTCATATATTAAGACAAATTTGTGAAGGTGCGTGTGCAGATGCATTAAGTTGTTTCTAAGATTATTTTAAATATGCAAATATAACATCGCTAGATGTCGAACGGTCGTTTTCGGCATTAAAAAACATGTATTCCGCACGTCGTACTCACTTGACTGAAACAGCTGTGGAAACATATCTAATGATTCAAATATTTAATAGGTGTTACCCAGTTTGTGATTTCACGGAAGACTTTTAAAACGGTAAGTGTTTCAGCACGTTTTATAATTTATTTCTTACCTTCTAATTTATGTGTAAACTTTTATGCGCTAGTCACGCCTCTGGCTGTTACCGCATATTTGCCCAGGTTAGTTATTAATATTGTTGAAATCAGGTTACAACTTCCAGATTCACCAGATTCACTTTACAGGTTCTAGGAAACGTGAGTAATCTCGAAGAAACTTGAAAGATTTAAGGTTCACCGTTTTTGTCTGCGACCACGTAGATCTTTAAGAAGGCCTTCGTATCACATTAACATAATGGACGAAATTGATTATATTTAGGGAGCTGGGGTTTATTTACAAAGATAAAAGCACCACGTCACTACAAAATCGAGATTAATGAATAAGTTTTTCAAAAGATTGTGTATTGTATGTATACAGAATGTTTCATTAGAAATATATATTTCTAACAGTCTCCACTTAACATGTTGAAAATATTTATAACAAATTGCGAACCAAATTCGATTCATTCTGATATTTCCGGGTGTGTCGTGTCTTTGAATGTTTTATCAATTCCTCTCGATTATTCAATTAAAAGTTGAAACCATGCAAATTGAACGGTTCCCCAATAATAAGGAAATGAAGACAGAGCAAAAAGAAACAAAGGAAACGAGCTTCAAACTGAAGTGGTGGAGAATTTCGTAACTAGAAATAGAAACGGTACTTCATATTCAGACTGACAATACGGACGGATGAAATTGCTTCAACCATAGAAATTAATTTTGTTTGTAATTCGCTTTTCGTTTGGAATCATGTTTTTTTTCCTTTTTCTTGTTTTTCGTGGAATAATGGCGAAACGAGCGAAGATAGGAGTGGAATCGAGGAAGCGGTATTGATTCTTAAGTTCCGGGAATAATGTAAAGTAAATAAAATGCGTTGTATGTCATTTCAGTAATGCTTTATAATTTAAGACCGCCTTGTATTCAGTAATTTCTTTCTGATTGCAATGTTGGCGAATGGGATGGATGTAATATTGTGTCTTTCTGCGAATAGTTGGATTTAATGTTGGTACCACTGGAGTGCGGTTTAAATCTAAAAAGATTCTCATCACTCATTCACAATTTTGTTAAATCGAATAAAGCATAATTTCAATTCTTTAGATATTTCATTTGTT
Source organism: Dynastes maya (assembly GCA_029619315.2). Taxonomy (NCBI): domain Eukaryota; kingdom Metazoa; phylum Arthropoda; class Insecta; order Coleoptera; family Scarabaeidae; genus Dynastes; species Dynastes maya. The sequence goes on from JAROYE020000003.1 coordinate 4,482,816, forward strand.
CAAACACTTCCCATTATCCTAGACTTAGCATTTTGTTATTTATTGTATAAAGTGGGCCAAATTGGTCGTACTTTATGGGTATACCTGTGAAGGAACATAGCTAGACAAAAACGAAGTACGGATTAACCATCCCCTATAATTGTGGGAATTACAGCAGGTACTAGTGGCGCATCTATGCCCTGCCTGAAATACGAGGTGTGGCAATTAAATAACCGGACTGGTGCTACTATCGGCAAACAGCAAGCACGCCACGGCAGATTTGAACATGTCTGTGCTTGTAGATGCTTCCCCCACCCTGAGCTCGATGGGCACGGTTGTACGCCGCTCAGTCTCGCTGTAGCAATCGTCTGTTTAAGTTCTTACGCTAGCGTCGCGTCGGAAAAATGCAGAGTGTTCAGATCGAGCAACGAGTTAACCTCAAGTTTCTTGTGAAACTGGGAAAAACTGCTACAGAAGCTCATGCCATGTTATTCACGAAGGGTAAGTGAGAAGACGAAAACCCGATTTGTGGAAGAGCAAATCCTGCATGCTCCACCAAGACAATGCGCCGGCCCATTCTGCCTTGTCTGTGAAGGCGTTCTTTGCGAAATCCGGTATCACCGTGTTGGACCACCCACCGTACTCGCCGGACCTGGCCCCCTGTGACTTTTTTTTATTTCCTAAGGTAAAATCGGAGCTTAAGGGGACAAGATTTGACAGTGTGGAAGCGGTGAAAGCGAAAGCGACGGAGGTTCTCAACAAGCTGACAGAAACGGACTTCCAGCACTGCTTTCGACAATGGAAAATTCGTATGGAGCGTTGTAGGGATCGGCAAGGAGAGTACGTTGAAGAGGATAAACTTTGTAATGTAATTGATGATCAATAAAATGTGTTGCATGTAGCACCAGTCCCTCGTACAACTACCTACCTATTTTTCTCTTTTATCAAATTGCTCCTAATTGTCGGACACGCTGTACAGTGTTTTCGAAAAATTCATACCGTTTCTAATCCTACCCTATATGATCAACAATTCTGCAAAATTTCAATTTTCCAAGTTACACACTTGCACGGTTATGAAAGTTCACATGCACTCCTCCATCTGTCAAAAATTTTCAAAAAATGCAAATATTTCAAACATGGTTACAAATAACAACATAGTTGTTTTATCAGACAAATCTTAAAATTGAACTAGGAATTCAAAAATCTAATAATATATAGGATGTTCTATTTGAAATAACAATGTTGACAGGTACTTCCGGTATGACCGGAAGTCTTAGATAATTGCAAATATTTCAGTTTAATAGTACATATAGGCTTTAGTATATTACCGAGTTTTCAGAATTTTCCAATGTATACTTTTTCATATATGGATCATGGACCTCGTGAGACATTATGTATATTAGCACTAGAAGATCGTCCAAATACAGCAAAAAAATTGAATGTTGCCAAATGTAGCATTGTGCTAGAGGCGGGAAATTTAAATTCTCATGAATTATGTTCAATTATACCTTATATTTAAGTTTAAAAAAAGTTACAAATTTATAGGTAGGCTGTAATTCGACCACTGCGTGCCCTTAACACTAAAACTACGTAACTTAAAATTTATGACGTTTGTAAATGGCGTTCACGTAGAATCGACATTTATTTTTGAATTTGCTTTTTTTCGAACTGCTAATAAGCATACCATCTAACATTTCTGTACAATTCCGTGCATTACAAAAACTATTGTTAATACCAACCGATAAATTTAGGTTAGGTTATGTGATTATGAGAAAGTCATTGGTCTCAAGTTGTCAAATTCTTACACTAATTTCGCGCTGCCCTATGTGAACGCAGCCATAACTCATTCATCTTAAGATTGCAACGTTAGGTAAGATAGGGGAGTATTTTCCAGGTTACCGTTCGGGGTTAACATACACAAGGCAAAAGAAAAAAATTGTGCTGTCAAATGTCAGTTGGCAAATAATTTTCTTGCTTTTGATTTCCTCTTCTTATTTTCTTGCCAGTTAGAATTGGTTTGGACACAAGTGAAACAGCATGTAGGTAGCTAATAACAAAGCTTTTGAATTGGCAAAAGTCATATTGTTACTAATTATTAGAATTGCTCAATTTGCGCCAACAGCCAGTGGCGGACGCATAAAAGTTTACACAAAATAATTGGTCAGAAATAAAATATAATACGTGCTCAAACACTTACCGTCTTAAGAGTCTTCCGTGAAATCCATCCCTTATAATTGTGGGATTTACAGCAGGTACTAGTGGCGCATCTATGCCCTGCCTGAAATACGAGGTGTGGCAATTAAATAACCGGACTGGTGCTACTATCGGCAAACAGCAAGCACGCCACGGCAGATTTGAACACGTCTGTGCTTGTAGATGCTTCCCCCACCCTGAGCTCGATGGGCACGGTTGTACGCCGCTTAGTCTCGCTGTAGCAATCGTCTGTTGAAGTTCTTACGCTAGCGTCGCGTCGGAAAAATGCAGAATGTTCAGATCGAGCAACGAGTTAACCTCAAGTTTCTTGTGAAACTGGGAAAAACTGCTACAGAAGCTCATGCCATGTTACCCTTCGTGGACAAGTGAGAAGACGAAGACCCGATTTGTGGAAGAGCAAATCCTGCATGCTCCACCAAGACAATGCGCCAGCCCATTCTGCCTTGTCTGTGAAGGCGTTCTTTGCGAAATCCGGTATCACCGTGTTGGACCACCCATCGTACTCGCCGGACCTGGCCCCCTGTGACTTTTTTTTTATTTCCTAGGGTAAAATCGGAGCTTAAGGGGACAAGATTTGACAGTGTGGAAGCGGTAAAAGCGAAAGCGACGGAGATTCTCAACAAGGCAAGGAGAGTACATTGAAAGGGATGAACTTTGTAATGTAATTGGTGATTAATAACATGTTTTGTAGCACCAGTCCGGTTATTTAATTGTCACACCTCGTATAGTCTTTCTGCACTATTTCTGCTACTATTGTTTCAATTAAAAAAAAACACAAATTTGTGTTATATCTCGTAACTGTTTATGGTTATAAGACAAACGTCAACGGAAAAATAAATAGGGTCACGTTATCTACAGAAAATGTTAATAATTTTTCTTTCTAATTTAAGAAATAAATAAGATACGTGTGACGGTTTTTGGGGCACCTGGACATTCTTCATCAAACACACTCTTACGACCGCGAACAAATTCAGCTTTCCAACATTTCACTGTTGCTAACGACGGTACAGACCCGCCATAAACAGCACCCAGTTCGGCTTTGATTTCTGCATTGTTTTTCCCTTTCAAATGAAGGTACTTAATCACTGAACGATATTCGACTTTTTCCATTTTCAAGAAACACAAATGTTGCTTGCTTTCGACGACTGTTAAAACCAAACTGATTTATTTTTTGCTTGAAATTTTGACAGACGTCATGTGATGGACGCCATCTATCGGAGGCTAGATTAATGTCAAACTACCCTCGTATCTCGTAACTGTTTAAAGTTATAAGACAAACGTCAACGGAAAATTAAACAGGTTCACATCACCTGCAAAAAATGTTAATAAGTTTTTTTCTCATTTGAGAAATAAAAGAGATAGAACGATTAACAGAAACGTATAAAAATTCGATTTCTGCTTATAACGCGCTTGAAATATCAAGAATCTGTTTGGATCAATTAATTTATCTCGAAAAACGAGCCCGTGACTCTGTACTTCGCTTTGGTCTAGGTATACCCATGAAATACAACCAATATTTAGCTCACCCTGTAGTATTCATAAGCGGTACGTTACAAATGAGTTGTAAAAAATACGCGAAAAACTGCCTAGTAACAAAAAATTGCTAATATAGCTCAGGCGCAACGCCATCTTGCGTTAAGCACTCCAAGAACTGCTCGAGAGATGGTTTGGCAACTGTATTCCGGCTCTGTCGGTACTTTCCAGACGGTATGACTGTATCTCCTGGCACTAGGTGGCGCCAGGAAATATTTCAGTGCTATTTTTGGAGATTAGCGGCATAAAGTGAGAATTGTTTTTGCCGGGAAGGATTTCACCAATACCATGAGCTATTTTCACCAATGCTAAGCTATTTTAGCAATTTTTTGAGTTGTCAAAATGTAATTATCGTATATACAGAGTGATTTTTTTTAAAAGCGATCAAACTGAAATATTTTATAAACTAAAACGAAAATAAGAATTTTCGAAAACACATCTAATTTTTGTTGTAAGGAGGATATGCTTTCACCTATAAATCACACTTTTACACCTATACACAAATGTATGGAGGCTGATTCATTTCCGAGCCTCGCCAGAGAGATCTCTCTTATTATCGGAGATGGAGGATAGGTTTAAATTTGACAAAGTTGCTACGTGGTAATGTAATGAAAGCGAAAAAAAAGACAGAAAAGTAGAGCAGAACCATCGTCAAAGTGGATTTTCCTTTGCAACAGAGGTTAAGTTATCATTTCGAAAAGTAGAGGTCGTGGCAGGCAAAAGACCGGACGGAAAACAACACAATGAAACCGACGCGGGATACGCGTTTGATAAATGATGGTATCTAACGGTTATGTATGTACGTGCGAAAAACGTCTCCCGAATAATTTGATTAATGATGATAGGCGGATTATGGGGAATCAATGGGACATACATACGTATAAATAAGTAGACGCATGCAGGCTAAATATTACGCGGAATGATCAGGTTTAAGCATAAGCGATACTGTTTAGACCTTCAGCTGATGGAAGTTTGGTTCTTTGCGTGTAATAAAGAGTGATTGGTTAGGAAAAGTGGTGAACAAATACAACTTATTTACTTAATACTTATGCCTCTCTATCCTATGGGGTGTAACTTCCCTTAGTTTTTCTCCTCCATATCTCTCTCCATTTCGTCTTGTTCTGTATGACTTGCTGAGTTTCTTCCCAGGTTATTTCTCTTCTATTCATTGCTCTTCAAACCTCCTCCAGCTACGTCTTTCTTCTACTATGGTTGCCCCGAGGTATTTGAATTTTTGTGTTTATTCTAGTGTTTCTTTATCTAAAAGTGCTATAATTTGGGTATTGGTTCTGCCAATATTCATTACCTTTGTTTTTTCTATGTTTATTTTCATATTAGTTCTTTTCAGGGCCTTCTTGGTATATCTTAAAGTTTTCTCAAGGTTGTTTCAAATGTATCTGACCTTTCCTGTCTAGTTCTTACATAATTAGTGGTCTTTTTGTATAAACCCTCTTAGAATTTCCGATACTCCTCTGTTTCGTAATGTTTTCCAAATGTTCTGGCTATTAATTCTGCCGTAGGCCTTCGCCCACTTTATAGATTTAAACTATAAAGCATACATATACATTTTTCACTTCTTTAAAAGTTTTTCTATTAGTTGTTTTAGTATAAAAACTGAGTCATTCGCCGGAAACCGAATTGAGTCTCCTCTAAAGTTTGTTCTACCTTTTCGCGTAGCCTTTTTTCTATAATTCTTGTAAATGCTTTTCCCACTGTACTAGTAAGTGTTATCCCTCTGTAGTTTTGGCAAATTTTACTACACTTTCTTGTAAATAGGGGTTATGGTCCCTACTTGCCACTCTTCTGGGGATTTTCCTTTTAGAGCTTCGTTCATTATCCATTTGAGTTCTTGCATAACGGGTTCTAGCAAAGCTTTTATCATGTCAGCCGTTATTTCGTCATGTCCAGGGGCTTTTCCTCTTTTCTGTTTATCTATTGCCTCTCTTACCTCTTTCAAACTTATTTCCTCTTCTGCTTCTTCCTCCGTACCGCACAAGTCTAGATCATCGTCTATTACATCCTTCTCCGCCAGTAACTCCATAAAGTGCTCTCTCCATCTTCTCATAATCTTATCTTCTTCCTCAATTACATTTCTGGTCCTATCTTTGATGTTTGCTAGAACTGGTATCTTCCCCTGTCTCATAGTTTTCAAAGTACCAAAGAAGAGTTTCTGGTTGTGATCGTACACATTTTTCTTTTTTTCGCCAAAGTCTTTCCAAGATTTTTCTTTCTCACCCCAAATTATTGTCTATCATGGTATGCAATTTGGCAGATTCTATTAAAAATCTTATACCCCGGTTACAATATACTTTCTAATCTAGGGAGAAGCCAGAATGGATGCATACAGACTGAAAAATACTAGCAACTGGAGATCCCACAGTGGATCTGGGCACACCAGAATAGAAGCAGTAGTAACAAACCCTATCTATGATATGGGTAGTGATACAACAATCTCCAGGATCTCCTATGACAAACCTTTTTTCTTGAATTGGGAAGAATGGAGGGATGGAGAGGGGAGAAAACCGAAAACACTAGTCTGGTGCACAGATGGGTCCAAAACGGGCACTACTTCTGGCCTTGGTGTATATGAGGAAAACCATGGATACAAAGTATGTGTACCACTTGGGCGATACACCATGGTATTTCAAACAGAAATATATGCTATATAAACCTGCGCGTGGGAGAGTCTTCGTCGGCGACCGCAGGGTGAGACGATTTGCATTCTCTCTGACAGTCAGGCAGCCTTAAAGGCACTAGCATCTTATCGTATAACCTCCAAACTAGTATGGGAATACCTGCAAACCCTAATGATTCTGTCTAAACACAACAAGGTCACAGTGGTGTGGGTGTCAGGGCACAGGGGCATAGCGGGCAATGAAATTGCAGACCAGCTAGCGAGGGAAGGTTCAAAAATGAATTATATAGGCCCTGAACCGGGTCTAGGTATTACCAAGGGTGCATTGCGTGGTGCAATTAATGAGTGGATCATAACACAACACCAATTAAATTGGAAACATGCAGCTGGGCAAAAGCACAGCAAACGGATGATGGGAAGACCATCGCAACATCTGACTGCTGACCTACTTAAATTAAACAAGATACAGCTTAGGGCAGTAACATGTTTACTGACAGGGCATGGCTGTTTGAGAGGTAACTTGCATAAGATGGGTATCTACAAAGATGAACCTTTATGTAGACTTTGCAATGAGGAGGAGGAGACAGCCCGTCATATTATTTTCGAATGTGCAGCGCTAGCTCAACGCAGATTCGCTACGCGAAGCACAATTGAACTACCAATGGAGAAAGATTTACTACATAGGCTCTTAAACCTGATTGCGGGAACTAACCTGTTCAAGTAAAACAAAAGCTTCACTGCTAGGGATGTAAAGACCAGCCCTGCTTTGGTAGAAAAATCAATCAATCAATCAATCAATCAATAATCTAGAATTAAATTAATCTCCAATTAAAATTTAATTCGTCCTATAAATTACACATTATACTGAAATCTGGTTCAATAATTCAGTATATGATAATTAAAGCTGGCCACGAGCGGTACCGCGCAGTAGCGTAGAGTCGACTAGGCCTCGCGTTCCACTATAGTTATTCTGCTAATAGAGATGTTTGCTGTCGCAAATAATTTCGCTCATCTTTTAAATAAAAATTAAATAACACGTGCTCAAACACTTACCATTTTAAGAGTTCTCCGTGAAATCACAAAGTGAATAATGTCTGTTAAATATCTGCAACATCAGATATGTTTCAACTGTTGTTTCGGCAAAACTAGTACGGCATGAGGAAAAAATGCGTTTATATGCAGAGAACGAACGTTCTACATCTAGTGACGTAATATTTGCGTAAGTAAAATAATCTTTCAAATAACTTAACGATTCTGTTGACGCACCTCCACAAATGTGTCTTAATGTGCCAAAATCAGAATTTTTCTCAAAAACACTTTCAAATTTTTCTAGAACTGAAACATTTTTTGCGTCTTCAATCGCGCATAGCTGTGCGTGAACATGTTGCACTATTTGTAGAGATTCTTCTAACGGCACCGCAGGATTTTGTAATTTTTCTATTGCACCCGCTATCCCGAAGTAATTGTCGTGAATGATTTTTAAATCCATTTTGACTGACTATCTTGAAATTTCGACTGGCTTTTCTGGATAGCGGCAGCTTCCTTTGTATCGAATTGTAAAACCACGTTCTTAATATTGTCAAAATATTTATGATAATGAAACGCGGCCTGCAACCATGTTCCCCAACGAGTTAGAATAGGTTCTGGTGGCTCCGGTATACGGGGGCACAGTCTGTGAAATTCGCGAATACGTTTCGATGATTTGACAAATACTGCTTTGATATGCGCTATTAAAGCGTCTATCTCAGAATAACATTTTCTGATACTATCCGCCACAAGATTGCGAGCATGAATTTTACATGTAATGTGTAACAAATTAGCAGAATGCTTTTTAAGAGACCGGCCTACAGAAAGCATGTTTGCAGCACCATCACTCACTAACATCAAGAGTTGGTTTGTTGAAAGTTCAAACTTGTCCAATGTATTTAACACTAACTTTGAAATTACTTCGGCACTACACTGTTGTATTCGTTTGGAGACTAATAGAATTGAAGGTGCCGATTGATGAGGTTCCAATTTGCGTGCCATTACATTAAGAACAGAATGTTTCTTCCGATCTGTTGTTTCGTCGACACATAACCACAATTTTTGATCTTTCAACTCCGATTTTATTTTTTGTTCAATATGTTCGCGCGCAGATGGCACAATTCTTCGTAACGATGTTCGACTTGGTAATTTGCACTCCGAATAGTTATTCCAAAAGCAGATAAATGGTTCCTTGTCTAGTAAATTAAACGGTATATTACATGCGATAAACGTAACGCATAAATTAAATATACATTTTTCATTGTCTCGTGCGCAATTTCTTTTTGAGACATGCTTTTCACTATTTACGTATCGTAGACGATGTTGTCTGGACCAACACATTAACGAGATTTTACAGATTACACATTTAATTTTAGCACCTTCGTATATTAAGTCTGGAATTTCTGCAATAAATTTTCGAAGTTTGTCCGACCGCGGTCGTTTTGCTGACGAAATCATAATTTTTCTAGGACAGATAAATAATTGCGCAAATGACCGGCAGCGAAAATGTCCGTACTGCTCCGCAGACGAAGTAATACTACCGTTCCTCTCGGTCCGAACTGATTCTACGCCGATGCGCGGTACCGCTCGTGGCCAGCGTTAATGATAATGAACTGTTCAATAATAGTTACAATGTGGTACGTAAAGACAAAGACTTCGCTGAAATTAATCGTCCTACAGGTGGTGGAACTGTTTACATAATACATCCTAATTCGTGATTAACGAATTGGAATTGGGACGATCAACACCACAAAAATACGACTATATTTACATGATTATCCGTTCTATTTTAAAGAAATTCATGTTAAATTTATGCAAATAACAGGCATTTCCTTGGTATTTTACTTTTTGGAGGTTAATATTACCAAAATTACCAAAATTACCAAATTACATTTTGTTTTAGTCACGAATTAATTTAATAGGTGGTTAAAGTTATTTACGCATGATTAGTGACTCACAAAATTAAGTTAATCGAGGATTAACATGCTAATCCGTGATTAAATATTTAATTCAGTTTCTGTAAACCGGGAGTTAAACTCTTATGTAGAAGAACGCGATGTTAAAATTAGAATTACCGTATATATACACCTACACAAATTAAGTTTACAAATTACGATAATCAGACACCTCATAATATAACTGCATTTATTCTACCTCCAGTAGGTTACACGTATTAATTTTGCGGCCTACGTTTACTCTTATTTCACCTTTGAAGGGTAATTATTACGCCGCTAGGTGGCCCATCAAACGAAATGTCTGTTGGCTCCAATTACGTTTCTCTTTTTTTCTTCTTTTTGACCGAGCCCGTTGAACCGTAATTATGATGCTCAAACAACCGGCCGCGCGGAGGAAAACCTCAAAGAAAAAGAACGGAGTCAACACAGGAAAAAAGCGGACCGCTTGATGTGCTGACGCCGGTTTTAATTTGATGAGATGCGTGTACGCGAAATATAACAGACGTCCTGTGTTCGTCACAAAGCTAAATCCGAGAGTATAATTTAAAATCGGAGTTTGTGATTAAGGCACCAATAAATTAGGGGTTTTTTTATTGTTACGTAGTTTACTAAATTTTATATTTATAGACCTGTGACGAATGACGTTCAAGATTAAAGAAGAAATAACAATGCTAATTTTCTTCTTTGTGTATATGCATTTGGGGCGCACAATTTCCGCGGCGTCCAGTCTTATTTTAAATACGAGAGGGAGTGTTATTAACCTTAAAATTTCCTTATAGAAAAGTACCTGCCAATGTATGTATGGTGTAATAAAAATTACACAAACTTTATTCAAGAATCTAAATTCTTATACAATCAAAAGTTTATTTTAAGATCAAAAAATAAAATGAAAGCAATGTGGCAGCTTACATATAAGACTACAGTCGCTTCCCAAAATCGTAAAAATAAAATATTACCTAAAAATTTTACCAGTAATGCGGCCCTGTATTCTGCTTTCAACTCATACTTTTCTGCCGTTGCATCAACTACTTTAGCCGATAAATTTAATGACAACTGCCGCATATCTAATACTAATAAGTAACGCTGGCCACGAGCGGTACCGCGCATCGGCGTAGAATCAGTTCGGACCGAGAGGAACGGTAGTATTACTTCGTCTGCGGAGCAGTACGGACATTTTCGCTGCCGGTCATTTGCGCAATTGTTTATCTGTCCTAGAAAAATTATGATTTCGTCAGCAAAACGACCGCGGTCGGACAAACTTCGAAAATTTATTGCAGAAATTCCAGACTTAATATATGAAGGTGCTAAAATTAAATGTGTAATCTGTAAAATCCGTTAATGTGTTGGTCCAAAACACATTGTCTACGACACGTAAATAGTGAAAAGCATGTCTCAAAAAGAAATTGCGCACGAGACAATGAAAAATTTATAATTAATTTATGCGTTACGTTTATCGCATGTAATACACCGTTTAATTTACTAGACAAGGAACCATTTATCTGCTTTTGGAATAACTATTCGGTGTGCAAATTACCAAGTCGAACATCGTTACGAAGAATTGTGCCATTTGCGCGCGAACATATTGAACAAAAAATAAAATCGGAGTTGAAAGATCAAAAATTGTGGTTATGTGTCGACGAAACAACAGATCGGAAGAAACATTCTGTTCTTAATGTAATGGCACGCAAATTGGAACCTCATCAATCGGCACCTTCAATTCTATTAGTCTCCAAACGAATACAACAGTGTACTGCCGAAGTAATTTCAAAGTTAGTGTTAAATACATTGGACAAGTTTGAACTTTCAACAAACCAACTCTTGATGTTAGTGAGTGATGGTGCTGCAAACATGCTTTCTGTAGGCCGGTCTCTTAAAAAGCATTCTGCTAATTTGTTACACATTACGTGTAAAATTCACGCTCTCAATCTTGTGGCGGATAGTATCAGAAAATGTTATCCTGAGGTAGACGCTTTAATAGCGCATACCAAAGCAGTATTTGTCAAATCACCGAAACGTATTCGCGAATTTCACAGACTGTGCCCCCGTATACCAGAGCCACCAGAACCTATTCTAACTCGTTGGGGAACATGGTTACAGGCCGCGTTTTATTATCATAAATATTTTGACAATATTAAGAACGTGGTTTTACAATTCGATACAAAGGAAGCTGCCGCTATCCAGAAAAGCCAGTCGAAATTTCAAGATAGTCAGGTTAAAATGGATTTAAAAATCATTCACGACAATTACTTCGGGCTAGCAGATGCAATAGAAAAATTACAAAATCCTGCGGTGCCGTTAGAAGAATCTCTACAAATAGAGCAACATGTTCACGCACAGCTATGCGCGATTGAAGACGCAAAAAATGTTTCTGTTCTAGAAAAATTTGAAAGTGTTTTTGAGAAAAATTCTGATTTTGGCACATTAAGACACATTTGTGAAGGTGCGTCAACAGAATCGTTAAATTATTTGAAAGATTATTTTACTTACGCAAATATTACGTCACTAGATGTAGAACGTTCGTTCTCTGCATATAAACGCATTTTTTCCTCATGCCGTACTAGTTTTGCCGAAACAACAGTTGAAACATATCTAATGTTGCAGATATTTAACAGACATTATTCACTTTGTGATTTCACGGAGGACTCTTAAAATGGTAAGTGTTTGAGCACGTGTTATTTAATTTTTATTTAAAAGATGAGCGAAATTATTTGCGGCAGCAAACATCTCTATTAGCAGAATAACTCTAGTGGAACGCGAGGCCTGGTCGGCTCTACGCTACTGCGCGGTACCGTTCGTGGGCAGCTTTAATTATTACATTACAAATATATACTTCTCTTAAGCAGAGAAAGAGACGCTAAGAAAATATTTCTTTTGATTTAAAACAGGTATTATATTGTGGAAAGTTGAAATGGTAATTGTCTTGCATTGAGGCGGACAGCTTTGATGCAAGTAAACGTTTCTCTGCGTGTAGGTTACATCTGGTACATTTGATATGCGTCAGGTACTCTAATTGTAAATCTTCAACGCACTGGACTATTAGCTATTTTACTTTACTTCTTTTCTTCATATAAGTGCTCTTTCCATCATAAACTTCCAGTGGTGATGATTTCGTTCATTTAAAGCTTGTATCGAATAATTCTCTCGATGTTTCTATCCATTATCCCGCTTCTTTTTTTAGATTATATTATTATTCCTAATTAAAAACACGGGGTATAAATACATATTAAAATTATTCGAAATGATAGTCACACAGCACAGTTCTAAATATTTCTCTGTGTTCCATTACTCATCGAGTCCCATGTCAACTTGCATAAATAATAACACCTCGTACTCTGCTAATAATAATAATATACCAGGGAGATTAAATAAATAGGAGTTAGTAATTTTCGCAAATATGACGCTTAGAGTTGGCGGTAAAGTTCGGATAGGACGCCAGGATGTATCGCTGTTTAGTAACTATCTCGATAGGAATAGATTGAGGTTGTTTATGAAATAAATTCGCCAAGTTAAAGTGAAATATTGCCGTAATGGCTTTCGACGATAATCGAGGAGATGAATTCTGAAGAAAAATTTGTACCATCGCAATATCTACTGATATGTTTTATGTTCTTATATCTGCTGACGTTATGTTTTCATAGCAAAGCTTAATCTGTTAATTTATAGTATAGTCTACTGATGAGATTATGCCATTTTTTCAAATAACGACTGTTGGTGTTATTTTAAAATAGCAGTTGAAAATAATTCCTAGCTCAGGGGTTCCCTAAGTGTGCGTCGCGGCGCCACGGGGCACCGTAGAGAGTAAACAGGAGCGCCGCACTATGGGGCGAACGCGTATATATCATCTCAAAATTGAATAACTTTAAAAGTAATGCATATATCGTAGTGAAATTTGTAATGTAAGTTAATCAATACACGCAGTTTCATAATTTATAAAGAGTTTATAAAATATTAAAATAGATATATAACAATAAGCATAATGAAAATAAACGGTGTAAATCTCCGCCAAACTACAAATTGTTTACGAACATAACTTGAGAAAATGCTTATAAGTAGAGCGGGCCAAATTGCGCCATCCAACAGGATCGGAATCAGGCGCAACGGCCGCTTATTGTAAATAGCGTATATGTGAGTCACAGCAGATATGTGATATTTCGAAATTAATACACAAGAGTAAAAAAATAAAAGCTGACGCAATAATAATGTTTAGTAATTAGAGCGGATATATATATATATATATATATATATATATATATATATATATATATATATATATATGTATATATGTACCCGCTGAGGTGTTTTTATTTTCATTATGATTTTTTATTTGATTGAAAACGGTATGCGTTGTAAATGGGATGTAATAAGGAAATAACTGAGAAACTGAACGCTTTTTTATTCTGTTGTACTTAATAATGTAACTGTAAATAAAGATATAATAAATAAATTCTATCCTTCTTAATAATGCGGATAGGCTTGTTTAAAAAGTTGCACCATCAGATAAGTTTCCACATTTGCCTCGGTGAAGGATGTTCGCCGAGACGAAAAAATGTTCTTATATTTCGAAAACGACCGTTCCACGTCTACCGAAGTAAGACAGGCGTAATTAAAATAATCTTTAGACTTAGTTAAGGAATCTGCAGATGCCCCATCGCACATTTGTCTTAATCTCGTGTAGTCCGGATTCTTTTTTAAAACACTATCGAACTTAGCTAAAACTCGTCCACTTGTTGCATCGTTTATACTGTGTAACAATGTACTAACTTCGTCCACGACTTGCACTGATTCTACCAACGACAATCCAGAATTTTGCAAATTTTCTATCGCGTCTACTAACCCTTTGTAATTGTTGCTAATATTCTTTAGATGTGTTTCAACAGAAATATCGAGAAATCCCTTCTGGCTCATCCTAATAGCTCTAGCTTCGGCAGGGACGAATTGCAAAATAACGGATTTGACTTCTTGAAAATGTTCATTATAATAAAAAGCGGCTTTTAACCACGTTCCCCAACGCGTAAGAATGGGCTGTGGTGGTTCTCGAATACCAGGGCATAACCTGTGGAATGCCCTAGTCCTCTTAGGACTTTTGAGAAACACTTTTTTTGTGTTTACTATTAATGCATCCACCTCCGGGTAACACTCTCGAATAGTTTGTGCCACAAGATGTAAAGCATGGACTTTACACGTAACATGTAAAAGTCCTTCACACTTTTCTTTAAGGGAACGGCCTACACTACACATTGTTGCTGCACCATCGCTCATGAACAACAACAGTTGACTGGTTAACACTTGAAATTTTTGTAACGTTTCGAGAACTACGGCCGTAATTGCTTTACTAGTACACTGTTTTAATCTTCTGCTGGCTAATAGAATTGCAAAATTTGGTTTAATAGGATCTAATACGCGCACTATTTTATTCAAAATAGAATTTTTTTTTGCAATCTGTCGTCTCATCAAGACATAGCCACAGCTGTTTATCTTTTAATTCGGCTTTATTTCGATTTTCAATGTCCTCACGTATTCGTGGAATATCTTTCCGTAACGCTGTCCGAGATGGTAGTATCCACTCGGTATTGTATGTATCCCAGAATTTTCGAAATTCTTTTTTATCAAGTATACGAAGTGGTAGACCACATACCATAAACGTTAAAAGCAATTCTAATTGAAATTGACGTTGTTGTGACACACCATTTCTTTTATTTCTGTGGTGTGCGCTATTTATATGTCTTTCACAATCACGTTTGCTCCAGCACAGTAGTTTCTTTTTACAAACTTTACAGAAAATTCTACTCCCATTGTAGTGTAAATCCACAAATTCACTAAGAAATTTATTAACTTTCGTAGGTAATGGCCGTTTATTTTTAATAGTTACGTTAGACATAATCACTAAAGCGAGCACACCGACGCTTGTTTCTAGTATGCCACGAAGTGGTGCAAACGTAACATCTGCAGACTCGTCATTTGTTGATGAATAGAGTGCGTCATCCGTAAATGAATAAGCGCGCTGTTAGTTCGTAGCCGTCGATGAATGAACTTTTTTTTTGTAGTGGCCCACTGTGAACAACGCCCTATTTATCAACGAGCACCCAAACTGCAGGTGTATATTTGCGCGTCTTCACGACGTAATAGACAGTGGTTTTGGTCCTCGTCCTAATAATTACATATTAAATTACCTATGTTACATACATATATGCGCCCGGCAGCCTGATTGCGAACCTGGCGCGTGGCGCTCTTGGCCCGCTCTACTTATAAGTAATAATATACAATAGCTACTTAACATTAAAGAAAACATTTTAGGCTTTTCTCTTATGCAGTCTAAAAAAAATTCAATTCACAAAAAAAAAATTCTCTATTCACTATTTACACTTTCTTCCGATTCAATACTAAAATTTTGTAACAGAACTTTAGCTTCATCATCTAATTCCATAACTTTTCGTGCTTTAGACCAACGTTTACTAGAAATATATGGATCAGAAGTATACATGAGGGTGTGGATCACATCTTCATTTGTTGACGATCGGAAACATTTTCTAGCATGGTGTAAGCGAAAATTTGTATAATCCTTGTTTCGTGCTTCCTGCGCATCTTCTGAAAGCTGTCCCAATGGTAGCAGGGCAAGATGTTTTATGATGTTTGCTCCATGGATTAACACCTTGTGAACAGAAGCTGACATATAGTACCATCCGTACGCTTCTACATAATATTTCACTGTTGTTCTTGCATATTCCCCCAATTTCTTTGCGTCAATAGGTTTTCCGCTAGACATAGTTTGTAAAAGTAATGTAAAATCTTTTGATCAGATATTCATTTACTCCAGTTATATTTGCAGTGCATGTGTAATTAACAAAGAATCTTCTGGCGGTGTTTCCATCATTCGAATTTCCGCTACCTTGACGAGGTTTATCGACAATCAGCTCAAGCTCGTCTCTGAATTTTCTTTGTATTTCTTCTTTCGTTTCTTTTTTTCTCTTTTTTTCTTCTTCGCTTCGAGCGGATCACTTTTTAAATTGTAAGTTATATGAAATATGTAAAATACATTCCATAAATCTAATCCAGCAATGTAATGTTGAAAGCCCGAATCTGTAGGCTTCTTGTCTAACCTGTTTGCTTCTAACAAGTTCCAAATTATTCATTTCAGATGGCTTTGCGAGACATATTGTGCATGCTGAAGAAGAAGGTGTATCAGTCAACATTTGCGTTACCTTACCGTCAATCATCGTTAAAATTAGTGCGTGTTTTACCGAAACAGTTGTTTGTTCAGAAATAACCACCTGGGTAGCTTGAAGCGCAGAAACTTCATTTTCTATGCCTAATATAACTTCACTTGTTTTTGCTGGAGTTTCTTTAGCAAACTCAATTGATATTGGACGACAAAATCTGTTGGAAGAGGGTGTCGGATTTTCCCATATTACTTGACTGGTTTCAGAATTAACTAACTTTAGAGGAACTAAAGAAGCAATAAAAAGGTTTGCATCTGAAATAAATTCACTTTCACCAGGTAAAACTTGTTTATACTCAGCCTGTCCTGATGATCCATCGCACCCCCATTTCACGTATAATATCATTTGTTGGATATCTGATATATAGAGCGGGCCAAATTGCGCCATCCAACAGAATCGGAATCAGGCGCAACGGCCGCTTATTGTAAATAGCGTATATGTGAGTCAGAGCAGATATGTGATATTTCGAAATTAATACACAAGAGTAAAAAAATAAAAGCTGACGCAATAATAATGTTTAGTAATTAGAGCGGATATATATATATATATGTACACGCTGAGGTGTTTTTATTTTCATTATGATTTTTTATTTGATTGAAAACGGTATGCGTTGTAAATGGGATGTAATAAGGAAATAACTGAGAAACTGAACGCTTTTTTTATTCTGTTGTACTTAATAATGTAACTGTAAATAAAGATATAATAAATAAATTCTATCCTTCTTAATAATGCGGATAGGCTTGTTTAAAAAGTTGCACCATCAGATAAGTTTCCACATTTGCCTCGGTGAAGGATGTTCGCCGAGACGAAAAAATGTTCTTATATTTCGAAAACGACCGTTCCACGTCTACCGAAGTAAGACAGGCGTAATTAAAATAATCTTTAGACTTAGTCAAGGAATCTGCAGATGCCCCATCGCACATTTGTCTTAATCTCGTGTAGTCCGGATTCTTTTTTAAAACACTATCGAACTTAGCTAAAACTCGTCCACTTGTTGCATCGTTTTTACTGTGTAACAATGTACTAACTTCGTCCACGACTTGCACTGATTCTACCAACGACAATCCAGAATTTTGCAAATTTTCTATCGCGTCTACTAACCCTTTGTAATTGTTGCTAATATTCTTTAGATGTGTTTCAACAGAAATATCGAGAAATCCCTTCTGGCTCATCCTAATAGCTCTAGCTTCGGCAGGGACGAATTGCAAAATAACGGATTTAACTTCTTGAAAATGTTCATTATAATAAAAGCGGCTTTTAACCACGTTCCCCAACGCGTAAGAATGGGCTGTGGTGGTTCTCGAATACCAGGGCATAACCTGTGGAATGCCCTAGTCCTCTTAGGACTTTTGAGAAACACTTTTTTTGTGTTTGCTATTAATGCATCCACCTCCGGGTAACACTCTCGAATAGTTTGTGCCACAAGATGTAAAGCATGGACTTTACACGTAACATGTAAAAGTCCTTCACACTTTTCTTTAAGGGAACGGCCTACACTACACATTGTTGCTGCACCATCGCTCATGAACAACAACAGTTGACTGGTTGACACTTGAAATTTTTGTAACGTTTCGAGAACTACGGCCGTAATTGCTTTACTAGTACACTGTTTTAATCTTCTGCTGGCTAATAGAATTGCAAAATTTGGTTTAATAGGATCTAATACGCGCACTATTATATTCAAAATAGAATTTTTTTTGCAATCTGTCGTCTCATCAAGACATAGCCACAGCTGTTTATCTTTTAATTCGGCTTTAATTCGATTTTCAATGTCCTCACGTATTCGTGGAATATCTCTCCGTAACGCTGTCCGAGATGGTAGTATCCACTCGGTATTGTATGTACCCCAGAATTTTCGAAATGCTTTTTTATCAAGTATACGAAGTGGTAGACCACATACCATAAACGTTAAAAGCAATTCTAATTGAAATTGACGTTGTTGTGATACACCATTTCTTTATTTCTGTGGTGTGCGCTATTTATATGTCTTTCACAATCACGTTTGCTCCAGCACAGTAGTTTCTTTTTACAAACTTTACAGAAAATTGTACTCCCATTGTAGTGTAAATCCACAAATTCACTAAGAAATTTATTAACTTTCGTAGGTAATGGCCGTTTATTTTTAATAGTTACGTTAGACATAATCACTAAAGCGAGCACACCGACGCTTGTTTCTAGTATGCCACGAAGTGGTGCAAACGTAACATCTGCAGACTCGTCATTTGTTGATGAATAGAGCGCGTCATCCGTAAATGAATAAGCGCGCTGTTAGTTCGTAGCCGTCGATGAATGGACTTTTTTTTTGTAGTGGCCCACTGTGAACAACGCCCTATTTATCAACGAACACCCAAACTGCAGGTGTATATTTACGCGTCTTCACGACGTAATAGATAGTGGTTTTGGTCCTCGTCCTAATAATTACATATTTAAATTACCTATGTTTACATACATATATGCGCCCGGCAGCCTGATTGCGAACCTGGCGCGTGGCGCTCTTGGCCCGCTCTACTTATCACCCATTATTAATAAATAGATAATTAATTAGGTACAAACAAAATTTACTAGACACCTATGTACTATAAACGTATTCCAATATGAATAACGTATTTAGCAAAGTATAGCAAACGCCAATTAAGTAAGACCAATTAGACCAAATACAAATTTTCCTACTATCTCTAATGCTGCGCGAACTTACTCCCACGTAGGTACATCAATGTTCATAATCTATAACCTTTATTACGCGGCGCTCTGTTAGAAGTCTAGTGTTTGAAAAAGGCGCAAGTTTTTATTGCTGATTCTTAAAGTAGACAATCTAACGAATATAAAAATCGCAATTTCAAACCAGCGGCAAAAAGCGCTAATTACTAAATGTCTAATGAAAATTTATATTTCTCATCAATTAAATCGTTTCGCTTCCCAATTTAATTTGAAGCAGTTATTAACTATAAAGAACTAAAAGTAGCTCTTTACGTAGCACATATGTATTCTTCCAAATTAATAAAATAGAAACAATATCTAGATTCAACGCATAACATATTCTACTAGGAGTTCCAAGTTGCGCGTAAAATGGTGCAATAGATCTGTTGCTTATAAATGTTCAACTTTGAGGCTCGATAACAAATTAACGGAAAGAACTACATAAAATATTGTCGTAGATTCAAAAAATATAGTTTTCAAGGATTCATAATCACTTATTATTTTACTGTTACTACATACTTGCCAAAATTGAATTTTGAGCCGATATTGGCCTGTTCGCCCCATAGTGCGCCGGGACAAAATACTGAACCTGTAAGTGCACCACAGACTGATAAAGTTTGGGAACCACTGATCTAGGTATTAGAGAGCGAACGAATCTTGCATAGTCCTCGTAGTGCAGTGATTAACACGCCTACCCGGCAAGCAGGAAGTACGAGGTACGATTCCTCGCCGTGGACATCATTTTAATTTCATTAATTAATTACGTTAGCAATGACGGAAGCTAAAATGTATTAATTAATCACTTCTTCTGTTATTTGATTTACTGCACGCTTGAAGCTTTAACAAAAACTAAAGCTTCAATATCAAAATCTAACCTTGTATAATTTGTTAAAGAATGTTGCGCCAAACAAGTATTACCTTCAATCAATTTTGTAAGGTTAGGGTTTGTTTTGCAACTTTGGCAGGTCTTAAGCGTAACTAATTGTTCCTCCTTTTAAATCAATTCCTTCCGTTTAGAAATAAACCTGCGACAATTTGGATTTACCAACCGCGATAATAAAAGAGACGCCATAAAAGAGTCGTTATTAACACCTCGATTTCTCTCGATCTTCTTCCTTTTCTTCTTTCAATTTCAGGATCCATAAAGACTCTATGTCACACGCAACCGCTGCAATGCCCGTCGCAACCGTGCCTCAACGGGGGCCTCTGTTCCGAGGGCTGGAATCGTTTCGTCTGCGACTGTACGGACACGATGTTTACGGGTCCGACTTGCGGGAAGGAAACTGCGACCCTCAGCTTCAACGGTAGCCAACATATGGCCGTTACCATGGACAACGATGTCATCACGCAAACGGAGGACATAATACTGAGATTTAGGACCAGCAAACCGCTCGGTTTACTGTTGATTACCAGCACGATAGAGACCGGCGACCGTATTGAATTGGCGGTCGCCGCGAACCGGATTAGATTGGCGATGAGATTGGGCGTCAAGGAAAAGAAACAGGAGGACAAGGAGAAGGATAAGGTAAGCGATTGGCTGTGTATGTCTCTCCGTACGTTGTTAGATGTCTGGTGTAAGGTTTATCGGGATGTTTTTTTTTCTGTTTCCGGTCGTTAATCACCTTAAAAACCCTATTCCGAAGATCTTTATTACGTAATTATACCCGTTTTCACTTTTTGCTTTCCTTTATTAGCGGTGGATTTGAGATAATTTACTTAGATCACGTTTTTTTCTTCTCTACCATACTATATGTGTCGAAAAGTATGCACCATATATAATTTTTTTTTTGTTATGGACTTCTATAAAATTCTAAAAGAGACTAAAGGGTAAAGTAACCTTATTTTTCAAAATAGAGGAAAATGTTATTAAGGAAAGTTCGGTCTTAATTGCGGAGGGTACGTTCTTAATAAACCTTGGATGATTTCAAATAACCCCACAGCAAAAAAATCTAGTAGGGTCAGGTCCGGAGATCGAGCTGACCATGGATAGTTAGAAAAACGTCCAACCCACTTACCATCGAACGTTTGCTCCAAGAAGTTTCGTACTTGTGAGGTACTATGCATGGGTGCTCCGTCTTGTTGGAACCATAATGTTCATCGTAGGTTTAAAGGCATTTCATCTAATATGTCACTAAGTTCATTCTGTAGAAGCTGGAGGTATCTCTTGAGGTGAAGCCACTGAAAGCCAGATTTTTTAAAAAGCTATGCATGCACATGGGAGCTGAACACATAGCTGCTATACTGCTGCAGTTCACGATGGCTTTCACGTGGCAACGTCTTATCCCATGCATTCGAGCTACGTCAAGAAATTCACACTTTTCTACAAGAGGAAAGTCATGAAAACTCCCGGTACTTTGCCGAACTTAACTTTTTGCTGAAACTAGCGTATTTGTGCGATATATTTGACAAGCTGAATGCCTTCAATCTATCTCTACAAGGCAATAACATGCACATTTTAAAACTTTTGGAGAAAGTTGCGGCATTTAGGAAAAAGCTGCAGTTGCGGTTAAGAAAAATCAATCAGCATGAGGATCAACACTATTTCCTTGGATTGCACAAATACGTGGCCTGTAATAAAGTCGTTGTTTCACAAGACTTGCTGTCTCTTTTCAAGGAGCACCTCTCAAAGCTCACTGACTGGTTTGTAAAACACTTTGAGGAAGACAATGTCGAGGAATTTGCGTGAATCCAAGATCCTTTCCGTGCTCAAGCTGCACCAGAAGTCACTTCGCAGGAAGAAGAGAATCTAATTGAACTCTCTTGCACAACAGCCTAAAAATTTGCTTCTTCCAATTTAATGGAGTTTCGGATATGAATCAAAAGTGAACATCGCTCAAATATCGCTCCAAAGTCGATGTGGAGCGAGAAATGAGAGTGGTAGTGTCAAACTTTATTCCGTGTTTTGAAAAAATGTGTGGCGATCAGCAAGCTAACCCGTCACATTAACTTATTTGTCGTTGAAAGTTTTTTTAATTTGATGGTTCTTGTGATTCAATTTTAATAAATGTAACCCCCGATCTAAAATAAACATCCCACAAATTCTAGAATTTGATCACCTTCATAGTTCCAATAACGACAAAGTTACTTCAAGGTAACTTTGAACACCTTCTTATCCTTTCCTTCTTGCCAATTTTAGAATTTTCGACGTTAAATTTCATACGTATTATTACTGAAGAGAAATCTAAGTTCAACATTAAAAGGATACCTCATAGAATATTGACCAACTACAAGATTTATACCTATTTCCCTAGATTCTTCTAGCCGGCCAAAACGTGAACGACAACGAATGGCACACCGTGAGGTTCTCAAGACGTGGAGCTAATTTGAAGTTACAATTGGATAACCAATCACCTCTCAGAGGTATTCCCAATAAACTATAACAAGTATCCAACGTATCATTAATTAAATTGCTTCCATTTTTAGCTGAAACTAGTTTAAAATACAACACCCTGCAATGGAGAACCATCCACTTAGGAGGCCTATACCATCAAGAAGAAGAAATAAACCTCAGCACCACCATGCCAAACTTCATAGGCGAAATCCAGCAGTTCTATTTCAATAACATTCCTTACATCGAGTTGGCCAGGTCTTCCAGTAGTGAGCAGGCGATTCCAGGCTTTCCAAACATAAAAGTTGCTGCCAAATTCGTCAAGAGGGCCACCGATAATCTCCATAAACCTGTCACCTTCCGCTCGAAACATACTTTCATGGGATTGCCAATGTTGAGGGCGTATTCTAGCATACATATAGACTTTATGTTCAAGACGAGAGAAACCAATGGTTTGATTATGTTCAATGGAGGCAAGAAAGAAGATTATGTCGCTGTGGAATTAGTCGATGGACATATTCATTATGTGGTTAACGTTGGAGATGGTGCGGTACATCTAAGGGATAGTGCTAAGTCTCATCTGAACGATAATAGATGGCATACAGTTGGTATAAGGAGGCCATCTGCAAAACAGCATACTCTTATGGTTGACGATGATGTTACTGTAACTACAAGTAAAAGTACTGGTAATTTAGATCTGGATGGCATATTATATTTAGGAGGAGTCCACAAGGACCTCTATTCTCAACTTCCGCAAGAAGACGTCAAATCTAGACATGGTTACGAAGGCTGTATGGCTGGATTAGATCTAAATGGAGAATCCCCGAATATTATGGAAGATGCCGTGGTTCATAGTTCGCTGGTCACAGCTGGATGTGAAGGTATTTTCACGAAATTAACGAATCATTATCTTTAATCGTGCTTGGGTGAAATGTTTTCCAGGACAATCGCAAAAGTGTAGCCATAATGTGTGCGCCAATGGTGGGATTTGTGTCCAACAATGGAATTCGTACACTTGCGACTGTGAGATGACTTCTTACACTGGACCAACATGCTCTGATGGTAAGTAGACACTTTTGCAAATGCGTTAGGTCTTTAATTTTCTTAATACGCCTTATTTTCTTCGGTCTTGCCTGTTATGCCAGTAAAGCTGATTGTACATCTTTCAAATTTATTCAGATAATTGTCAAGTGGTTTTTTTTGCTGTATTTAATATGATTCATGTCTCATTTTTTGCGCTTTTTTCCAAATTGCTTAGAGTGAGTATTTTAACCCATTAATAAGGACAATTGTTTTGTTTAAACGATTTGATTAGCTTTGGTCTAGAAAGAGAAGGATGTCAAATAAGTAATTTCCAAGTTTTTCCATTTGCAAACTTCTATTGCGTTGACCGTAAAAAAATCTTACATCTCTTACAGAATCTATAGCCTACGAATTCGGCCCTAATAGAGGTATAATCACGTACACGTTTCCCGAAGACAGACGACCGGAAATGCAAGAGGACACCATTTCCTTAGGCTTAATTACGACGAAAGCCGACGCTGTTCTTCTTCGTATAATCAGCGGAACATCTAACGACTATATAGAACTAGAGATAGTGAGTATAATACCAACACATAACACCAATATTAAGTAATGGTAAGGTCTTTCACTCAAGTGTTTTAAAGTTGCATAACTAACAAGGAAACACAGGTAAGTGCATCGCACTGATTTAAATGAATCTTTGTGGGTTTATAGACCAATCTAGTGCAGGGGTCTCCAAACTTTCCAGCCTTAGGGCCATACTGATTACTCCAGGAAGTTCCAAGGGCCAAAACCGTTTTAATTTTCCTGCCATTATCTATAATTTCTAGAGTAGTCGCCGAGTACGCGCTCTGAGCGAGCATACGCTTGCTAAATTTGCTAGTTCAGTTACTATTGTGTATTGTTGCGACCGTGACACTTGACGACATCTGGTGGTCAAAAGTGGAAATAGGTAGTGGTAGAACCCTCTATCGCTAACAGATGGCGCTAGTAGTACTTTCGATAGCGCAGTTGGTTCGAGAAAGTTCTGGTGTATTCCACTCACTTCGAGATGGCAGTAATTGGAGTATAAAAAGGCTAGCGGCGCGACCGCAAGTCAGTCTGGCTAGGGCAGCCGAAGGACGCGAAACTGTCTGTCGTGAAATAAAGTAGTGTTGTAAATGAAGTAGTGCCTGATTTGACTTGCTGTTTTTCTGTGTGATTTACTAGTAGGGAGAAGAAGCGAAAAATTGACAGTGAATGCAGAACATTCAAAGATCAATGGAAGTATTAATATTTCGTAATTGAGTCCAGTAATAAGGCTTTATGTTTGATTTACAATGAAACCATAGCCGTTCTCAAAGAATATAACATTAAACATCATTATGAAACGAAACATTTTCAAAATTACTCAAAATATACTGGAAGTTTGCGGACAGAAAAATTTGAAGCTTTGAAGCGTGGATTGAAATCGCAGCAATCTTTGTTAATGAAAGTCAACACTGAACAAGAGGTTGCAACTCGTGCCAGCTTTCGTGTGGCTCTTGAAATCGCAAAACGTGGAAAACCATTCACCGATGGAGAAATGATCAAAGAATGCGTAATTGCAGTAGCCGAAGAAATGTGCCTCGAAAAGGTAAATTTACTTAAAACTGTCAGTTTGTCAGCAAACACCGTGGCTCGTAGGGTACAAGACATCGCAGAAAATATATCATCTCAACTGTCTGACAAAAAATGGACATCTTGAGTGGTTTTCTCTGGCCTTGGATGAGTCAACGGGTGTCAGATGCTGCTGAGGTGTTGATTTTTATTCGAGGAGTAGATAAAAGCTATGAAGTGTATGAAGAACTTCTTGATATTGATAGTATTCACGGCACGACTACTGGGGAAGATATTTTTAAGGGAGTTGAAAATGCCATTAATAAAAAGAACCTTCGATGGAAAAACTTGAAATCTATTACAACTGATGGAGGCAAAAACATGTGTGATAAAAATAAAGGAGTGGTTGCACTTGTATCAAAGGCTGTAGAAAAAGATGGTGGTTCAAAACCATTAGTCTTACATGGTATCATTCATCGACAGTCCTTGTGCGGAAAATGTTTGGATATGTCTGAAGTTGTAAAACCAGTCATATCAGTTGTTAATTTCATCAGATCCACTGGACTGAATCAGCGACAATTCCGCAAGTTTATTGAAGAGATTGGACAAAATGACTTACCATATCATACTGCCGTACGCTGGCTTAGTTGTGGAAAAATCCTTCGGCGCTTTTTTGAACTTCGAGCAGAGATCGAAATTCGTTGAATTAAAGTGTTTCTTAACACCGATCCTAATTTAAAGTGTTCGATTGTGAAATCAATGTATTTATTCGAAGAGGAAAAGGGTTAAATTTCCAGAACAGGCAGTTTCCTATAAAGGTTATATAAACAGATAGTTATATAACATTGGCATCGTTCAAATTTCAAGGTTAGTGACATTTATTTGGAAATTCGTTATAAAATTGCCAAAAAGGTATCCAGGGATACTCCCGAACCCACTAAGATTTGAAAAATTTAGTTTAAGTCAGAAAATTTAACAATTTTCCCAAAATCCCCCGAGAAAAATATTTCAATATATATATGTCTCGATCCGCGTCTGGAGCTGGTCCTGAGAAGGACTGTTGTGAGCTCGACGTTCCAATGAGGTCACTCTCATCTTCTTCTAGAGTGGTTGACTGTAGAAGTGCGCTGTGCTGCTGTGGGCGCCGATATTTATACGCTTGGCGTGAAGGGGGAGTTTTCGTTCTTGCGCGAACGGCTACGCGTGATTGGACTGGCGGCGATGTGGGCTTTCTCTGCTCGGTCCGTGTATTGTGGGCGATCTTGCGGGTGTCGGGTCCGTTAGATGTGATTCATTGTTTTGCCAGTACCAACAGAAGAATCGAAGTACGATGCGAAGAACATAAACTCGCAATCAAGAGAAAAGAAACAACGTCATCTCTAGCCCAACATACCCTCATGACGGGACATACCATTAACTTCTAAGCTACAAAAACTATCGCGAAATCTACGAACTTGTGTACCAAAATTGTAAGGGAAGCGATTGAGATTCATAAACGTCCAGACAGCATGAGTAAGCGTGATGACACTCAACGTATCTCTACAACATGGCGACCGGTATTGGCAGAACAACGAATCACATCTAACGGACCCGACATCCGATACCCGCAAGATCGCCCACAACACACGGACCGAGCAGAGAACGCCTACAATGCCGCCGGTCCAATCACGCGCAGCCGTTCGCGCAAGAACGAAAACCCCCCCTCCGCGCCAAGCGCACAAATACCGACGCCCACAGCAGCACAGCGCACTTCTACAGTCAACCGCTCTAGAAGAAGATGAGAGTGACCTCATCGAAACGTCGAGCTCACAACAGTTCTTCTCAGGACCAGCTCCAGACGCGGTTCGACACCCGAAAGACGTACATTTCATATATATATATATAAATTCTGAAATTTGCAAAAAAATAAACGGGTGGGGGTTGTTTCCTTAAATAAATATTCATTATAAAGAAAATATTTACGCCATCGTTAAGAGCATGTAAAACACTTCAAATCTTATCTTAACTTTTTTGATATCTCTCATAGTTTCTGAGCTATTGAGTCAAACAGCGAAGAGTAGTGTTGCGCTTGGGGTTCTTTACACCCCGCCAGTGGACGATTGAGCAGCTAAAATAGTTACCGTTGTTCATACACTAGATCGATCTATAAACCGACAAAGTTTCATTTAAATCGGTGAGATGCACTTACCTGTGTTTCCTTATAAGTCATGTCTAAGCTTGTTACAAAAGCCATTCTTCTCAGCAAAACTGAGCGAGATAAAACAAAGCTTTCGTTTTCAGGTGGAAGGTAATGTCTTCATGGTCTACAATCTAGGTACCAACGATCATCCTCTAGGCGAAATCTCCGTGAAAGTGAACGACAATGCTTACCATGTGGTCCGTTTTAGACGGAGCGGCTCAAATTCTACACTTCAAGTTGACGACTACAACGTTCAGTTCAATTATCCAACAGGTATACCTCAGCATATTTTGAAATAATCGAACTGTCTCTTTCGTATTTCAAGGTCATCAGCTCCAGGTGTTCAACAGCCAGTCGCAGATCCAGATCGGAGGTAAATGGAGCAAAGGAAAATCGAGGATCGAGAGACCATTCGCCGGGATCATAGCCGGGGTTGTGGTCAACGGGATGAGGATCTTAGACTTGGCAGCCGAGAAGGATATTCACACTTTGATCAGGGGAGATGTGCAGTTGATGACTGGGATATTGGACAGGCACGAACAATTGCAAAAAATGCAACAGGTAGGTTCATTTTAGGGAAATTCTTACCCACTGTGCAACGTTCCAATAAGCGAAGCTGTGCTCTTATCCGATAAACTTATACGCTTGCCATCTTCCTCAAGAAAGATTTTTTGGCCATCCCAGTAGTCCAGCAGAGATTGGGGTGGGGAAAAAGTGGTAGTAAATCTCCAACAGTATAAAGTAATTTATAAATAAAGAGGCTCCACCACGGTTTTATTTAAAAAAACGTCCAAGAATTTGAAAACCGGGAAAAAGTTGGCAAGTGAGGATGGTGGGCCGTTCGCCACAAAAAAATAAACTTAAGATCAGTATGAGATTCATACCAACCAACAAAATAAATTAGCTGACAATGAGATCAGAATAACATGTTGTAACATACGAAATGTTACACAGGAGCTACTCTGGACATCGAAAAGAATACAAAGGCGCAGCAATTTCATATCCTGGTCCTTCCTTCGACCTGACACTTCTTCTTGAAGAGACTAATCATATTATATACTGTGTGATTTTTTGAAATCGGATCTATGACTACATCATGAAACTGATAGTAAGTCTTTAAACAACTAAATAAGAGTTGGCAACAATAGCTTCTGGTGTTGACGTAAATAGGAGTAGAGTGATAAAGCTTCGATTCTCTCGTGCACTTCAAAATTTAGCAAAATTCTAGTCACCAGTTTATAAAGGTTCCATAGTTCTTTCGATCAAATTCTAAACTTTTGGAATTTGAAGCCAATTCAAACATGAAATATAACAAAAGCATCCTATACAGCCACAGAGCCACTTCAGACAATACTTATTAGTATTAGATCTTCTATTATCTCGATTACGGTATATTTCTTTAATTCAAAATAAGTTTGGTGACCTTTGAACAACTCTTTCAATGTTAATGACCTTCCGAACGTGTTTAATGACGACATCGTTAAGACTATAATTTTATGGAAATCAAACATTACAGAACGAACCCTTTTCGTCGAACAATAATCGTCAACAGTAACAATGAATGCAACCAAATTGATGTTATATTTGTTAATATAAGTAGAATAATTGTTGTTGGCGCATTGGAATAGATAAAGAACAAACATTATTTTTTTATGTAATAATAAAAACAGGAAATATCAATATAAAAAACAAGAAATATTAATTAGAATATAAAAAAATAATAAATCTCACGTTTCACCTAGACATGGACATACACGGCGTGTTTTTTCACTACCGCGCCGACTTACCGAAGGCCGGTTAATAAACTTGCGGGCCCCCGTTTTATAGGAAAATTAGCCCCTTTTCGATCTACGTCGATTGCGAGCGTCCATCTGGCCCGCCATTTTTCGCAAGTCCCTTACAATTTGCTCCCTTTTGACCCTCTTTCCCGTCCCTCTCGCGCCCACAGACGACCGATAAGTGAGGACCCAAGAGAGGTTACGTGATTTTCACAATCACAATTATTATTTCTAATTAAACAATTCTTCTAACGCCAATAGACCCCACCATCCGGTTTTCCTGGCGTAATGGACGACCTAGTGTTCAGCGGCGCTGGTTCCGGTTGTAACAACGAAGACGACGAAGACGAGTGTCCACCGTTACCAGAAGTCGGTTCCGGAGACGACGACCTCATAACACCGGTCTACGTCCCGGCCACGCGACCTCCCGCCACTACCAAACCACCACATGCCGCTAGCACGCAAGGACCCGGAGGTAAGCCTTGCGACGACGAAGACTGCTTCCCCGGATCGGGTTCCGGGGAAATTACGCTCGAAGAGACGACTGTGACATTCCAAGGAACAGGTACTTACTTGGATTCATCTGCAACACCCAATCTACCACCACTGACATTATTATACCACAATTCTACACTCTGCGCATGTTTTAGAGCGATCTTTAGGCACCTCGATTGTCCACACGTCAATTTGCATGAAAAAAAAAAGAAAAAAATAACAACACTCTGCGATGTTATAGCTTTACAGAGAGGTAGTATGAGGAATTTTAGTTTTGTACAGGTGAATCTACTGGCAGAACCGATGAGTAACAGTGATTGGGGTGTTTTCTGTCGTTTTGGTATTACTTGTCCTTGATAATTTTATTTTCTTTTTTCCTAGATGATTTAATTGTAAATATTTTAAACATTTTTAGAATGCACAATTCTTATATTCGTTTGTTTTTCTGTTTTCTTATAATGCATGTTCCTCTAACACATTAATGTAAGTATTCCTACACGAAAACACATTATTTAAGATATTTAAGAGTTCGAAATCATTCAAAATTTTACCACAAATAAAACGAGAGATACCTTAAACGAGAATATTCAAGTCAATACGGTTACTTGTAGTAAGTTAGGAACCGATATACATAGATGTATATCCCCCAGGAATCTACGAGGGATGATCGTAAAGTAAGGTTCCCAAAGCCCTACAGCAGCAATAATAATAATAATAATAATAAACTTTATTCGCCCAACAGGATACCCCAATTACAGGACGAAATAATAATACGAATACATGTGCACATAATACAAAGAGAAAAATAAAATATAATACTTAATAAAAGATAACTGAAAAATAATAGAGAAAAAAATAATATATATATACTCCACCGATTAATGCATAGCGTCACCGACAAAAATATCTGCATAATATTTATTTGCATTCACACACATGTTTTGAACTGGCGATTTCAGCAGCACATTAGTTCTTGCAGTTAAAGGCCGAAACGATTGAACACTACGCGAAGACAAACGAGGAACGTTCAAATTAATTTTTGACAGCAGATATGCGCAATCGATTTGATTGTCAATAAGTTTGTAGAGAAACCGCGCACTGCAAATTTGCCTTCTTTCCGAAATACTCCGGACCGCATGTCGTTCCAAAAATGTGGCATAGTCTATACCCCTCACTGGATATATACCGTCGATCCTAAAAGATAGGAATTTCAGGAACCTTCGCTGTACTCTCTCAATAGAATCCTCGTAGGATTGATAGTAAGGATACCATACAATGGAAGCATACTCTAGCCGGCTTAAGACAAATGCTCTATACAGCGTTTTCAGAAGATGTTGATTCGCGAAGGATTTCGAAGATCGTATGATGAACCCTAACATGGCTGCGGCCGAGGAACACGTCTGCGAAACATGCTGTTTAAAGGATAGTTGACTATCAAAGATAACTCCTAGGTCTTTTATGGTCTCGCTCCTCTGCAGCGGGTAACCGCTTAAACTGTACGTAGTAGGCAAGCTTTTTACTTTGCGAGTATATGTTACATATGTGCATTTTGCTTCATTTAACATAAGACTATTTTCTTGGCACCAGTGGAATACGTAATCAATACTCATTTGCAGATTAACCATATCATTAATGGAATCAATTCTTGCGTACACCTTCACATCATCTGCATAAGCTAAGGTGTCACAGGTCAACGCTTCCAGCAGATCGTCGAGGAAAAGCACAAAGAGCAAAGGTCCTAAATTGGATCCTTGTGGAACACCTGACGTAATAGCATATTCACATGAGCTGAAGCCATTATAGAAAACATAACATGACCGCTTTTTTAAGTAGGACTCCATCAGATCTCGAAGGCGAGGTGACATGCCAAAAGAACTTAATTTAAAGAGCATAATATCATGGTCAATTCTGTCAAAGGCCTTAGAAAAATCCGTGTATATAACATCGACTTGCCCTCCATCATCCAGTGTGTCACTTATAAACTGTGTAACTGTCGCTAAGTTAGTTGTTGTAGATCTTTTAGGTATAAAACCATGTTGCTTCGCAGATATATACGGCTGTAGATTGTTGAATATAGAAAAATATAAAAGTTGTTCATATACCTTGGCGAAGTTAGATAAAATAGATATAGGACGATAGTTAGTCACATCAGTGCTGCTTCCCTTCTTAAGAACTGGCGTAACTCTTGCTCGTTTCCAGCGCCTAGGAAAGGTAGAAGATCTCAAAGAAATGTTGACAAGAAGCAAGAGTGGTTTGACAAGTACTATGCGTGCTTCCTTCACTAAAAAACTAGGGATGAGGTCATCACCAGCTGTGTCCGTATTTGCTAGGTGACTCATTATAGTTAGCAGGTCAGTCTCACTCACAGGCTTGACGTCAAAAGATGGTATGTTGCTAAATACATTTTCGATTACTCTGCTGGAGTGTGGCAGATAAACAGAAGAAAATTTACTAGCAAAGGCGTCAACAATTTCCTGGGGATCCTGATATACCACATCCCCATCAGTGATTGTGTTTGGTATGCGTGAAACACCTTTTAGTCTATTACTATACCGCCACAGCTCTTTCGGATTTTGCTTAATTGTGTTTTGTATTCTTGACATGTAAGCGTTGTAAGCTTCTTGAATCTGTTGCTTAACTAATCTCCCGATATCTCTAAACCTCATGTAAAAAATCTCACTTTTAGTTTGTATCCATTTTCTATGATAGAAGGTTTTAGTTTTTAGGTTTTGTCGAATTGTTGCAGTAAACCACGGAGGATGAGAAGAACTATTCTGACTGTATAGAGGAACTGAACGGTTAATTACCTTGTACAAAACACTATAAAATTCATCGACAGCTTGATCAATGGTTGATGCATCCTCAATGAATGACCAATCACATTGAGCTAGATCTTCAAATAATTGGGCAAAATTTGCTTTTCGAAAATTGTAGCGCATATTTTGTGCAGACGGAAATAAGTCTGGTTTACTGTAACCAACGAGTTGGATGCTCATCGCTAAGCAGGATGATAATTATCTTCAGGAACTAAAGGAAAATCTTCGCGGGAAATAGTGAGTTCGCCACAATGATTTGCAAAAATTAAATCAAGTATATTGTCATCAATATTTCTGATGTTATTGTATTGTTGCAATTCCATTGTATTACATAGATCATTTAATTGTAAGTATTTAGTTTTATTGTGAATATTAGAAGCAGTATCGACATAGTCAGAAAAGTTAAAATCTCCGACTATTAGTACAGATTGATTGACTATCGCTATCTCAAATGCATCAATGAAGAGTTCAAAGTCTTGATTAGAAATATTAGGAGGAATGTAAATGCCAGCTACGAGGTATACATTGCAACCAAAATAACATTTACAAAGGATTAGATCGATAAGCGGTACAAGATTAGCAATGTGGGACGTATCGACCAACTCATATCGTACATTATTGGCAAATGCAATAAGAACTCCACCACCATCACTCCGTTCGACAATGTCAAACTTACGGTCACATCTGACTACGTTGTAGTAACAAGGAAATAGCTCACTCGAAATAACGTTACTGTTAAGCCATGTTTCGGTAATAATGACGACATCGTACAATTGTTCGCAGATATTTACATAAAATTGATGAGATTTAGATCTTAAACCACGGGTGTTTTGGTAATATATGTTTAGCTCGATAGGTGTTTTGTTGGGCACCTTCAGTTTCCCGCATTCTTACTCACAATTGAAGGTATTCCATTCTTGTATTTAAGTATTAGTCCGGATTCTCCCCTGTCAGTACGTTCCCTCAACTCGCGTCTCATGCTACGATGTAATTCCATTTGCATAACGGTGCGATCACGAGAGACGAAAACGTTTTTCCAGCGCTCAGACTGTTTTAATTTGTGACTATTACGCAGAATTTTGTGTACGTTTTCCTCAGAAAACAACTTCACCTTTATCGGACGACGCAAGTCAGCCCTCGTGCCATCAAACCGTCCCAACCGTACTGGAGGAACACTTTGCTCCTGAACACCTAGATGCGAAAGAACGTGTTAGGCGAAATCCGACTACATTGGCGTGTGCAACAGCTCTCCCACTCTATATACGTACCACTCCCGTCTCGCTACGCCGCTCAGTGTTGGCTACGCAGCCGTCCGAAATGGAACTCCCGATCGCCACTACCGCTAGGTGTGAAATTCGCGCTGTGATACGTTTTTTAAACGCGAAAGGGGTTTCACCTATAGACATTCGTCGTCAATTAACCGAAGCTTATAGAGAAAAGTGTATAGCTGTTCAACACGTCCGCAAATGGTGTAGGGAATTCACTGGAGGTCGGACGGAAATTCACGAAGAAGAGCGGAGCGGAAGACCATCAGTTTCAGGGGAAATCGTTGAAAAGGTCGAGAGCATACTGCTTGAAGATCGGAGGATCACCATTCGTCAACTCGCTCTTCGGATTCCTGAGATATCCAACACCACAATTGAAAGAATTTTGATTTGATTACGACATGGGGATACAGAAGTTGGAGCACCGTCTGCAAAAATGCTTGGATAGAAATGGCGATTATGTCGAGAAATAGCTTAAAAACAATGTGTAATGTTAAGGAAATACGGAATACTGTCCATTTTTAAAAAATATGGGAACCTTATTTTACGATCTTCCCTCGTATATTGGGTCCAACAATATTTTTTATCATTTGTGATGTTTTAAATGTGAAAAATTATTAAAAAAAACTATTTTTTGAAATTAATTAATTGTACGGTCTGAAGGTTCGGGAGTGCACTAAAACACCAAACTTGACTTTTACAAACACACAAAACGCGTGTTACCTGAATGAATATCTTGAATTAAAGTGAGAAATTAGTAGAGCAGCGTCCAGTTGCGTCCCTGCATGGCACGCATTATGCTACTTTCAAAATTAAAATATTCATATTTCGAAAAATAATATTATCCAAATTTGCTGTGTTTAAACAATCGCTATCGCGATTAAAATAAAGGAGTAAAGGGACTCTGATTAATTTCTCACTTTGAGTCAAGATATTCATCCAGGTAACACGTGTTTGATGGTTTAAGAATACGCAGGATTCCAGAACGTAACATATAAACATAGAGTTTATTTGGGATCGTCATAAATCCATGTAAGTTTTCTCTTTTTCAATTTTAATACCTGTAAAATTTCATTAATTGATGTCTAGTTTAATTTAAATTGCCGAAAGTAGTGTTTAGGAACCTTCAGACCGTACAATTAATTAATTCATTTGGAAATTTATTTTTTTATAATTTCCTACATTTCCCACATTTAAAACATTACATGTGTAATAAATAGAGTAACCTAAACTTGCGGACTCGCATAGGCGTCGGTATTACGGGTTAATATAAGAATACGAAAAATTCATAAATAAACTGAACCGGTAGAGAAGCAGGCATGTAGTGTCGACCTTGGATATAAATCATGTTAAACCGCGCCGAGAAAGATTTCGTTTTAGTACCGGTTGAGCTGTTGCAGAGATTAGTCGAACGGTCAAGGTTATGTACTTACGTGTCGCTTTTGAAAATATAGCTGGTGTTTTTTGTGTGTTGTAGTATTATACCAAGTACATAATTAGTGTATCGTTCCATATAGAACTAATATTTACATACCTAAGAAAACAATGCCTCGTAATAGATTTGCTACTAATGTACATAAGTATGTGTTACTTTTTCCCCATTTAAAATATGACGGTAGTGCAGTTTTTTGCTTAATATACAATGTTCATTTGGCTGCATTGGACAGAACTGATTGCCAGAGGCATGTCAATGGTATTAAGCATATGAGAAATGCAAGAACTGAAATACCTTATACACTATTCCTCATACATTTATTAATTATGTTTACCTCTTGTAATCTTCCGTTGTCGTTGGTGAAAAAAGCAGCTTTTAAAACGTTTTGGCGACAATACGTTCCAAAGTACCCATTACCC
This sequence comes from Dynastes maya, assembly GCA_029619315.2. NCBI lineage: Eukaryota > Metazoa > Arthropoda > Insecta > Coleoptera > Scarabaeidae > Dynastes > Dynastes maya. Next base: position 4,518,388 of record JAROYE020000003.1, read on the forward strand.
TCACAAACACAATTACAGAATCATTTGCCGCGAATGAAAGAAATGCTAGGAAATGTGTGTAAACGTGATTTGTGTTCCAAAAAATATGGATTACCGTGGATGAGACGACCGATATAAAGAAAAACAGTATTGTGAATGTAATAGCTCGCGTTTTATCTAGCGAGAACACAGCATCTCGATATTTGTTAGCTTGCAAACGTGTTCAGCAATGTACCGCGGAAAATATTCAAAAAGTGATAATGAACGCTTTGAAAAAAATTAAAATTGCCCAAGATCAAGTTGTGATGATTGCGACAGATAGTGCAGCAACGATGTTAAGTGTTGGGCGATCCTTAAAACATATATTTCCTAACTTAATACATATAACCTGCGTGCTGCATGCTTTGCATTTAGTTGGTGAAGTTGTTCGACAACATTACGTAAACGTTGATCGGATGATTGGAAGTACTAAAGCGGTGTTTCGTAAATCTCCTAAACGTTTAAAAGAATTTCGTAAATTTTGTCCAGGTATTCCAGAACCTCCTGAATCAATTTTAACGCGATGGGGTACTTGGCTAACAGCAGCTTCTTACTATTCGATCCATTTTCAACAAATTCAATCAGTTATAATGCGATTTAATCGGAATGAATCCAAAGCAATTAGAGAAAGTCAAAGAGAATTTCAAATTCTTCAACTTTTAGAAGATTTAATGACAATATGTACCAATTATACAGTATTACTAGATGCCATCAGAAAACTACAATGTACTGAATTGTCATTGCAAGAATCATTAGACATAGTGGAGAGTGTAAAAAAAAAATTACACACATTAAATGATACGCCAGGATTATGCGCTAGTCAAAAGTTGGCAGATGTTTTAAGGAAAAATCCCGATTTTAATACTTTAGAGGCCGTTTATAATAAGTGTAAGAATAGTGAACTTTTAAGTGATTTTGAAAAACAGTTTCTACATGCAAATGTAACTTCCTTAGATGTGGAGAGATCGTTTTCTATGTATAAGAATATTTTTTCTTGTCGACGCACAAGGTTTAAAGAAGTAACTGTGGAAACATATGCAATGATGCAAGTTTACAGTAGTTCACATCCTGATGCCTCTAATTTGTTGAATAATTAACAAGTAAGTTTATTTATGAATTTTTCGTATTCTTATATTAACCCGTAATACCGACGCCTATGCGAGTCCCCAAGTTTTGGTTACTCTAGTAATAAATGTAATAATCTAGGTACATTCAAAAAGTTGATATTTGAATAGTAAATTACTCAGGTGAGGCTAATATTTCAATTAAATTGAATACACCAATAGTGTTTTCATTGCCGGTTATATGCAGTTAATAAAAAGAGTTGAATAACGCATTTCTATTAAAAAATCAGAACTTACTAGTTTTTTAAATGGGACATCCTGTATGTTGTTTAACATTTGGAAATATAGTTTAATTTCTGACAAAAATTAATCCGAAATGCAAATACATTTTGTCGTAAATCTTAACGATATCAAATTGCATTCTTGACTTTATCTAGACATGGTATCAGAACGCTTTCGAAATATACAATGGGTGTTCAATATTGAGGAACAAACATTGCCAAATTCAAACACCAGAAACGTCAATTTTTTAAACAACTCTATATATTTTTGCTGTATCCACCGTATAGGCCTTTAATCTTTTAATAGCGACATATTGAAATTTTTGTCCGAATTTTACAGAATTTTGACATGGTGACCCCTCAGAAAATGAATCAGTAAAGTTCAATCGGAGCTTGCATGTCTTCAGCTGTAGACCAGTAATCATTTTCTCCGGAACGCTTATAGTAACAGCTTATCAAGAGCAACCCTAGGAATTGACAAATATCTTCTTCATTTACCATGAAATTGTGATTATTTTTATCTCGTCTAGCATAGAGATTTGTCTGTTCTGTTATCTATGCAATAATTTCGGATATCCAAAATAACAGAATTATTTCGTATTCTGATTTTTCAATGTATTCTAGTCCCGCTAGAGCTGCACTCTCAGCTTTTTTCCAAGGCATTTTCTTCGATTATTACTGTTCCTCTTCATCAATATTTTCATCTTCACTAGAATCACTTTCTTGAACTTCAATTTCTCCGGGAACTACTTACGGAAAATCTGCTCTATCCAAAATTTCGTCTTCAATGTCGTCCTCATCGCCATCAATGTCTTGATTATCGGATTTTGATTGTAATACTACAATCTCATAACTTTTTTGGGACATAGATGCTTCAATATCGTTCAGAGCTTCACGTAGGAACGTGTATCTACCTACAGTTTTACTGTAGGAACAAAACACAAGCAGTAGAGTAGTATACATGTTGATCAAAAGTACTACTAAATAGTATTCTCGAATGTGAAGTAATGCGACCGCTTAGAAGCAAGTTTAAACTTGCATATACGTGTTCGCCGGCAAGAAATGTCCCACTGCATCCATATTTTTTACCTCAGTACTGAGAACTGGTACTTCCTATGGTTACACACTTATCACTAACTTGGGCAAATATGCGGTAACAGCCAGAGTCGTGGCGAACGCATAAAAGTTTACACATAAAATAGAAGGTAAGAAATAAATTATAAAACGTGCTGTTACCGTTTTAAAAGTCTTCCGTGAAATCACAAACTGGTAACATCTGTTAAATATTTGAATCATTAGATGTGTTTCCACAGCTGTTTCAGTCAAGTGAGTACGACGCGCGGAATAAATGTTTTTTAATGCCGAAAACGACCGTTCGACATCTAGCGATGTTATATTTGCATATTTAAAATAATCTTTGAAACAACTTAATGCATCTTCACACGCACCTTCACAAATTTGCCTTAATATAAGAAAATCGGAGTCTTTCTCTAAAACACTTTCAAATTTTCGTATTACACACCAATTTGTTTCGCCTTCTACAGCGCATAACTGTGCGTGAACATCATTCACAATTTGAACAGAATCCACTAGCGACATCTAAACATTTTGTAATTTTTCTATTCCCTCCGCTAGTCCGAAGTAATTGTTGTGAATAGTTTGTAAATCTCTTTTAACCTGACCATCTTGAAATATTTCCTGGCTTTTCTTGATTGCTGCAGCTTCTGTCGGATTGAATTTTAAAACTACCTTCTTTACTCGATCAAAATATTTGTTGTAGTAAAACGCAGCCTGTTCCCCAACATGTAACAATCGGCAGTGGTAGTTCAGGTAAATCAGGACAGTTTGTGAAACAGTCGGGTACGTTTCGGGGACTTTAGAAACACTGCCTTTGTACTAGCAATCAATGCATTTACTAGTGGAAAACATGTTGGAATCGTTTGTGCCGCAAGATTTAGAGTATGGATTTTACACGTTACATGTAAGAAGTTACCACTGTGTTCTTTAAGAGATCGGCCCAAATAACGCATGTTTGCAGCACCATCACTCATAAACATTAAAATTTGCTTAGTTGAAACTTCAAATTTGTTCAATGAGTTCAACACCACCTTTAAAATCTCATCGGCAGTACAATTTGTAACTCTTTTGGAAGCAAGTAAGAAGGAGGATGACGGTCGATATGGTTCCATTGTACGTACCATTACATTACCCACAGAATGTTTTTGACAATCTGTTGTTTCGTCCACACACAACCACAGTTTTTTAGCTTTCAATTCCGTTTTCATTCTTTTTTCTATATGTTCACGAACAAATGGCACTACATTTCGTATCGATGTCCGACTAGGTAATTTACAGTCCGCATATTTATTCCACAAGGAGACAAATGCATCTTTGTCTAATAAACGAAACGATAGATTATATAAAATAAGAGTAACACATAAATCAAATGTAAATTTTTCTTGGTCTCGTATGCCACTTTTTGCAGAAGAATGCTGTTTGCTTTCGATGTGACGTTGACAATGGCTTCTTGACTAACACATTAAAGGGATTTTACAAACTAGAAATTGAATTTTAGCTCCATCAAAAATTAAGTCCGGCATGTCCACTATAAAGTTTTTAACTGTGTCTGCCATTAGTCGTTTTCGCGACATTTTTAAAGCAAGCATTAGCGTACAATTACGAAATAAGTTACGACAGCCTACATATACACAGAACTACTCGCATACAGCATCGATTTAGTACTGACGCTGTGAACGCGTGAAATAAATAATCGCCGACTCCTCACCACATATCTACTACACTGACTGTTACCGCTGTTTGCCCATACTACTTATCACTTATCACAAATGGTGTATTAATGAATTAACAACTATATAACCCATTAAAAATGCCATTTATACAATAGCTAAAGTAGAAATACAAATGTAAGTATGAATACATCAAATATCCAAATGCTTAATATTAACGAAAAATAGCAACGCAACGACAGAAATGTTAATATGTTTCAAAATATGCATAGATGTAAACTTCCAAGTTTTCTGATTGTTAATTATAAAAATTGTATGCAAATAATAAGATTAAATCGATAAAAATTATTTTTTTTAGTGTGTCCCCATTTTGGGAACGTTCGCCATTAAAAGGTTAATATTCAAACTAAAAGAAATGTTTGCAGTTAAACGCGACTTGGATACGTCATCCAAGTGATTTATAGTGTTAGTATTGTTCGGTTACTGTGACAACAGTAAACAAAACATGCTGATATTGCTGTTCTTAACTGCTGATTCAAAATTTTGAACCCAAATAATTACTTGCAGTCAAATGGGAATCTCGGATTTGAAAATTACATCGAAATGGTTTCCAGTGTTAATATTGTTTGGTTACCATTATAATAGTAAATAAAACATAGTGACATTGACTATCTTAGTTTATAGGTTGATAGCGAAACTAAAAATGTAGTAATATCAAGACGCTCCATTTAAAATAACAAAATGTTCATATCGTATCATATCGTTATACTCTTCATTTGAAAATGTAAACATTATGTTAAAGTCCCCAGCACGAAAGTATCAACGATTTTCAAACTTTGATATGTTCTGTTTTCATGGATGCCTATTATGTTTTGATCAATTATTTGTCAATGTGAAAATATTTTTAAAACAATAACTTTTAAGCAAATAACAGGCCGCCACTGTTTGAGGATATTAAACTCTCGTTTAACATTTGAGACATCATTGGGACAAAAAAAAAATTTGAATGATTTCACATAGAACCCACTAATGCTGGAATAATTTCTTATACAATATTCTTGCCGTTATAGATTCATACAAAAAGATTAATTTATTCCAGCATACGACTCCTATAGGGCTGGATAAAGCACCTTGGTAAAATGCTTCAAATACCAAGCACTAACAAGGAAACACAGGTAAGTGCATCTCACCGATTTAAATGAAACTTTGTTGGTTTATTGACCGATCTAGTGTAAGAAGAACGGTAACTATCTTAGCTGCCCAATCTCCCACTGACGAGGTGTACAGCACCCCAAGCTCAACACTACACTTCCCTGTTTGACTCAATAGCTCAAAAACTATGAGAGATATCAAAAAAAAAATTAGGACGAAATTTAAACTGTTTTTCATCCTCTTAACGATGACATATTTTCTCTATAGCGGATATTTATTTAGGGAAACGACGCCCCATCCCCTTATTTTTTTGCAATTTCAGAAATAGTTTAAATCTCGTCTTAACTTTTTTTGATATCTCTCATAGTTTCTGAGCTATTCAGTCAAACAGCGAAGGGTGGTGTTGAGCTTGGGGTGCTTTACACCCCGCCAATGGGCGATTGGGCAGTTAAGAAAGTTACCGTTGTTCTTACATTAGATCGGCTTATAAACCTACAATGTTTCAGTTAAATCAGTGACATGCACTTACCTGTGTCTCCTTGTAGGCCAGAGAACTTCCATTTGTGAAAGTGTTTGAAAAAGCCATCGAGTACTTGAAGCCCTTGAAGTACTTCAGCATTGCTAAAAGTACTTCAAGCACCTCACAAAGTATTTTAAGCAAAAGTAACTGAATTGCGGAAAATAGGGCTTCAGATATTTTACTTCAATGACTTTCAAAGTCCTTCGTTTGCTTTTAAAAGCAATTGAAACACTTCAGAAGTGCTTTAAAACCTCAAGTACTTGAACAAAGTATTTCAAGTATCAAGTACCAAATATCTTCTTTTAAAAGTGATTGAAGATCAGAGTGCTTTACCCAGCATCTGACTCCTAGCAAGCATTTTCGATAAAACCACCGTACTAACAATCGTTTTCTAGACGCCACGTCCACACTGGCCCAATTCACAACGGACGCAGAAGGCACCACCTTCGATACGTCGGAAAAGACCACGTCAGCAATCGCGAACACGACCAGCGCCACCACAGAGGCCTCGACGATCACGGAAACCCCATCAACGACCGTCACCACATCACAAGGTACCACAACCACCGAACAAATCCCACTACCACCCTATCCTCACGTTCCAGACACTCCGAAGACTACTTACGGTACCCATTCACCACCAGGGACGAGGCCACGCGAGAGAATCAACTCGGAAACCTCAGAGATCATCGCCCTGGTCATCGGAATCATCGCAGGCGCCTTGATAGCGGTCATCCTCATCATCCTAGTGATATTAAAGTTTAAGTCGAAGAGTGATAGGTCGTACAAGGTGGATGATGGTAAAGGTTACCAGCAAGGACCGAATACGGCGTTGCTAGGCAACGCCAGCGCCACAAATGGACAGACGCAGTACCAGATGAACGGTTCGCTGCGAAACGGAGGTGGGGGCGGTGATAAGAACGGTCAGATGCAGAAAAAGAAGCGCGAAAATAAAGACATTAAAGAGTGGTATGTATAAAAAGGTGATATATAAATAAATATGATGTTTTAAAGAAAAAAAAAAAAGGAAGATATTACTAGAAGAAATAAAAATAAAACAGAATTAAGAAAGACGTGGATATTCTGTGACTCCGAGCCATACTAAAATGACGTGTGTGGATTCCTAATTGACGTTTTCGATTCAAGAGGAAGGACGAGCTATTTGAAGCGGAAGTATACGTTGGATATGTACAGGATGTTCGCTAAAGGTGTCGTGAAAATTTGATTACCTTAAATCGAACAAATCTCACCATCAAAGCTAGATGATAGTTGTTTCAATGGGAGAAGACACAGTTTGGATCCATTAAACAAATATGTCAGCACACTTACATTTTTTTATTGAGCTTTTAAGTTACCTTTTGCGGTCTAAATTATTTTTTTTTTAATAAATGCTTGAGTGAGAATTTACTTGACAGAAATGCATATAAGTTATGTCATTTTTTCTACGGTTTGATGGCTGCTTCTTAACATAATTTTAAAATTGTTACAGTTTAAAGAAAATAAAACATACATTTCTGAAGGAAACAAAAAATTATGGAAAGGGTAAAAATGTTTATTTTTAAGAAACCTTGAAAAATTTATATCAACAAAGCCGCTGAAATCAAGATTCAATTTTCAAATTAATTAGTTTTTATAAAAATATTTTTGTATTTATCGTGCTTGTTCAATAAAAAAAAAAAAATAGAGAAAATGAATGAAAAGCAAGCGAAGGTGCTGCTTTTGATAAAAACCTTATGTAGAAGAGTGAAGAGGAATAGTATTTCCAGGATGCAATTGCTGAAAAAAACGTCATTTTGATTGTTTGACTCTCGTACTGTCCTTACATCATTGCACATCTTTTTTTTTTTTTTTTTTTTATCAAAGGGGGGCCACGATTGTAAGTAAAATAAAAGCAGAGTCATTAATGACGATTAATAGAATACGAAATATGCATTGTATAGCCCCAATGGGCCACACCATATTTAGAAATTTTCTTATTTTTTTATTTTTTGAATTAAAGCCATTTTTGATCAATTGGTTTGCTGATTTTGGGATGTCGAATACAGTGGTCAAACTCGCGAAAAAGCATCCAGCATGTTTTAGTAAGTATACAATAATGAGTTTTTTTTTGTACTGACAAGACAATAAATTAAATTATCTCTAGTGAAATGTTACAATTTAGAAGATCGAAAGCAGTCATTAGCGCCACGTATAATGCGTTCAGTTAACTACGTATGTACACTCCTTCAACACGAAAATCCCTCTTGTTTCTGTCTGAGGGTCTCCAATTCCTTTTATAGCCGACGATCTACTTGAAGAGGGTGCTAGGAAATTGTTATAAGTCCAGTTATTGCCCGTACATTTTCTTCATATCCTAAATTTTCAATTTTAATTAATCTTCAATTTTCCTACAACAACTAACAGTATAAATTTAGTCGTATCTCTGTCCTAATATCGTAAATTCAATATTCATGGAACACTCCGCACCACACAAATTATTAATTAACTCGGGAAGGCCTTTTCGAAGACATGTGAATCATCCAGGCCTTTCCGAGTTAATTAATAATTTGTGTTCCATGAATATTGTGTTTACCATACTACCCCACAATCCTTGCTATCATTATTTATCATTATTAAATATTTGTGGTCAAGAAGTTGCTGATAGTGTCATATATCTGAGATCATGGGAGCTACGTTTCAAAATGGAAAACCTTCATGACAGTTTATCCTCAAAGTTTATTCTATTTTTAGAATAGGCAAAATTAATTGAAATTTAATATCAATTTGAAATTCGAAAGGCATGTCCTAATTGGCAATGATGAAACGATCGTTAATCGTGAACAAAGGAGTAAAGGGACGCTTATAATTTTCTCACTTTAAGCCCAATATTTGTCGTATCTGCACATCTTTGTCTTCTGTGTTCTCTTATGAGTGCCTAGTGATTAAATTCAAGGTTAGTTACATAGTGAGAGTCAAGTTTGGCAATTTCAAAATACGCGGGGTTCGTGTACGTAAAATATAAAAATAACGTTTATATCGATGCGTCACAATTTGAGGTTAGTTTTCCGTTTTCAAATTTAATTCTTTTAAAAACGTAAATGGTCGGGGTTAATTAGCATTTAAGCTGCCGAAAGAGTGTCTGGGGGACACTCCCGGACATACAGACCGTACAATTAATTCATTAATTTCGATAAATCAATTTTTTTTTTCTCGTTTATAACATTCCACTAGTTTGTCAAGTGCTTTTCCTTCATCTCAGAGATTAATCTTTTCATCAGATTAGGGTCAAGGTCCTTTGATAAGATCACGAACACAAATTTTTAATAAGGGATAATTTGCTTAAGAAGAATTTGAGCATTGTATTCAACATTCTAACATAAGCAAAAGTATTGATCAAAAATTATTAAAAAGAAAATCAAAAATAAGAAAGTTTACACGAAAGTTTCCAACGCCCCCAGAAAACAGTAAATTTACCGCCCAATACAAAAAAACAGCTGCAGTTAGAATATTGCGCAGGCACTGGACGATTTTCTGAGGGTGTTGAAACAAAGCTATAATCACATGATTTGCAGTCTCATTTAAAATCAAAAATCAACGGGAAGAACTGTCGATTTTCAAAAGTGACAGAACCGAACCTCTGAAATAACCCCATTGTAGGTTTTCGTAGCAAGTTTCAAAGAAAAAAGGAACTACCAAAATAACAATAACTCATTATTACAGTTACTTGCTGCTGTGTACAGTTTACACACCATCATCTCAACTTTTCCATTTTAATAGTATTAATCTCCACCTTCAATTTTGATATTAATTTCATATAGGGTAAACTACCCAGTTATTGGACACTTAAGATTTTTGATAAATCCATGTCCGTGCTAAAATCTAATTATTGACTTACCAATGTGGACGTTTGACTGCTTTAAATGGAATTAGGATTGTCTTTACATTGTAATGCCCACATTTTCCGATTAAAGAGTATATATTTTGTAACAAACGAAAAACTAAACGAATGTCAAGAAACTTAGTTATTGGACAATTTTTCTAGTGGTTGGACATAATAAAACTAGTTATTGGAGAGTTAGAAAAATATTTTTATTTCATAGTCGAGTAGGTACAATACTGATATATACATACACATAAATGTCTATGACTATCAGTATCTATACTTGGCATATTCAGTTCTATACATACTGCATAATTCTTCTATATTATATAATTCATCTATCTCTTGTTCGTTCTGCTCATCAATGTCTTGCCTTTCTTTTTGTTTCATATTATTATCCTCGTTTTGGCATTTTTGATCTCTTCTACAGTCATCTTCCTCGTTCCCAAATTCTTCAAAATTTTGTTCACTGTCAGGTTCTTCATCAGTGTGCTCTTCATAGCAAATATGACATAGAAATAGATCGTCATCGTTGATTTCGGGAACGTGCTTTTTGTGTTTATTTGGAATGCAGGAATGATGAAAATTATTTTTGCAAGTATCACATGTCAAATATCGATTCTTAGGTAGACGTCTTTCACACACAAAGCAGATGAGATCCTTTTTTACTTCTTTTGACTTGCAGACTCTTTTATTTCTGGAATTTGTTTTAGCTGCGGCCTTTTCTTCTCTTTGTCGTTTTCTCTCCAACTGTTTGTTCTCCTCTTCTAATTTTAGAGCCCTTTTAACTTCAAAATTTTCTCGATAAAGCCGTGACGTTATAGCAAATGAAATGCGTTCTGTTTTACGTTTGTTTTTTCGCTGCGACTTGTCTGGAATTTTGAGGTAATTATCAATACATTTACTGGTTGATGGCAAATTAGAAGTTTGGTGCGCCGTATCGTCATCGTTTTTAGTTATTGGTACTTCGGAAGTTTGAGTCAAACTTGTATTTTCAATGTTTTTATTCACTGATATAACGTTTACAGCATCAGGTAAATTTATACAGTTCAAATTTTCATCCGATGCAGGAGAAGTAACAGTATTTGGTAAAGCAGCTTCTGTTACGTTGTTTCCTTGCCTGATAATGGCGCTAGCAAACACATGTACGGGTTTCAACTTAGCGGGTTCACTTATCGAAATTGAATTAATATTTGAAGTTAGATTTTGTTTGTTTCCTTCTAATACTTCGGCATCAGCATGAATCGGTTTGCATACTTCTGATTCAATTCTTGAGTCTTCAGACTCAATATTTGGCGTTTCCGATTCAACACAAATTGTTTGATTTTTGACATTATCTACCTTATCTTCCTCTTTATTAGGTTTTCCAAAATAGTTCCATATCTCATGAAGTGCTAGAAATTCTTTGTTGAATCCCTCTTTGACCATTAAGGCATCGTATGATTTCAATTTAGCGACTAGGTCATCTCCAACAAAGTTCATGAATGTTTTGTCGTCCAGCGTTACTGGATCGACATCTGTTACCTGTAAATGAAATGGCCGGCTTATTAGAAAACCAGCGGATAAATAATTATAATTCCAACCAACCTTAGTCAGTGTGTTGATCTTTCCCAAACACTTTGTATAATCTATAGCATCGGGATTGAATGGGAATAACCCGCATGCCTGGAATCCGTTTATTAGCGTCTCAGGCTTAACTACTTCTGTTACCACGGTTTCTAAAAGTGGAGCAGAAGTGATTTTATTGAGAACTTGCCCTGGGTGTTGCTCATAAAATTCTCTGACAGCTTTCCTCCAACCTATTTTTATTGGTCTGAATACTGCTACATCACAAGGTTGCATAATTCTCGTTGCATTTGGATATAATGCGATAACTTCTACATTTAGTTCATTGCAAAGAAGGCTAAGTTCATAAGTTAAGTGTGACTTATGGCCGTCCAGAAATAATATTACTGGGAACTGCACATGATTTTCAATCAAATATGGATGAAATATGTTCTTGATATAATCGTGAAAAATTTCTGATGTCATCCATCCATTATCAGATCGGCCAATACCCCAGCTTGAATTCACTGTCACCGCAATTTTTTCAGGAATTCTTTTGTAGGGATATATTATCATGGGGGGACATGTCATTCCTGAGGCAGAGAAAGAAAACATTACGGTGATACTTTCTTTTTGTGATCCTTTATCTATGGAATAAACGTTCTTAACACCTTTCCTAGCAAAAACTTTCCCAGTGCTGGGACAGATTTGAAAACCTGTCTCATCCCCATTAAAGATTCGAGAAGGATCGTTAATATCAATATTTTTTGACGAGAGATAGTCATGAATTTCTTTAAACCATTTTCTGATATCTACCTCTGAAACGCAAGCACTTGCTATACTAACTGCCTCACTTGTTCTCTCCACAATTGTCGGGTGTCTTCTAAGGAAGGCCTAGAAAAACCATGATATCTATATCTGCTTATTTTAAAATTCTGCATGTATATTAGAAAAAAAGCCAAATGGTGAGAAAGGTTTCACCTTAAACCAACAATCACCAGGTCTGTTATTTTTGAATGGATTAGGTCGTGGGTTTTCTATTAAAAACTGTTGAACACTGCTTAAAATATCTTCTTTTTTTCTCGGAAATCCCCGGTTAGCTAGTTCTTCTATCCACCTTGAAAGAAAAATGTTAGATTGAGACTCATGCCTTTGTGAAGAATCAGATTGACCTACTTTACCAGCTGACACTCTTCTCTAAACGTCAATATGGGTGACGGACCGCAAGTATCTTTATGACCAGGATTTTTCAGCTTGAATTCCAACGTAGATTTTGGTACACCATATCTTTTTGCAGCTGCCCTTAATCCCGTGTTATTGCTCTTAACATCTCTTATTGCCAACTTAATGGAGTTGGCATCATATAAGCTTTTCTTTGGCATCCTACATAAAAACTTCAACTTTTCAAATATAGTGCAGTTTTTGGACAGTTTTGGTTCGATTATTGGACATGTGTCCAATAACTAGATAGAACGTGAATAGTTCAGCATAACTTATATTTAGAAGAAGAGTAATAAAATACCATCAATTCCTTGCATAAATCAAGAGAACATGATCCTAGTCAGTAATTGGACGGATGTCTAATAACTGAAAAATTATATTAGTCATTTCAGTTATTGGACACCCCTTAAATTCTAACCTAACTAAAGTTTACTTCTGTTGGCGCACCTGTAATACTTACCTCACTTACGACTTTATATACTACCAATGGTGCAATATAGATATTTTTACGATTTTTAAGTTTTCACACTACACTTAAAGACCAACTATCTTAACAAAGTAACAATAAAAACTACACTATTTTACACACCGAATAATAACATGGTATCGCGCTTAAACACAGAGGATATTGCGCCATATAACAAATCGAACAAGTCATAGATACATTATGTTGCCATCTATGAAATCCCGAACGGACTAATATACGTAGGAATCTTATTTTAATTCATGCAAAACAAACTGTCCAGTAACTGCCACCTGTCCAATAATTGGGTGGTTTACCCTATCTTGGTTTTCGTTAATTGACTTCTTCGTAACATTTACTTTTGTTATCGAAGCAAATGTTACAAAATGATTAAACGAACTTACTTTCAATTATTGAATTTTTTTTTATTATTTGGTTTGCAATTAATTTGAAATTTTCTATTGGTACACCTGATTGTCAATATGACATCTGTCAATTCGTCAAATTACTAAAATTATTTTTTTTTTAATTGCTTTTCGTCACCATGACAGATTACTTGCATTTCTATATGTATTTTTTGAGCGACACTCTTTGAACCGAATACCACAGAAAACTTCTCATATTGTCGCAGTGGCGTAGCTACACCCACGCAAGCCCACGCAATGCGTAGGGGCCCTAGACGCAAGGAGGTCCAAAGGGCCCTCCGATCTTCTATGTTTTTACTCCTGTTGTTTTCGTAACAATTTTACAGAATAGAACCTATAAATTTGAAAGTCATCACTTGGGTTTCGGGTCCTTTGTAGGTATTTTAGTTTGTATAATTGGTAGAACGTAAGAAATGCGTATTGGCATTGCATATTTCGTGTCTTTTCTTTGTTTTACAATTCGAATTATCTAATCTCTATTATTTCTTGATTTTTCAGTAGCGAGAATTCAGAGCAAACAAGAAAAACGTAGTAAATGTAATGCACCCCTGAATTTTATTCTAAGAAATATGTATTTTAACAAATTCATTGTCAATTTTTACAAATATTTTTATGATGATGTATTGTATGTTTAAGAATTAAAGTATTACCGTTTATTATAACAAATTTTCAAAGTGAAGAGTTTTATAACCTCAATAATCCTTTTTCTAACCTGAAAATTGTTACGCAATAGAAATGATCAGGTTGACCAACACCTCAGGACGTAAAAATTTCAAAACGGCTTGTGTTGTATTGTTGCCAACGTTAAAGAAAATAAAATATATCCGAATTACACGAACATCTTTAGCGAACATTCTGTATAATCGGAATGGTGAGAATTATTAATTAAAATATAAAGGGAATCGAGTGATATCTTTACATTGTTCTTTAATAATTCGTAAATAATCTATAAGAAACGAATGGACGATATAATAACAATAAATAAATTAATTAATTAAAAAGAAAACTGTACAAAAGAAGATAACGGGATTAATTACGTTTAAGGGAAAACAATTATATGTAAATCTTATATCTTAAATTAATTTTTGCTCATAAAGAGAGGGAAGTAATTACATCTAAAGGATAAAGCGAAATTATATTGAAGTAAAAAGTATATTTTATTTAAATGTTACGCGGTACATTATTTTGTTGTTTTGTGAAGCGATGTAAATGATTAAAGGTAAATTTTACGTTTTACTGATAGCACTTGTTATATTTATTAAAAATATTACATCATCTGATTGAAATAATATTTTATCGATGACTAAAATTGTATTTTAAGTACGATTAGACATCGATATCGATAAAGCAGTTCTTGAAAATGTTACCCGAATAGGAAATATCTTGAAGAAGTTTATTGATACAGGGTGTTTTAGAAAGTGTTATTAAATCTTTCAAATTCGTTTTGGAATGTTACAAGAATCAAAAATTGATGATAAACTCACATCGTATTTTTAGTTGTTATCGAATTACAGACGATTCTTTGAAGAAAATACTGCTTATGAGTTCTCAGCATGACCTGATACTATAGATTTGCAAAAGATGTATACACTTTTATTTGACCTTGAAGATAAAAACTAAAAACACATTCTCAAGGCCACTTTCGATCCTACATCTAATGACGTACTCGAAATTATTATAGGACATTTCGGTTCTTTCTGGCCATCATCGTTTCTTATCGGCGCCGTATTGAATGAAAACCAACCAAGGCCTTCGATAAGTCCCTATAAATTACATCTAATTGTGATTTATTTTAAATTGTTGATATTTCGTGTTAAAATAGACTCTATTGAGTTTCCACTACAGAACCCATGCTGACAATCAATTATTCTGTATCTAATGTGATTATGAATTTTCAGGAAAGATGCACGATATTGCAAAGAAAGATTTAAAATACGTTTCAAGGAACAAATCAAGGAATCAACACAAGCATTATACAGGGTGTTAAAAAAATGTGTTCGGATATTTTGCCCACGTATAGTTCTCATCAAGATAAAGAAAAAAAGTCTTAGTAAACCTAGGTTCTAAACCCAGTCATTTCCGAGATATAAACAATTCAAATATTGTTAGTGAATGAAGTGTTTAAGTCATTAAATGTTCATTTAATAGGAAAAACTCAACAACTGATGCTTAAAGTAAACGTTTGACAAGACCTCCTTCCATTTGCAATCTTACTTGACGTCTTCGTAAAGAGAATCTCGCACTCTTTCAAAGATTCCTGCATTACTTGTTGAACTGTTAATTTTTGTATGTATCTTTTCCTATTAAATGAACATTTAATAACAACCGCTTAATTCACTAACAATATTGGAATTGTTTATATCTCAGTGTTATAGTTTTTGAGCTGCTCCCTGTTGGCCAAACGATTGATTCAAAGAACTAACCAAATTGGACGCAGCAATCAAAGAAAAACGCCCGAGCTTGGTCAATCGTAAAGGCATAATCTTCCACCATGACAATGCCAGACCACACGCTTCGAAAATGGCTCTGGACAAATTGGGACAGTTGAAATGGGAAATCTTATTGCATCCACCATATTCTCCGGACATTGCACCCTCCGATTATCATTTGCCTCGGTCATTGCAAAACAATTTAAACGGCAAGAATTTTGATTTTGTGGAGGCTGTCAAAAAACACATCACCGCGTTCTTTGACGCTAAAACCACGCGATTTTTTCAAATGTAGTATCCATAAATTGGCTGGCCGTTGGAAAATGATTGTCGAGAACGGTGGCGAATACATAATTGATTAATAAAGGTGTTTTTCTACAGTAACGACTGCTTGGCTTTTATTTACAAATCGGGCACGAACTTTTGCACTGACCCAATATTTCTAATAGATTTATTGTGTCCTTTATAAACCATACAGGATATTTTTTGTCGTAAACGGAATTACCCGGAGGTGGAACACATTGGCGCAATAAACCATTAAATGATACAGTTGTATCATAAAAATTTCCAAAAACCTTAATAATTTTTTGTGGAAACTTGATATTTTGAGCATTTCTTGCGATTTCGAACAACTTTTTCTTACTAAATTTTCTGTCATCTTTATCGCTACTATAAGTCTCTGAAAAATCGCATCTTCCTTTAATCGCGGTAAGCCAGTGTTAACATTTTTTTTCAAGTTCGAAATTAAAAGTAAACTTGTATTTGAATGCAGTTTAACTGGTGAAGATTTGAAATCAAAGCGAATACTAATAAAAAGAATATTTAGATGTCTTCATGTAAAGTGAAACACACTGTAGAGAATAACTATAGCACTGTACTTGTTAAATTCAGTAACAATCAATCACTAATTTAGCTGGATGCGACCATTATATTACTTTAAAATCTAACATAAAAATCTAACAAAAATCTAAAGAAAGAAAACGAGAAATTTAATTAAAGCAAGCTAAAAATGTCACTTTGAAACTTCTCTTGCGATCAGAATAATCTTAAAGATATTTTCCAAACAACCCAAGCTGAAATGTTTAAAATTCCCGTACAATTTGAGTTGGCAGCTCCGATTTACGAATATGTTAGCACCTGAAATACCAACCTAAATTATGTGCGAAATTTAAAAATCGACTTGTGAAGTTAGTAACAAAATTTACCTTTTATTTCACTTACATCGCTCTATTATAATATGTAACATTGTACTTAATTTCGAAAAATACACAAGCATATGTACCTAAATACATATAATCATATTATATCCTACCTGTTGGAAATACGTGCGAAAGAAAAACAATTATTTTTACCCTTGTTGTAACCAACAGACACGGATTATTGTACCATTCGTAGAGATACCGGTCATTCAAGCCTAAGGGGGGAAGGTTTTTGTGTTCATATTTACTATTTCAACTAATTAAACGTAAGTTATATTTAATCCTATTTCTATACGATACGTAATAGATAAATGTTATTAAAACGATGTATTTATAGATTTGTTAAAAATTTAATCGGAACGAAGTGTTGAGAAAGGTTTTCAAACTTGTTTTAATAAATAGGTAGTTTTAGAAATTTGAGGTTATGGCATGTTTGTATACTCGAAATAATATACAGCGTAGTTCATTGAAAACTTTACAAATACGTACATTATTTGGCGATTTAATATTATGAAATACGAAACCATTTTGTTTAGACAAATAATTCTTAAATGCGTTGAATTTATTTCGAAAAAAACGAATATATGAAATGGCATTGAGGTTATGTCTCTCCTGTGAAGTTCTCGATATGCTACTCTGTGTATTACAAACTTACAATAAATTAATGATAGTCAAACAAAGGGACACGTGAGACATCTAACGGATGATATAAAATTCAAATTAAAAGACTGTTTTATATGAATAATATACAGCGTGTCTGTCTAGTATGTGGGTTGAAGGAAATTTCTTCCTTTCAAATCAAAATTATTTGGGTACAAGTCCTGCATAACATAAAATAAAAAAATTATATTCAAGTGTACAGGATGATACGTTGAAAATCAGTAGATCGAGAGAACTCGGTTCACGGTTGCCAAATCGTCTAAATTTCCGGTTTATTAGACATTTCATGCGTTCAAAACATAACCTGTACGGGCGTTTTATGACTGTTAAAATTTATAGGAAAACAATTTAAAAATTAACACCGAAAAGTTAAAGGAGAAGAATGGCCAATAACACTGGTTAAGAAAATTTAAACTTTTTCTTGTCCCGCAAATTAGTATATGTGAACCTTGCAGCATCTTTTATGCTGAATTGAAATCTTCTTTCAGAAATATTCTATCAGGCAGGGTTTCTAAGTGAGAGCGCAATAAATAGTAGAACAACGTGCATAATGTATTTATCTATAAAACAACTGAAAATGTTTCTAAAATGTACAAATGTATGATTTTCTGCTATATTTAGCGTCAGGAACGTCTCTCATCCGTGTCCAGCAATAGTCTACCAGTATAGAGGGGCTCCACTTGCCTTGGTAGCGCTTTTCGATGTCCAAAATATCTTGGTGAAATCTTTCCCCATGTTCGTCACTGACGGCTACGAGATTGTCCGAGAAAAAATCTAAATGTGAGTCTAAAAAATGAATATTTAGACTCAGATTGCACCCCAATGTTTCATACGAAGTCAAAAGGTCGTTTACAATGTTCTTGTAGTCTTCGGATTTGTGATTACCTAAAAAGTTCTCACAAATATTCTTAAATGACAGCCGGGCGGATTTTTCATTTTTGTTCAGCTCTATATCGAACTTTTCGTCTCGAAACAAGTCCCTGATCTCGGGTCCTACAAGCATCACCGATTCTGGGGAACTTATTCCTCAAATACGCGAATCCGCGACCGTTTTTGTCCATTGCTTTGACGAAATTTTTCATAAGTCCTAGTTTTATATATAAAGGGAGCAGATAAATTTTCTGAGGATCGACAAGAGGGGATTTGATGACATTCTTAACTCCTGGGGTCAATGATGTTCGTGTCGGCCACACTTTCTTTACATAATAGTTTTTCTTGTCTCGACTGTCCCACTCACACAGAAAACAACAGTACTTCGTGTAGCCGAGTTGCAATCCGAGTAATGGCGCCACAACCTTTAGATCGCCGCAGATATTCCACTAAAATTCATCGTATTTGATTTTTTCTAAAAGAATCTTCATGTTGTCGTATGTTTCCTTCATGTTGCCTGAGTGGTTCAGAGGAATTGAGGGCAATTTATTTCCATTGTGAAGTAAAACGGCTTTTAAGCTAGCTTTGGAGGAATCGATGAACTAACGCCATTCATCAGCGTGATATTCATAGCCAAGTGCACTCATAACCGAGACAATATCAATGCAGAACACCAGGTCATCTTCAAGAGAGAAGTAATCATTGAATTTGGCATGACGACTACGATAAAACGAAATTTTTGTGTCACTCTGAAGTAGATTCCAGTCCTTCAATCTGGATCCCAAAAGTTCGGCTTGCTTCTTATACAGGTTTAAATCGCAAACGAGGTCACTAAGATCTCCTTGAGTCAGCAAATGTGGTACATTTGAAGAACATCCTGATTCAAATGTGGGATCCAAATTCAAACTTTCTTCTGCTACTTGATGTGCTTCCTCATCACTAGACTCATCATCACTCAAAGTCATGTTTCCTGCAGGTGCTGGTACAGGTAACTCCTCGTTATGAAGTACTGGTCCCAGTGCAGATTTTGATGTAATACCAGTTATATTTGTCAGGCAAAAGTAGCAGTGCGAAACGTGGTCTTTAGGTTCTCTCTATGCCATAGGAACTGCAAAAGGTATATGACGTGAACCTTTTGCCCATGCTGTGAGAAGCCGAACACATGTAACACAGCAAATATGGGGGGCCCAACAGCGAGATAATTATTTATTTGAAAGCACAGGATTGCGTTTTTTGCACCTTATTGAATGTGAAGCGTTGTTTTTAACTGAACTTCGGTGATTTGGTATCCCTGATTTAGTTTTGTTGTATCGCGTAAGGTTTTATGTCAAAATCTCTCATTATGCGTCTTTTATACATACATACTTGTTCTTCAATAGTTGTTAAGATGCTTTCGTAATAAAACACGTCTATTTTATATTGTTATGTTATAGTTTACATCTTCGAACGCAACTTTTATTACCAACACGTATAGTACGTTAAATATGGCCACTCGTTCTAGAGCTAGGGACTTATTTAACCTCCAGCCAACAACGATTATGGGGGAACGGCCAAATAACTCCTCTTCTGGTCATTTTCTTCAGTACGTAAATCCTAAAAATTAATCTAATATCTTCTTACAACAAGTAACAGCATAAATTCGGAAGTTTATTCATGGGAAATTCATCATCAAATTATATTTGGAAAAGAATTATCAAAATTTGCTGTGTATGAAACAATCGCCATCGCGATTAAAATAAAGGAATAGAGGGCCGCCAATTAATTTCTCACTTTGAGTCAAGTTTTCATCGAAGTAACACGTGCCTGACGGTGTTCCAAGTATCAAAGTCATTAATATTTCAAATCGTACTATAAATTCAAGGTAGAAGTGAAGATTGGCGGTTAAGAATATGCAGGTTTCTTGTAAATGTCACATAAACATAGAGTTTAAATGACGAAACAGTTAACATGCTGCACTCCTTTATTAATTCAGCATCATTGAAGGGTTTCATCCTTTTTGCAAGAATGTTACAAACTTGGTATGATGCCTTCGTAACAGCCTCATTTTGTCCGACTGCTGTCGTCATAACATTTTGTAAAAATAAATTGTACCGCTTAATTCCGACAACAATTTCCCGGCATATTAAACAGATAGCAGTACCTTCCTTATGTCCACTTATAAAACAAAATTCTTCCTCCCATCTTTCTTGAAAACTCCTATTTTTGTCTCCTAATTTCCTTTTAGTAGCACTTTTGAATGATACCCCCGCCATTATATTGTTACGAGTCGGGTTCGTCTTTAAAACACTACTGCACTATATCGCTTCCGAGGTTTATCGTTTCTTCGCTTCAAATAAACTAACTCACGCTCGTCCGCGCACTCCCTTATATATCCCATCGAATGATGTCCAGAACTTTCGAGGATCTTCGCGCACTCTAGTGTATGTTCTACAAACCTCCCGTCTCTTCACTACTTAGTAATTCCGCTAATCTCCAACAGATGGCGCTAGCAGTCTTGTAACTCTTCGCACGTTTTAATGACTCCCCTCCCGCTCTGCTTATTACTCCCGCATACATCTATTTGATTATCTTCGAACGCAAAATGTTGATAGTCTGGTAGTCATTGTCTAATAAAACTATGCGAGCCGCACAAATACCGGCAGCGGGCCGCAGTTTGACGACCACGGCCTTAGACCCACGCCTCGATCCTAACTGACTTTCGTCTTTGGTTGGGGTAGTATAGAGAATATTCAAGACAGTTGAGACGAATTGAAGAGATGCATCCAAAAACGTGACACAGGATGTTCCATTTAGAAGATGAAACTTGTATCGTACACAGTGGAAACTGAACATGCTGCATACTTGAATATATTTCTATTTGAAAAGTTTCTCTCCAAATCGCTCACGTACCACGTAGACACTTTGTATTAAACTTAAATTTATCACGAATCATATCATATTAACTATATGCATATATAAATTAATTTAAAACAACTTTCTTATCTAGAACAAAGGAAAGAGTTTCGTTAGTAACTAGAAATTTACACCTAAAGTGCTGTTAAACGAAAAAAAATTATCAAAGAGAATGTTGTGATCCTTCCTGCAACAAGATCCGTGTCTGATTACATACAAATAATACTGTGGGTCCTATATATGTACGGTTTTTTGTTTACCAACCTAAAATTGCCTATACTCCACCGAAGAAACATGAATTAACTTGCAGATCCTGGTACTAACTAGTACCTATTAAATATGAGAATAAAATAGCAATACAAAATGGTATAGAATACGCAGGTTATAAACAAAAATATATGAATTTATTTCAGAATTACTTAGTTGTTAAAATCTGTTGTGTATAAAAAGAATTGTATGTAGATTAGTATTTTGTATTATACTTTTTGAATTCGGTTAGAGCTATAATAAAATGGCGTATATTTGGATGTTATAAGTTCTTTCCTTCACACCGGTAAGATGGCGTTACTGAGAGATTCGATTTAGGATATACTGGTGTATTACCAGCAAGACAGGTGGTTAATTTATTTTAAATTTTATATTTAATATGAATATTAAAACAACTTTTGATTTACATATACATTTACTAGCGGGATTCAAAACTAGATATGACAATATCCATGAAATGGGTAAATATCCTAAACCAATTACGAGGGTAAGTCAAAAATTACTTACACTTTTAGTTCTACAACTGTATTAAACAAAGATAGGTGTACAACAGATACATTATTTTTCGATATAGTCTCCACCTTTAGCAATGCACTTGGTCCAGCGAGCCACAAGCTTCCGTATGCCTTCCTGGTAGAAGGTTTTCGGTTGGTCGTGAAGCCACTTTTGCACCGCATCCCGAACGTCTGTGTCTGAGGCAAATCGACGACCTCTCTAAGCTTCCTTGAGCGGTCCAAAGAAATGAAAGTCTGAGGGAACGAGATCAGGGCGGTAGGGAGGGTGTTCCAGGGTCTCAAAGCCCAACCTGTTGATAGTTTCTATGGTGTTATGGGCCGTGTGCGGTCGGGCGTTGTTTTGCAACAACAAAACTTTCTTTGAGAGTAGACCACGGCGTTTGTTTCGAATTGCTGGTTTCAGCTTATTCGCCAATAAATCACTGTACCTCGCACTATTTATGGTAGTCCCCCTATCCAAGTAGTCGTCCAGTATAGGGCCTTTTTCGTCCCAAAACACGGTTGGAATCACCTTCCCAGCCGATGGCGAGGTGTTGAATTTTTTCTTGCTAGGGGATCCTGGGTGTTTCCATTCCATACTCTGGCGTTTCGATTCAGGCTCGTAGTGATGAACCCACGTTTCATCCTCTATTCTGTTTGAAAATGCGTCGCCTTCCACGTTGAAGCGATTCAGTAATCGTTGGCAGATGTCCAAACGTTTGGTTTTGTTTTCTGCGGTAAGCATTCGTGGTACCCATCGCGCACACACTTTACGAAACTTGAGTTCATCGTGGATAATTTGTTAAGCAGAATAGTGACTGATGTTTAAAGAAGATACGACCTCACCTATGATAACTCACCTATTTGCTGTAACCATCTCTCGAGCTTGCTGAATGTTGTCGTCGATGGTCGAGGTTGACGGCCGTCCGGCTCCCTCTTTTTGTGTTACGCTCGTCCGACCACTTTGAAACATTTCGATCCACAAAAAAACGCTTTTACGAGATAAAGCACTGTCGCCGTATTGTGACAAAAGTCTCCGGTTAAATTTCAGCACCTTTCACACCCTCTGACCACAAAAATCGGATCATTGCTCGTTGTTCCTCTTTGGCGCAAACTAATAGCGGAGTTGACATGCTTATGCTGTTGTAGCTAGCAGACAAATGACGCGATCGTGATTAAATTCCGCGCGCATGACCACAGAGGCGCCAACTCAACGCATGCGCAAACGACCGCCACTACGATAACCTTCAAAGCTTGTTATGGCGAAAATGAAGATAATATTTGACTTACCCTCGTATAAAAGAGAAATACTGGTTAGTTTGTGATATCTCCATTTCCTTCACGAATGGCTACCCACTAAGCAATGGATTTACGTTTTAATGTTTTAAAAACTTTAGGCTTAACTTCTGTTAAAATTGGAAATAATATGACTGTTTTGGATTAGGATTATATTCTACGCGATTTTAGGGGTATCCAGATTCGACGTTCTTTCCGCAAAGTTGAAGTCCTTAAAAATCCAGTATTCAAATATACTGAGTGAATGCTCTAAAGCAGTAGTTCTCAAACTTTTTTTCAAATGGCAAGAATTTTGTTCGAGGCCCTCTCATAATAAAACGGCGACTGTTAGGAGTTACGCCACTATTACTGGCATATTTCTCCTAGTCGTAAAGCACCAAATTTAAAAATATAAAAATCTTTCTGTTTTTATGTTTTCACATATATTTGAATATATAATTATATTTGAAAATCAATGTTAAAAAGATCAACCAATGTAGAAAAAGAAAGATTTAAGCTTTATGTTTACCAATATTTCTAGCGACTGTCTGGTACCTGCGCCATCTATCACCAAGTAGCACAACTCCTTCTTTGTTCTTCACGTTTCACGAAAATTTCCACCATATTCGAGAGAGTGCTAGATGGCACTAGAGCTTTCTGGGAGTTTCAGATTGGCTTTATATAAGCAGCGAAGCGCGACGAGGCATCATTTCCAACTTGTGTACTGTGTTGTTAGCTACTGAGTGCAATATTGGTTATTTTGAAATTTATTGGTTTGTTAAATATAGATAAATTTTTAAAAAGATCATCAAATATAAAAAGAAAAATAGATTGTACAACGATGAATATCTTAAATATGGTTTTGCCGTTACTTCCAATAAACCACAGTGTGCTGTATGTGGAGAAGTCTTGTCAAAAGAAAGTATGAAGCCATCAAAGCTATTTCGACATTTAAATAGCAAACATCCAGACAAAAAAGAGAAGCCCGTGGAATTTTTTGAAAAAAAGCTAAACTCCTTGCACAAGGAGCAAGCCACTTTTACATCAACAACCACTCATAACGAAAAAACATTACTAACAAGTTATCGAGTTGCATTTCGCGTTGCAAAATCCAGTAAGCCACATACAATTGCT
This sequence comes from Dynastes maya, assembly GCA_029619315.2. Lineage (NCBI taxonomy): Eukaryota > Metazoa > Arthropoda > Insecta > Coleoptera > Scarabaeidae > Dynastes > Dynastes maya. The sequence goes on from JAROYE020000003.1 coordinate 4,542,903, forward strand.
GAAGATCTGATCTTACCAGCAGCTGTTGGAATGGTGCAAATAATGGTTGGTGAAAAAGAGGCTGCAAAGTTAAAAACAATACCGCCGTCCAACAGTACTATCCAAAGAAGAATAAGTCACATGGCAGAAGAACAAATTATTGAAAATATTAAGAAGTGTACGTACTTCTCCCTACAGATGGACGAATCTACAGATATGTATTCTAACTGTACCCAGTTTGTAGCATTCGTAAGATACGATACGAAAAATTGTATTACAGAAGATATTTTATTTTGTACGCCATTAAAGACCCATACGACCATAAAATGTTTATTTGACAGTTTTATGCAAAGTACTGATAAGTACAATATTGACTGGTCGAAATGCGTTGCTATATGCACCGATGGCGCCAAGGCTATGACAGGACATTGATCTGGTCTTACTGTCAAATTACAAGAAGTAATGCAATGAAAGCCAGAAAGCATGTTTGCGGCACCATCACTCATAAACATCAACAGTTGGTTTGTTGAAAATTCAAACTTTTCCAATGTATTTAACACTAACTTTGAAATTACTTCGGCAGTACATTGTTGTACTCGTCTGGAAGCTAATAGAATTGAAGGTGACGATTGATGTGGTTCCATTGTACGTACCATTACATTAACCACAGAATGTTTTTTACGATCTGTTGCTTCGTCCACACATAATCACAGTTTTTTATCTTTCAACTCCGATTTAATTCTTTTTTCAACATGTTCACGAGCAGATGGCACAATTCTTTGTAACGATGCCCGACTTAGTAATTTGCAGTCCGAATATTTATCCCAAAAGGAGACATATGCTTCCTTGTCTAGTAAACTGAACGGTAGATTACATGCAATAAAGGTAACACATAAATTAAATTTAAATTTGTCATAGTGTCGTGTGCAGTTTGTTTTTGGATGAATGCTGTTTACTATTTACGTAACGTAGACAATCCCTTTTGGACCAACACATTAAATTGAATTTTAACGCCATCATAATTTAGGTCAGGGATTTCTGCTATAAATTCTGTAACTTTGTCCAACATTGGTCGTTTTCGCGACGTAGGCAATATTTATCCCAAAAGGAGACATATGCTTCCTTGTCTAGTAAACTGAACGGTAGATTACGTGCAATAAAGGTAACACATAAATTAAATTTAAATTTGTCATAGTGTCGTGTGCAGTTTGTTTTTGAAGAATGCTGTTTACTATTTACGTGACGTAGACAATCCCCTTTGGACCAACACATTAAATTGAATTTTAACGCCATCATAATTTAGGTCAGGGATTTCTGCTATAAATTCTGTAACTTTGTCCAACATTGGTCGTTTTCGCGACGTAGGCAATATTTATCCCAAAAGGAGACATATGCTTCCTTGTCTAGTAAACTGAACGGTAGATTACGTGCAATAAAGGTAACACATAAATTAAATTTAAATTTGTCATAGTGTCGTGTGCAGTTTGTTTTTGAAGAATGCTGTTTACTATTTACGTGACGTAGACAATCCCCTTTGGACCAACACATTAAATTGAATTTTAACGCCATCATAATTTAGGTCAGGGATTTCTGCTATAAATTCTGTAACTTTGTCCAACATTGGTCGTTTTCGCGACGTAGGCAATATTTATCCCAAAAGGAGACATATGCTTCCTTGTCTAGTAAACTGAACGGTAGATTACGTGCAATAAAGGTAACACATAAATTAAATTTAAATTTGTCATAGTGTCGTGTGCAGTTTGTTTTTGAAGAATGCTGTTTACTATTTACGTGACGTAGACAATCCCCTTTAGACCAACACATTAAATTGAATTTTAACGCCATCATAATTTAGGTCAGGGATTTCTGCTATAAATTCTGTAACTTTGTCCAACATTGGTCGTTTTCGCGACGTAGGCAATATTTATCCCAAAAGGAGACATATGCTTCCTTGTCTAGTAAACTGAACGGTAGATTACGTGCAATAAAGGTAACACATAAATTAAATTTAAATTTGTCATAGTGTCGTGTGCAGTTTGTTTTTGGATGAATGCTGTTTACTATTTACGTAACGTAGACAATCCCTTTTGGACCAACACATTAAATTGAATTTTAACGCCATCATAATTTAGGTCAGGCATTTCTGCTATAAATTCTCCAACATTGGTCGTTTTCGCGACGTAGGCAATATTTTTAAAACAAACGTAGAACTACGAAATAGTATTTACGGCAGCGTGCATGTATACACAACAGATCTGGTTGAGATTCGCAGTTATACTGAGGGTTGTAACGAACCTCCGCCACTGCCCGTTGACGCTAGTGAGAAACTCTATTTATTAGCAATCTAATCTTCGGAAAACCCCGATTCCGTTGAAATTACACAAATAATCCTGATGAATTTAGAAATATACATGCATAGAAAGTATTTCACAACGTCCCAACTATTTTCACTTATTTTTTAATCATAGGATAGTCACAGGTCACAAATTTTATGATAAAGTATATAGTTTGACAGTATTTAAAATCAAACAAGTTTTTAAAATGTTTTACATTTTTTAATTTCCAGTAAAAGATATGAATGATATAAAAGACGTCATGGGACTACTTTGCCACTTACTTAATTGTCTATTCGACGTCGATATCAAGCCAGAACGTTTTAGATTGACGAAATTCAATCAAAATGACGAAGATGTTGTAAGTTTATTACTATCAAAAAGTAGTTAGAAATAATGGCATATAGACGATTGATTTTTAAGGTTAATCATCTTTGGAAACTATTGCACAAATTTACAAAACCTATTTCATGTCATTTAGACAAGGTCGATTCCGTAAAACTATTTTTTCATTCACTTAACTATAAATGTATTTCTTTTTATACTTTGCCAAATGACATGTCTGTTGGTAGTAGAGATTTATTATTGGCGTTAGGTTTCATTATTTCACGAAACGATATCTCTTCCAAAAGATAGAGGATGAAATAAAATAAATAAAACGAACACCCTTGAATCCGAATTTTTCGATTTTACCAATCCCTGCTGAGATAAAGGGTAAAATCAAAGTTCTAAGGAAGCTACGTACTGAAACTGATGAAAAAGTAACTAGATTGCTTGAAAAGGTAAGTACTAGGGTAGGTAAGGATTCATTTATAAGCGCGAGTCCCATACATCTAGCGAATAATGTGTCCGCTTGTGTGAGGAACGCCCCAGGTTCGCTTCGCGCGGCTCCCCACCTTAAACTTTCATAGCGTGCAAACGTCGTAACACTGTCCATATATTTTAGCGGTTCACTTTACTACGGAACTTACGAACGCGGTATAATCAGTAGAGTTGGCATTTTTTAAATTTCGCGGATGATTTAAGTTGGTAGGTCCGGCAATAAAGAACATTTTCGTCTTTATTACGTTAAGAAATTGGCGAATACATTCTTTATTGCGGGAACTACCAACTTAAATCATCCCCGAAATTTAAAAAATGCCAACTCTAATAATAACACTTGTTAACAAAATTTAAACTTTTTCTTGTTCCGCGAATTAGTATATGTGAACCTCGCAGCATTTTTTATGCTGAATTCAAATCTTCTTTCAGAAATATTCTATCAGGCAGGGTTTCTAAGTGGGAGCGCAATAAATAGTAGAACAACGTGCATAATGTATTTATTTATAAAACAACTGAAAATGTTTCTAAAATGTACAAATGTATGATTTTCTGCTATATTTAGCGTCGGGAACGTCTCTCATCCGTGTCCAGCAATAGTCTGCCAGTATAGAGGGGCTCCACTTGCCTTGGTAGTGCTTTTCGATGTCCAAAATATCTTGGTGAAATCTTTCTCCAGGTTCGTTACTGATGGCTTCAAGATTGTCCGGGAAAAAATCGAAATGTGAGAATTTTTAGACTCATATTGTACCCCAATATTTCATACGAAGTCAAAAGGTCTTTTACGATCTTCTTGTAGTCTTCGGATTTGTGATTGCCTAAAAAGTTCTCACAAATATTCTTAAATTACACCCCAAGCGAATTTTTCATTTTTGTTCAGCTCTATATTGAACTTTTCGTATCGAAACAAGTCCCTGATCTGGGGTCTTACAAATATACCCTCCTTTGCTTTAGCATCACTGATTCTGGGGAACTTATTCCTCAAATACGCGAATCCGCGACCGTTTTTGTCCATTGTATTAGCTACACCTCCGGCACAAATAAGTACGACACTGATTTTAATAGAAAAATACTTTAATAAATTCGAAATATTTAACAATAATTTAACTACTCTACTTCATCGCCATTTTTCAGCACACACCCTCTTCCCGCGCTCGACTCCCTTCTCCTTTTTCCCTCTTCCAACTCCCCTCTTTTTATCGTTTTCTACAATCGGCTTATCCTGACGTACGTTTGTCCTCAAACGTAGTCTTGGTACCGGGCTGGCGCTCGTACTCGTCGTGTGGGTCTTTGTTGATCTTCCCTCGGCTCCACTTCTGCTTCTTCTGCCGGCTGGTCGGGGTTCCATTCTTCATCATCGGTGGTTGCATTTTGACCACTGATATCGCTTCCTTCTTCCTCTTCTTCATCCGTAGAATCCATTTCATCATGGTTCTGGTACAATTTCATTTGGGAAACGTGCGTAGTTATGACTTTGCTTCCAGGGTAGTTCCTACCCGTTAGCCTCTCTAGTTGGTATATGTCGGCTGCTATTTTATTTATGACTATATATGGACCTCTGTATTTCAACTGGGTCTTCGTCGGCTGTCCTGTCGAAACTGGCACAGATTGGATGGATACCACATCACCCACTTTATATGTAACACCCTCGTAGCGCTTCCTGTCATAGTACTTCTTGTACTTTGCTTGCGCTTGGTCGGCCTTATCTCTAGCTCTATCTCTGATTTCTTCCCTTTTTAACATTGGAGTCTCTCGTCGAGCTGCCTGGAGCATTTTAGCATCTTCAAACGCTGGCTGATAACCATATAGACATTCAAATGGAGTTGTGGCTATGGTCTTATTAAAAGTTGTATTGATTTTCCTCTCTGCCGCAATCAAGTTTTGGTCCCACTTATCTTCTCTGAAATTTACTGTTGTTACGATCACAGGTACTATGTTTCTCATTTTACTTTCGACGAGACCGTTCGCTTGGGGGTATCGGGTCGCAATGGGTTGATGGCGGATGGAATATTTCTCGCAAAGCTTTTGGAAGTCACTGCCCATGAACGCGGTCCCTCTGTCGGATACGATCAGTTCGGGTGCACCAAAATGATTAATAAAGTCCTCCATTTTCTTCGCTGTTTCAGACGAAGTCGTACCTTTCACAGCATACAACTTGATGTAGCGAGAGAAGGCGTCGACGATGACTAATATATGCATCTTGTTCGCGAGGCTCTTTGGGAATGGTCCTAGGTGATCCACATGCAGTTTGAGCATCGGTCGGGCAGGCATTCTTGGGGGATGAAGCTTTCCCGCCTTTCTTCCTCCAGGAATCTTTTCCATTAGACATTCGAAGCATCCTAATTCGGATAGGTTGGTCGCGAAGGTGTCTCTAAACTCGTTCATTAAGTCTAACAAAGCGCACTTGATTTCTTCACTAATTGTCTCTCCCACATTAATCATATCTGCTGTGATGGGGTCTCTACCAACAACACTATTGTCCTGATTTGTCTGTTTTTCACACTTCTTTTCCTTATTTCCACCTCTTATTTGTCCAATTATATCACCTTGTGCCACTGGTAGATCCTCACTAATATCACTCCAAATTGTGAGCATTTCTTCACACTTTCCAGTATGCACGCGAATATAGTTGATCCCATCCTGTATAATGGTGTTGTCCATTACCACTAAATTTGACTTGGGTTCCCTGGTTAGTATTGCATCTAGATCAATATCCTTAAATGGGTGTTGATCGTTATATCCGAAGTATAGCTTATCATCCTTTCTCAAAAAAGCTATAGTTGGTATCTCTGTAAAGCTTCTTCCTACTAAGATATCCACAAATTGTACTTGATCAGGAACAACATATGCTTCCACACATTCTTGTACCTCATCTATTTTTAACTCCACGTTGGTTACCCAATAACATTCAGTTGGCTCCTTCTGTCCGAATCCGTAAAGCTTTTGCTTTGTGGGTACACATTTCAACTTGTTTTCTGCTACGTAACTCTTCCTAATTGTGCAAACCGCACTACCAGGGTCTATGAAGCAATTTGTATCCCTACCATTTACTTTAATTAACCTTATGTAGTTATTTTCGGTTGATTCGGGTCTCGATTGTACAACTGACATCTGGGATTCTCTTTGATTCCTTTCATTCGCAGTACTCACGGGTTTTTGTACATTTTCGCTAGTACGCGCCTGATTTTTACAATATTTACCGACATGTCCGTACTTCTTGCAGGAAAAACACAAAGGGTTTCCATTAGCATCCCTACTAGGTAAATAGGTAGACTTGGGTTTCGCATTTGGAGGTTTTTCTCGCATTTCCTGATTTGACCTATCTTTTGGTTTGAATTCTGATCTTTGATGTTGCTTATCACTGTGAAAATAATTACTTTTTCCTTGTCTTTGCTCTAATAGTCTTTCCTGATAAATAATATCATGCAACAAAGCATCTGAATCCTCATGCGTCATGGCAGCTACTATATTAGATAAGTCATCATTTCGCAACCCTACTAGTATCTGTTCTTTACTATCGCGGAATTTACATCCAACATCTTGACATAATTTTAACTTTTCATAGAAATACAATTGTACTGACTCACCCTTCCTTTGTACCCGCTGATTCATTCGTTTCCACTTTTCTGGTAAACTATCTAGACCAATAAATGTTTTTTCGAATGCCGTCACAAATTCCTCTAACTTGGTTATTCCACAAGCTTTGGTTTCATACCAGCTTTTTGCTGCCCCTTTCAAATGTGATTTTACTATCTCTAACGCAACATTATCTGGCCATGAATGCATTTGTTTGGTTGTTCTAACATTATTTAGCCATGCTTGTGCTTTTGCGCTCGTTTCTTCTCCATTAAAATATTCAATATTTTTCGACAAATCTGGTATATTGTATACACTCACTGGTACTGCTGCTGCTGATTGCTTATTCGCCATTTGCAGAAGTACATTTTCTAACATTTCATCTCGTCGTCGATTTTCCTTCATCATTAACTCTATGATTTTTGTCATTTCGCTCAACTTATCACCTGTTTCTTCCATTGCGTTACTCGTTTCACCATTTTCACTTACCGTAGGTTGCATCGAATTTGTTTCCAAATTCTTCTGGAATAGTTCAAATACATCGGCGTTCTCCATCGTTTCAAAATGCTATTTTCACAAATAGTCCTCCTGTTTTTGAATCAAACTATAGTTTCTATAAAATTCAACCGTTATGCGTATCACCAATTTTCCTCGATACAATTCTCGTTTCTGGGTGTTCTCGACACTGTTTGTCCACGAAATACGCGAATAAATGTTTTCAACGTACACTAAACACAATTGTTTCACATGCTAATTTGGCGAATGTCTATCTAACCTCAATTTTCACCGGTTCTTTTTCTACACTTTTTCTCGTTGTTTATTGTTCATATGATTCATATGCCGCTTCTGAAATATTAGCTACACCTCCGGCACAAATAAGTACGACACTGATTTTAATAGAAAAATACTTTAATAAATTCGAAATATTTAACAATAATTTAACTACTCTACTTCATCGCCATTTTTCAGCACACACCCTCTTCCCGCGCTCGACTCCCTTCTCCTTTTTCCCTCTTCCAACTCCCCTCTTTTTATCGTTTTCTACAATTGCTTTGACGAAATTTTTCATAACTTCTAGTTTTATATGTAAAGGGGGCAGATAAATTTTCTGAGGATCGACATTCTTAACTCCCCGAGTCAATGATGTTCATGTCGGCCACACTTTCTTTACATAATAGTTTTTCTTGTCTCGACTGTCCCACTCACACAGGAAACAACAGTACTTCGTGTAGCCGAGTTGCAATCCGAGTAATAGTGCCGTAACCTTTAGATCGCCGCAGATATTCCACATAAATTCGTCGTATTTGATTTTTTCTAAAAGAATCTTCATGTTGTCGTATGTTTCCTTCATGTTGCCTGAATGGGTCAGAGGAATTGAAGGCAATTTATTTCCATTGTGAAGTGAAACGGCTTTTAAGCTAGCTTTGGATGAATCAATGAACAAACGCCATTCATCAGTGTGAAATTCATGGCCAAGTGCACTCATAACCGAGACAATATCATTGCAGAACACCGGGTCATCTTGAAGGGAAAAATAATCATTGAATTTGGCATTGCGACTACGATAAAACGAAATTTTTGTGTCACTCTGAAGTAGATTCCAGCCCTTCAATCTGGATCCCAAAAGTTCGACTTGCTTCTTAGACAGGCTTAAATCGCGGACGAGGTCATTAAGGTCTCCTTGAGTCAGCAAATGTGGTTCATTTGAAGAACATCCTGATTCAAATGTGGGATCCAAATTCAAATTTTCTTCTGGTACTTGATGTGCTTTCTCATCACTAGACTCATCATCACTCAAAATCATGTTTTCTGCAGGTGCTGGTACAGGTAACTCCTCGTTATGAAGTACCGGTCTCAGTGCAGATGGTAGATTAGAATATATAACAGTGTGTTTAGATTTTGATGTAATACCAGTTATATTTGTCAGGCAGCAATAGCAGTCCGAAACGTGGTCTTTAGGTTCTCTCCATACCATAGGAACTGCAAAAGGCATATGACGTGAATCTTTTGTCCATGCTGTGATAAGCCGAACACATGTCACACAGCAAATATGAGGGGGCCAACTTTTATCTTGATCGTCTACTTTACAACCAAAATAAAGTTCATAACATTTTCTAACTAACGGTGTAAACGAACGTTTCTGGGTTTTAAAAGTCAACTCGCCGCAGACGTAGCAGAACGAATTTGGATTATTCTTACAATTTCTCGGCATTTCAGTGGCACTTGGGGTATCAACACAACACTTTAAACACAACAGCACACTTTCTCAATGGTTAGAACAAGGCATATGTGGAGCTGCAATGTTCTCTAGCCGGTCAATTTACTGCAACTGCGCTCCCGGCCAAAGATCTTATATTTCCCCCGGCCAGCTTGTCGGGACCTGTTCTGCCTGTTCCGAATGACGCAAGATTACTTAGAATTACGCAATATTGTGTAACATTTTATTTCAAACGCCTAAATATCACCGGCATATTTATCGGCATTTTATTGTAAAGCACACAGTATTATGCTACGTGGATATACTGGAACTCAAAAACTGTGGGTGATGCAGTAATTTTGAAAGTGAATTTGAATTCAGCGTGCAAAAATACATAGGAAACAGGGGTTTTTATACTTGGGACAAAAATGTTGTTAACCAGTGTAATCGGTCTGCAAGATGGCGAAATTATGAACATGAAAATATAAAGATTATTTTAAACGTAGCAACATTGTTTTATCGTTTTTAAGTGTTTCTTTTCACAATGATGGTGTGGGAGTATTTAATAGTCCATCAAATGAAGAAGATTTCACGATGAAATATGTAACTAATTTAAAAAAAAAGTCTAGAAATTGTTAAAAATTTCCATTTTCTTTGTTAAAATACCTTGTGTACACATATCAATATTTTAATCTAACCACATTAACGATGATCATTTAAAAAATCACAACAAAAAAATCCATGGACATTGTCAAATATTTTAAATACATAATTCCCATATAAATCTGACTTAGAATTCATTTAATTAAACTAAGCCTTTCTGTTAATATAAAACATTATTTTATTTAATAAAATTGTGGAAAATGTCTATTCTATTTGTTAATCAATATTTTAATTTTTTAAATTTCGCCGATGATTTAAGTTAGTAGTTCCGCCAATAAAGGACATATTCGCCAATTTCTTTACGTAATACAGACGAATACGTCCTTTATTGCCGGAACTACCAACTTAAATCATCCGCGAAATTTAAAAAACGTCAACTCTAATGACCATCATTTAAAAATCATTATTAAATATTTTAAATACACAATTCCCATATAAATCTAACATAGAAAAATTAATTAGATAAATTAAGCCTTGTCCTTAATATGAAACATTATTTTATTTACTAATACATCTAAAAAATTGAGATTATATTCATAACTGTGATTTCCTGTGATTGTTACTTTCAATGCTCGGGTCATATGACCTACCAGCATCTCTGAAAGTAGCGTTTCTTTAAATTTTATTTGAGTAAACAATCCGATTAGAATATCCAACGCACAAACTTTGTCGAACAATGAAAGATTGGCTATTAAAAGCAATTAATATTGACGAACGTTTTTAGTAAAAACAAAACATGTTACAAAAGCATTAGATTTGTACGAAAAATGGATTAAAAACGAGAAAATATTTTAGAAATGGATCGTATTATTTAATAAAATGTACGTCTACAACCATTTAGTTACGTTAACTCGTTTTGGTATACAGTGGTTACCGAAAAGGAGAATAAAGCGGAAGTGATTGATTACCAGGTGATGGAGAAGTTTTTAAGACAGTTACTTATTAATATATTTATGTTAACACATTTAATTGTGTAATAGTAGGTTAATAGATTACTTATTAAATGAATTTTAAAACTAGAAGACATTGTTATTTGCGAATTACCTATACTAGTCAAACCTGTTATTTTGTTTTCTCAATTTCGTGATTAATATTTAACAATCTTACAGTCATTCCCTTTTTGGAAAATTCGGAAAATTTTTAAATAAAAACTATGCTTTAAAACTAGAATATTTGTTAACGAAGAATATAAATTAAAATAACTTGTGTAGACCGTTAAAAATTAACAGTGACATTATCACATATATGTGCCCAGTTTCATTTATTAGAAAAAAACAACAGAAATGATTTCTGAAGAAAATAATACGATTTTCACAAAAATTCATAAAAGAATGGCCATTTTATCGGCTTTATATGGTTTTCATTTTTTAAATTTTCAAGCATATTTTACGTTGGTAGTGATATCATGCAAATTTGAATGGAAATGAAGGTACCAACTTAAAACTCCCGGGAATATTTAAATTTGAAGATATTTTCTTGAAATGAGCTTATTTTTTTAATTTACGCTTATTTAAGAGCCCCTAAAGTATTAAATTAAGAAATATTAACGTACAGCTCACAAAAGCAAGGAATAAAAATACAAGAAATCGTTAATAAGAATAAAAAGATGTTGCTTATTTTTATCTGCAAGCGTAACTAATTTCAATACAGATTACAGATAATAAAGTGATGAATAAATTAAACGCTACTTGTTGCTGCTTATTGCATTGTATCCGAATGAGAGGTAAACTTTGAACCGCATCTTTTTATTACCAGCTTACCGGTCTACGCATTTTATTTTTTTTCTTGCTAAAACACCATGAAATAAAACGATGAAATACACGCAAGTATAGAAATTGTGTGAATAATTTTACCTCAGATAATGCGAAAACGAAACAGTATACTGCGAGCCAGCGCTTACAAAAATATAATGCTAAAATTTTAGGTTAAGTTGTCCACCTCATCTATTTTTGGATCCTAAAATTTATTCCAATAATTATGTAAATACTGACTGAAAATGTCACAGATAATGCTAATAGTAGCTTCAGCACACCTGGTATTTTGTCCATTTACCAAAGTCGAAGAGAGCTTTAACCTACAAGCAATACACGATCTTCTCTACCTCAGAGAAAATCTCAGTCAGGTATAATTAAAGCAAGGCATTGTAGTTTACTTTATTTATGGAAATGTTACAACTATTTTTAGTATGACCACCTTGAATTCCCAGGTGTTGTGCCAAGGACTTTTATGGGAGCCACATTTATCTCGATTATCATATCGCCGATCATCGTTTTATTCCAATATTTCGATATTAGCAAATTCTGGTCGCAATACATAGGTATGTGTCCTTCTAACAAATGTATATACCAATAAATTGCATCCCAGTATAATTCCAGTCAGAGCAGCGTTAGCCGGAACCGTTATATATTCGTTCAATCAATTTTCAAAGACCCTCGAGGAGATATTCGGTTCCCGATGGCTACAATGGTTCTTCGCTATCACTGTGACGCAAAGCCATTTCATGTTTTATTTAAGCCGAACGTTACCAAATACATTTGCATTACCTTTAGGTGAGAAGGTATTTCGTATACGGTTAGAGTTGCATATTAACGTAATTTTATTTACAATTTATCTTTTCAGTATTATTTGCATTACGTGCGTGGCTGAAAGGTTACCATGTTCAATTTTTATTGTGTTCTGGTGCTGCGATTTTAATATTCCGTTTTGAAGTCGTTTTATTCCTCGGAGCCCTTTTGCTTTACGATTTATATTACAAACGGGTATCGCTGCTACAGTTAGTAATTGTTTTCCTGTAAAAGCTCTTTGTTAAACTGCGATTTTATTTCTTATAGATTGCTTAATATCATTATTCCTGCGGGAGGCTTTATAATAGGTACTACGATTTTCCATGATTCAATATTTTGGAAACGACCGTTATGGCCAGAGGGGGAATTGCTATGGTTTAATATAGTCGAAAATAAAAGTTCCGATTACGGTGTATCCTTTGTTTATTGAATTAATTTGTTTTCGTAATTTGAATTTGAATTTATTACCTTAACTATCTGTAGACATCGCCTTTTCTCTGGTACTTTTATTCCGCAATTCCTCGAGGAATGGGTGCTTCAGTGTTTTTGATTCCTTTAGGTTTATTTATGGACCAACGAGTTAGAAAAATATTTGTCCCAACTATATTTTTTGTATTTATATACTCTTTCCTACCACACAAAGAATTAAGGTTTATAATATATGCTTTTCCATTTTTGAATATTGCGACTGCCACAGCATGTCATCGAATGTGAGTATAAAACCTCTTAAATTATACGGGGTGGGGTAATAGTGCGAGATTCTTCAATAGCACCTTTACTAAAACTTCCTATACAAAAATCATCATAGATCTATAACATTATTTTGACATATACAGGGTAAACTAAAAATAAATTACGTAATAGATTTCGATTATATTCAAAACCTACTGATTTGTACAAAAAAAACTGTAATTTTAGCTGTGTTTTGTTGTAAGCTTTGAAGATAATTGAAATCTCTTTTTGGATTGCGAAAGAGCCTGTATATTAACCAAAAGATTAATGCTAATATTAGCTCATGGTATTGGTGGAATCATTTCTGGCAAAAAACAAAACGAGAGAAAAGGGACACTCCCTCGCTATTGTTTTTCACCTCTCGAGTATATGTTGCCATTCTCCATGAACAGAATCACGATATATCTCCCCACGCCACCTAGCGTCGAGAAACATAGACATGCCGTCTAGAGAATAGCGACAACAACTCGGGATGCAGACTTCTACCACCTATCGAGTAGCTCCTGGGCTGCGCAAGATGGCATGGCGCCTGAGACGCCGCGTGTCCACACCTTTAAACGATTCCTACAGGCTTACGATAGCGACGGAGAAAGACACGTACGGAACCGCGCTGATGACGCCGGGCAGGCAGAAACATGTTCGCGGATTTACGCTGTCCCTTTTCCCTCGCTTTGTTTTATATATTAGCATTAATTTTTTTGGTTATTGTTACTAGGCAATCTTTTCATGTGTTGCCTGTATATTATTTAATTAAGCTAAGTTTTTTTTTGCAAATAATAAACATTACAATTTCAGATGGGAGAATAGATTTAAGACGCCATTGTATCATCTTCTATCACTAGGAGTAACAGCCCATTTAGTTATTAATCTACTCTTTACGTTATTCTTACTGAACATATCAACGACCAACTATCCTGGCGGTGTTGCCATTACTCGTCTGCATCGTTTAGCTCAAAACGAGACCAATGTCCATGTTCATATAGACAATCTAGCCTGCCAAACCGGGGTGACACGATTCCTGCAAGTTAGACCTACGTGGATGTAAGTAAACTTATTACGGCTAAATTAGTAGAGATAGATGATATGTTTATATGCACTTTCCTATTCAAAATAACATCCCCGATCACGCCTTGAAGTTTGTCAAATGTATTATCGGTCACCTTGTATTTATGCAATACAGGGTGGGTTCAAAAGCCTTTGACACACTTTTAGAGGTGGTGGAGAATTATAATATAAAGTTATTTTCTTAATAATATTTTTTCTCAAAAGGGCTTATTTCGTAGTTAAATGGTAAATAAACTTTTATGTTGTTAAATTATTACAGATAGATGATATGTTTATATGAGCTTTTCTGTTCAAAATAACATCCTCGATCACCCCTTAAAGTTTGCAAATGTATTATCAATCACCCTGTATTTATTAAATACAGGATGAGTTCGAAAGTCTTTGACAGATTTTTAGGGATGGTAGAGAATTATAAGATAACGCTATTTTCTTAATAATATTTTTTCTCAAAAAGGCTTATTTCGTAGTTAAATGGTAAATAAATTTTTGAGTTGTTAAATTATTACAGATAGATGATATGTTTATATGAGCTTTTCTGTTCAAAATAACATCCTCGATCACCCCTTAAAGTTTGCAAATGTATTATCGATCACCCTGTATTTATTGAATACAGGATGAGTTCGAAAGTCTTTGACAGATTTTTAGGGATGGTAGAGAATTATAAGATAACGCTATTTTCTTAATAATATTTTTTCTCAAAAAGGCTTATTTCGTAGTTAAATGGTAAATAAATTTTTGAGTTGTTAAATTATTACAGATAGATGATATGTTTATATGAGCTTTTCTGTTCAAAATAACATCCTCGATCACCCCTTAAAGTTTGCAAATGTATTATCGATCACCCTGTATTTATTGAATACAGGATGAGTTCGAAAGTCTTTGACAGATTTTTAGGGATGGTAGAGAATTATAAGATAACGCTATTTTCTTAATAATATTTTTTCTCAAAAAGGCTTATTTCGTAGTTAAATGGTAAATGAATTTTTATGTTGTTAAATTATTACAGATAGATGATATGTTTATATGAGCTTTTCTGTTCAAAATAACATCCTCGATCACCCCTTAAAGTTTGCAAATGTATTATCAATCACCCTGTATTTATTAAATACAGGATGAGTTCGAAAGTCTTTGACAGATTTTTAGGGATGGTAGAGAATTATAAGATAACGCTATTTTCTTAATAATATTTTTTCTCAAAAAGGCTTATTTCGTAGTTAAATGGTAAATAAATTTTTGAGTTGTTAAATTATTACAGATAGATGATATGTTTATATGAGCTTTTCTGTTCAAAATAACATCCTCGATCACCCCTTAAAGTTTGCAAATGTATTATCGATCACCCTGTATTTATTGAATACAGGATGAGTTCGAAAGTCTTTGACAGATTTTTAGGGATGGTAGAGAATTATAAGATAACGCTATTTTCTTAATAATATTTTTTCTCAAAAAGGCTTATTTCGTAGTTAAATGGTAAATAAATTTTTGAGTTGTTAAATTATTACAGATAGATGATATGTTTATATGAGCTTTTCTGTTCAAAATAACATCCTCGATCACCCCTTAAAGTTTGCAAATGTATTATCGATCACCCTCTATTTATTGAATACAGGATGAGTTCGAAAGTCTTTGACAGATTTTTAGGGATGGTAGAGAATTATAAGATAACGCTATTTTCTTAATAATATTTTTTCTCAAAAAGGCTTATTTCGTAGTTAAATGGTAAATGAATTTTTATGTTGTTAAATTATTACAGATAGATGATATGTTTATATGAGCTTTTCTGTTCAAAATAACATCCTCGATCACCCCTTAAAGTTTGCAAATGTATTATCAATCACCCTGTATTTATTGAATACAGGATGAGTTCGAAAGTCTTTGACAGATTTTTAGGGATGGTAGAGAATGATAAGATAACGCTATTTTCTTAATAATATTTTTTCTCGAAAAGGCTTATTTCGTAGTTAAATGGTAAATAAATTTTTAAGTTGTTAAATTATTACAGATAGATGATATATTTATATTAATTTTTCTGTGCAAAATAACATCCCTGATCACCCGTTAAAGTTTGTCAAATGTATTGTCAATCACCTGTATTTATGTACTACAGGGTGCGTCCAAGAGTCTTTGACAGATTTTTAAGTATGGTAGAGAATTATAAAATATAGTTATTTTCTTAATAATATTTCTTCTAGAAAGAGCTTATTTCATAGTTAAATGGTAAATAAACTTTTAAGTTGTTACTTTTTATTTCACAGATACAATAAAACGGAACATATGGAACATGGAAGCCCTGAAATGTACCAATATACTCATCTAATTGTAGAGGCTAAAAGTAAATTCTCACCGAACTTGAAACCATATCAAAATACCCATGAAATTATGGACTACACTGAGGCCTTCCATCAAGTCTCCTTTGATTATCTTACGATTCCACCTGTCAAGGTCAAGACAAAACCTGTATTATTTCTGCTACGCAGAAAAGATGATTACCTTAAATATATGCCAGATTTGTCGAAATACGAAGAAGAAGATGAGGCGGATGTGGAAATCGAATATGACGGAAGTGAAAGTTTTGAATCGCATGAAAATGATCGCATAAGAAAAGAAAAACGAAAGCTGAATTTGGAGAAACTTCGAAAACAATTGCGTGAAACATACGAAGCATCTGATGACACTAATTATCGTGCTCAATTAAATGATCTAGAAGGCAAAAACGCTGTTGATAAAGAGGAAGTTGTACAAGAAAAAGTTCCAGAGGTAAATCAAAAGTCCCAGAAATCTGATGTCCCAAAGAAAGAAGGTAGAAGTAAAACAAATGAAAAACTTAATGTTCAATCCAAGCAGAAAGTAAGCGTTAAGGATTCAATTCGAAAAATCAAAGAAGAAGATGCTAAGATTCCTAAAACCAGCGAAAAGGAATCAAAAAAATCAACTGGTAGCATCGAAAAGGGTCGAGTGAAAGAAAACATCCGTAACATCATAAAACAATTTAAGGACGAACAAATTACAAAATCATCCAAAGAGAAGCCAAAAGGGACGAAGGATAAAATTAAAGAAATCATCGAGAAAGAAAAGAAAATATTAGAACAAGAGGAATTAATAAAATTACAAGGCCAAATCCTGTCGATTATCGAAAACAACCCTAATATCGTTAATAAAGATTCAATTAAAGAAAAGATCGAGCACATAGTTTCGAAAGATGTTAACGTTGCAAATCTAAAAGCAGACACGAAAGAATTCAAATTAAGAAAACCAATCGAGAAGAAGAAATCAAAAACTAAAGATATGAAACCCATCGAAGATAAGATTATGAGCAAAGAAATTAAACACGAGCAAAGATCACTTCCAGACAAGAGCAAAAGCGATGAACCACAAGTGAGTAAATCGAGAGATTCGCTAGAAAAAAGTGTTGTAATTGAAGATGAGGAATCGAGCGAGATATCGGACCAGGCAATGGCTAATTTTGAATACGACGAGAAAGTGGATACTTATTCCCCGTTGGAAGCCGAATTCGAGGCTGCCAGCGAACATCTGGAGAATATTATGTTGATGATCGAAGAGATTGTAAGCACTATGGAGGTGGAGGAGGAATCATACGATATTGAAGATGTTTGATATGTTGTTATTTTAATAAATAAAGTGTTGTTGGAATTTTTCTTTTATTTTCTGTTTCATTTAATTATAATGAATTACTTACCTATTGATGTTGCCGATTTAGCTATCAAAATGATTGCTATTCTTTCAATTTGATCAGCATCACTTTTATCTACATAAATTCAAAATAGTTATAACGCTACCTGTGTACGAATTTTCCGGTAGAAAAGATTCTACTGTAGTAAATAGATTTGATATTTTGAATTTCCCGCTTTCCCGATAGTTGGTAGGCGAGGATTTAGTTCTTGGGCGAAAAGCGGAATGAATTGTATTATGTGAAATTGAACTGTTAAATTGTTTGTGTTTTAATTGGACCTGTAAAAATTTACGCCAAATTATTAAATCATCTTTGACATTATTTACAAATTTTATGAAAAAATGTTCTGGAAATATCTCTAAGAAGCTCATTTTCAAAATGCTACCTTTTTACATGTTTTCTAATTAAAACAAAACAAGCTGCATTTTAAATTCGGAACATCCGTTCAACATGTTTTCGCTTTCTAACCGTTCTAGAAAGATATATAATATTCATTATAATTATTAATTAATTAATAGTTAAATGGTAAATAAACTTTTAAGTTGTTAAATTATTGCATAAAGATAATATCTTTATTGGAATTTTTGAAAGATGTATTTTCAGTCATCCTGTATTTATAGAATACAGGATGCGTTCAAGAGTCTTTAACAGACTTTTAGGAGTTCTATTAGAGCCAAATTCATAAATGTTCCTCAAGCAACACTCACCCTCACCCGTCACTCATAGCGTTCTCTTCCGACAAATCGGGCAGGGATGGATTTGGGAACTTTTAATATGTACTGAATTCCAACTTTCATTTGTACTGATACGTGGGTAATTTGTACTGATGGCGGGAAATTCAATTTCAAAATAAACAGCAAAATTTTGTATTTTATTTATAAAAAGATTATCAACATTTTTAGTATAAAACGATAGAATTTCTCTTTTTACATATTAGTAACTATATTATCTATATTATTATATTTTAAAATATTTGTAGGTAGAACCCATTTAATTGAACCGCCGTCAATCGATTTTAAAAAATCTTTAACAATTAATATTGCTGCACAGGTTTCTATGTTTAATTTGTTACGAATTTTTGTTTTGTTCAGGTTCAACTGGGAAAAACCCTCTTTCAGCAGCTGCTGAAGAATGTGGCAATGTTAATATTACACTAACAATTTTATTTAAGTTTGGAAATAAAAATTCATTTAAGCTATTTTTCATCTGCGAAACTTCATTCCAGAATTTCGCTATATCATTGTTGAGTTTTTCTAGATTATCAAGACGTATCAACATTTGCCATTCTAAATTTGCTTCTTCGATATCTATATGTACTTGTGGAAAGAGATTTATAAAATTTGCTATGGAATTATTGGCTTTCGATTTTATAATTTCTGGAGCAAACGCCCGCGCAAAAATTAAATACTTATCTTCTAAGTCAAATCTTTTTAAAATTTGTTTGCTGAATTCGATATATAACAATAACATATGTTTTTTGAAGTTTTCAACTTCTTGAGGGGTTACTGTATTTTTCGCAAGTTCTTGGGACAATGATGCTTCGGCTCTGGCACCAACATAGAGGTCATCTAAACTTACATAATTTTGTGGATTGGTGATATTTATTGTAATAATATTCACATTCATTAAATTTGGCTTGATGTAATTTCTTAATATTAGTTTGTAAAATGAGGATATCCTTTCAAGCACAATTGGAGTTTTGGGACCCTCTGCTTGTAACTCAACATTTATCTTATTGGTAATCGTCAATATATATGACAGACCTAGTAAGTAGAATTTATATATAGGGTTCTTGAGCGCATTTAAAATAGCCTTTGCGTTGGGTAAATTATCTTCCAATGCAGCCCTCTGGAAATAAAGTGTCAACGAATTCCAGTGCTCTAGAATCCTATCAACAACTGCCTGCAATTGAAAATCAAGATGGTAGAGCATTACAAGTATAAGTATAATTACAACTTACCTTTAAGGACAGCCAACGAGTTTGAGAAGGGTACAGCATTCTATGCGGTTTCTCGTTAGCGAACACCTGGCATTCTTTTAATTCCTGTAACCTTTTGTTACTATGGGCAAAATAAGAATAGATATCTCTCACAAACTGTTCTATGTTATCAGGTACTTTCCTGACAGCTGCAGAGGCACATAAGTGCAATGAATGGCAAATACATATTTGAGTATAAATATTAGGAATTATCTCCTTTAATTTTGCCTGTACTCCACCTATATTGCCTGTCATTGTACTTGCTCCATCAGAAGCAAAACCGATTACATTATTATAACCTATTTTATTTTCATCCAATAATTTTTTTATAATATCGAATATAGATTGTGATGTACCACTCTCAACTTCGCACAAATCTAATATTCTATCGCTAATTCGGCCATCTTTCCAATATCGCACAATTATAATAAGAGATTTCTTACAAGTAATATCTGTTGTTTCATCAATCATTATACAAAAGTAAGTATTTCTTAAATCTTGCACTATAAGATTTTGAATATAAGGTGCCAAAACACCTACTGTTAATTGTGCAATTTTTTTCCGATTCAGATTAAGAGCATTACATATTTCTGAATCAAAAAATACATCTTTAAGTAGCAGTGGAAATGTATCCATTAATTGAAATGCTAAATTATGCTCACAAACATATGCAGCAAATTTTAATTCTGCTTTTTTAACAAGATAACGATTATTGTTATTATTATTATCCTGGTATACATATTGTGTTAAAGATGTTGTTTTAGCAGCTTTCATTTTTCTAACATGCGAAGGGCAAATTTCATGTCTCTTTAAATGAAATTTTCCACCGGACAATTTTGTTTGACATATATAGCAAAATGGAAATGTTTTCTTTTGATCTAACCATGTAAAGTGTGTTAATTCGCTTGGTTTTAGTTTGGGCGTCCATCGTTTCCTTTGAGGACATGCTTTCTTCTTATCATTTGCACTTGAGCTTGAAACGCCTACCTTTTGATCCATATCTGTATTGTTGGGCTTTGTCCACCTACAATTTTTAACTAAAATAATACTGTACACAATAATTACATAACCACTTACTTATCCATTTCAAAATAAATAAAACTATCGTAGAAAGATTAATCGCAATCTCAATACCATTCAAGACGCTATTGTACCGATTGACGGTTATCTAACACGTTTTATTTGAAAAATTGAATATATGTTCTGTCAGTATTCTGTTTAATTTCTACACTCTCCCCCTCTATCGAAAAGAGAATACGATTTAAATTATAGATTTCTACTATAGTGGGTAAGTTGGCTTGCTGCTTTATCGTTAACAATATATTTGGTACATTTGTACCGTAAAACAGGAAAATATCATAAAATAACTGCATATTTGTGTAAATGTACTGATGTACTGAATAATAGGTCATTGTACTGGTTTTAGTACAATTGTACTGAAAAAGCCATCCCTGAAATCGGGATTTATAGTTAGGTACTCATTGGCGCCTCATATTCGAGTTGTGAGTGAGTGAG